>CM065131.1:10735000-11380000 GCA_033026305.1 Cirrhinus molitorella
ATAAGAAGAAATGATTCCTGAGCAAAGTAGCATATTATAATGATTTCTGAAGGATCTTGAGACATTGAAGACTGGAGTAATGATGCTGAAAATTCAGCTTTGCATCACATGAATAAATTATATGTTAAATTGTATTAAAATAGAAAACAGTTATTTTAAAATTGTAATAATATTTCACAATATTACTGTCTTTACTGTAAATGAAGCAGCTTCGGTGAATATAAGAGATTTTTTTTCAAAAACATTTAAAAATCGTACCACGTTGAAAAGCCAAAACTTTTCAACAATAGTGTATACAGTTGAGGTCAAAAGTTTACATACACCTTAGAATCTGCAAAATGTTAATTATTTTACCAAAATACAAGGGATTATATAAAATGCATGCTATTTTTTATTTAGTACTGACCTGAATAAGACACATAAAAGACGTTTACATATAGTCCACAAGAGAATTTTTTTTTTTTTCCTAATTTCTAAAAATGACCCTGTTCAAAAGTTTAGATACACTTGATTCTTAATACTGTGTTTGTTACCTGAAGGGGGGACTCATATGCAACTATTACAAAAGGTTCAAACGCTCACTGATGCTTCAGAAGGAAACACTATGCATTGGGGGGTGAAAACTTTTGAATTTGAAGGTCAGGGTACATTTAACTTATTTTGTCTTCTGGGAAACATGTAAGTATATTCTGTGGCTTCTGAAGGGCAGTATTAGGCAAAATTAGAAAATCTTCACTGTTCAAAAGTTTACACCCCTGGCTCTTAATGCATTGTTTTGAACAACTATCACTAAACAAAAAACACAGCTGTGGATAATCATATGTAAACGTCTTTTGTGTGTATCTTATTCAGGTCAGTACTAAATAAAAAATGACACACATTTTGTATGGTCCCTCTTATTTTGGTAATATAATTAACATTTTGCAGATTCTGCAAGGTGTATGTAAACTTTTGACTTCAACTGATTGCCACCCATAATAAATCAATTCAGCTTTATCGCAGTAATAAATTACATTTAAAACTGTATTAAAATATAAACTAGTTATTTTAAATAGAATTAATATTTCACAATATACAGCAAATTTCGACTTTCTACAAAGACATTAAAACACCTCATCTACCCCAAACTTTTGTATATTTGTGTGTGTGTGTGTGTGTGTGTATATATATATATATATATATATATATATATATATAAGGAATAATTGACGACGGGCCGTTGAATTCCTAGAAAATAATGCACACCCGAGGTGGTGATGCTGCCACGACGCGAAGCTTATACTACGGTTACCACGCCTCAAGACATCGATCGAATGATATATTTCAAGGTATTCGTCCGTTTTTTGTTCTTAAACGGCTATTGTGAGCTGGATTAATTTCTTACGCAGCTCATCCAAAGCCTTCGTTGCTAGTTCCAAAACGTCATTTTAGACCTAGTTACGACGCTTGAGCCGTTGATAACAGAATAATGCAGTTAATAATGTAGTTTAGACAGACAGACTGGCAGGCAGACAGACGGAAAGAGAGAGACAGAAAGAGATTAAGCTCGTGAATTACCTCTGTGAGTCTGTGCTTCTCTCAAACGTGATCAGCAGCAGCGTCTCTACTTATAGTGAAACTTTAAGTTCATTTTCTTCAGGAACAGCGTCGATGTTACCTCGTGATGAGAAATGTAGTTTTTAAGTTGTTAATCGTCAGAGCAGCGCTAACAACATTAGCGCGTATGTTCACGTCTGTGCTGACTGTTATGTGTGTGCGTCTGTTAGAGAGAGTGGAGAAATAGTATGTGTTTTCCGTACATAATAAAACTTAATTTTGCGGCAAGAACATGGAAGAAATCTGTCGTTTCTTTGTATTGTTTGTATCTGTATTTATTTGTTTGACCAGTGTCGTTGTGGGTTTTGATTATTTTGCTGTTTTAGGCTGTAAAGACCTTTGAAATAACTGAAATAGTGTGGCGAAGTGATATAAACATGTAATGCGGTTAGAAGCTGCCTGGAACTACGTTCGCCGTGTGTTTCCCTGAAAATAATGCACACCTTCAGAACGTTCATCAGCCAATCAGATTGAAGCATTCAGTGGCTCCATAGTATAAATATTAATATTTGTTAATTGTTCATATTTGTCACTGTTGTAAACCCTTCTAAGAAAATAGTACTGTACTAAAGACATTTTTTTCTGGAAAATCTAAAAGAAAACAAATAAAGCCTAAAAACTACTGATTTTGTGTTTCACAAAAAGTAAAAATAAATGTATTACAAACTACCTTTTATTTACAAACTGTTTGTAAATCTCTTTCAGAAAGACTCAAGCCCAGCGTTTAAAGGGATAGTTCACCCAAAAATGAAAATTCTGCCATTAATTACTCACCCTCATGTCGTTCCAAGTCCGTAAGACCTTTTTATCTTCAGAACTCAAATTAAGATATTTTTGATGAAATCCAAGAGCTTTCTGACCGGCTTCTGCGTCAGCAGCGCCACACGCATACATTGTCATACTTTTGTGAATATGTCGAAGACATATTTTTGTTTTCTTTGTGCACAAAATGTATCTCGTTGCTTAACATTACAGTTGAACCACTGATGTCACATGGACTACTTTATCCATGTCCTTACAACCTTTCTAGGCCCTGAACGTGTGAGTTGTATTGCTGTCTATCCAGGGTCAGAAAGCTCTCAGATTTCATCAAAAATATTTTAATTTGTGTTCCGAAGATGAACAAAGGTCTTACGGGTTTGTAACTAAATTTAGATTTCTCGCTGAATGATCCATTTACTAGATTGCAACGGATTGATGGGTTTCCTGTGATTGCTATTATATATTGCTGCTGGCCAGTAACTGTAACAAAATGTGCTCTGTGGTAAATCACTGCCATCAGCATCTCGTCTAGAGTAAAGGCTCAGTTACACTGCTCACAGATCTGTCAGTCAGACATCTGTGGATCCTGTGCTCTGTCAGGGCTTGTCTGTTTCACTTTACCTCAGGGCACACACACAAACACACACACGCCTTCTATCGCCGGTCACACGTCTTACGACTCGTCTCAAACTCTTAACACCCACACACACACAGTCTGTTTCGGTCCTCACCCCTATGATAAACAAACTCTTTTGCACACAAACACACACACACCCCCGTCCCCAGCCCCCTCCAAATAAACGTCAGGTATTCACCGTCACCACCTACCATGTCAAACAAACAACACACTCGTTATGCTTTTCTCACGGTCTTCCACATCCCCCATCACTCGGCCAGAAACACTTTTATATTACATCTACCGCCACAAGCAATCAGAGGACCACTCAGTTTTTGAGTTTTGACAGCTGTAATTTCATTCGATCACTTTTGTGTGTGTGTACTGCATACCGTGTGTATTTGTGAGTTGTGCAGATGGAAAATGACTCACTGTTGCTCTTTCCAAAAGCCTCTGGCTGTGAGCACTGAGCACAGGTGACATGAAGACCACATGAGCTTACAGACAAATCTTAAAATTATTAGGCATTGATGTACAATATCATGCAAAAGGGGTGCATGTTGTGTATTGCACAATATTTATTTATTTTTTTAATTATTGTATGAAAGCCCATTTCCACCACTGAATAAAGAATAAAAATGGTAATTGACTTTTTTCACAGTTTATATCTCAGAATTGTAAGATATAAACTGGTAGTTGCGAGTTATAAAGTCAGAATTGCGTATATAAACTCCAATTCTGAGAAATGATTTAGAATTGTGAGATATAAATACGCAATTCTGACTTTTTCTCAGAACAGCAAGTTTATATCTCGCAATTCAGACTTTTTTCTCACAATCTGACATCTCGAAATTTAGACTTTTTTGTCACAATTTTTTAAGTTTATATCTCACAAATTCTGACTTTTTCCTCAGAACTGCAAGTTTACATCTCGCAATTCTGACTTTTTCTCAGAACTGTAACTTAATATCTGACTTATTTCTCGCAATTTGGACTTTTTTGAGATATAAACTTGTCCAGTTCTAAGGGGGAAGGAAGACTGATATTTTCTTAGAATTGTGAGTTAATATCTCACAATTCTGACTTTTTAATTTGTAACTAATTTTATTGGAGTATATTTTACAACAGTATTTCAGTTTTTCTACTTTTAAAATTAAAATGTATTTTGACTTTTTTCTCAGAACTGCACGTTTTGCAATTTTTACCTTTTTTCTCAGAATTGCAAGTGCATATCTCACAATTCTGACTTTTTCTCAGAACTGCAAGTGTATATCTCGCAATTCTGACTTTTTTTCTCGCTATTTTTTCTCAGAATTACAAGTTTATATCTCGCACTTTTGACTTTTTTTCTCAAAATTTTCACGTTTTTCTCAGAATTGCAAGTGTATATCTTGCAATTTTGACTTTTTTTTCACATTTTTCATTTTTTTCTCAGAATTGCAAGTTTATATCTCACAATTGTCACTTTTTTCTCAGAATTGCAAGTGTATATCTCACAATTCTGACTTTTTTCCTCACAATTTTGACTTTTTTCTCAGAATTACAAGTTCATATCTCGCACTTTTGACTTTTTTTGCTCACAATTTTCACTTTTTATCAGAACTGCAAGTTTATATCTCACAATTCTGACTTTTTCTCAGAACTGCAAGTGTATATCTTGCAATTCAGACTTTTTTCTCACAATTTTTTCTCAGAATTACAAGTTTATATCGTACTTTTTACTTTTTTCTCACAGTTTTCACTTTTTTCTCAGAATTGCAAGCTTATATATCACAATTCAGACTTTTTTTCAGAACTGCAAGTGTATATCTCACAATTCTGATTTATTTCTCACAATTTTGACTTTTTTCTCAGAATTACAAGTTTATATCTCGCACTTTTGACTTTTTTCCTCACAATTTTCACTTTTTTTTCTCAGAATTGCAAGTTTATATCACAGTTCAGACTTTTTCTCAGAACTGCAACTGTATATCTCACAATTCTGATTTATTTCTCACAATTTTGACTTTTTTCTCAGAATTACAAGTTTATATCTCACACTTTTGACTCTTTTTCTTACAATTTTCACTTTTTTCTCAGAAATGCAAGTTTATATCTCACAATTCTGACTTTTTTCTCACAATTTTGACTTTTTTTTCAGAATTGCAAGTTTGTATCTCAAAATTCCGACTTTTTATCAGAACTTATCTTGCACTTTTGATTTTTTTTCTCACAATTTCAAGTTTATATCTCACAATTTTTCTCAGAATTACAAGTTAATATCTGGCACTTTTGACTTTTTTTCTCACTATTTTCACTTTTTTTCTCAGAATTTCAAGTTTATATCTCAAAATTCTGACACTTTTCTCACAATTTTGACTTTTTTTCCCAGAATTCTCTCTTATATTCACTAAGACTGCATTTTTTTACAGCAAAGACAGTAATATTGTGAAATATTATTACAATTTAAAATAACAGTTTTCTATTGTAATATATTTTATAATGTAATGTATTCCTTTGATGCAAAGCTGAATTTTCAGCATTATTACTCCAGTCTTTAGTGTGACACGATCTTTTAGAAATCATTCTTATATGCTCATTTGCTGCTCAAGAAACATTTCTTATTATTATAAATGTTGAAAACGGCTGTGCTGCTTAATATTTTTTTGGAGACTGTGATGTATTTTGCTGAGGATTCTTTGATAAATGGAAAGTTAAAATAACTGCATTTATTTTGAAATAGAAATGTTTTGCAGCATTCTAAATGTCTTTACTGTCCATTTTTTCCAGTTAAGTTAATTCAGTTGATCCTTGCTCAATGAAAGTATGAACTAATAATTAATAATTTAAAAATTCTTACTGATCCGAAACATTTGAACAGTAGTGTACGTAAGTCGCTAATGTCTGTGTGTGTGTGTGTGTGTGTGTGTGTGTGTGTGTGTGTGTGTGTGTGTGAACATGAACCTTGTGTTTATATGTGTGATGATGGTTGGGTATGTGGCATCACTGTCACATGTCTTGAGGGAGTCTCGTATGAATTGAAACCAAGTGGTGAAATCAAACCCTGCAGTTCCTCTTCTGCCCTCCGCACGCTGACACATGAACACACATCTTTCTCCCTGTCTGTCTGTCCACCCTTGTCGCCTTTCTTTCAATCTGTCTGGTTTACCCATTCGACTGGGGTTGTGTCACTGGCCTGTTGCTACTGAAAGCCCCCCTAAGGTCTAGTTCAGCTTCACAATGGCCCCAGCGCTCGCCACGTCCCCTCTCCTCGTGCGCAGAGTGACACATGACATTACTCAGAGGGCCCTGAACCCTCACAGGGCCATTCAGAGCCCTCGGTGTGATGCTGAGACTCACATGAGCTCCAGACCAGCGCCTGAATGGGCGGAAAATACTAAAAGACATCAAGACTTCTCAACTCTCACTGCTTGAAGGCTGATGGGACTCGAAAACAATGATGGAAAACGTTTCAGAAAATTGACACTGATATTATTACATGGCTCTCTGGAATGCTTCTTTCTCATTGGTCACTCGCAGCATTCAAATATATTTATATTTATTTAATATTGCAGTATATGTCAATGGAAAATAAGTGTGTCAATGATAAATTAAAGGAACAATCTTTAAAAAAGTTTATAGTGTCAAGCTTTTAGAAGTGTCCTTTTATTTTGGTTTCATGTGGTTTGGAAAAACATATATACCATTTTTAAGAAAAGCTAAACTATAAATGAAAATTAAAACTACCCATGATTTACACATCCTCATACCTTTCGTCTTTCAGACGAATACAATCTGAGTTATGTTAAAAAAAAAGGCCTGGCTCTTCCAAGCTTTATAATGCCGGCGAATGGCTGTTGAGATTTAGAAGCAATATAAAGTGCATCCATCCATCATAAAAAGTTTTACATAAGCTCTGGTGAGGATATGCTAGTCTTGTGAAAACCAAGTTTTGTTTACAGCAAAGGAAAACCAGTCTCCTCTTAGCTTATATACAAACCCTTCAACATTTTTCTTTACAAATTCACGTTTTTGTGTTTCTAGTTTGTGACTGGTGTTTTGTTTTGCTTTCTCCTCTGCACTTCTACGGTTGTCACTCAATCCGCTGGAATGCCATTCTCTTATGAATGCACGTACGACAGTTAGCAGAAGCTAGAGATTAGGGTTTCTAAAGTTGTATTTATGGATATTTTTCAACACAAATGCATTGATTCGCTTCAGAATAAGGCCTTTTCAACCACCCAGAGCTGTGTGGACCACTTTTTATGATGGATGGATGCACTTAACTGGACTTTAAAATCTCAACAGCCATTCACAGCCATTATAAAGCTTGGAAGAGCCCGGACATTTTTAATATAACTCAGATTGTATTCGTCTGAAAGAAGAAAGTCATATACACCTAGGATGGCCTGTGGGTGAGTAAACCATGAGGTATTTTTCATCTCTTTAATGACCCTTTAAGTAAAAATTATATTTACATTTTTATATTTAGAAGATGTTTTCCAAACACCTTGAAAGCTTGTGAGTGTACAGAATTTTTTTTTGTTTTTCAAAAACATTTTAAAAATGTTTTATTTAGTTTAGAAATATTAATATTAATTCAGTATTAATTGATATTTAATGCATAAATATCACTATGGTTTTAAGGAGTTTCACCACATTGCATTTTACATTTGAACTAACCCTTTATTTATATATATACACATAAATAAAGTTTTGGTCAATTTTTTATTTTATTTTTTTTTTCTAAAAAAAAGTGATAATAAGGATAAAAGATTATGCCAAATGACTGAATAAGGTTTTGTTTACATCTACAGGACATTGTTTTAATGAGGCTTTTACCTTTATTAAAATATCAGGACCGTTATATCCCCCTGATATTTTTTTACGTCACACCTTCTAAAAAATAACAATATAAATTTAAGTTCAAAATTAAAAAAAAAATATGGTCATTATTGAAGAGTGTATTTAAACCATTGTACAGTCAAACAAAAAATTATTCAGACACTAGATATAATTTTTGTTTTTTGTTTTTACTAGTGGGTGCAGGACACTATAGTTCTTTTATGTAAGTGAGGATAGAAAAAAAAAAATAAACTGTGACAAATTATACTCAAAAAAACTTTATACAGTGGACTACCATCAAAATTTATAAAAATTTGGGAACAAAAATTATTCAGACACTTTGACCTGACCATGTTTTGCTTAAGTGATTTTTTTTTTTATTGATAATGCAACCTTTTCACACCACAGACTGAACAAAATTAAGCATTGTTTGGTAACTGTTCAACAAAGTATTGATAGTTGTGTAAATATACTAACAGTTGTCTGAATTTTTGGTTGATTGCAATCGATTACATACCTTTCTAAGAAAGTTATCTGACATTATCAAGATGAATTAGTTTTTTATTACCATAATCTAAACTATAGTGAATAAACTGTGATAATGTGAGAAATGTGGGTACCATGCATGGTACAATCATGACAGTGTGACTTCTGCGAGTCACAATCAGAATTTATACGTTTTAAAGTGAGTTCTGCGCAGGCGGATATTAAGACGACGGAGGTGATGAGGTTTACTCAGGGTGTAGGAGAAAAGAAACATAACTAATGGTCTGTCACAAATGTATCAGAGAGAAAGGTCCTTGTTTTAGGGGCACCGGCTCTTTTCCCAGTGGCTGCTCTGTGCCAGCTGTCTTGGCCGAGGAGCTCTCCGGCTTTCCCAAGCTCTAGCCTGTGGGAAAATCCACACTGGCCAATAATTGATTCCGCCCTGCCAGCTCCATTAGCGCTCAACACGGTCAAGCGGCCAGTGATCTTCAGACAGCCTGTGAGCGAACACACACTCCCCCATCCGACCCTCCCTTGTCCCCCTTCTCTCTTTTTAATTTCTCCATTACTCTCTCTCCCTCTCTCTCTCGTGCTGTGGTGTGAGTGCACGTCTTTTAAATGTGACCTTCAGCACAATTAGTGCCTGTGTGTGACCACCTGTCTGCAGGCCTGGCCACCTGACCGTCAGTGTTCAGGGCCATTCATATGCAACAGGCCTGCTCATGCCAGGCCAGTGTACACGCACACAGACACACACGCTGTTAACACTTGCACAGCCCCGACACTCAAATCCAAGGCACGCACACGAAGGATCAAATGTGCACTTAATGCACACAAGTGTCAACTCAACACCATTCTGTGCAGTGAACTGCACACCATCAACACTCTTGCACTTTAGAATAAAAATATCAAAAGAAAATATCAATATTTGAAATTTTTACATATTTAGTGCTGTCAAAATTTGCACGTTAACATGAGTGATTAATTTTTCCAGTTTAACAGCGTTACAAATATTTGTGGTTGGCCACTCCACTCACAACTGCTGCTTCTGTCTCTTTTTGTCTTGAAAAGAAGTGCGTTTATTTAGTCACAGACCACATCAAATGGGAAAAAAATTAGTATTTAGTATTTAGTCATTCAATTTTTGTATATTTCCTACTTGCTGAAGGACACAGGTAAATGATGGGTTTATGTGAAGATTGTTTTAAGTTCAATTAAATTAGAAGTTGTTATTTATTGAAGTCTAAGAAATGTTAAAATTGATATCTTTCAATTATGCTGTAATTTTGAATGGCTACTGACAATGGTTAAATATTAGGGGAAAAATAGCATCAGTAATATTGGTATCAGTGACACTCACATTTAGTCATAAATTAAAATGTAACAAATATTAAAAATATACTGTCTTTATGTTTTTCCTACATTAAATATAAAATATAATATAGCAATATAAAAACATATTTAAAAACTTTAGGTGGGATTAATCACGATTAATTTCAGAAAAAAAAATGTGCGATTAATTCGTAAACTTTGTAATTGATTGACAGCACTAACAATATTTAATTATATTTCATTTTAAATGAAATATATAAAATATTATATATTAAAATAATTTTAAAAATGACATTTTTTGTAAAGTCTCAAAAAGGCTGCATTTATTTGATGAAAAATACTATTAATAAAAATGTATAGTGGTTTTTCTCAATTGTTATCAGTTATAGGTTTCAGGTTTGTTTTTTTTAGGAAATTACTGGAGAAATGATGCTGAAATTTCAGCTTTGTATCGCAGTAATAAATTGCATTTTGAAAATATAATAAAATAGAAATCAGTTATTTTAAATTGTAAAAATATTACTTATATTACAGTAAATAATATTATTACTTTATTACAAAACCAGTCATAAGGGTCAATTGAAATTTGATATAATACATTTTCAAATTGTCATAAAGTTTTGTTAGGATAGGAGATTATTTGTTCGAGATATATTTGAAAATCTGATGCAAAATCTAAATAATAAAATAAATAATAAAAGTTGTCCAAATGTGGTTCTTAGCAATGCATATTACTAATTAAAAATTACATTTTGATATATTTAAGGTAGGAAATTTGCAAAATATCTTTATGGAACATTACTTAATATCCTAATGACTTTTGGCATAAAATAAAAAAACGATAATTTTGACCTATACTATGTGTTGTTGGCTATTGCTACAAATATACCCGTGCTACTTAAGGCTGTTTTTTTTTTTGGTCCAGGGTCACATATACACATATTAAGCTCACTTCTGGAGACATTGTTGTGACCTACATATGGTTGTGTAAACCCACACTTGCACACACATGTTTATCTAACTATCTAAATGGGGACATACCACAGGCCACGGCAGTTTTTAAATAAAGCTAATTATAATAGCTATGCACTAACCGTAATTTAGTCTGAAATAGCCAGACTTTTGATTATCTCAATAAATTCTGTCTCGCCAAACTTTAAAATACTCTTAAGCAAGTAGTTTGTCTGACCGCTGGTCAAATCCTGGATTACACAGAAGTTAATCAGATTTCAAATGACAATTTCAGCTGAATCGTGCAATTTTTGTCTGCGATATGCATCAGACAGTGCATGAAAAGTTCGCGGCTGTGTGTTGAGACTAACCTCGAACTCTAACCCTTATAACTGGAATTTTTGATTGCTATGAAAAAAAGTTATGAATCACTATTCCATTTTAGAATGTTGCCAAAGTATAGCTAAGTTACATAGATACAAATACAAATCCTCACACACATCCCACTCTGCTTATCTGTCTCCTCACCACACCCTTTTATCTGACGGATCGTGTTCTAGTATTCGGTCTGGCTCCCATTCAGTCCGTGTGTACCCTATGGCGTTCCCCACAGAGCACCAATTTCATCCCATCACAATCATTCCGGCCTTTCATTTACATCAAAGAGACGCTCCTGCTCCTTCACTCTCATCTGCCTTTCCGCTTGCTATTTTCATTCCGCACGGCTCTTTTTTGGCAGAGTTCGGTTTAAGACATCCTCACGCTATTTCAGTTTGGACTTCTTGCTGCGATAACTATAAAGGCTAACTGAACAAAATCATATGGCACACCGAGTGTGCATTTATGAAACCATTAATAGATTGATTAATCATAAATCATAATGGAATAATTCACCCAAAAATTCTAAATTTCATCATTTACTCATCCTCATATTATTGCAAACCTAGTGAGATTCTTTTTCCTTTTCCATTAAATTACAATGGAGCTTTGTTGCAGTGTAGACAAGCATTTGTGGTTAAAAAGTAAATTATATATATATATAATATATATATATATATATATATATATGCGTATATATTATTTTTTAGAAAATGACTAGTTGTTTTGTACGACGGCATTTTAGTGGCACGTAAAAAAAAAAAAGAATCCAAGATTACAAGATTAAAGTCATAATATTCAAGACTAAAGTTGAAGCATTTCAAAAATAAAGTGGAAGTTTATGAGGATAAAGTCGAAATGTTTGGAGAATAAAGTCAAAATTACAAGAATAAAGTCTAAATATTATGAGAATAACGTCGAAATAACACGAGAATAAAGGCAAAATCAAAATGTTTCGAGAATAAAGTTGAAATTATGAGAATAAAGTTGAAATACTGCAAGAATAAAGTCGTAATATTTTGAAACTAAAGTTGAAATTACAAGAATAAAGTTGAAATACTATGAGAATAAAGTCATTACATTTCAAAAATAAAGCTGAAGTTATGAGGATAAAGTCGAAATGTTTGGTGAATAAAGTCGAAATAATACGAGAATAAAGTCTAAATAAAAATGTTTCGAGAATAAAGTCAAAATGTTTCAAAAATAAAATTTTAATTACGAGAATAAAGTTGAAATACTACAAGAATAAAGTCGTAATATTTTGAGAATAAAGTTGAAATTACGAGATAAAGTTGAAATGTTTTGAGAAAAAGGCGAAATTACGAGAATAAAGTTGAAATACTACAAGAATAAAGTAATATTTCGAGAATAAAGTCAAAATGTTTTGAGAATAAAGTAGAAATTACAAGAATAATATCTAAATACTACGAGAATAAAGTCTAAATATTACAAGGATAAAGTCGAAATGTTTGGAGAATAAAGTCGAAATAATACGAGAATAAAGTCGAAATAAAAATGTTTCGAGAATAAAGTCAAAATGTTTCAAAAATAAAATTGAAATTACGAGAATAAAGTTGAAATACTACAAGAATAAAGTAATATTTCGAGAATAAAGTCAAAATGTTTTGAGAATAAAGTAGAAATTACAAGAATAAAGTCTAAATACTACGAGAATAAAGTCTAAATATTACAAGGATAAAGTCGAAATGTTTAGAGAATGAAGTAAAAATTACAAGAATAAAGTCAAAATACTAAGAAAATAAAGTTGTACTATTTCAAAACTAGAAATTACAAGAATGAAGTCAATGTTTCGAGAGTAAAGTTGAAATTATTAGAATAAAGTCAAAATATATTATGAAAATAAAGTCAAAATACTAAGAGCATAAAGTCGAAATAATACGAGAATAAAGTCGAAATAAAAATGTTTCGAGAATAAAGTCAAAATGTTTCAAAAATACAACTGAAATTACGAGAATAAAGTTGAAATACTACAAGAATAAAGTCGTAATATTTTGAGAATAAAGTTGAAATTACGAGATAAAGTTAAAATGTTTTGAGAAAAAGGCAAAATTACGAGAATAAAGTCTAAATACTACGAGAACAAAGTCTAAATATTACAAGGATAAAGTCGAAATGTTTAGAGAATTAAGTAAAAATTACAAGAATAAAGTCAAAATATTATGAGAATAAAGTCAAAATACTAAGAAAATAAAGTTGTACTATTTCAAAACTAGAAATTACAAGAATGAAGTCAATGTTTCGAGAGTAAAGTTGAAATTATTAGAATAAAGTCAAAATATATTATGAAAATAAAGTCAAAATACTAAGAGAATAAAGTCGAAATAATACGAAAATAAAGTCGAAATAAAAATGTTTCGAGAATAAAGTCAAAATGTTTCAAAAATACAATTGAAATTACGAGAATAAAGTTGAAATACTACAAGAATAAAGTCGTAATATTTTGAGAATAAAGTTGAAATTACAAGATAAAGTTAAAATGTTTTGAGAAAAAGGCGAAATTACGAGAATAAAGTCTAAATACTACGAGAACAAAGTCTAAATATTACAAGGATAAAGTCGAAATGTTTAGAGAATGAAGTAAAAATTACAAGAATAAAGTCAAAATATTATGAGAATAAAGTCAAAATACTAAGAAAAATAAAGTTGTACTATTTCAAAACTAGAAATTACAAGAATGAAGTCAATGTTTCGAGAGTAAAGTCGAAATTATTAGAATAAAGTCAAAATATATTATGAAAATAAAGTCAAAATACTAAGAGAATAATACAAGAATAAAGTCGAAATAAAAATGTTTCGAGAATAAATTAGAAATGTTTCGAGAATAAACTTGAAACTATTAGAATAAAGTCGAAATACTACAAGAATAAAGTCGTAATATTTTGAGAATAAAGTTCAAATTACAAGAATAAAGTTGATATATTAGGAGGATAAAGTTTAAATACTACAAGAATAAAGTAATATTTTGAGAATAAAGTCAAAATGTTTTGAGAATAAAGTTGAAATTATGAGAATAAAGTTGAAATAATACGAGAATTAAGTCTAAATATTACAAAAATAAAGTCTAAATGCTACGAGAATAAACTTGTAAATATTACAACTTTGATATCAGAATCTTGTTTTATTTTTATTTTTTTAACGTGCCACTAAAACGCTAACGTAGTTTTGCTATTCCTCAACTGGGATTGTGTAGAGCCCTTTGAAGCTGCATAAAAAGTGCAATTTGGACCTTCAACCTGCTGATCCAAATTGAAGTCCTTGAATGTTTTCCTCAAAAACCATTTCTTTTTGACAAGAAAGAAAGACAAGAACATCTTAGATGAAATGGGGTTGAGTAAATTATCAGGAATTTTTTATTGTGGAAGTTAATTCATCTTTAAACTTCAGTGATTTCTCTCTGCAGGTCTAGGATGGATCAGGATTAGCGTGTAAGGAAAGGTGCGGAGGCGAGCGCCCTCATCTCTGACCAGTCCTGTGCATTTGACCCAGTGCTGACAGCAGCGTAATTGGGGTAATTACACCCCTTTAAACCATGCACCCCATTTCCCCCCCGTCAGGCTTGAATGTGTCCCCATTTGTTAGCTATGAAATATTAACTGGAGTCAGCTGCGTGTATGAGAAAGCGGTGGGCCCTCTCGGCCCCGGCACTCCCCATGCCACATGTCTGATGAAAGGTACAGCTCTGCCTTTACCAATTAGGACACAATGGCAGGTCTGCCCGTCCTTCTCACTGCCTGTGCATCTGTGTGTCTCATCTGATCAATGAAGGAGGGAAAACAAGGAGGGAGATGACGAGGTCAAAGGAACGAGGGGGGAGGATTAGCTAATTCCTTTCCTGAACACTTGCTATGCTCACTCAATTCGACTAATTCCTGTTAAACTGCCTTTAATGATTTTTACCTT
Organism: Cirrhinus molitorella; assembly: GCA_033026305.1. Taxonomy (NCBI): domain Eukaryota; kingdom Metazoa; phylum Chordata; class Actinopteri; order Cypriniformes; family Cyprinidae; genus Cirrhinus; species Cirrhinus molitorella. Next base: position 10,749,867 of record CM065131.1, read on the forward strand.
GTGTACCATGATTTTAGTTTTTTTTTTTTTTGTGGGTAAAATGTTACAAAAAATTAATTTCTTCCATTAGTTAACTACATCAGTTATCAATTAACAATTAAAAATACTTCTAAAACATTTATTAATCTTAGATGTTAATTTGTTAATGGAAATGTTAATGGATTAGTTCACTTCCATAATAAAAACTTCCTGATAATTCACTCACCCCCATGTCACCCAAGATGTTCATGTCTTTCTTTCTTCAGTCAAAAAGAAATTAAGGTTTTTGAGGGAACAAATCCAGGATTTTTAATTAAGTAAATTATCAGGAAATTTTTATTCTGGAAGTGAACTAATCCTTTAATTTCAACATTTACTAATCTAAAGTCGTATCAGTTAATGTACATTTATGTGCTGTGTATTCCATTTTAAGTGCTTTCTAATTTTGCTTAAAATTTGTTGAAAAGCTGCTTGTCCCATACAGTATGTCAGCTTGCCCCAAAGGGGAAAGGTTCAACTGTGTAAGTGTAAAAAATGTAGCTTCTTTAGTGTGAAAGTAGTGTGAAGTAGTGTACCTTTACAAAAAATAAATAAAATAAAATAAATGGCACTTTTTTTTTAACCCTCTCTTCTTCTTTTTTTTTTGTTAATGCTGCTTAAATTAATTAATGCTAAAAATACCACAATATAAAAATGAATAATAATAATGATTCATTTTAATAATGTAATAATATTAATCATAAAATAATATAACAATTATTCTAATTTATATAATTCTAAATATACACTACCAGTCTTTTGAGTAAAGTTTTTGAGCATTGAACCTTCTTATCTGCTCACCAAGCTTGCATTCATGTGATCCAAAATACAGCACAAACAGTAATGTGAAACATTTTTACTATTTGAAATAACTGCTTTCTATTTTAATATATTAAAAAAAAAAAGTATTCCTGTGTTCAAAGCTACATTTTCAGCATCATTACTCCAGTCTTCAGTGTTACATGATCCTTCAGAAATCATTCTATATTTTTTTTTTTTTTTTGAGCAGCAAATCAGAATATTAGAATGATTTCTGAAGGATATTTTGACTGGGAGTTATCATGCTAAAAATTCAGCTTTAAAATCACAGAAATTAATTACATGTTAAAATATATTCAAAAAGAAAACCGTTGTTTTAAATAATACAAATATTTTACAGTTTTACTGTTTTTGTAGTACTTTGGACCAAATAAATGCAGGCTTGGTGAGCAGAAGAAACTTTAACTTTTGACTGGTAGTGTATTTAGGGCAGACTTCAATCGAAAACCTTGAATCGAAAACTACAGTAAAAGCCTTAAAAATTATATAAATGAAATAAACGCGTTTATTTAAAAAAGTGTAAGCAAAGCTTGTATGTTGTATGCTATGATTGGCCAGTGCTAAATGATTCACAGTGGTAATGATTTTTGTTACTGTAACTTTCCATGTGTGTTGTAAAGTGTGTGTGTGAGGTGAGGTCTCTGTTAGCAGCTGAGCGTGCAGTGTTTCTGTGCAGTGCCACAGCGGGGCTCAGACAGTCAGAGGGCACGCAGCCGGTGACAAACTCCCAACACTGCTGTCAGCTCTGTGACATGGGAACCACCAGGCCTGCGCTCAATCACGTCTCAAACCGCCCTTCGCTTGCGGAGGTCCCAGATACCATGCATTCCTCCGACCCCAGCCGCTGTGAGAACCACACGAAAAAAACACAAGACCAGAATAGCCGGTATGGCTCAGTCAGGACGCACCGCTACAGGCCATCTGAATGCAGTACGGCCAGTCCTACACGGGGTACAGTGGGCCCATACAGTTATCACTAATGAGTTCTCTCAAAGGCTCTCTGACATTTCTGTGCGCCATTAATGCGGCCGCTCTCATGCAGAAGGTCGCAGAGATAATGTGTTACAGTGAAGCTGCCGTGTTGTTGATGTGAAGTGCGTGTTTCTCAGGAGAGCCTCACGGCTGGGACGAGGGGTGGCCGACAGCTGAGAGGAACACTTTCCCATGTCGTCAGGGGTCATGGGATCAGCCCGCAGGCCGTGCGGCAGTTGCTTTGTCCACACAAGGATGGCCTGTTTGTGACTGCCAAACTACGCAGAGGGAGTGAGAAACACAGAGCAAAAGAGAGAGAGAGAATGAAAGAGAAAGACAGAGCGTATGCAGACTCTTCTCCATACTTTAACAGTATCTCTTCAACTATAAGCACTACAGTCTTGAAAACCTTTCCATCATTTATTTTTGCTATTATTATCTTGAGCTACATATTTTGTTTTGCCTCGTGAAAATTATTGAAAAAACAAAAGGAAAAATAAATTATAAATACAGTCATGGCCAAAAATATTGGCACCCTTGCAATTCTGTCAGAAAATGCAACACTTCTCTCAGAAAATTGTTCCAGTTGCTAAACATTGCACCAATGTTTTGGTATTCATGTGCTTATTGTTTTTGTATGGCACTGGGACAACACAAAAAAACTGAGAAGAAAAGTCAAACTTGATAGAATTTTACACAGAACTCAAAAATGGACTGGACAAAATTCTTTGCACCTTGTCAAAATTGTAAGCATGTGATGCTCCTGGAATTTGTATTTAGACACACCTATGGCAAGTAACAGGTGTGGACAATCTATTAATCACACTTACAACCTGTTATAATGGAGGAAAGTTGACTCAACCTTTGTGTTGTGTGTCACACTAAGCATGGAGAGAAAAAAAAAGAAGTGTAAAGAGTTGTCTGTGGATTTGAGAGAAAAAATGAGGAAAAACATGGGCAATCACAAGGCTACAAGTCCATCTCCAAAGATCTTAATGTTCCTGTGTCCACTGTGCGCAATATCAAGAGGTTTATAGCCCATGGCACTGTAGCTAACCTCCCTGGACATGGACAGAAAAGAAAAATTAATAAAAAATTACAACAAAGGATTGTTTGAATGGAGGATAAAGAACCCAGATTAACTTCCAAACAAATTCAAGCTGATCTGCGGACACAGGGTACAACAGTGTCAGCTCGCACTATCCATCGCCATCTGAATGAAAAGAGACGCTATGGTAAGACACCACTGCTGACAACAAAGGCAAAAAAGCAAGTCTGGAGATTGACAAAACTTATGTGACAATGTCCCGAAACACACTTCAAAAAGCACTCAGAAATGGTTACAAACAATGCGCTGGAGAGTTCTGAAATGGCCAGCAATGAGTCAAGATCTGAATCCCATAAACACCTGTGTCAAAACAGCAGTTGGGAGAAGGTATCCTTCAAATCTGAATGGCCTGGAGCAGTCTGCAAAAGAAGCATGGTCCGAAATTCCAGTAGAGAGGTGTAAGAAACTCATTCATGGTTGCAAATGGGGGGTTCTACCAAATATTAAGTTAAGGGTGCCAATAATTTTGTCAAGTGCATTTTTGGGGTTCTGTGTGGAATTGTATCAGATTTAACTTTTCTTCTGTTTTTTTTTTTGTTTTGTTTTTTGTGCGTGTTGTTTCAATGCAAACAAAGTACCAAAGGGTACCAAAACATCTGCAACTGCAGCAGTTTTCTGAGAGAAGGGTTGCATTTTCTGACAGAATCGAAAAAGAAAGTTTGAGATGTTTCTTTTGCTCATCAGTGCTGCATTTTTTAAAAGTCAAAAATACAGAAAAAACAGTAATATTGTGAAATATTATTACAATTTAAAATAATGGTTTTCTATTTTAATATACTGTAAAATATAATTTATTCCTGTGATTCAAATTTTAATTTTTATCATCCATTTCTCCAGTCTTCACTGTCACATTATATTTCAGATATCATTCTGATTTATTAACAATATGCTAATTATTATCAATATTGAAAACAGTTTTTGCTGCTTAATATTTTTTTGAAACCTGTGATACTTTTTTTTAGGATTCTTTGATGAAGTTAAAAAGAAACAGAAGTCTTTTCTAACAATACTTGCCATCACTTTTTATTAATTTAATTATGTATTAAATTATATTAAAATAGTACACCATTCTTATAAATTGCAATAATATTTCATAATATTACTGTTTTTTTCTGTATTTTTGATGAGCATAAGAGGCTTCTTTAAATAATTAAAAAAATAATAAATTATTGTTACAATTTGAAATAACTTTTTAATTTTTTTATTTATTTATTTATTTTTGTTTTTGTTATTTATCCAATACATACAAATAAATATAAAATACGTATAATATAAAATACAAATACATTTTTAAAGGCTTATGGTGAACATGAGACTTATTCCAAACTTTTGGCTGCCAATCTACAGATAATATTCTGTACTGTAAAATACTGCAAATATGCAGTTGTTTTTTAAATTAAGATGCACATTCGACTTAAATAATATATAGACTTTAAAAAAACTATAGATAACCTAAACAAATAGTGAAATAAAGTGAAATGTTTGTGTTTTTAAACAAAATACAGTCAATGTTTTTCTTTTTTTTTCTTACTTTTTTTTTTTTAATAACAGAAACAGAAAGGTCAAAATGTAAAAAAGAAAAATCAAGGTAAAAATCACTGTGCAGAATGTTTTTTATAATGCGTTATTTTCAATAAAGCTTTTTTCCCTAAAATGTTCATTTCCCTAAAAGGAGTTAAAATCATATTTAATTGTTATATTTAATATGTTATTGTTATATTTAATATTTTTTGGAGGCATAAAATGCTCCAAAAAATGTTTAATATATAATTTCCACCACCATCATTTCCAAGTGGTGGAAACCCCTCCAACCAATTCTTGAAGGTTAAAAAACAACGTATTGTTGAATATCCAGTTTCACTCATAAATATGTCAGATTAATAAAATGGGTTGCGACAGCCGTTTCACTTCAACTTTAAATCTTTGTGAATCTGACCTTCTTCATCTTCCGTGTTATGATACCTGAGCTCTCATCACTTCTAGCAAGCTTAACCAAAGGTTATTTACACTAAACTCACACTTCAGGAGAACGATACTGTTCAAAGTTTCAGAATGCAACATTAGCCCACTCTGTCATTCGTCTATTATTTCTCTCCCTTCCTCTTTTGAAAGGCTAGAGCCTATGTTTAATTGTCATCTCCTCCCCTCAGGGCTTCAACACCTCTGGAGAGCTCTGGATCTGATCTAACTCTCACCTTCGTAACCTCACCTACACAGTTCATTCCTCATGCAGCAGGCCTGGTCATGCTGGGAGAGTTATTTTGCCAGGTGCAGGAGGACAAATCTCCTCCATGCCAGGGCTCACGTGGCCACTCGTGCAGCTCTGCCGTGGGGCCCTGAGTCATAAACGGCTCACTGTTTTGCTCTAGTAATAATATAAAAGGAGTAAGACTTTGTCAATGAGATTTAAAATGTTGGACAGATCCTCTTAGGCAGCATCCTAACTAATATGATTATTTAATGCTACTTAATATTTAGAGAACATAATAGCATGTTGCTAGTCTTAGAGCATGGACATTCAGAACACAAACTCAAAATAGTATAAACACATTTTTTGTACTGTAATACTGAATTTTACATTTATTCTCCTAATCGTGTCATAATCTATTGTTTTTTGTTTTTTTTTTGTCATTCTGTCATTTTGTCTTACTTAGGCACGATTTGACAAATTTAAAGAGATAGTTGCCCCAAAATTGAAAATTACCCTATGATTTACTCACCCTCAAGTCATCTTATGTGTATATGACTTTCTTCTATTAGACATATACAACCAGAGTTATATTTAAAATTTCCTGGCTGTTCCAAGCTTTATAATGGCAGTGAATGGGTTTTGAAATTTTGAAGCCCAAAAAAATGCATCCATCCATTGTAAAAAGTGCACCACACAGCTCCGGAGGGCTAATAAAGGCCTTCTGAAGTGAATCGATGTATTTGTGTAACAAAAATATCAATTTTTAACTTTATAAACGGTAATCTCTAGCTTCCGTTAACTGTTGTACGCATGTTCACAAGAGAAAGGCGGATTACACACTGTAAAAAACTATTTGTTGAGTCAACTTAAAATAATTTGTTACCTGCCTGCCTTAAAATTTTAGGTTAAGTCAACTCTAAGAAAGTTTAGTCAACTTGAAATGTTACATTTTACTAAGAGGCAACTTAAATATTTGAGTAGATTCAACTTAAAATTTTAAGGCAGCCGAGTAACAACTCAAATATCTAAGTTGTCACTTAGTACAACTTAACATTTCAACTTGAATAAGCTTATTTGAGTTGACTAAACTTAAACTTTTAAGTTGACTCAACAAATTGTGTTTTTTGTTTTTTTTACAGTGATAGGATGTAGGTGTAGCATAAGTACATTTTTTAATGCACTGACAATAAAGCTTGCATAATGTACTGTAAAAATAAACCAAGATTATTGGAGTACAAGAAAAAGTAGTTCTACTTCAAAATGTAATTCAGTGCATTACTTGCCAATTCTTTGTAATCATTTGTGAAATTTACTAGCAATTTAAAATATTTTTTTTTTCTACACCAATTGCGTAGACTATGTTTTGGGCGTTTTTGTGCTTTGTGTGCGATACTAGGTAAATAATACCACAGTAATCATAAACGCATTGGTTATTCTTCCAGTTAGCGTCTAATTAAGTAAAAGTCTCACACTTAAAACAGCTTGCTTTCGCATTGCAAAATAAGGTAGATTAAAATAACTGGATTTTGCTACCTGATCTCCCATGATCTTTTTTGCAAGGCGTGGAATGCGTACCAATAAGTACATATAAGGTTTAGGTGTAGTGCAGATGGTACGTTATTTTAAAACGTCATGGAGAATTAGAGTTATAGTCTATAAGTCAGAACTGTGGTGACACATACAAAACAAACATCACATAAAACGTACCATATGTACATCCATCTGTTCTAGGGGAAAAAAACTGAACACTATTTTAGTGCCACTCAGTGGTCATTTTACATTAAATATGTCACAAAACTTACATGCTGCTACGTATTCCGCATCTTGCGAAAAAGTTCCCACAGGTACATTTTTGTCATGAGATCAGGTTGGCATGAAAAATTGGCAAACAATCGTAAAAGTGACCCTAACTTCAGACTGAACTGCCATCTATGCAGTGAGAGAGCTGTGTGGTAAGTAGAGAGCAGTTAACTCCAGCAGTTAACATGAGCTCTTTGAAGGAGATCAATGCTGGGACCGCTGTGTTTCAGATGGGGCCCCGTCCTTTACTGTGGCCCCTCTGCGTGTGTGGTGTGGTTAAGGCCTGAGAGTGATGGAAAACAACAAGAATCTCCATGCTCTTTCCAATCAACTTTCTGTTTTACTTTCTTTCTGTCTGTACGTCTGTTTCTTCTTACCCACATTCTTTCTCGCTGGTGGTTAGGGTGTGGTCAGGGGGATTCTCAGAGCCCCTCTTTTCTGTCGCCTGCCAGCCCGTCTGGCCCAGTGAGGAACAGCTTGGTTATTCTTGGCTTTTGCCGCTTTGTCGTTGGGCCACAATTTAAAACCACTTCTTTTTCTTCTCTAGTTTTCATCCAAGTTTTCACAAGGATGTTTTCTGAAACCTCACCCACATCAAACAGAACTGTCCGAATTTCCACTTTGTGCTCAGCATGCCATTATTGCGGCTCTGAGAGCGAAGGTTCCTGCAGTCAAAGTTTACATTCCTGTCTATAAGTAGAATGTTCCGTTTTAAATAGTGAGCCATCAAGAGAACATGAGTTGCCGGGGTGACAAGAAGTTCTAGAAAAACACAGGTCGCCTTGACATAGACGTAGCGCTCTTGGAGGAATTGTTGCTCATGTATTCTTCTCATTCAGAGCTGCTTTACTGCAAACAATGACTCAAAGGTTTATGTGTCAGGCATTACGGACCATTGTATGGAGTGAATGAGTCTGTTCCTAGTCTGGCAATCACAAGGTCTGATGCAATGGGAGAGGCAGGTTCTGTCAAGCAGGTCCGGACCTCTCGGCGCCTGGCCCGTCACACTGCCCAAGGGAAAACGGACAACTTGGCTTTGACCGACAAACTGAGCTCTAAAGGAGAAGAGAAGCACAGGTTTGGACGCCCATGTTTCTCTCACCATCAGTAACAGTTTATGAACACTTTGGTAGTGGAGCTTGCAAAGAACTTACTGAAAATAATCAGACTTTTGCCTGTTGGATAATTATATAGACAAAAGATCCCAAAGACTTACACTAAAGGAGGGAGCAAAGTCATACAGATGAAGTCGAAAGGATTTTTTTGTTTAGTGATAGTTGTTCATGAGTCCCTTGTTTGTCCTGAACAGTTAACCTGCCCTGTTCTTCATAAAAGTCCTTAAAGTCCCACAAATCCTTTGGTTTTTCAGCATTTTGTGTATTTTGACCCTTTCCAACAATGACTGTATGAGGGACTGATATGCAACTATTATAGAAAGTTCAAATGCTCACTGATGCTTCAGAAGGAAACATGATGCACTAAAAGTCAGGGGGTGGAAAGTTTCTGAAGATCAGGGTAATTTTTACTTATTTTGTCTTCTGATGAACATATAAGTAGCTTCTCTACTAGATGAAAGTACTAAATGGAAAAACTATGATATTTAGGCAAAATAAGAAAAATGCACACATCTTTAGCATATTTCGATCTTCACCTGCACACGTTCAAAAATTTACACTCTGGCTCTTAATGCATCATGTTTGCTTCTGGAGCATCAGTGAGCATTTAAACCTTCTGTAATAGTTGCATATGAGTCCCTCAGTTGTCCTCAATGTGAAAAGATGGATCTCAAAATCATACAGTCATTGTGGAAAGGGTTCAAATACACAAACATGCTGAAAAACAGTGGGCAGTTAACTGTTGAAGACAAACAAGGGACTCATGAACAACAATCACTAAACAAAAAAAAAATCTGGATCATTCAGGTAACAACACAGTATTAGGAATCAATAGTGGACTATTTGTAAACGTCTTTTATGTGAAATATCTTATTCAGATCAGTACTAAATAAAAAATAACATGCATTTTGTATGATCCCTGTAAGGTGCACGTAAACTTTCAACTTCAACTGTATCTATAGACTAGAATCAGTATTTTATTTTCCAAGTTGTACTAAACTAAGTTCTCTTTCATGTCTTATTGCACTTAATCTGTCAAATACACACAAGTTTATGTTAAAAAATGAACATGAGTTAAATAAACAGTTATGTGTGAAGATGCACAGCTGGCAAAGAACCGCATGTTTACATTTGATCTGTATGGCTGCAGCGTAATATACAGTAAATAAATCAATAAATCCACTGTACTCTTGTCTTCTCTGAGGCTGAGACTCTAAATAGTGTTCTGTGCAGCTAACAACAGAATAGTTAGCGTGCTTTGCTCAAACTTTTGCCATGGTATTAGAACTGGTACACCATTGTCACTTGCGTGGGTGGAATCGCAGATTAAGGGCGGTAATATTATAATAAGATCCCCTTTCTACGTCACTAGGGAAGGGCAAAATCTGAGCAGCTCATTTTTTCACATGCATGCAGAGAAAGGCTTACCAAAACAAAGTTACTGGGTTGTCCTTTTTCCTGTTTTCTGGGTTGGTAGATGCACTGGGGACCCATTTTTATAGCACTTAAGCATGGAAAAGTCAGATTTTCAGGATTTGTAACTTTTCCTACCCCGGGTTCCCTTTAAGAAACTTCACAAATTGTTTTGTTTTTTCATGTTCAGATGTTCTCCCTTCGACTTCTCTTCTCAGCTCTCTCACTGCTGTGGGCCACAGAGGAAGTTCTCACCAGCGTTTTGAGGCTCAGCCGGTCAGGCTGAGGTGCCAAGAAGAACATCTGTGTGGATCTGCTGACTACCAAAAGCTGGATGGATTCATCTTCTCTCTACATGTAAGAGGGTGGGACAGCTTTGCATCTGGCTTTCCCATACACACATAACAACTACTGAAATTAATCGTTTAATAATTAGTTTGTGCTGTTGATTAGTCCATTACCATCAGCAGTAGCTCTTAAATCTCATTTATGTTTGTGTATGTTCAAATACCATGCAAAGACATGTTGCACTGGGTTTGATGTCACTGGTTCTCTAGTGTTTTAGGTGACAAGCATCAACAGAAACCACACATTTTAACACACGGATAGTTGGTTTTTGAATGTCTCTCAAGTATTCGACCTGAGCCCTGGCTGAGCAGATATTTATATTCTTGACACTTTGACTGTGATGTACAGTCCCCTTAACTACTGACACACAGTGACAGAGTGCATGTGCTGAACTCCAGTGATCTCTTCCTTGTTTTTCCTATGTCTGCTGAGTATTACCGCACAGCTCAACCATGTACTAGAACAGCTGGATCCTGCTGCGGCCAACGGCTGCCGTCCTTTATTACGGCAGGGGAAGTGACATCAGTAGCCCAAGACAACAATAAAGGAGACGAAATCACAACAGCCGACTTGTGGGACACATCAGAGCTGTGATTTTTTTTTTTTTTCAACTGAACTGCAAACACACCCAGCAGTTGCAGCTTCAGAGGATGTCATTAATCCAAGAACATATGCATTTGGAAAATATGTGTTTCACGTCTAGAAATGACGTTAGCAGACGTTCTCAAGAGAGGTAATAAAGCAACAATTTGTCAACAATAAATGCTAAAAGAAGCCCAGTGACTAACGAAGAAATGCCTGTATCATATACAGTATTTGTCTTTATATTATAAAGGTTAAAAAAAAATATCTAAAATGGTTCACTATTATAAACTAACTGAACTGCTCCACTAAAATTACCCTAGGCCAGTCTTGGGTAGTAACAATCAGTTATTTCCAACAGCTATTTTCATATCGCTTTTGTAATGTCTGAGTATTACAGGGAAAAATGTAACGCACTCACCTCCACATCTCCACTCTGTCTCCTGTAAGTGTTGTAGGAAAGTCTGATTCATTCTAGTGAGTCTGTTCATCCCAGACAGTCATTTCTTTGTTCAGTTCATTTTAGTGAATCGGTTCATCCCAAACCTCGCTCATATGTAATGTAGGAATCCCTCACAAAAATGAACCATGGTTTTACTACTAATAAAAACAAAAAACAGTGTTTGTGCTGTCTTAACGCAACAAGTTTGCAACAGCTCAAAGATATTTTAAAGCACTTACTTTTTGAAGTTGAAGCTTTTTTTTACAGTGTGGTTTTGCTACTCTAACCATAGTTTAACCATGATATTTGTAGTAAAACTGTGGTTATATAAATGGTAATCAATACGCCCAAAAACATAGTTACTACACTTTTACTATAGTAAAACCATGGTAAGTTTTCGCACGGGATGTTCCATTTATTTTAGTGAAATGGTTAATCCAAAACGGTCCTCTGTTCTGTTCATTTTAGTGAATCTATTAGTCCCAAACGGTCCTCTCTCTCATATGTAGCGTAGGAATATGTTGAGTCGAATTTAGTGAATCAGTTCACCCCAAACTGTCCTCTCTCATATGTAGCATAGGAATGTTACATTTAATTTAGTGAATTGCTTCATCCCAAATGGCAGTCTCTCTTTTCAGTTCTTTTAAGTGAATCGGTTCATCCCAAACGGTCCTCTCTCTCATGTGGAGCATAGGAAAGTTCAGTTGAATTTTAGTGAATTGGTTCATCCCAAACAGTCCTCTCTCTGTTCAGTTCATTTAAGTAAATCGGTTAATCCCAAATCGCCTTCTCTCTGTTTAGTTCTTTTAGGTGAATCGGTTCATCCCAAATCATCCTCTCTCTCATATGGAGCATAGGAAAGTTCAGTTAAATGTTATTGAATTGTTCATCCCAAACCGTCCTCTCTCTGTTCAGTTCATTTTAGTGAATCAGTTCATTCCAAACCGTCCTCTCTCTGTTCAATTTAGTTCAGTTAAATTTAATGAATCGGTTCATCCCAAACGGTCCTCTCAGTTCAATTTAGTGAATCGTTCATCCTAAACCATCCTCACTCTGTTCAGTTCATTTTAGTAATCGGTTCATTCCAAACATCCTCTGTGTTCAGTTTAGTTTAGTTAAATTTAGTGAATCAGTTCATCCCAAACTGTCCTCTTTCTGTTCAGTTCATTTTAGTGAAGTATTTACTCACTAAACGGTCCACTCAGTTCAGTTCAATTTAGTGAATCAGTTCATCCCAAACCATCCTCTCTATCATATGTAGCGTAGGAATGTTAAATTTAATTTAGTGAATCAGTTCATCCCAAATGGTCCTCTCTCTCATATGTAGCGTAGAAATGTTTAATTTAATTTAGTGAATTGGTTTATCCCAAACCATCCTCTCTCTGTTCAGTTCTTTAAGTGAATCGTTTCATCCCAAACGGTCCTCTCCCTCATATGGAGCATTGGAAAGTTCAGTTGAATTTTAGTGAATCAGTTCATCCCAAACCACCCTCTCTCTGTTCAGTTTAATTCAGTTCAATTTAATGAATCGGTTCATCCCAAACCGTCCTCTCTCTGTTCAATTTAATGAATCAGTTCATCACAAATCGTCCTCTTTCTCTTCAATTTAATTCAGTTCAATTTAATGGATCGGTTCATCCCAAACAATCCTCTCTTATATATAGCATAGGAAAGTTCAGTTGAATTTTAGTGAATTGGTTTATCCCAAACCGTCCTCTCTCTGTTCAGTTCATTTTAGTGAATCAGTTCATCCCAAACCGCCCTCTCTCTGTTCAGTTCATTTTAGTGAATTATTTACTCACTAAACAGTCCTCTCATTTCAGTTCAATTTAGTGAATCAGTTCATCCCAAACCGTGATCTCTATCATATGTAGTGTAGGAATGTTAAATTTAATTTAGTGAATTGGTTCATCCCAAACCATACTCTCTGTCATATGTACAATAGGAATGTTCCGTATATTTTAGTGAATCGGTTCATCCCAAACTGTACGCTCTCTCTCTTATGTAGCATGGAAAGTAATTTTAGGTTCATTCTATTGAACTGGTTCAACTGGTTCATCCAAACTGTCCTCTCTCTCATGTAGCATGGAAAGTCTGATTCTATAGTGAATCTGTTAATTCGTCAGTTGGTTCATTCCAAACAGTCTATTCTCTCAGATGTAGTTTAGAAACAAATCATTAAATCTAGTGAACGTATGAACGATTCAACAATTTGAGTCACTGTGTTACAGTACGCACTTTCCAGCGAATATGTAAATTAGTGTTGTAGCCTATAGCCTGTAAATTCAGCTGTTCAAGTTTGATACTCAATTTAATTGAGACTAGACATTCATTTAAATTTCCTCATGGTTTCTGAATGAGCAAAAATACAACTCTGATTCAATTTAAATTATTTTATAGTAGCCTAAAAAAAACCTAAAAAGTTATAAAACATATGGGTTCCTTAAGTAACTTCAATGTTATCAACTTCACTGTAAATAATTTAAAGTTTGTAACTTTAAATATAGCTAAAGTACTTTACCGAAATAATTGTTGTAATTGTTTCAAATTACGATTTGCCTAGAAAGCTAATTTACTTAAAAATAATTGCAAAAATGACACCTTGTTTACAGGTGTATGCTACTTAGATTTTTTTATTTGAACTAATTGTAATGACATATTCTATTTGTGGTTCAATTATCTATACTTCTAGACCTATTCTGTATATAACTTTATACCAGATCTAATATTGTAACCGACTTGAGTTTGAGCACATGTGTGAGAGGAAGGCAGGTCCTGGCTGACTATCTCACTCGGGGATAGTGCCTCTTTTATGGGGCAGTCTGTGATTGTCCCTAGTTCCTGTTGTTCTATTTGTGACTCTGTGGTCGTCTCAAAGGTTTCCCACCAGATCGGATTGCTGCAGCGCACAGCCTAGACAAAACTCCATTCAGGTCCTTACCAGGCCAGCTTCTCCCTCTCTCACCACCCTCTTTCCTGTAACCCTTCCCCAGTCGGGACCCAGCTGGAGAACAATGTGTCGTTACCTACAGTGCAGTGTGGCTGGGTGAGACAGAAACCAATCCGCCCCAAAACTGCCTGGGAATTGGCTCCCAATGGGACAAAGGAAGCGTGTGTGTGTCTCTATATGTGTTTGTGTGTGTGTGAGAGAGAATGAGTTTGCATTGAAAGTGTTTATAAAGTAAACACACTGCTTTATAATAATACTGTTGTTGTAAAAGACAGAGCTATAGTTAGTTTTTTCTTCAGTACCATTTTAAGCAGTTAAATCAGTCTTTGTCTGGTCCCCAGTTATTATATATCATCTGATATCATCACTGTACTGTACATTTGTAAAGGTTGACAGATTGAGAAGTCTTCAGTTTGTTGGTAGAGTAGTGCAGATGGTAACACACAGCTTCACTTCAGTGTCGACAGGTTTCTCTCAGCCATGGAAACTGTGCTTCCTTGTCCTTTCCTCAGCCCGAGAAAATAAACAGCACACTGTGCAGGTTAAACAAAGTTAGGGATTGTGCTGGAACTGTGTAAGCTGTTTTCGCATGGCATTACGTAGCAGCCCGCTTCCATAAATAAGCACACAATGGCATGAAAATAACGTCTCTGAAAGAAAAATGTTTGCTTTTTCCTTTTTACGTGAGCTTACATTCTTGGAGAGAAAAAAGTGAAGTATAATTATTTAAGACCAGTCAGCTTATGCTTGGTTCTTTTTCTCAGCCTTGCTGAAGGGTCACCACAGAGCCAGCTGCCCACTTCCTGTTAGGGCAGCAGAGCACTTCTGCTTGTAGCTGCAAACCACGGATGACGGATGCAGAAGAGGTTCTTAGTATATGCTGACTTCAGTTGTGTGCTAAGAAAATACTAGCTTGCATTGGATCTTTACATTTTCTAAAGAAGAGAAGAGAAGAAATGGTTGAATAAAGTTGTTATTTTTGTTTTCTTTGCACACAAAAAGTATTCTCATAGCTTCATAACATTACAGTTGATGCACGTATGTCACATGGAGTATTTTAACAATGTCCTTACTACCTTTGTGGGCCTTGAACATGTCAGTTGCATTGCTGTCTATGTAGGGTCAGAAAGCTCTCAGATTTCATCAAAAATACAATGATGACATACAGACCCCCATCCCACTCTTCTCTGATCAGAGCTGCCCCAGGGAAGGAGTTGGGGGTGGGCCGCGTGTGTGTGTGTTTTGTAAGTACAGGATGGGAGTGTGTTGGCTATACGTCCTCGGTTGTAATCCATGACCCCCTACCGCTGTCCCTGTCCCGGCCTGGGAAGCAGCGGGGGGGGTCTCACACACGGGCTTGTCGTGCGCAGACAGCTGCGGGGCTGGCGGTAAGCAGCCGTTACTGCAGCCCTGTCTACGGCCAATCTTAGCCTGAGACACACAAGCTGTCTGACAGATACCAGGCAAGAGAGGGGTCACGGGGGGAGGGGCCAGACCACACTGCTTTTTTTTTGTCATTCTGTCTATCGTTCTGTTGTTCTATCATTCTGTCTATCATTTTATCAATCATTCTATCTATCTATCTATCTATCTATCTATCTATCTATCTATCTATCGTTCTGTTCTATCATTTTATCTCTATCTATCTATCGTTCTGTTCTATCGATCTATCTATCTATCTATCTATCTATCTATCTATCTATCTATCTGTCTATCTATCTATCTATCTATTGTTAGTTCTATGTATTGTTCTATCAATCATTCTATATCTATCTATCTATTGTTCGTTCATTCTTTCTTTTGTTTGTTCGTTCTTTCGTTCATTCGTTCTGTCCATCTATGAACACACTGTACTTAAAGTGTATGTTCAAAATATTTTAGTGTCAATTTATTTTTTTACTTCAATTCATTTTAATTACTTCTTTACATTCTATTTGAAAGACTTTCATAGTTCTGAATAGTGCAGAACCCTGATTTACATGTCCACAAACTCAAAATTGATTATGACACCCAATAACCAAAGGCATTTGACTGACGTCAAATCTCTTGCCTCAATGAATTTTGTTCTGTTTCTTGAATACCTTTATCATATGGCTTCATAACACTTGAATGAGTCATAAAGACTTAATTATACTTTTAGGATGCTTTTTTGTAATGTTTGGTGCTTAATATTTATTGTATCTATGGAACACAGCAGCATGAAAGTACTCTAAACGACTACTTCTCCTTTTCCAAGAAATAAAAGAAAGCCAAACAGATTTGGAGCACAACGAGAGCGAATACATAATGACAAAATGATCATTTTTGCATGAACGAACCCATTAAACTCTAGCATTTCAGCCTGTGACATGTATCTGTACCCGGAGTCATGTGAAAACTCAATGTGATGTAAAAATAGCACATTTCCAGAGTTCCCACAACTCCACTTTCAGTCATAACAAGGGCAGACAGTGGCCAATGTTTCATCTTGCGTACTCAGTATTACAAAAACCTCCTGAGCCGAGGTTTTAGGGGCTGGTGGGAGCGGTGAGAGTGAAACCCCACTGTTTGTATTAGTGAAGCAGTGGGACCTTTCGAAAACAGACTGTCAGAGCTGAGCAGTGGCAGTGGAGAGGCCTGTCACGTTAATGACTGCATAAACACTAATCAGACTATCTAAATCTTACCTTCACGACCTCTATAGGCTCACACATCACTCAAAACTCCTCGCACACTCCCGATTAACCTAACAAAGGAGTGTGAGTGTGAGCAAAAGGTAGACTTAGGTCAAGGTTTCTCACTTTCACAAAGCACATCTTACACTAAAACAACACTCTGTAGTGTTAGCTGAGAAAGTTACCTGGTTTGTGCCGTTTTTAATGGCCAAGTGAAATGTATAGCATTGCAAACGGAGATTAAACTTGTCTATACCTGTCAAATGCAATAAAACCTCAATCAGGTGTGTGAGATCCCATTACGTGTGAACTCCGCGTGGAAATTGAAGTACTACGGTAATTCTCAGAGCTCTTAGTCTGTGACCATTGACAGTCCCGTGACGTTTATGAGGCAAGTGTGACCCCGCAGCTGCTGTCAGTGATCAAACTTGCAGCTCTGCACGACTGAAACACATCAGGTTAAACACTTGCACTGTTAAATAAGCAGACTGTGTGTGTGTGTGTGTGTGTGTGTGTGTGTGTGTGTGTGTGTGCGCGCTAAAGGAATCTGGAGAAAGCGTAGAGTATATTGACAGCACCTGTCCAATTATATTAAAGATGTAAGAGAGAGAAAATACAGTCAGGCTTCTTCAAACAAAACTTATGTAAAATATAAAGTCCACCTGTATTTCTTAATTCACACTACATACTATTCTCATCCACCTATTTCTTCTCTCTGCTTCACTTGTGTCTGTCCTGTCTGCGATTAGCCCTCCCCGTCATACTTTCCCCTGTCAGGTTTCACTCCCTCTGTAGTTCCAGACAGACAGAGACGGGTGGCAGGCCAGTTCGCTGCGTGGGGCTTTTTCCGGTTGCGTCTGCTGCCCTGCTGCTGGCCCTAAAAGATTGATTTCACGGCTCAGGCAGGCCCTAGAGATCCCAGCTCATACTGCTGTCAACCAGCCTGCCCTCTGACCCCCTGCATTACGCAGGTCACGGGGCGGCGCTCTCCCAGGCTGCCCGCACAAAGGCCAATGTGCTGCCATTTTGTCAGGCCAGAGGTCAACTACTCGCATGTTTTGATCACTGCTAACTTTATCAAATTAGAAGCTACATAAGTGAGAAGTACTGTGGCTGTGTGTGTGTGTGTGAGTCTGCCAGCCCGGATACATGTGTCTGAATATGTCTGGTGGGACCTGACATCTAAACTAGTGTTTCCCAAGCTTTTCTGTCTCATATATCCACATAGGCTAATCAGTAATGCTGCGGTTTCTTTTATGTATCAATTTTGTCTCGAGTGTTTCTCCTAAAAATCCACTTACAGTGGGTGGTATAAAATTTATATAAACGGCACATATTGCTTGGTGTTGTAAAATAAGGAGAAATTTTGAAGACTCAAAAAGCTTTTTCATTTAAAAAAAAAACAAACATTTATGTCTAGAAGAAGCATTTTTAGCACTTTTTTTTAATGGCATAAAATTATTGTAATTTTTATACAAAAAAATCTTCAGTGGTATTACGTTTTTGTAAATACCTTTGTTTTTTTTTTTACATAACATAACGTGTTATGTACGCTACCGTTCAAAAATAATGTTTTGGTAATATTTTGCTTATCAAGGCTGCATTTATTTGATTAAAAATACAGTAAAATCAGTACGATTTTAAAATAACATTACAATTTAAATATATTTCAAAATGTAATTTATTCCTGTGATGCAAAGCTGTATTTTCAGCATCATTACTCTTGTCCCCCAGTGTTGGGTTACGTAACCAGATTACCTTGTTCAAGTAACTAGTAAAGTAACGCATTACGCATTTACAAGAAAATATCTGAATTACTTTTTCAAAAAAGTAATGCCAGTTACTTTTTGTTTCCTTTATTTATTTAATCCCATTTTATTAACCAATGTCTTTGCTGCTGACCTTTGTTGATCCAATTCAACCATACTAATAAGCAAAACTTACTTTAGATTAACTAACATTTGTGCTTCATTTTTCTCATTGCTGAAGAGTGTAAAACTTCTTTCTCCTACAGTTCTGCTGTACAGATGTGATTTTTACTTTTACTTTTACTTTTCCTTTAGCCTTAGGCTTATTTATTTCACTGTTTGGTGTCAAAGGGCTTTTACATTTCCTGAAAATCAAACTTTTTATATTAAAAACAAACAAGCAAGCCCTGCCTAGATTTAAAAAGCAACGCAAAAGTAATGTAACACATTACTTTCCATAAAAAGTAACTAAGTAATGTAATTAGTTACTTTTTTAGGGAGTAACGCAATATTGTAATGCATTACTTTTAAGAGTAACTTGAACACATGAACCATCAGAAATCATTCTAATATGCTGATTTGCTGCCTAATAAACATTTCTTATTTTATCAAAGTTAAAAACAGCTTAATATTTTTGGGAAAACTGTTGCACAGCATTTATTTATATAAAAACAAAAATCTTTTGTAGCATTATAAATGTCTTAACTATCACTTTTGATCAATTTAATGCATCCTTGCTGAATAAAGGTATTAAAAAAGTTACTGACCCCAAATATTTAAACTTCAGTGCATTTTGCAATCTGTCTGTTAAAGCTTTGCTATGTTTTACTTACAGACACACGCACACACACACACACACACACACACACACACACACCACTAACTATGCAGACAGGAGGAGATGAAAGCAGGAGAGTTCAGAGACCCTTTTCCTCCCTGACCACAGTCCCGTGGCTGATGTGTTCATGTGGATGACCACCCACCTCGAGTCACTCCATGACTTAAAACATCTAATTACAAGCAACTGCGTCTTATGTGTGCGAGCCAATATCAATGTCATATTAACGACCAACAAATCCATCAAAAATCTTTCATTGCGCACCTAAAATGACGTGGTTTAATAAAAACCACCCCATTAGAACTTAACAGCTGTTAATCACTCAAAAATATCTGCCTAGAAAAATAGCTAAAGGCTGGAATACACAGCTTTTTAAACAGTAAGAATCACTTGCCGGACAACTGGACATCATTAAAGTGCACCAATTATGCCCCTTTTTACATGTACATTTACATTTAGACATTTAGCAAACGCTTTTATCCTAAGCGACTTACAAAAGAAACAATAGAAGCAATAACTATGAAAAGTCTAACGCAGTACACATAGCAAGGAATTTTTTTTATATTATATAAAATATATATAACAAATAAAAATAAAACACAGAATAAAAAAGAAAAAGCAAGCTTCGTTTTTGCTTTTTTTTTTTTTTTTGGTAATTGTCTAGAGAGAAGCTAGTGTCAAGACAAAATTAAAGTTGTCTTTAGAAAGCCTGACCAGAAAGTTTTCAAACTTTTTTTTAAGTTAAAGTTTTTAAGTTTTAAAAGTTTGATAAATTTCAGTCGGAAATAGTTTGAAGTTTAAAGTAGTTTTAAAGCTTAAGGCATGAATGTTTTGAAAACAATACAGTCAGATAGATAGATAGTCAGATTACAGATAGATAGATAAGCATGTTTTTAGCATAATTAGCATGCCACTAGCATGTTGCTAGCATGATTAACAAGTTACTAGCATGTTGCTAGCATAAGTAGCATGCTGCTAGGATGATTAGCATGCCACTAGCATGTTTCTAGAATGATTAGAAAGTTTGAATAGTACATAGAAGGTTAGTTTGTTTGAGTCTCAAGGGATTCTGGAAGTTTTGACAGTTGGAGTTTGAATAGTCTTGGTTCATTTAAACATTCTGTCATTGTAAGTCTATGGGATTTTTCCCACTTTTAATCGTTATTTTTAGGAAAATCATGTGTCAGATCAGTTAGAAAAGATATAGCAATCGAGTCAGAACAGTTTGATGATCAGGGCTGAGTTTGAAGTTTGTAGAGTTAAAACTCTAGGAGGAGATACAGTCAGAAAATTTTGGCTAGGAAGAAAATAGCAGAATTCATTACTTCAGACTTAGAATAGAATATAAGTCTAAAAGGGCTTTTTAAAAGAATGGGATTAGAAAAGAGGGTGCTAGAGTTAGAGGGTCAAATAAATATGAAAGAAATAAAGAAAAGATGTGTTTTTAGCCGATTCTTGAAGATAGCTAAGGACTCAGCTGTTCGGAGTGAGTTGGGCAGGTCATTCCACCAGGAGGGTACATTTAATGTGAAAGTCCGTAAAAATGATTTTGTGCCTCTTTGGAATGGCACAATAACAATTGCAGAACACAAGCCTCTAGAGGGCACATAAGTCTGAAGTAATGAATTTAGGTAAAGGGGTGCAGAGCCAGTGGTGGTTTTGTAGGCAAACAATAATGCCTTGAATTTTAATGCAAGCAGCTATTGGTAGCCAGTGCAAATTGATGAAGAGAGGTGTGACGTGCGTTCTTTTCAGCTCATTAAAAATTAATCACACAGCCACATTCTGGATTAATTGTAAAGGTTTGATAGAACTAGCTGGAAGACCTGGAAAAAGAGCATTGCAATAGTCCAGCCTGGACAGAATAAGAGCTTGAACAAGGAGTTGTGAAGCATATTCCGAAAGAAAGGGCTGGATCTTCTTGATGTTGAATAAAGCTAATCTGCAGGACCGCGCAGTTTTAGCAGTTTGGTTTGAGAAAGTCGGCTGATTATTAATCACAGCTCCAAGATTTCTGGCTGTTTTTGAAGGAGTTGTGGTTGATGTGCCTAACTGAATGGTGAAATTGTGATGAAACGGTGGGTTTGACTGAACCACAAGCAGTTCTGTCTTTGAGTTGAAGATGATGGTCCTTTATCCAGCAAGAAATGTCTGTTAGACAAACTGACATTCAAGCAGCTATCATCAGATCATCAGGATGAGCATTTGATCCTTCTGTAATAGTTGCATATGAGTCCCTCAGTTGTCCTCAGTGTGAAAAGATGGATCTCAAAATCATACAGTTGTTATTGGAAAGGGTTCAAATACACAAAAATGCTGAAAAACCAAAGAATTTGTGGGACCTAAAAGATTTTTCTGAAGAACAGCGGGCAGTTTAACTGTTTAGGGCAAACAAGGGATTCAAGAACAACTATCACTAAACCAAAACCAAAAAAAAAAAAAACAGCTGTGGATCATTTGGGTAACAACACAGTATTAAAAATCAAGCGTATGTAAACTTTTGAATGAGGTCATTTTTATAAATTCTACAAACTATTATTTTTTCTTGTGGACTATATGTAAACATCTTTTATGTGAAACATCTTATTCAGGTCAGTACATAATGAAAAATAACATGCATTTTGTATGATCCCTCTTATTTTGATAAAAAATTCTGCAAAGTGTATGAAAACTTTTGACCTCAACTGTATGTCCAAGCAGCATGTAAAAATGCATGTTTCAAAGTTGTTTCAAATACAACAAACTCATGCAAAAACATGCCTTGTTGCAAAGAGATGCATGACAGATAAAACAAATTAGAAAAAACTAAAAAATTCCCCAAAATATCAAACTTGTTTGATATCCTCAGGCTGGAGGATATTATACACCACTAGATCTTTCTATGAAATCTGTCGACTGTCAAAAATGTGCAGACTGACCGTGACTTTCGTCAACTACCATTGATTCCTCATGTATTCCAGCCTTAAGCTGACAATAGCCATCAAAGCATCCTTGTTCCAATTCTTAGGGAAGACAATAAGGGAGAAACCGCTTTGAATACACAGACGTCGGCCGTCACAGGGTGTAGCAGGGATAATGCAAGGCCATTGGAGAAAAGGACACAAATAGGGGAGGCGACATCCGACAGATCATCATTACAGCACTTCCTGCTCCGTAAAAACACACTTTAGCAGCTTTAGCAGCACACAGATGTGTAATTTCACTGGAAATAGGAGAGGAAAGCTCTCGCAGTGCTTGTGGGTCAAAGTTGGCCGACTTCAAAAGCATCAGTGCCACTCGGATGAGAGTATAATCCGTCTCTACGTGTGTACATCCACACAGACACACTCCCACAAACATGCCCGAATGGCACAATGCAAGGTGTCACATGTATCTCAGAGAATTAAGCTCCACTTCCTCTCTCAGTGAGAGAAACAAAGCCACTCTTCCTCTTCTGTGTGGATTCAATACATAGCTATTTATAAACAATAACATGTCCCCCTGCTGCTCCTCCTGAGGAGGACAGGATTGTTTAACACATTGTTTCAGGGACCCGAACATCTGTCTGCGCAAAACGCACGACGCCACGGCGCAGCGTGAGGCAGCGGTGGCCAGACAGTCCGCCGGGATGCAATCAGAAACCTGTTGCCCTCTTTTCTCAAGCACAAGCTCCTCGTGATGCAACCGAAACACTGCTGCTGATATATGAGATCCAAAGAGACCAAGACATAACTCCTAAAAAGCAGCGTGTCCATTTTAAACCATCGTCTGCCCTCCTTGTGGGTAGACTAGGCTTCTTGGCATGGACATAAAGAGTCTGAAATGAAAACATGGCGACATGGAGACCCACTCGGAGGAGCAAAAACCTCAAGCTTGGAATGAGAAGAGGCTCTGGCATGCTTTGTGGGGGGAAATACTGTTGTGTTGTGGGCCCACACCTTCAAAAGGGAGCACTAATCACAACATGTGATGAGACACAAGAACAAAGACGAACGTCAGTAGAAAATAACAGCGTGGGAAACCACTGCGAACTTGAGTTACAGCGACAGAAAGAGCCACCCCCATCCCCAAGCACATAGAAAAACACACATACGCGTACAAACACAACGGCCCGCCATCCACCCCTGTCTGTGGCAAACACGAGGAAGTTCATCCATGCCGTCGAGCCGAAGCTGGTAGCAATAACAACATGAAATCAGCCAAAGAGCTTCCTCTCATTCATGTACGCAGAACCGATGACAATTAAGCTTGATGTGCACCGGTTGATAAGGATCCAGCTGCGGCGCACGTCTACAGGCTTGTTTCTATTGATCGGGAGCTCTTCCTGATGCACTTGAAGCCTGTGTCAATAAGAGTCAATATATTTTCCTGTTTTATAATCATTTGTAATTTAGTTTACAGATGTGTACACTCACTAGTTCTTTGAGGGAATAATACAGATGTTGTTTGCAAAAATACAGAACTGAATTTGAAATTAATTAGAACGTACATTGATAAACAATTAAAATTGCAGTGGTTATGAGGTTATATGTTCTTCTATTTTAATAGACTTTTTAAATTAATATTTATACATATTGTTAATATTTTAGGTTAAAATGAGGTCATAAAAGCTCTGTTTATAGTAATATACAAGAATTAGAAAATATATTTTAAATGGAATGCATCTTACATTTTGGAAGCTGTTTTAATAATGTGTATTTTTTTTTATTTATATAGTATTCCTGTTAATATGTGTACTATATACTGGAATATATATATATATATATATAACATAAAATTATACAAGTGTTACAAAAATCTGTTTTAAATAGTTTGGAATATAGCAAAATTATAATTAACCTATAATTTATAATTATAATTGAATTGAATTATTGTATTATCTGAAATTATATTGTACAATTTTTTATATTGATTTTAATTTAGTTTTATTTACTAGAAAATACAAAATGAGGTCATAAACGCTCTATGTATATTAATTATACAAGAATTAGAAAATAAATTATTTTAGATGACATACATTTTGAATTCTGTTATAGTTTATTTCTATTAATTTATATAGTATTTCTGTTAATATGTGTACTATCTACTGAATATATATATATATTCTTGTATTTTTTTATTATATTGTTTATTTGTTAATTGAAGTTTATTTACTAGAATAGAAAAATAAGGTTTATGTATAGCCTAAGAAGTAGGCCTGTACAAGAATTCGAAAAAAAAAAAAAAAAAGATGGAATATAAATATTTAAATGTAAAATTCTATGTGTGTAGTTTATGAAATTATATTGTATTATATTTATATAGTATGTCTATATATGAGGATATATATATATATATATATATATATATATATATATATATATATCTCATAGGCCTACATACAAGCGTTATAAAAATCTGTATCTGGAATATAGCATATTAACCTTTTGAATTGTATTTTTATTAATATATATTTTCATATTTTTTTTTTATATATATATATATATATATATATAGGCTATATTATACGTAAATGTAATTATTACATTTCAATAGTGTAAGAAAAATAAAATGTAACCTATTTTAGGTGGTTATTGCAAGTGGAAATCCCTACTGTGTTTACTGCTGTGTACTACTTAATGCGTTTAAAGTGACTGGTCGGTTTTAATTGCAATGTACCTTTGGGAATGCCGTCAAAAAAGGTGGATGTTTGAGCTTCATGGACTACATTTAGACTTGGTGGCTTCCTCGTACACACTGCACTACTTCGGATGAGTTAGTATTAGATTACAGGTTCACACGCTCACTCGCAGACCGCCCGTCGCCCCAACCAATTGCCCCATTCATTCCAGCGCCGGAGACGGCCGTCGCCCCTGATTGGTTATCAGCGTTCTGCTAAGAAACTTTCCCACGGCTAGCGCGTGCTGACAGCCGGCCAGCCACTCCTTTCAGCTGGGCTAGACAACACAAGCACCGGCGGAACCCGGGGGCGGAGCTCCGCACTCACGGACGAGCATTCTATTGGCGCTTTGTTAAGCATATTCAAAAAGAGGGGCGGGGCTAAACTGGAACGTTGACAACCGACATGCCAGTCAAACTCAGACTTGTTGTTGATTGGCTGTTCAACCGCTTAGCCACGCCTCTCTTGGCGAGCTGCGGCGTTGAAATGATACCGTGGGAAAGCTTGTCGGTTCATACGAATGAACTTCTGTCTCACCTGACACACTCCGAGGATACGCTCTGTACGATTATCGAAAAATGAAGAGAAATCACGATTTTAGCTCCTCAGACAGCGAGCTTGATGAGAATATCGAAGTGGAGAAGGAGAGCGCTGACGAAAATGCGTAAGTTAGCTGTCATTTGTTTATTTTGGGTCGTTTTGCTTTTTTTTTTTTTGAGTAGGCTAGTGAAACGTTGAGCTTGCAACAAACTACAGAATTATGTGGAATACTAAGAAAAATATAATATTTGCTGTGTTCATATGTATCTTATGCATATTTTGTTTTTAAAGCGGTGTGAATTCTCCGCTCGGATCAATGTCTCCATCAACAACCTCTCAAGTGCAAGCGAGAAAACGCCGCAGAGGGGTAAGAGCATTTTTCATCTTTGCCAAACCCTTGCAAAAAAAACTGCATGAACAAATGACTTTACTGTTCTTAAATGACTGTTAGTAATGATTTCTCAATCTGTGTGAACAGATCATTGAGAAGCGCCGCAGGGACCGGATAAATAATAGTTTGTCTGAGCTGCGTAGGCTGGTGCCCAGCGCTTTTGAGAAACAGGTGAGTGTCAATCACTGCACCTGACTCACATCTCTCACAATCAAATGTCTAGCTACTGTAAATGTAGAATGTAGTCTCATTACTCATTATTTCTTGGCCTCAATCCTGTAAGCTTTCCATTAATGTATGGTTTGTTAGGATAGGACAATATTTGGCGGAGATACGACTATTTGAAAATGTGGAATCTAAAAATCTAAATATTAAGAAAAAACGCCTTTAAAGTTGGCCAAATGAAGTTCTTAGCAATGCATATTACTGATAAAAATGTAAGTTTTGATATATTTATGCTAAGAAATTTACAAAATCTCTTCATGGAACATGATCTTTACTTAATATCCAAATTATTTTTGACATAAAAGAAAAATCGATCATTCAAGGTGCAAGAAACACTACTTAAGTACTTTAAGCTTAACTGGTACCACCTGACAGTTCAAGTTATTAAATTTTTGTTAAAAACGTCTTCCAAAAATGTATGAAACCAAAATAAGAACTTGGTCGGTTTTTGAAATGGATTAAAAATAAAAATCCATCAATCTTTATCATCTCAAACATTCTCATTTGTCATTGAGGCATACAGTATGTGTCTATAATCTTACCTCATAACTCATCAACATAATTCTTCTTGTTCTCAGGGTTCTGCTAAACTAGAAAAAGCTGAAATTTTACAGATGACCGTAGATCATTTAAAAATGCTCCATGCAGCTGGAGGGAAAGGTAAGACTTTGTTTTTTAGAACTAACACAAACAAGTATAAATGTGATTATTAAGCATTAATATTACATATTACAGCTACAAAAAGGATATGCTTTTTAAATGCCTAAAATGTTCCACTACTATAATGAACATTAACTAATGCTCTTTATGCATTATAATACAGTCAAAACCCAAATTGTATTCAGACACCTTATCACAGTAGTTTAGAAAATGGTGATAAAATATGACAAGAAGTCAGAGTTAAACTGTGTCAGAACAAATTCTTTTTGATAATGTCAGATAACTTAATGCATTACAAGATCTAAGGCAATGCTTAATTTAGTTCTGTCTGTGATGTAAAAAGGTTGCATTAGCAATTAAAGAAAAAACACTTATATCAATTATATCTGGTGTCTGAATAATTTTTGACTGAATGTTATTATAAAGTCTTGCAAGATTTATTGCTGCATGCAACCTTGCATTATGAGATCATCCACTGTTTGGGAATCTGCTCAAGGAAATTCCCACAGTGAAAATAATTACTAACCCCCGCACGGCCGAAACAGGACAAACTAGACGCGTAAAGCGTCTTTTAATCTCAGTTGTTTATCTAGCATCATTTCAGTTTCACTCTCAACCACTCCCATTGTGAACGGCAGTGTTTCCTGTCATAAGCTGTAATCATTATCAGATCAGAGCGCTCAACAGCTCTCTTTCTCTCTCACACAGGTTACTTTGATGCTCACGCGCTGGCCATGGATTACCGTGGGCTGGGTTTCCGCGAATGTCTAGCAGAAACGGCACGTTACCTGAGTATCATCGAGGGCCTGGACAACACCGACCCCCTCCGAATCCGCCTGGTTTCGCATCTGAACAGTTACGCCTCCCAGAGAGAAGCTCACTCGGGTTTGGGCCACTTGGCATGGGGCTCTGCGTTCGGGACGCCACCCGGACACCTGGCTCACCATCTCCTCCTGCAGCAGCAGCAGGGGGCGCAACTCCCGCGCAGCACCAGCAGCCCTCCATCCTCCAGTTCTTCATCGCCCTCCTCCTCATCTCCATCCGCCTCCTCCTCCACAGAGCCGCATGCCTCCAGCAGGCTGACTGGCACGGTGATTACCGAGGCAGGGCAGACAGGACCGCTGCGGGTGCCGCCCAGCACCTCCCTGCCCCCTGGGCTCACACCACCTACTACATCCAAGCTTTCTCCGCCCCTCCTGACGTCACTTTCAAGCCTGTCAGCATTTCCCTTCCCGCTGAGCGCATTTCCTCTGCTGTCCCCGAGCTCGCTGGGCCCCACTACTCCCTCCAGCAGCCTGGGGAAGCCCTACAGGCCTTGGAGCATGGAAATAGGGGCCTTCTGAACTTGAACGCTAGAAATGACTCTTTTTCTGTAACATCTGACTATTTTGAAGAGATGGACAGAATGCAGACTTGTACAAAGGGAAAAAGCGAATACAGATCCGAAGTACTTATTCGAGTTACCCTGTGTTTTAAAGCTGTCCTGTCTCAGGTTGAGCAGAGATGAGTTCTGGAGATGGTCGGCTTTTCACAGTTCTGAGCAAATCTAGTTCTTTGGTCCCTCAGTGGAAAAAGGTATGCTAATAGAGAGAGAGGTCATTTGGGGCAAAAGCAGATGAGATGCATCACTGAATGGCTGTTAATGGACTTAAACCCAAACCAGATATCAATTTAAACGGAGAGTTCACCCAAAATTAAAATTTTCATCCTTTATCGACCCTTATGTTGTATTTCTTCTGTGGAAGACAAAAGAAGATATTTGGAAGAATGTTCAGTTTTGGGTCCCATTGACTTCCACTGTATTTTTGTCCATACTATGAAAGCCAGTGGGACCCAAAATCATTTGCTCATTTCTTTTGTAAATGTAAACGATGACAACATTTTCTTTTTTGGGTGAACTATAACTTTAATTATATTAAAGGAGCATTTTGATCACACAGAATATATATTTGCATCCTAAACGGTCATTTTCTGAGGAGATCTGTTCAGCGTTTCCATGAAATTGAAATACTATGCAATCCAGTTGTGTGACATTGATTGTTTTGCAACTTTCCCTCTGCAAATATATATATAACCTATGCAACTAAATCTGTATTCCTCAGCTGAACTTGACGAGTACTTTATTTTTATAAAGATTTATAATTCATTTCGGTCAGTGACCTGCAGTGTGTCTTTATTTGTTTATTTCAACCGTTACGAATTTGTTGTTTGCAGGGACAGACCACTGTTAAACCTGTACAGAGACAATCTAGATAGACAATCTCTCAGAACTGCACTAATTTAATTGTAGCAAAGGCACTCTTGGGTTTGTTCGTGCATATGTTTCCCCTTCGAGCAGCAAATCATCTCTCTCTCTCTCTCTCTCTCTTAGTTAACTGTACTTGAGGAGTGTTTTGGAAAAGCAGATTGTTTTTTGTAGTAGGGAATTTGCACTGGCAAATCAGATAAGAGTAGGGGAATAGATAGTACTGGATGAGATGGTGTGGTACTGTGCCTGTCCCTCACTAACCTGTGTGACTTTTCTGTAATAAAATTATATGTGTAGCTAATACGCCTAGACTTGTGTGTTAATGTCCTGTTTTCATTTTTGACATTGTTACTGATACATTCAAAATTACAAATGTGATTATGATTTATTGGTACCATAACACATCAGTCAATACTAGAGATCTTTAACATGTATTAAAATGTTAATTGTAATTTTTTACAAATCTAATGGAACCAGCATTTAAAATAATTGTCTTTCATTTAAAATTGGTGCATTTTTGACAGATCTAAAAAGGAATATCTATTTTTCATACTGTAAATTATAATGTTGTGATCCAAAAATTTAGATATAGCCGTTTTTTTATTTTTTATTTATTTATTTATTTATTTATTTATTTATTTTTTTGGATACAATTTATTCAATTTTATAATTAATATAATGTAATTTTAATATTGGCCATTACATGAAAATAATTATCAGCTTATTTGTATTATTTAAAATTATTTAAAATGATTGGTTTTATTATTATTATTATTATTATTATTATTATTATTATTATTTTATTATTATTATTTGTTGTTGCTGTTTTATTTTTTGACATTTAAATAAAAAAATATATTTAAAAAATACTAATAAAATAAAATAATAAAGTAATTATTAGCTTATTTGTATCATTTAAAATGATTGGTGCATTTTTGGCAAATCTCAAAATTAATATCTATTTTTCATACTGTACATTATAATGTTGTGATGCATAAATTCAGATGTAGCATCTAAAATTATTGGTTTTATTTTTTATTTGTTTGTTGTTTATTTTTTGACATTTAAATAATTTTTTTTAAATAAAATAATAATAAAATAATTATCAGCTTTTTTGTATCACCCAGATATTGAGAATTGGTACATTTTTAACAAATCTCAAAATTAATATCTATTTTTCATACTGTAAATTGTAATGTTGTGATGCATACATGTGAAACATGAAACATACATGTAACATCTAAAATTATTTGTTTTATTTTTTGTTTGTTTGTTTTATTTTTTTTATTTTTTTACATTTAAAAAAAAAAAACTTAAAATAAAATAATAATACAATTACAATAAAATAATAATAAAATAATTATCAGCCTTTTTGTTTTACCCAGATATTGACAATTGGTGCATTTTTGATAAATCTCAAAATTAATATCTATTTTATACTGCACATTCTAATGTAGCATCTAAAATGGTTGATTTTAATTTATTTTTTTTATTTAGATAAAACAATGACTTCATTTAAATAAATAATGTAATTATAATATAATTGTTAAATGTTTGACCATTACATGAAAATAATTATCAGCTTATTTGTATCATATATTGAAAATTAGTGCATTTTTAACAAATCTCAAAAATAACTTTCATACTGTACACCATAATGTTGTGATGCATAAATTTAATACAATCAGCATTTAAAATGATTGGTTTTAGTTTTTCGTGTTTTATTTAACTAAATAAAAATATCTTTAGAATTAATATTAGAATTTTATGTTAAAGAATTAATAAAGAATAAAGAATTTTAGAATTAATTAAATATGAATTATTGGCCATTTCATCAGCATCAGCCAGAAATGTAAAACTGGTGCATTCCCAATCAAAATGATTAGCCTAGATATTTTCTGTTACAAAATGGCCATATTTACACACATCTAAATCAAAAAGTCCTTATAAGGCAAACCTCACAGACTGTAAACAGTCAAAGAAAACTATATTCATGTTTTTATCATTCAGAACTGTTGGCGTTTTTAAAATGTTCCAGTCCCCCTCGCTCTTCACAGGTGGATATGCATAAAAAGCCTTACATGTGATTTAATGGTTTGTGGATGAATAGTTCCTTTCATGCCAGCGCGATGAGGAGCTGCACATTTCTATAGGGCTTGAACCAGTGCCTGTATGCGTGCGTTTTGAACTGATATCAAACACGGCCCAGGGGCCTCTCTGTGGCCTCTCTATGTATCCAGGAAGCCATTAACAGCCAAGGGATATCCTGGACAATGGCAGCCTGGCTGGCCTGGACTGCACAGCGAGGAAAGAGAGAGGTACCGAGTGAGAAGAGAAGAAACGGGAGAGATGGAAAAGTGGGAGGAGAGGGCCGCACAGTGCAGCTTTGTCCCAAAGCAATCACAGCATCTCACTGAGCTCCTGGTGTGGTGCACTCCCACGCCACTACGGGTACTGTGACTGCCAGCCAAAGCCGTAAAACAGATTCCCACCTACACACTGCACTCTGCCAACACACTTCTTTATTTCTCTAGCTGCCGTTAAATCTATTTTAGAGGCTTTTATCGCATGTTTTTCCCCTCATTGCCCCCAGAGGTGGTTGGATTCGCTAAACCTGGAATATTAAGTAGATAATGCATCAGTAATAACTAGGTTTGGAATAGCATACTGCTCATACTGTTTATGCAGTATGCAAATTGTCTGCATGCATAAAATAATGGATGACCTACGTTTGTTAAGATGTACAGTATGTAACAGAGCATAATGTGTTAGGTACTACATCCCAAAATCCAACACACTTAATGAATGGTCCAGAAATAATTCACAGGTTTTCTCACAACTCATTATTAGATTGAAGTGTTTACACAAAACTGGTTGCAAAACTATGTCCAAGATTATGGCTTGATGCCACTCGATGAATTAAACATGGAATGTCACATAATTAGGTCAAGCAATGACAATGTATGCATATTTTCATATCATATGAGAGCCTGGACCACAAACCCAGTCATAAGTAGCACGGGTGTATTTGTAGCAAATAGCCAAGAATACATTGTATGGGTTTTTCTTTTATGCCAAAAATCATTAAGATATTAATCAGATCATTTTCAATGAAGATATTTTGTACATTTCCTACCGTAAATATATCAAAACTTAATTTTTGATTAGTAATATGCATTGCTAAGAACAACTTGGACAACTTTAAAGGTGATTTACTCAATATTTAGATTTTTTGTATCCTCAGGTTCCAGATTTTCAAATAGTTGTATTTTGGACAAATATTTTCTTATCTTAACAAACCATACATCAGTGGAAAGCTTATTTATTCAGCTTATTTATTGACCATTATGACTAGTTTTGTGGTCTTTTGTGGAAGATACTTTCACTAAATTAACACAATACAACAAGACAGAGCTGTTAGCTAACAAGCCATTTAAAAGGTAGGCTACTTTAGTTTAAAAACCTGTAATATTGATTTAATACAATACAAACCAAGACATTCTTACCCGTAAAAGGTTATCCCGTTTCTTCATGTATTTAAATCCTGGCGTTTTTCACAACCATCCTCAATGCATAATTGTGGCATCATCTTTGAATATTCATTGATTGTTATGGTGAATGACGTCAAGTTGACCGTTGCAAGATGGCGGGTGAATGAGGCATAGGCCTAAGTTACATATCTATGGTGGATACTGCCTTATATTTAATATATAAACCGAAGATTAACCAATGGGGTTATTATAGTAAAAGTGTAGCTATTCATTTGTAGTAAACCCTCTGTATAAACACAGTTTTACTACAAATACTGTAGCAAAACCATGGTTACTTTGTGGTTACCATGGTTTAACTATAGTATAGGCTTCATTTGTAGTAAAAAAAAAAAAAAAAAACATTGTTAATTTTCGTAAGGGAAACAAGTAATCGTTCAATACGTGTTTAAAATATCCTAAAATATCATTATCACGTGACCTCATCGTGTTACATGTTTATGTTGCTTTTTATTTTCATTTTGGATAAATGTCAGTTTTTGAAAGTCAATAACTAGTCATAAAAATGCCAAAACACGACTGTTGTACAGTATTACAGTATTACTTCGTCTTTATTCATTAGGCCTACACTATCCATCAACAGTCAAGTCGAAAGCATTGCTGTACAAGATACATAACAGAGTAAACAATATTGCATACTGCACGTTCTGAAAGCAAATTTAGTAGGTCATACTTGTATTCTATTCATAAATTCCTAAAATATGGAGAAATGGTTTAGTAGTATGCTGTTGCAAGGTAATAGGCTACGTGTTTTCTTACAAAGTAATGTATTGCCATCTGTTGGTAAACTAGGGCATCACACGTCAGGTTCTTTCTCACATGGTTGTTATTCGCGTTTTTGTGGCCTACGGCATAAGCTGTTAAACTTGAAATGGAATTATGTGTTTATATTAATGTATGTTGCATGAAATAAAAACGGACCAAAAGACAGACATTCTCATTCCAAGAACCCCAAGCGTTTATTCACCACAGCTTATGCTCCCAAAGGTACATGTGAGGGAATCAAACACAGCTGGAAGAGAAAGATGAGGGTGGGCAGATTTGTGGCATTAAAGCTACTTGCACAAGAGCAATGGCACATGGTAACAGCGTCCACCCACACTGCTCTTGACACACACACTTACACACACACTTACACATGGCATCCATTTTTATCACCTGAAATCCCCCTGTGAAATCCCCTAAATCTTTAAAGAATCAGAATTGAGAACTTCTCAAGAATTTAAGGTTAAATCAGCAAAAATGCAACCCAGACTATGGTCAAACACGGGTCGACAGACATCACATGACTTCGGCGTGGCTCAAAACCGCAGCTCCTCTTAAGCAACATGTCATTTTTCTACTCAGTCATGCTGACTGGGTTCATCTAAGTGTGTGTGTCTGTGTGTTGTGACGAATGTATGAAGAAAGAGCTAGAGATTGCTGTAAATGCTATGACAGTGACCGGTTAGAGCTGTATTTACTGTACTGTGGCGGCTTTTACTCTCTCCACATGGACATTGAGACACTAAAACGATCGTCGGGTTTAGAGAAGACATTGCTAGCCAGCAAACTCACAAACACCAAAGCCTGGTACAAGAGAAACTGTAGCAGATCTGATAGAGAGAGAGAGAGGAAACAAGTACATCCACTAAAAGAGAAAGATACAGAGAGAAACTTATAAAATGGCACACCGCAATACTTTTCATCGTCTCATATAAAACAAATAGGAAGTATTTACAAAAAAACCACACCCACTTGACTGGATTCGAATTGATCAAAAACATTTCTTTTTTTTTCTGGAGTATCGGTGTTCCTTTTGTCTTCTGGACTATATTGGAGATGCTGTTGGTGAGGGGGGCAGGGTCGATTTCCTTCGTCTGGGCGGGGCGGGGCAGGGCAGGGGGGTGGGGTGCCAGAGGCTCTTTTCTACATGGGGCAGCGGTGGCGGGGTGAGAGGGGGTCTCTCTGGGGACGGGAGGTCGCAGGTATGGGGAGGGGGGTGGTGTGGGGTGATGGGACAGTGGGTGTAGAGAGATGTGCTCATGCTGTCAACTCTTCCCTCAGCTCTTTGTTTCTGCGCACCTCCTGAGCGTGCTTTTCCTGAAAGCGCATAGAGAAATAATGCAGTCAACTGATTAATATAAATATTACAGTTTAAAATTTAACACTGACATACTGCTGATGAAAATGAAGACCATTCTTATTTTATAATGCCTTTTGCAGCACTCTTGTGTACAATGTAATGTTTTAATTGTGCTGTAGTGCCCTCTAGTGACAGAGAATGAGATTAGTTTTTTTTTTTTTAAGAAAATGATGACATGATTTTTTTTATTGCTCTATCCTCCATCAAGTAAAAATCCATTTCACATAACTTTTCACAGTAACAGCATGCCAGCTTCTCCAGATGTTTTGAAATCTGTGGTATTGTGCATGTCAGTAGCATAAACATTGTGTGAGATAAATTATATGCAATTTAATTAAGTTACATTTTACGAAATTGTAGTTATGCAATATTTAATTTTAAAACTAGTGGTTGTTTTGTATTCACATTACTAAGCCTAAATATATTCAATAATTAAAATTACATTTTAATTAAAATTGTTGTTTAAAAGTTTAGGGTCAGTAAAACTGTAATACTTTTAATCAGCAAAGATGTAGTGAATTAACCAAAAGTAAAGAGTTTTATTACAAAAAAAAATTCTATTATAAATAAGTGCTGTACTTCTGAACCTTCTATTTATCAAAGAAAAAAAATTATCACTGTTTCCACATAAACTATTAAACTTCACAACTGTTTTCCTATGGAGGCTCATTACCGCCACTGAATAAAAAATTTAAATAGGTTATTGTGACGTTTTGTCTCGTAATTCAGAACTGTGAGATATAAGCATGCAATTGCAAATTTTAAAGTCAGAATTGCAAGATATAAACTCACACTTTTTTTTTCTCAGAATTGCACATATAAACTCAATTTTGAGAAATAGTCAGAATTGCGAGTCTAACTTGTTTCTTCGCAAATGCGAGTTTATTTTGCAATTCTGACTTTTTTCTTGCAATTTGCGTGTTTATATCTTGCAATTCTGACTTTTTTCTTGCAATTGTGAGTTTAAATCTTGCATTTCTGACTTTTCTTGCAATTGTGAGTTTACATCTTGCAATTCAGACTTTTTTCTTGCAATTGCGAGTTTATATCTTGCAATTCTGACTTTTCTTGCAATTGTGAGTTTATATCTTGCCGTTCCGACTTTTTTCCTGCAATTTGCGTGTTTATATCTTGCGATTTGCGTGTTTATATCTTGCAATTCTGCCTTTTTTCTTGCAAATGTAAGTTTATATCTCACCGTTCTGACTTTTTTCTTGCAATTGTGAGTTTAAATCTTGCACTTCTGACTTTTCTTGCAATTGGGAGTTTACATCTTGCAATTCAGACTTTTTTCTTGCAATTGCGAGTTTATATCTTGCAATTCTGACTTTTCTTGCAATTGTGAGTTTATATCTTGCAATTCTGACTTTTTCCTCACAATTACCTCACAAAAAAAATTGTGAGATAAAAAGTCGCAATTACCTTTTTTTTTTATTTTATTCAGGCCTTCCGTAGTTTTCAACATTGATGATAATAAATTGCTGATGATAAATGTTTATTGAACAGCAAATCAGCATATTAGAATGATTTCTGAAGGATCATGTGACGCTAAAGACAGGAGTAATGATGCTGAAAATTTAGCTTTGCGTCACAGAAATAAATTAAATTTTAAAATACAATAAATAAAGAAATAAGCTATTTGAATTGCAATAATATATTACAAATTTTCTTTTTTTTTAAGTTTTTACTGTAAGTTATACGAACCTTCTCATGCAGTCGCTCCAGCATGGCTCCAATGAGGGCTTCACGGTTCTCCTTGATCTGCTCCATCTTCATGATGAGTTTCTCCTCCGCCATCCTACTGAAGTTGCTGTTCTCCTCCATGGCTTTCAGCAGGACGTCCCGCTCATGCTCACGTTTCTCAGCCAGGGCCCTCAGGACTTGAGCCTCCTGGGACTGGAGAGGAAGAGTGAGGTAAAGTTGAATAAAATAAAAAAATGAATAAAAATATAATGGCATAAAATAAATGCAAAAAAAGGTTAAACATAATTTATATAGATAAATATAAAATACAAATGAATTGCTGACTCACTCTCCTCCTATCCTCTGCTGCCTCCAGCTTCTTCTGGATGTCCTCCAGGGACATGTCCCTCTTTTTGGGAGGTGTAGTGATGCTGTAGGAGCCGTCAGCCATGGGAGAGGGTGGCTTGAGGATGACCTCAAAGGCCTGGCCAGAGGCCCGCTTGTTAATGGGCTTAACCTCCATGTCTAAACACACAAGCCATAAAGTAAAATAAATGCTGCATAGAAACTGCAGTATGTCATGCAGCAAATATTCATCTACACATTGGTGGGGTTTGAGCATCTGGATACATGCAATAAAATGCACCAACTGCCTTCTGCTCATGAAATGAGCTCATATAAATTTGTTCTACAGTCATCCTGAACATTTATCAGACATTTATTGATCTATATTAGCTGTTAAAATAATAAATGTGTGTAGTATTGCTGGTACACATACAGGCCAATAAAAAGTTATATTATGAAGATCAGACAGAACGAGCACTATAAAGCACAGCACATTATTGTAAATTCCTTCTACACTCCTTCGCATTACTGGTATTATATTTTCATTTCCTACCTTCAAACTCGCCCATGACAGTCTTGCGTGCCTCTGGGTAGAGACAGGAGCAGATGAGGGAGACGAGGGAGAGCTCCTTCATCTTCTCTTTGTATGCTGCGGGGAGACACATCAAACAAAAGTATTGACCCAGATTCTCTCTCGTTGTTTTATGAATGATTATTCGAAACTGCATCGTTAATGTTGCAGAAAATAACCCAAATCATCTAGGTTTGCAACCAGGGGTACACTGACTAATAAAAAATATTACATTTTAGTAGAGTAAGCAGTGAGACTAATATAAAATATAAAATTTTAGTAGAATAAGTGGTGTAACTAATATAAAATATTAAATTTTAGTAGAATAAGTGGTGAAACTAATATAAAATATTCAATTTTAGTTGAGTAAGTGGTAAAAATGTATATAAAAAAATATACAATTTTAGTAGAATAATTGGTTAAACTAATATAAAATATAACATTTTAGCAGAATAAGTGGTGAAACTAATATAAAATATTACATTTTAGTAGAATAAGTGGTGAAACTAATATAAAATCTTAGTAGAATAAGTTGTGAGACTAATATAAAATCTAAAATTTTAGTAAAATAAGTGGTGAAACTAATATGAAATACAAAATTTTAGTAGAAAAAGTGGTGAAACTAATATAAAATGTAACATTTTAGTAGAATAAGTGGTGAAACTAATATAAAATATAAAATTTTAGTAGAATAAATGAATAAACTAACATAAAATATAACATTTTAGTAAAATAAGTGGTGAAACTAATATAAAATCTTAGTATAAGTAGTGATACTAAAATATAAAATGTTAGTAGAATAAGTGGTGAAACAAATATAAAATATAAAAATGGATGACAAATTAATATATTGTATATATACTGCACATATATTAATGTTTGATATTATTATTTTATTCTTTTTTTTTATTTTATTAGTGAGAAAGGCTAAGCGTCTGGGGCGGAGGGAGGGTGGAGCGGGGGTTCAATGAGTCCAAAAACATTAAATCAATCAATAAATCAATAAAGAGAGCAAGCCTTAACAGCACTATGTTTTCATTTGAGCTTTCTAAGGAAAAACCAGCAGCAGTGTCCTCACATGCTCTGGTTTTCTACAAGACAATGTTCACCACCAGCTCCACCATCCCCCACCGCTAAGCTTTCAGTGTTACATTATTTATTGGAATCCATTTTTACTCCGACTACTGAGAGTGTGTGCGGGGAGTGAGTCGGCAAGACCAGAGAAAACACAAGGCCAGACAGATTTCCAGATGGCAGTTAACGACGGCTACATTGATCCTACTGCAACCATTCCTCATCCCCAACATCAGAATCATTTTTCTCTTTCAGCATTAAATGCTTAAGTGCAAACAAGCCTAAATCACACAAACATCAGTGATGGCAGATTCTACATGAAGCATATTAATACATCAGATTTTCCTTGAACACACACAAGGCAGCGTTTATCAAGGCCAGCGCATTTAAGTTATAAATCAACGTCTTGACAGCAGCGCTGTGCTGATGTTATCAAACCGTGAACACTTGGGGTTTTATTCAGCTAGATTTCAGACTGCTGCTTTCCAGCACCAACCTACTTTCTTCACTCTCCGCCCAGAGGAGCCAGGAAAAATCTGATCAACTCCCTCTCGCTCCCTGACGAGCTTATTAATCCCTCACAAATAGAGAAGATGGAGAAACCAGGGATAGAGGAGAAGTGAGAGAATCACTGTGTTCACTCCCGCCAGGATTAAAAGCCCTCTGGCTGGCTGATTTTGGTTTTGGGGGCTTTAATTAGTAATTACTGGAGCAAACCATTTCTTCCGGTAAACTGAGGGGGTGGCGATGGAGGTTTAGTGCTGCGATATTGAGTGTTCCCAGACCTCGGTAAGCATTTCTCTCCCGCTGTCTACTCAGAGTGAGATAAGGACGATAGACAGCTCACTGAAGCAAGTAATTCAGGTCAGCCGGCTGTTGAGCAGGTGAAAAGGATCTCGCACAGACGACTGCATCTGTATGTGTGCAAAACGGTAATCTAATCGAGAGTTTCTGTTGGAAAATATCAGGTTTGTAATTAAGAAAAGAACATTCACCGCCTGGAGACCACACCCTTGGCTTGAGATGAAAATATTGTGGCAAAGTGGTCAAAAATACATTGATTATTGATGTAATGGGACAATAAACTATTGCATTGTGTTACAGTAAGTAATTATAATTCTCTGTATTTTGGCATATACATCATACTTTCACATACACATTACACATTATACTCATTAGGATATTAAGTAAAGATTGTGTTCCATGAATATATTTTATACATTTCCTACTGTAAATATATCAAAACTTAATTTTTGATTAGTAATATGCATTGCTAAGAACTTCATTTGCACAACTTGAAAGGTGATTTTCTCAATATTTAGATTTTTTTTTAGAAATAGTTCTATCTCAGCCAAATATTGCCTTATTCTAACAAATACATCAATGGAAAGCTTATTTATTCAGCTTAAATAAAAAAAAATTTGACCCTTATGACTGGTTTTATGGTCTAGGGTCACATATAGCATTTAAGTTTATGTAAGATAATCTAATATTAAATGTACACATAATATTTACAATTAATTTATGCATAATTTTTACATTAAGTACATATTTTGGCCTGAATTGTTGGGATAGTATTATATCATTATAAAATTAAATTATATTTAAAGTATATATCTATCTAGTTTAGTTATGAATTTTAACAAATTAATATTATTCTTTTACTTTAGCCTGACAGATTCTTAATATATCGTTCTATGCACTACAGTGATACAGACCATGTATTGTACCACCACTAAATATGAAGTAAAATAAAAAACGTGCATTGTTCAAAATTTGCTATCAGGCTCTACGGCCCAGTGGATAAGCGAAAAGTCCTTTGTGTGGTTTGTTTGATAATGCATCAGCATGCCCACCCTGGAAATCAATAAAGGCCCCTCCCACGGCTCTCTTTCTCTCCTTCAGCTCTGTCCACTGCAGCTGCACAGGCAAATCCCCCTCCAGATGAGCTCTAAATGTACATTAAATATCATCTGTTCACACTGAAACCACTTCATTTTAAAACCGATTTGAGTTCACATAAAACTTTTAAGTAATAATGAGCTTTTATGGAAATATATATAGACATTAAATTTATTTCAAGACATTAAAGACTAAAAGAATCATTAATCTTTAAAAGCAATGGCCGCACCCCACTGTTGTGCAGCATTGGTGAATGTGTATATTTGAACTTTCTCTTAGGTTCATTAATAAAGGAGCTTGACTGGATTAGTCATACTGCCTTCACATATCCAGTAACCATAGATGATAAGCAGGGGTTATGTGAGGAGATCT
This sequence comes from Cirrhinus molitorella, assembly GCA_033026305.1. Taxonomy (NCBI): domain Eukaryota; kingdom Metazoa; phylum Chordata; class Actinopteri; order Cypriniformes; family Cyprinidae; genus Cirrhinus; species Cirrhinus molitorella. Next base: position 10,790,187 of record CM065131.1, read on the forward strand.
ATAAAGTATATAGGACAAAGACAGGCACCTGTCAGCTCTGGTTTGATATTTGATATATGCATTTTAACAACTCACTTCTGATATCGCAATTACCCAATCATTAATTCAAATGCTCAACTGAGAGTCTAATTAAATAAGCCATGCTTTTAGAGGAGTCATAATAAGAGAGCTGATTGTGCACAGATTAAGATCTAATTTTCTTATTTTGAACTGGCTGACTTTAGCAGAATATATACGGTGCTGACAAACACACCAAGGTCTTTCTGCAGGCTCTTTTAAACCCTATAAATATTCCAAGTGTATTGATTGTATTGATTGACATGTTCTTTCTCATTAGCGGGAGGATTCCCACAGGCATCTGTCGGTGCATTTCTTGTGTGTTCTGTGAAATGAAATGAAACATCCTAAAGACACAGCTCCAATTGCATTGAATGATAGGATTTACTGGTTTTCCACCAAATAAATGTCCCCTCAAGTAGTCATTTAACATTTTAAGTGAGATGACAACTAGAACAGAGACATTCAGCCACAGTCAGCCAGTGCCCTGCCCTGTAGGCGTCTCAAAAGATGCAAGAAAGCCGACGCACACCTTCTCTATGGTATGCCCCACTTTGGCCGCCTACAACATAATCCAGAATCACAACAGAGCACTGAGACATGCTTACCGGCGAGACGACTCGAGCCCTGACACACTTCCATTTAAAACATCAATCATCTGATGCTGCAGTCTGCCTCTCATATGCGCTAGAAATGGTGCGAACGAAAGGATGCACATGCAAATCCACAACTACGCCTTAAAAACTTGTGGGGGGGGGGTTATTAAATTCTGAATTGTGTGTACTGGACTGTATGTGTCACAAGAATACACTGAAGGTGTGAGAATAGGTAGCTATTTGCCTATTATAAATTAAGTAAAATAAAAATACAGCCAGTCTTTAATAAACCCGCCAGCTAATGAGTCATGCTCCCAAATCAGTGCAAACCACTGACAATAAACCAATTACCAACCGTGTCATTTGTGATAATTGCCAATAATTAAGGAATTTTATCTATATAATAAACATACCCTCACTGATAAAAGCAATAAGCTATTTCAAACACCCTGATTCATTAACTACCATGCTGCATTTCCCATTTCAGCTTTGTTTGGCAATAAATACACCAGCCACACCTAGTTCATCTCATAAAAAGAATAGAAACATCACGTATAGAGGATGTCAAAAGGTTTAAACTGTTCCGAGTCAGGTATTGCTAGGCTTTACAGGGTTTTCTGAAGGCTGAAACACAGAGCTGGATCTTGGGTGGGGTCCTTCTGCATTATGCTGGAGATGCATGAGCCGGCAGGTGCACTGTCACCATAAGAAAATCCTTTTTGAGCTGTTAAAGCATCTTCCAGTGTATTTTAACAATGTAATAACGACATTTGATGTTTTTTGTCTTTCATAAAGGCTCAATCTTTCTGAGCCTGGGTGCACCCCAATACGCACAGCCATAATTGGAAATAAAACAGCATGGGGTTTTAAAGATAAAGCAGATTTATATATCAGAAAATATATCTGAAATCATTCCCCCCTCATCTAAACGGCTTTCTGTTTTATCTGCATCAGGATCTATTGTGCGCGGATCAGCATCCTCCTCGCATCAAAGAGACACGGAGAGACGAACAAAATGAAGGAAGGTTTTTCTTACCGATCGCAGTTTTGGCCATGGCTGGAGTTGTTGCGGTGACTGGTGCGTCTCAGGTCTGTTCGGTGGCGAGGAACCGGTTCGCTCTGATAAGGCACTGAGTCAGCAGAACGGCGCTCTGAGGGAAAGAGTGCGTGTGTTTAATCAGATTGGCTGCTGTTGTCCCTTTACGCGCAGTTCCGAATGAAAGGCTGTCGCACGCCCGGTCTAATGTACAGGAGGTTGTCAACGGTGAGGAGCTTACAAGGTGACTAATTGCGTCTCCCCCCTTTTTCAGCAGTGGTGCAGCCCGTTCATGCACAGCTCCCAGTGATTTATATTCATTTTATATGGTGGACTACATCAGAAGACGGTTGTTACTGGAAGCGCTGGCATATCACTGTATACAGTAAACTATATGAAGCACGAATTATCTCTCATGGATTATTTTATCTGAATAGCTAGCTGTGTATGTCATCACTGCATCAGTTGTACTGCAGAAGGAAGCTCCATCTTCCTTCTAATGACAGTATTCACAATTCCTAATGATTAGTAGCTATAATATCGTGCGCACTTGTATTTTATAATTAATTTCATAAAATTAATTTTTTAGATGCTGTATTTTATAATAAATTAACACAAATTTTACACAAATTTCAGGCGATATGGTGGCAGAAGCAGCAGTGGGGCATTGAGAGCCCCTCCCAGCGCTATGGTTCTCCAGGTTCTGTTGAGATTAAATGGTTGCCTTAAGCCTTTATATCATGTCAGTATTATTTTAGTTACTGGTATGTATATATATATATATATATATATATATATATAGCAATATTTAATGATCTGATGAATAAAAATAATATCAAATAAATAAATCAATTACTTTTTAGCACCAGACACGACTTATGAGACCCATTAGTTGAGGATAACACAAACGTGTCAGAGTAATTCTTGGTGTAATACAGTTATAAGTGCATAAAGAAATACAAAATTGTAAAATACTTCTTTATTCATAATAAATATTCCCATGTAGTCACATTCAGCCATGATTTATCATTACATGTACATGCACATCCATTTTCAGTTGACATTAGAAATGCCCACTGCAGGCAATGCAAGCATCAATTATGAAAGAAGCGAAGACTGCACGATAAATAATAAAAATTCTTGTGTCTGAACAAAGTGGGTTAGAAATTGCTCAGCAGTACATGAAGGATAGCATGAGTTGCATTACTAGACATATGAGAGCTCTGTCTCCTACATAGGCCTTGTTGGCATTTCAGAAGGAAATAATCTCTTAATTTAAATACTAACACAATATTGTCTTCATGTTTTAAATATTATAGCTCCAAAACCGATGCCTAAATCTTGTACTGCTATCAGACATGTCAGCTCAGGGTCACGCCTAAGATTCACTATTAAAAAGAGCACTGCATTATCATTTTCAACCACATGGTGGCATTAGATCCTTAATTATGGAAAACATCAGAGCTTGTTATAACCAAATGCATGGCTTCATTTGCAACATTTCATCAGGTAAAAAAATGTTCTATGGTAAGACAAATGGTACATATTTTCGGAGCACAAATTGGTTTATCAGTGCAAAAGGGCAGTGGCGGCTTGTCAGGGGAGGCCAGGGAAGGCACAGCCTACTCAAAAATTTGAGGTGAAAAAATGAAAAAAGTAGCTTACAATGTAATGTTAATAAAATCTCAAGTTATTAATTCCATGTCTTTGGATTGTGTATTTCTTTATTGTAATTTCACTGTTACAAACCATAATATATAACTGAATCACCTGAGTTTTACTGCTGCTATTTCCTGTGAGCATCTCTGTGGATAGAGAAGGGGAGGGGGGAAAACAATCCATAGCTGAAGACTTTGGTCTCTGTTTATATATGGGCCATTCTACAGAACTGGTCCAAAGTCAGAGTTGGAAACGTCTTGAAAAAAAAAAGTGTCTTTTCCCAAAACATTTGTATGTATGCAAATTCTATAATATCCAAGGTACACATTTCTAGTAATTGTGCAGTTAATTCTTATATTGTATTTTCAGACAGTTTTGGAATATTTGTCCTCTCCCCAAATGTGTCACTATTGAAACACAGTAATAATAATTTATTTAGAAGGGTTATATTGACATATTAAGATTTTGCTTACATCTTCACCAAATGTTTCGGTCGTGGTGATTTTAGATACTTTTGTACCTAGCTCAAAGATGCTAATTAGCACATGGTTGTACACATGTAAACAGTACATGTTATGGAATAACTCCCAAAAAAGTGTGCTTAATTGCAAAAAAAAAAAAAAAAATTCCCAATTGCTCCCAATTGAAAGTACCCAAAAATTATGATTTTATATACAGTTGAAATAAAAAGTTTAGTTACACCTTGCAGAATCTGCAAAATGTTAATTATTTTTATTTACTACTGATCTGAGTAAGATATTTCACATTAAAAATGACCCTGTTCATGAGTCCCATGTTTGTTCTGAACAGTTAAACTGCCTGCTGTTCTTCAGGAAAATCCTTCAGGTCCTATAAATTCTTTGGTTTTTCAGCATTTTTGTTTATTTGAACCCTTTCCAACAATGACTCTATGATTTTGAGATCCATCTGTACACATCTTTATTCTGTTCAAAAGTTTTCACCCCCGACTCTAAGGGCATTGTGTTTCCTTCTGAAGCATAAGTGAGTGTTTGAACCTTCTGTAATAGTTGCATAGTCTCTTAACAACACAGTATTAAGAATCAAGAGTATGTAAACTTTTGAACAGGGTAATTTTTATAAATTCAACTATTATTTTCTCTTGTGGACTATATGTAAACATCTTTTATGTGAAATATCTAATAAAAATAATAATATAATAAAAATAATAAAAATAACATGCATTTTGTATGATCCCTCTTATTTTGGTAAAATAATTAACATTTTGCAGATTCTGCAAGGTGTATGTGACTCTAATTGCATATTAAACTTACTAATATTTTAAATATTATTGTGGGTTTCAATAGATAATAGAAGGATCTTAGTAAAATCACCTTGAGGCAGCAATTACATAATATGTAATATGCCTGAATGGCTCTGTCGCACTGATAATGTGATAAATATGAGGAGATATTAAATATTTAATCTCCAACTAATTTCCAAAGCTCCCTTTCCAGCAGCTGGACACAAAACAATCTTCATAAGATGGCAATTATTTAGCCAAATTTTTTGCAAAGTTATTCTGCTGGCCTTGTTGTCTATTTGATGTAATAGTAATAGGTGATTAAACACATTGTCTTGCATATGTATAATGTCATTTTCGTAAACGTGACCAAAAGAAGGCTTACAAAAAAAAAAGCGAGGACCGCTACAATTTAGTGTGCCTCCTCTTCTTTAAATATCCATGAGCCGCCACTGCAAAATTGTTTCCTTAATTGATTTATTAATACATTTAATATGAGTTTTGGCTATGCTTGGATGACTCTTCTGTATAAAGACTGCATAGTTTTCAGATACTGTCACTGGGAAATTTAATTTAAAGAGCAGTGGGAGGATTACTGTTAATGTGAGAAATAGTTTCACAAAAGTTCATGGTTACTCTTTAACTAGGACAACTGAGCCCAATGGGAGCTCTGTTATGTTTCCAGCATAGCAATGATCAAGAATGCATTGTACTCCAACACAAATAAGCAAGAAAAGCGACAGCTTTGAATAAATAAATCCTACACAAATCTCTTTTAAAACCAGTTGCTTAGTTCATGAAAAAGTTCACACTGTAAGATTATACAGCACCTTGTTTCTGCTTTAGCTAGGCTATTAAGAATAGAAATTATTTGCCTTGTTTAACAGCTGAGTGAGCAGAAGCACAAACTCACATCACTATTAAACTAGCTGTAAATTTCAAGAAGTTAAATCCTTATGCACTTTCTATAAACAAGGTAAGACTCTGTTGCCAAAAAAAAAAAACGAAAAAAAAAAAAAAAAAAAAAAGCACAAATTACACATTTTGTGCTGTGGTAGCTAAATTATATATATATATATATATAGTGTTACTCCATAAAAAGTAACTAATTACGTTACTTAGTTACTTTTTATGGAAACTAATGTTACATTACTTTTGCAATCATTTTTCAATCTGGCAGGGCTTATGTTTGTTTTTAATATAAAAAGTTTGATTCAGCCTAAGGCTGAATGAAAAGTAAATTCACGTCTGTACAGTAGAACTGTCTCATTACAATCTTCAGTAATGAGAAAAAAGAAGCACAAATGTTAGTTAATCTAAAGCTTAGTATATTTGCTTATTAGTATGGTTGAATTGGATCAACAAAGGTCAGCAGCAAAGACATTGGTTAATAAAATAGGATTAAATACATAAAGAAAACAAAATGTAACTCAGATATTTTCTTGTAAATAAAAAAGTAACTTTACTTTAAAAGTAGCGTTACTCCAGTTACTTGAAAACAAAAGTAATCTGATTACATTACTCGCGTTACTTGTTATGCGTTACCTCCAACACTGATCTCAACTCAAACAATACTGGGCCTGTGTTCCCTACTGACCAATACTACATTAACAACTATTACAAAAGATTATGCTGAGCCTGAGAGACTGTGCGATCTCCTTAAGTATTTACTGAAATAGGCCTAACATACCCCAACAAAAAAAGTAAAATTATGTGCAATAAACTGTACTTCATCAGGCAAAAACACCCCAAGTCATTTTACCAGTTAACAGCGCTGGGCTGGTAAGTGGAAGGTGGAAGAGGAGGAGGAGGAGGATGTCAGTGAGGGGGAAGCTGTAGTATTCACGCTGAACGATGTCATCATGAGTCTCCTCCTCTCTCGAAGCTCCACGACACGTAAGTTCATACACGCACATGGTCCAGCTCTCTACACTAAGAACAGGTGAGATCTGATGAGTACATCACTTAAACTTGATATTTCATCCTCCAACCGTAACTGCATCAGTTGGTAGTAGTGTTAGCAGAGTCCTGTAGCTGAGGCGTGTGTGATACCGCTAATACTACATTAGCTTACAGCACTGCATGTGAATGAAGGCATCAGAGATGTTTTCTTATCTTTTTATCCTATAAAGAACTTATTCTTAGTTTTCAAGTCAAGTAATATTGAAATTATGAACTTTGACGGGAAAGCGTGAGATTTGTAATCATATGTTTTAAGACCTAACCTGACCAACGTGTTTTGTAACTTCCTCTAAGGTTAGCCCGTGATGCAAATCGTTGTTATAGACGGATAGTTGTTAAAGAAACGTGTTTTACCGAGCATATGGAGATTACGTACTCAAAACAATAGTTATTGAATGCTGTTGTAATGTGCTCCGTTTTGTCTGTTCATATAAAGTGCAGGATGGCATTCTGTGTTGGCGCGAATCGAGCATTTAAACCCGGGTGATTTACGTGTTTGACAGCCTGTTGAAGCGAGAAAAGCTTAAAATATATATATATATTTTTTAATAGTTCGCTTTTTAATATCACCCTTTGTTGTTAATATTTAATAAAAAAACTGTGATAACTGAATAATCGTGAATGATCATGAGGAAATTTAATGTGTTCAGTGGTTATCATTTTACAACCAACAATACGTTAGATCTTCCGGGTGCGTGTGAATGATTGTTCACATGTACTTTCTGAGTATGTTTGGTTAAGATAATATTGTGAAAAGGAGGTGTATATGATTTATAATACTCGTAATTGTAATACTTGTAAAATTGTAATACTCCTGCATGCATAATTACGTTCATAACAGTTCAGACATGCGCATTTTGTTCTTTTGATTCTCGCCTGAGATGCATGTTCTTAACAATGACGTGCATCAGTGTATCAAATTACAGAAATTAAGACATGATGCTCTTGCAAATGTCAACCTATAAAGGCCTACTGCACATTTATATATAGTGATGCAAAGCTGAATTTTCAGCATCATTACTCCAGACTAAAAAGAACAGCATTCATTCATTCATTCATTCATTCTATTTTAAATAATGCTGTTCTTTTTAACATTTTATTCATCAAAGAATCCTGAAAAAAGTTCCCCAAAAATATTAAGCAGCACAACTCTTTCCAACATTGATAATAAATCAGCATATTAGAATGATTTCTGAATGATCATGTGACACTGAAGACTGGAGTAATGATGCTGAAAATTCAGTTTTGTTTGAAAGTATACTAAAATAGAAAACCACTATTGTAAATTGCAATAATATTTCAAATATTACTGTTTTTGTATGCATTTTCAATCAAATAAATGCAGCCTTGATGAGCAGAAAAGACTTCTGAACAAACTTTTGAATAGAAGTGTATATATCAGATGTCTTTTCCTAATATTATATTACCCAGTTGTTTATGGTCAGACACATATGTTATAAATGAATGGTTAGTTAGAATGAAAATTCTAAACAGGTGTTTACATGACCAGAAATTCTGATTAAAATATTCATATGTGACCCTGGACCACAAAACCAGTCATAAGTAGCACAGGTATATTGTAGCAATAGCCAGAAATACATTATATGGGTCAAAATGAATAATTGTTATTTCATGACAAATATCATTAGGATATTAAGTAAAGATCATGTTTCATGAAGATATTTAGTCAATTCCCTACCCTAAGTATATCAAAACGTACATTTTTAATAGTAATATGCATCGCTAAGAACTTCATTTTGAGAACTTGAAAGGCGATTTTCTCATTATTTTGATTTTTTTTGCACCCTGAGGTTCCAGATTTTCCAAAAATTGTATCTCGTTCAAATGTTGTCCTATCATAACCCATATATCAATGGAAAGCCTATTTATTCAGCTTTCAGAAGATGTATAAATCTCAATTTCAACAAATTGACCCTTATGACTGGTTTTGTGGTCCAGGATCACTATTCATTTGATGCTTACATAATCAGAATATGGCCAAATTCTGATTAATAGTATTAACAGTATCCTTAGGAGCCAAAATGCAACACAAAAACAACACAAGCTCCAGATGTGGATATTATAAAAGCTGCATTTTCAACATAAGACTTAAACAGTAAGAACACAGCAGTCAGGCACATCCGTCAAGTGCATGTCATTATAAAAAAAAAAAAAACAATAAAAGGCGTTCTATGTAAAAACAGCCTCTTATGCATGTAAACTCAGTCATTGTTTAAAAGTATGTCATTGAATGTGAAAAGAATTGAGGAATGCTTTTCTGTTAAAAATTGGCATGTTCATTATTAACTGTCAAAGTAGCTCTGGCATCTGAATTTTCAGACTTGGCCTACTGTTGAAGTCAGCTTTCAAAATATACTTTGCTTTCCTGTTCCTGGAGATCTACCGTTCTGCAGAGTTCAGCTCCAACCCTGATCAAACACAACTGAACCAACTAGTTAGGATCTGAAGGAGCACTTGATAATTACAGACAGTTGTGTTTGATCTGGGTTGGAACTGAACTCGACACCCCTGCTGTACTGTGTCTAAGTCATATTTAAAAATATATATGTTCTTTTACAAGCTTTCAATTCTTTTACAAGCTTCCAGTTCTCTTTACTATTAATCTGGTGTATAACATTGCATGTTCTCATATAGTTTTACTGTTCAGTGAAAGCCTTTATCTTTAGTAGATTTATCTTTAAAGGCAGTTCTGCAAGCTGTTGTTGACCACACCCAACCGTCGCCTGGTTCTCTTCTCACATTGAGGTGGTTTCCTCCTGTGTCACTGCTGTCGCTCTATAGCATCCTGGGCAGCAGGTGTGGGCATAATGACTAAGTCTTAATTAAAGAACTTGTTCTCCAAGAGGGCTGGTTAACATTGATGTTGGAGAGATTAAGCTGTTGAATGAGTCAAAATAGTTTTGTGTTAACATTAACATGTTACCACAGATGCAGCCAGCAGTTGTATTTAACCTACAACATTGCATTAACTGTTTAATCTCTTTTATCTCTTATATTTGATACAGAAATGCGCCATGTTTGAGGTGAACACACCCTTGTGTCCTTGATGGTCCGACGTCACATTCCTGATTCTTGATTTCTGTAGTACCCAGCCTCTTGAGTTGAGTTCATCATGGGAGACGGCGACTCCACCAGCTCCATGCGTCTAAAGCAAGAGATTTCACTCCTGCATGGCGTCTGCCTCATCGTGGGAAACATGATTGGCTCGGGAATCTTCGTTTCCCCCATCGGTGTTCTTGAGAAAACAGGATCTTATGGTCTGTCTCTGGTGATTTGGGTTATTGGAGGAATCTTTTCTGTTTTTGGTGCCTTGTGCTACGCTGAGCTGGGCACAACTATTCGCAAGTCAGGAGCCAGTTATGCCTACATCCTCGAGTCCTTTGGAGGTTTTCTGGCTTTTATCCGTCTGTGGACCTCACTGATGATCGTGGAACCAGCCTGCCAGGCGGTCATTGCTCTTACTTTTGCTAATTACCTAGTGAAACCGTTCTTTCCTACCTGCCCGGCACCATATGATGCAGTACGGCTCATTGCAGCTCTCATTATAGGTAAGTGCTCTTGCACTCATGCATGCATGGAGAGATTGCTTTGATAAACACACATGTAACAGTGTTTGAGACTAGTGTAATAGTGGCATAATAATGGCCGGCTTTCCCAGAGATTCACTGCTGTTTACTGTACACAAAGCACAGCATGTATGAGATTACTCTGTAAAGAGTGCTTCATGTTAACATGTCCAAAAAAATAAAGTCATAGCAATTTATGTGTTGGGATTGTAAGTTTTTATACATTTAAATAAAATTTTTATAAATATTAGATGTCAAACTCAAACCTAAAAAACATAAAAGAAAATTTGCATTAGCAACCAACTAAGAAGCTAAATTTTTCAAAATAAAATTACTAAATTACTAAAACTTTAGTCTAAATTTAAAATGAAAGCTTAAAATATAAAAATAAAAGCTAATTCTAAATGTTATTAATATATAAATAATACTTAAAGGGTTACTCCACCCCAAAATGAAAATTTTGTCATTTAATCACTTACCTCTCTGTAAACGATTTGTTCGTCTTTGGAACACAATTTATTTTGGATGAAAACTGGGAGTTTTGTGGCTGTCCCATTGACTGCCAAGTAAATAAGTATGAAAGACATAGTCAAAACAGTTCATCTGCCATCAGTGGTTCAACCGTAATTTTACGAAGCTATGAGAATACTGTTTGTATGCAAAGAAAACAAAAATAACGTCTTTATTCAACAATTTGTCTCCTTCGCATCAACATAACGCCATTTTTTTTTTAGAGTATCCACTAGACGCAAACGCTGTTCTCTGTCAGCCACAGCACACGGATATGTTTATTTACGCTTTGATTTGAACGAAAAAAGCTTTTCTGCGTGACGCAACTGATAGAGAACAGCGACGCTGTTTACGTCCAGTGGATACTCTAAAAAATGGCGCTACAGTGAAGTTTAGGAGACGAATTGTTGAATAAAGTTATTTGTGTTTTCTTTGCGTACAAAAAGTATTCTCGTAGCTTCGTAAAATTATGGTTGAACCACTGAGGGCAGATGGACTGTTTGGACGACGTCTTTCATACTTTTCTGGGCCTTGACAATGTTATTTACTTGGCAGTCAGTGCATCCTTCTTTACAATGTTGTTTCATTTTCTTTATGTGTTCATTTTTGGGAGGAATTTGTGTTTTTTTGTTTTTTCATACTAAAACATCCTTGCAAGTTGTAGTGATTAAAAAGTGCAAATGTCATGTCCACTGAGTTAAATCCAGGAAACTTCTTTCTTGATGAGAAAGTGCAAATTTGCTTAATTTCTTTTTTTGGAAGAACTATCTCAATATTAAAAATATTCAGTATTAACTTGTTAAAGTTACACAGTCCATCAGGTGAGTCTGCACTACAGTGTGAATAAGCTGTCATCATTTCATTCGGCTGCAGTACATGCTCATACTTTTTTGTGCAAACTTGTACTTCATCTGTGTAATTTGTCAAAATGAAGTGAATAATGTCTCTAAAGCGTTTATTTTCTGTTAGTTCAGCTGTTAATTCCATGGTGGCTGCCAGGCTGTTCGCTCCATTCGTGTCAGTGTTGTTTGGCATTATTCAGGCATTTTATTTATGTCAACCAAATACTTTCCATTTGGACTGGAGTCCGTAACCCTGCCAAGACTTCCACAAGACCTTTTTATGAAGTCGCTGTTGACGGTTTCCACATTGTGCAGTTTGTTTGAGTTCAAGGGAATTCTCTGGTTATTTGTCACCTGTGGCATGTTTTGCTACTTATTGCGCCAAAGTCCACCCAAGTATTTGACAAACAGACCTGAAGCACAAAGCTTTCACAAGCTTATGTAACAATGTAATTCAACAGGGTTTAATTGCCTTTTTTGTGACAAATAGCACTTTATTTGAACTTGGTCTGTACAGTTTCATCAGAATGAGGTGGCATTTGAGATGAGATTAAATCAGGTACAGAAATACCTCAATTAGTCTCCTGAGTATCATAGCGCCAGAACGTCCAGTCTTGATGGCATCTGCTGTTCTGAGAGCCAGAGACTGTTTTCAAGGAGTGAATTACTGTCAGACCTGGTTTGTTGGTGAAATTAGATGCAGGAGTGTTCACTGCAGTATCAGTTGAAGGGAACTTGAATTACCAGTCTATAAAAAATCAGAGGCAGGAGTTGAGGGTTTACTCTGTACTGAATAAGCTCACACACAGCCTAATTTTATAGCCCTGGACACAAATCAGTGAACCTAAATAATTAAGGGGAACCTATGGCACATTGGAAACTTACATTCATCTTGATAAACAGGGAAATGTTGTAATCATGGAACATTACCTATTACACAATTATCAAAAGTCACATTAAGAAATACCAAACAGCAGTTGACCACTTTTACGATATATATTGTCTGGCTTTTATATATATTTTTTATTATCTCTGTTTTCTTTGCAGGTCTTCTCACCTTTGTGAACTGCATGAAGGTGAAATGGGGGGCCATTCTTCAGGTCATCTCTACTGTGGCTAAAGTCCTGGCTCTCATCGTCATTATCATTGCTGGAATGGTTGTGCTGGCCCAAGGTTTGAACACACCATATACCATATTAGAATTTAAATGTTTGGGGTCAGTCTTTTTTTTTTTTAATTGATTAATGTGACAGTTGATTATGAAAGCTTGTTTCCATCCCTGAATAAATATCATGCTAACTGTGACTTTTTGTCTCAGTTCAGTCTCAGTTCAGACTTTTTTTCTCGCAATTACGAGTTTACATTTCGCAATTCTGTTTTTTTTTTTTTCTTGCAATTACGAGTTTGCATCTCGCAGTTCTGGCTTTTTTCTCTCAGAATTGTGAGATATATATATATATATATATATATATAAAAAAAAGTCCGAATTGCAAGATACAAACTTGGGAGCTAATATCACGCTATTTTGAGGGGAAAAAAGTAAGAATTGCGAGTTTATATCTCAGCATTCTGAAGAAAAAGTCAGAATTGCAAGAAAGAAGTCAGAATTGTTAGATACAAACATTTGTGGGGAAAAAAAAGTCAGAATTGCAAGTTTTTATCTCGCAATTCTAACTCGTAACTCGCAGTTGTGAGTTTATCTCAGTTCTGAGGAAAAAAGTCTGAATTGCAAGTTTCTAACTCACAAATGCACATTTATGTCATGCAATTCTGAGGAAAAAAATTTGAATTGCAAGTTTTTGTCTCAATTCTTTCTCACAGTTGCCAGCTTATATCAAATAATTCTGACTTTACCTGTGAGTTTATATCATGCAATTCTGAGGGGGAAAAAAAGGCAGAATTGTGAAATAAGAATTTGCAATAAACTTTTTATTTTCATTTAGTGGTGTAAACAGGCTTCCATAGTAAGTTGTATTCATTTAAAATTGTTGCAAAAAATATTTTAAATGAATGCTGTTGTTTTCTGTTCATCCAAGAATCCTGAAAAAATACATCATAATTTCCAGACAGAATCATTAAGCAGCTCAACTGTTTTAAACATTGATAATAATAATAATAAAAAAAAAGATTTCTTGATCGGCAAATCAGCATATTAGAATGATTTCTGAAAGTTTATGTAACACTGACGACTGGAGAAATGTTTGGAAAATTCAGCTTCAAATCAAAGGACAAAATTACATTTTAAAATTTATTGAAAACGGTTATTTGCATTTGCATTGCTGTGCCACAGGAAAAACAGACAACTTCAGGGATTCGTTTGAGAACTCCAAATTGGATCCAGGAAACATGGCGCTGGCTCTGTACGCCGCTCTGTACTCATACTCAGGATGGGACACCCTGAACTTCATCACAGAGGAGATTAAAGACCCAGAGAGGTACTAATACTCATGACATTTCACTTAATATAAAGAAATATTGTACTCATTGTGGCCCATTCATGAAACTTGTGTAAATATGAGTAAATTTGGAGTAATTAGCACATAAAACAGACTCCTGATTCACAAACGCTTTGCAAACATCAGATTTGATAGAAACAAAAAAAGACTAACAGGCTGTATGCCTAACAACAAATATACGATTAATGCGTGTCCACCAAAGCTTTTTTAGCCAGGTGAAAAAATGCCAGGTACTTTTCTGAAAATGCTAACCAGCAATATTCATTTCTACATTGTTGTTCAGTCATTGTACAAGTAGGATGGTTAGTGGTCAGTGTAGTATTTTTCCGACCCCTCCTTCACTGATTTGACGGTGAATGTGACAGTGACGAGTGCTGCGTTTTACCCAAATTAGAACATTAACAAATTGCACATTTTATTTTGAAATGAATGGCTAGTTTTGTTGCAAATCAATCAGGAAGAACAAGTATGTAAGCAAAATCGTTTTTTCTCTTCTACAGGAACCTGCCATTGTCTATAGCGATCTCCATGCCTATTGTCACAATAATCTACATCCTGACTAATATCGCTTATTATGCAGTGCTGGACATGAATACACTACTGCAAAGTGAAGCCGTGGCTGTGGTGAGTAAAACCACCTTGGAGCCAAACTTTACGATTAAAAAAGCTACTTTGTCTTCTATCATCACATCTGAATGTCTCAAGCATCTCAAAATTCATTTTTAACCCACATGATCATGGATATCACATGGAAGTTAATTGATGGCATCTGTTTAGTTTATTTGCTCCAGATTTGATCATGTTTTCATCTCCTGTTACTCTGATCTAGTTAAGCAGAGCAGCTTGAGGCAACGTGCTTTCTCTAGAGATGCTCGATGACATTAGTCCACAGCCACAGAAGCTCTGCTGCCTGTAATTATGCTAGTATGCTGGTCTGTGGAAGTTTTAATGGCAAACAAACTGTTTACTGTCTTTGATACACTGTTTTTTTCCTCTGTGTCCTGATCCATTTTTATACACAAAGTGTACGTTTTTCCAAAACATTGCTGTTTGTTTAATATGAAAGCCTGTTTCCCCCACTAAATAAAAAAGGTAATTGCGACTTTTTATCTCATAATTCAGACTTTTTTTTCTCCGAATTGTGAGATATAAAGTCATAATTGTGGGATATAACCTAACAATTGCAAGAAATAAAGTCAGAATTGCGGGACATAATCTCACAATTGCGAGTAACAAATACCAGTTCTGAGGAGAAAAAAAAGACTGTTCACGCAATTCTGTATCTCACAAATCTGATTTAATAACTCGCAATTGCAAGTTTATATTACAGAATTGTGGGTTTATATTTAGAAATGCTGACTTTATATTTTGCAGTTGTGAGTTTGTCTCAATTCTGAGGAAAAAAAGTCAGAATTGCAAATTCTGAGAAATTGTGAGATAACAAGTCACAATAACCTTTTTTATTTTTTTATTCAATGTCGGAAATGCGCTTCCATAGATTGAGCATCTCATCTCACAGCTGCATAATTTTCTTTTATAGTCATATTGATATATAATCACATTTTTAACAAAAGCTCTTGCTATTGTATTTAACACAGACTTTTGCTGACTATGTGCTGGGATATGCCAGCTGGCTCATCCCATTGTCTGTGGCCATCTCCTGTTATGGAGGTCTAAACTCCTCTATCATTGCTGCCTCCAGGTAAAAAAACATTCTGTCGTTTGATGAGTCGATATATGGTGCCAGGAATTCAGTTTCTTAGCTACATCCTTCTATTCCTTTTAGGCTTTTCTTTGTGGGTTCGCGTGAAGGCCACTTACCCAATGTCCTCTGCATGATCCATGTTAAACGCTACACACCAATTCCAGCCCTACTGTTTAATGTGAGTAGACAGGCTCAGACATGCCTGTACAATGTAGAAAATCTAGAATATCCACTTTCTATGCTTTAAAAAAAAGAGGATGCTTCAGTCTGTATGATCAGCTTTTTTCCTCCTCCAACAGGGTGGCATGTCACTCATATTTCTCTGTGTGAAAGACGTGTTCCAGCTAATTAATTACTTCAGTTTTAATTACTGGCTGTTCATCGGCCTTTCCATAGGCAGTCAGATCTACCTGCGTATCAAAGCACCTGACCTGCCCCGTCCTGTCAAGGTAAGTCCAAAACAAAGCTACCTTGGTAATCCTAACCATCTTAAGTGTCTCACTCTGAATTGTGTCCATGTCTGCATGCAGCACTCCTGCCTAGTGAAAAACTACATTACCCATGATTCTACAGAGAAATTTCCACCAATCTGGTTATACCACCAAATATGATTTCACCAGTGCCTTGCGAAAGTATTCATAGCCCCTCATTTTTTTTTTCACGTTTTAGGTTAAACTGCTTTAAATGACTGTTTCCCCCTCCATCAATTTACATTCCATACACCATAATGACAAAGCAAAAAAAGTGTCATAGCTTTTTAGATTTATTAAAAATAAAAAAAACCTGAAATAAGTACATTGCATAAGTATTCATACGCTTAGCTAAGTGCTTAGCTGAAGCACATTTACAGCCTCAAGTCTTTTTGGGTATGATCCAACAAGTTTTGCACATCAGCAATTCTCTGGCATTCTTCTCCCCTCAAGCTCAGTCGGGTTGGATGGGGGCAGACTCACATTTTCAGGTTTTTCCAGAAATATTTGATTGGGTTCAAGCCTAGGCTGTGAGTCACACAAGGACATAGAGTAGTCAGAGTTGTCTATAGGTCACTCTTGCTGTGTGCTTGGGGTCATTGTCCTGTTGGAACATGAACACTGTCTGCCCAGTCTGAGGGTCTGAACTCTCTGGACTGGGTTTTCATTAAGGCTATTTTGTGGTGCACTGAGCTTTTATTCTACTTCCTGCTGTATGAAGCTGCTAACACCACACTTTATTGTTGGGATGCTACTGTGCGTGTGATGAGCAGTGCCTGTTTTCCTCCATACATGATGTTTGGAATTGAGGTTCTTCAGGCAGGAGGCCAGCTCTAGGTAGAGTCTTGGTTGTTTTGAACTTCCTCCATTAAGAGTAACGGTGACCATATTCTTCTGTGAACCTTCAATGCAGCAGAATTTTTTTTCCCAGATGTGTGGCTTGACTCAATCCTGTTTCTGAGCTCTACAGGCAGTATTTATTTATTATAATTTTTTTTAATCCCTGGCTTGGTTTTTGCTTTGATATGCATTTTTAGCAGTTAGACCTTTGATTAAGATATGTATGATTTTCCATATCATACCATTTAATTGAATTTGCTACATTTCAGCTGTCCCACATTAAGTGTTTTTTTTAATGCATTTGCAAAGATGTTAAAATTTTTTTTTTTTTTTTTTTTTTGGCCATAATGATTTATGGAGTGTAGATTGATGTAAAAAGTAGATTTTTTTTAAAAGAATTATTTATTTACATTTATTATAAGGCAGCAACATAAAAATTAAGGGGTATGAATACATTTGCAAGGCACTGTATATACAAAAATATGTTAAATGTAAAATGGTGTTTCTACATAGATAATTGACATCTTCATAGTTTTCTGTTTTTTTATTTTGATTGTCATTTACAATGCTCTTTCCCTCATTAAAGCCATTAAGTTTGTGGCTTAATTGAATGAAATGTAAATAGAATTTTAATTAACATTTCTTTTGACTTGTCCACATCTTGATTTTTTTTTTTTTTTTTTTTTTTTTTTTTACTGAGCCCTTGTCAGTGCATTCTTCTTTCTTTTTATTTCTCTCTCTGAATGATATGTGTTATACTTAGTCAAGATAAAGTACTTTAGAATGAAGGATGACATTTCTTATCTTATGGAGCAGCCTTTACATCAAGGGCGCATTTATGATGCCTTAACATAGTCAGATAACAGCTAATGTCATATATTTAATACTTGCAACAAAGTTGACGTTTTTATTTCATTATTGTCCTGGTTTATGATGTGCTTAACTGACTTAACTGTGCTTAACTGTGTGTGTGTGTGTGTGTGTGTGTGTGTGTGTGTGTTTGTTTCCGTGTAGTTGAGTCTGTTCTTCCCTATAGTGTACTGCCTGTGCAGTGTGTTTCTGGTGGTTGTACCGCTCTACAGTGACACAATAAACTCTCTAGTGGGAATCATCGTCGCTCTCTCTGGGGCTCCTGTTTATTACATATGTGTGCATCTCCCGCCCAGCTCCAGACCTGCCTTTCTGGGACACATGCTTGGTGAGAGAGCACACAAACACATGCTCATTTCTCTTGTCTCATTTCTATTAGTTCAGCTGGGCACCTGCGGTACCTGCACAGCTCTGGTTTCTGCTTCAGGCTGTAGGAAGTGTTTTTATTTTGAAACATTCTCATATGTGCTACACCCAGGTTCTGTTTGCTTTCTAGGGGTTTCGTTGCATAAATAAGTAATTGTGGTGATATGTAATAAATTTGAGCCCAAGATGAATTCACTGTTATGAAACAGAGTATCGTGAACATATAATGATCCATATATACTGCAGTGCAGATCGCTTTACTATGAACAATGACTGCACTGTTTTCATCCATCTGAGACTGCTGTTCTTATCATAGAGATAGGCTTCCATAAATACGGAATACATTAGTGAAAAAAGGGATTTTGGATTCACTTTTGGTCATGCTTTACATTACAGCATTTTTGATGCAGAGTAATAAAACTCAAAAAAAAAAAAAAAAAAGCTAATATGCTTAATACAGACTATTAGGGAAAGAACGTCATAGAAACTTAGGTGTGGGTGCATTGGTTTGAGCCCTGTAAACAACCACCTAGCAATGAACTACAACATCCTAGCAGCCATATAACAATGTCTCAGCAACTACTATTATGGCTGTAAAACTTCCAAAGTAAAGCATCACTCACATTTTCTTCAGACAATAAAAATTAAGCAGTTACTATTTTAATTAAGGCTGTGAATCAGTTTAACTTTTTAAATCAAATCTGATTTTAATAGAATGCATGGTGTGCTAAATTCACTTTTAAAGGCATAGTTCACCCAAAAATGAGAATTGCCCCATGAAGGGCATAACCATGGTATAGATATTGGGGGGTCCAAATGTGAGCCCTTCCCCAGATATATTTTTTTTTAATTGCATTTCCCACAATTCACAATTTTCATATAGGCTATTGATAAAGATTTGCTCATCTAGAACATAGTTTTGAGGAATACATTGACCATTTGAATTAACATTGAAAGAACAGTCTGCAATTTCTCTGACATAGCAGCAAATAGGATGGCTTCCAATGAGGAAAACTTACATACCTAAAGCATTTTGGTTTAAATATTGTGTGTTTCGTGTGAATGAAATCATATCAATCATGAAATTTACATTTTACATTTACATTTAGTCATTTAGCAGACGCTTTTATCCAAAGCGACTTACAATAGAAGCAATCAGAGCAACAAGAGAGCGACAGTGTATAAGTGCTGTGGCAAATTTCAGTTAGATAAACACGATAAGTCTTGCAAGGGTTTTTTTTTTTTTTTATTAAATATAGAAAACTGAAAAGAGTAGGAAAGTGCTAGTGTCAGTTGGTCAAGTTCTGCCGAAAAAGATGGGTTTTCAGAAGTTTTTTGAAGATGGCCAATGACTCAGCTGATCGAATTGAGATGGGTAGGTCATTCCACCAGCTGGGAACAGTCCACAAAAAGGTACGTGAAAGTGATTTTGAGCCTCTTTGGGATGGCACCACAAGGCGTCGTTCATTTGCAGAACGCAAGCTTCTGGAGGGGACATAAGGTTGGATTAGACAGTTTAGGTATTGTGGTGCAGTGCCAGTGGTTGTCTTGTAGGCAAGCATCAGTACCTTGAATTTGATGCGAGCAGCTACTGGCAGCCAGTGCAGTCTGATGAAGAGAGGTGTGACATGGGCTTTCTTCGGCTCATTAAAGACCACTCTTGCTGCTGCATTCTAAATCATCTGCAAAGGCTTGGAAGTGCATGCAGGAAGGCCCGCCAAGAGTGCATTACAATAGTCCAGTCTGGAGAGGACAAGAGCTTGGACAAGAAGTTGTGTAGCCTGCTCTGATAGGAAGGATCTGATCTTCCTAATGTTGTACAAGGCAAATCTGCAGGATCGAGCTGTAGCAGCAACATGGTCTGTGAAGGTTAACTGGTTGTCCATCACAACACCAAGATTCCTGGCTGTCCTAGAGGAAGTTATGGTTGATGAATTTAGCTGTATAGAGAAGTTGTGATGAAGCGCGGGGTTGGCTGAGATCACAATCAGTTCAGTCTTAGCAAGGTTGAGCTGAAGATGGTGTTCTTTCATCCAGCCAGAGATGTCGGTCAGACAAGCTGTGATGCGAGCAGGAACCGTGGGGTCATCTGGATGGAAGGAGAAATAGAGTTGCGTGTCATCAGCATAGCAGTGATAGGTTCTGTCATTCGGAAGCATGCTTTTTCTAACGATGACATGTAGATGGAGAAGAGCAGTGGTCCAAGCACTGAGCCCTGAGGAACTCCAGTAGAAGTTGTGACTCAGAAACTTCACTCCTCCAAGCCACCTTGAAGGACCTACCTGAGAGGTAAGACTTGAACCATTGGTGTGCGGTTCCTGAGATGCCCATCTTCATGAGGGTGGACAGGAGGATCTGGTGGTTGACTGTGTCAAAAGCAGCAGACAGATCCAGCAAAATGAGTACTGAGGATTTGGATGCTGCTCTTGCCAATCTTAGGGCTTCAGTGACTGAGAGCAGGGCAGTCTCAGTTGAGTGGCCACTTTTGAAGCCAGACTGGTTTATGTCCAGGAGATGGTTCTGTGCAAGAAAGATAGAGAGTTGGTTGAATACTACTCGCTCAAGTGTCTTAGCGATGAATGGGAGAAGGGATACTGGTCTGTAGTTTTCTAAAAGTGCTGGATTTAGAGTGGGTTTCTTAAGCAGTGGTATGACCCGAGCCTGCTTAAATGCTGTAGGAAATGTGCCAGTGTGGAGCGAGGTGTTTATGATGTGAGTAAGTGCTGGTATAACAGAGGTAGAAATGGCTTGGAGAATGTGAGTGGGGATAGGATCAAGTGGACAGGTAGTAGGATGATTGGAAATAATAAGTTTGGAGACGTCAGTCTCCAATCAAACTTACAACTACACTATGCCTTATGCACTATTATCAATGGAGTGGGAAGTGCGGGAACTCCTTGGTCTCCTACCTTCATTTCATTTAAGCACCAGTGACAGTCGGTCTGAGCGCTTCCCCCCCAAAGTATATGGTGGTTAAGCCCATGATTTACTCATCCTCAAGCCATCCTACGTGTATATGACTTACTACTTTCAGACGAATACAGAATACAATCAGTTATATTAAAATGGCAGTAAATGGCTGTTGAGTCCAATAAAGTGCGTCCATCCATCATAAAAAGTGCTTCAGGGGGATAATAAAGGCTTTCTGAAGTTAGTTATAACATGGATATTTTGAATTATAAACCATAATCTTTAGCTTCCGCTAAGAGTGGCATTCCAGTGGCAAAACAGTCTCCTCTTCACTTATATCGAAATCCTTAAACGTTTTTCTTTACAAATCCTCATTTTGTACTTCTGATTTGTGACCGGTGTTTTGTTTTGCTCTCTCCTCTGTGCTTCTGCGTTCAACTACCTCCTACATCATCCGCTGGAACGTCACTCTTTTGTGAACGTGTGTGTACGACAATTAACATTAGCTAGAGATGATAGATTATAAAGTTTAAAATATGGATATTTTTCTTACACAAACACATCGTTTCACTTCAGAAGACCTTTATCAACCCCTTGGAGCCATATAGTGTACTACTTATGATGTATGGTTGCAGTTTATAGAACTTCAAAAAATCAACACCTATTCACTGCCATTATAAAGCTTGGAAGAGCCAGGACGCTTTTTTAATATAACTCATTGTATATGTCTGAAATATTAAAATCATGTATACCTAGGATGGCTTGAGGGTAAGTAAATCATGGGGTAATTTTAATTTTTGAGTTAAGCTATCCCTTTAAATGTTTTTTAAAGATGACTTTTTTTTTGCGTTTATTTTCACTAAATTAATTAAATTGGCAGCCCTATAACGTATGTTATATATGTATACATATATAACTATATGTATAACGTGGACATGTAAAGTGTCATCATGTTTTTAGAAACGTTGATGTTTTGAATTAGTACTGTCATAGTAAATCAGCCAAATTAATTAACATTTTTATCTTATGTGCACATATGGGCCAGTTAAGAGGTTTTTAAGGACCATTAGTCTTCTACACAGATTGATACTGATTTTCACATAGTGATCTTTGATATTTTTCTTATTTCAGACACAATTTCATTGCAAACACAGAAACTGTGTTATTGCTGCGTGGCAGAACCCGGTTTGGACCTGGACAATCCGCCTGAGGATCACAAAACAGAATAAACATCTGCTCTAAAGGAAGCTAAACCAAAGAAGCTGGATAACACAGACTTCTTTGAGAATAAGCCAAAACTCAAGCCTGAACCGCACGTCTGCACCTTCCAGTCTTGAGCGTGCATGGAATGGAGCAATGGATAGAGATGGAGATTAGGATTGAAATATTCAACCGAGTAAACAACTGAACACACAAGTACAAACACCCTGTGCCTCTGATCCCTCAGACCTGACTGTGTTTTGAATATCGAGTTCAGTCCAGTGGACACAATACAGTGGACCATTCAGTTAAAGACCGTTATGATGGTATTCTCTTGAAATCAGGTTTACCTCTGTTTTATTCAGAAATGTTTATTTTATTCGTCCTTTTGTGAGCTTCTGCTGTTCATCACAGCAGTCTTATATGACACTCTGCTGGAGATGATCAACTTTTGTTAGGCCTAACTGAAACATGGCAACTCTAGAAATGTTCAAGATGCATTTTTGCTGGATAATGAATTTTGTTTACTGAGATGAAGGATTGTTTCATAGGTACTCCAGACTTGAAAGCCATATATATTTAAGTCACAACTCCAGTCATTACTAAAGTTCCTCTATGGGCCTTATGTAAAGGTTTCTTTCTTTTATCTAGTGTATCTTTATAGTCCAAAGCACAGCGTGTTTTGTCATGTTGTCCAGACCAGAAAAATGTAGATCTGATGTTTTTAAATTTTACTTTTGTTTTTAATGAATAATGTTTGTATCATTTCAATTGCTTTATGCTGGATGGTTCACGAAAAAGGATGATGGTACAGTCTGCAGTTGTATAAATGGTTTGGAAAGCAGTTTTTGAAAGCACTATGTGCAGAAATGTTTACAGCAGCATTTTAGTTTACGAGAGGGTAGACAGTGTCTTAACATGTGTTTACCTGTTTTGGTCAATCTCAACTTCAGATGTTTCTGTATGGTTTTATTTTGTATGATTGTTTCACGCACAGACATCACTTTAAAAACTGCCAGTCTGGTGTGTCATTTTCCAGGATTTCAAATGAGTCCATCAGCTCATCAGGAGAATAATAGACCAAAGGATTGGTTTAAAGAATACCAGCAATTAAGAAGCCTTAAGATGTTTGTGGTAGTAGAGCTGTAATATTTCTTAAAGCTGCTAAATATTGCCATTTCTTTTATTCCATTCAGCAGCACTTGATTCAATGCAGTTTATCCTTGTCCAATACAGTGACCAAAGTCATATTTTAAACCGTTCAGAATATATCCCGCATTGATATTAAATGCATATATTTCTGACCTAACTCATTTTGATTTGCAAATGGTTGTTTTAGTCACCAAAAATGTTTAAGTGATCATCACTTTTGTTCTGTGATAAATATTCAATTTTATTCCCCATTGTGTCATTACTAGTACTGTATGGTTATTGTATGTGCCTTAAAGCAGTGATTTTATATGACCAAATGATCAATATTCTATATACAGTCATTTGGAAGTTATAAACCTACTGTATGCTCTTATAAATGTTCTTCCATTCCATTATGTTTTATTTTCATGTAAAGTTGTGTGAAACTCTTTGTTGGTTTCTTTTATTTATTCCATAGATGTAGAATTGTAGACACTAAGTGACAGTAAACATAAGACAAAATAAACCTTTGGTCATTTTACTCTTTAATATTTAGGATCATAACTTATGGTCTAGTACATTTGTGCTAAGCACATAAATGAAACCTCAAATTATGCAACTTTTTTCCTGGAAAAAAAGAGCCCAACCTAGCAACATATTTAAAAACCGGAACAGCCTGATAACCAAGTGTAAACTAACTTTTCAACAGGCCACCATGGAGTTGTGTACTAGAGAAGACCACTAGAGGGCGACATAGGACTGCAACTGCTTTATTCCTTCACCATCATGTAAAAATATTAAAGAATTTGAATGATTTTGTAAATTGGATTGAATTGAATTAGACTGGATTTGGATTAGTGTGTTTCAGGGTTAGAAATGAACTTTTCCATTAAGGGTCAATATTTGCCCTCAGGAATTGATTTCCAGGTGCATTTTTAATACTTGTGGGCTTTATTGTCAAATGCTTAATTTTACCCAGTTACTTTAATCAATATTTTAAACTGTTGTCAATAACAATCTAAATTATAGCCTACATGTAAAAAAACAGGAGCTCATAATGCAATATTATGACAAAAAAAATTATAAATAATAAATAAATGATTGTTCTTTATAGTGTAATAATGATTATTAATATTGATATAGAAAACAATATTAAAACTTTTTTTTTTGTGCGTGTCTCTGCGTTTTGGGCACGTTACATTCTGGCTTCATGGACATGTCAGTCCATGACGTTAGTCTAGTCTAGCACAAGTTATGCAAAAATTCCCATTACAGGTGCTGGTCATATAATTAGAATATCATCAAAAAGTTGATTTATTTCACTAATTCCATTCAAAAAGTGAAACTTGTATATTATATTCATTCATTACACACAGATATATTTCAAATGCTTATTTCTTTTCATTTTGATGATTATAACTGACAGCTAATGAAAACCCCAAATTCAGTATCTCAGAAAATTAGAATATTACTTAAGACCAATACAAAGAAAGGATTTTTAGAAATCTTGGCCAACTGAAAATTATGACCATGAAAAGTATGAGCATGTACAGCACTCAATACTTTTTTACTTTTTACTAGTTGGGGCTCCTTTTGCCTGAATTACTGCAGCAATGCGGCGTGGCATGGAGTCGATCAGTCTGTGGCACTGATCAGATGTTATGAGAGCCCAGGTTGCTCTGATAGTGGCCTTCAGCTCTTCTGCATTGTTGGGTCTGGCATATCGCATCTTCCTCTTCACAATACCCCATATATTTTCTGTGGGGTTAAGGTCAGGTGAGTTTGCTGGCCAATTAAGTACTGGGATACCATGGTCCTTAAACCAGGTACTGGTAGCTTTGGCACTGTGTGCAGGTGCCAAGTCCTGTTGGAAAAAGAAATCTGCATCTCCATAAAGTTGGTCAGCAGCAGGAAGCATGAAGTGGTCTAAAACTTCCTGGTATACGGCTGCGTTGACCTTGGACCTCAGAAAACACAGTGGACCAACACCAGCAGATGACATGGCACCCCAAACCATCACTGACTGGAAACTTTACACTGGACCTCAAGCAACGTGGATTCTGTGCCTCTCCTATCTTCCTCCAGACTCTGGGACCCTGATTTCCAAAGGAAATGCAAAATTTACTTTCATCAGAGAACATAACTTTGGACCACTCAGCAGAAGTCCAGTCCTTTTTGTCTTTAGCCCAGGCGAGACGCTTCTGACACTGTCTGTTGTTCAAGAGTGGCTTGACACAAGGAATGCGACAGCTGAAACCCATGTCTTGCATACGTCTGTGCGTAGTTGTAGTTGACTCCAGCTGCGGTCCACTCTTTGTGAATCTCACCCATATTTTTGAATGGGTTTTGTTTCACAATCCTCTCCAGGGTGCGGTTATCCCTATTGCTTGTACACTTTTTTCTACCACATCTTTTCCTTCCCTTCGCCTCTCTATTAATGTGCTTGGAAACAGAGCTCTGTGAACAGCCAGCCTCTTTTGCAATGACCTTTTGTGTCTTGTCCTCCTTGTGCAAGGTGTCAGTGGTCGTCTTTTGGACAACTGTCAAGTCAGCAGTCTTCCTCATGATTGTGTAGCCTACAGAACTAGACTGAGGGACCATTTAAAGGCCTTTGCAGGTGTTCTGAGTTAATTAGCTGATTAGAGTGTGGCACCAGGTGTCTTAAATATTGAACCTTTTCACAATATTCAAATTTACTGAATTTGGGGTTTTCATTAGTTGTCAGTTATAATCATCAAAATTAAAAGAAATAAACATTGAAATGTATCAGCATCTGTATAATCACTGAAGCTTCGAACTAATCTTCTATTTTCATCTATCTGCACTATATTGTTTATGATGAGGGAATTCGCCAGCGTGCGCACGCGTCAAAAGCTCCTTTGTTTTTATAATCTAAACGCCTCTGATTGGCCATTGCATTACTAAATTAACCAGAAACGCGTTTGATTGGTTATGGCTCAACGCTGCACAAAACAGCGCGTACAAAAAAATCGAATCATGCAGTGTAAGCGAATCTAAATGTAATTCCGCGAATCGACACTGTTCATTTTCATTTTACACTTTTCACGTTTCATTTTAATCGCGACAGCTGATAATACATTGTTTAATTGTGCAGGGGCATCTTTTTTTTTACTCTAAGTCTTGAATTTCTGGTGCAGTTTTGTTCATTTTGGTGGCATTTTTGCCACAAGCCCTCATTCATTTCCGACCCTGGTGTGTTTTACATGAAAGCCTCACGTGTTTCTGTTAACCATGTTTCAGGTACTGCATTCATTCATTTATAGTTATTCTAAATGTACATGTTTTGTACATTTGTACATATTTTAATGTCTTAAAGCTGCTAAATAACAGTACATCTTGCCATTGTTTTTTTTATTCTGTCCTGTATCATTTGATTCCAGTTTACAGTGACCAAAGTCATATTTTAATCTGCCCTGATATTAATAATTACATACATGTCTGACCCAACTCTTGCAAATGGTTGTTGTTTCAGTCACCAAAACAAAATGTTTAAATGTTGATCATCTTCACTTTTGTTATGTGATAAATATTCCATTCATATTTTCTTGTCATAAGTGCTGTATGGTTATTGTACATATTTTAAAGCAGTGATTTTTATATGACCAGATGCAGAACAATCAAGTATTCTATATAACAGTCATTTGAGAGTTATAAACCTATGCTCTTCTAAATGTTCTTCCATTACATTCCATTATGTTTTATGTTCATGTAAGTGTGTGGAACTGTTTGTTGGTTTCTTTTATTTATTCCATAGATGCAGGAGTATAGACACTAAATGCCAATAAACATAAGACAAAAAGAAACCTTCTTCGTTTTACTGATTATTTATTTATTTATTTATTTATTTATTGTAAATCTAGGCAAGCATCACTCTTAGGATCATATTAATGGTCTAGTACATTTGTGCTACACACATGAATGAAACCTCAATTTATGCAACTTGAATATCATAAAGCCAATCTCCTGGGGAAAAGAGGAGCCCAATCCAGCAACTGAATAGCAACACATTTAAAAATCACAACCACCAGAACAGCCTGATAACCAAGCGTTGGTGGCTTTCGAACAGGCTAATAATGAATAATGTATTGGAGAAGACCACTAGAGTGCGACATAGGACAACTCCTTCAGCATCCTTTAGCATCATGTGACGATCAGAAGAAATAAACGGTTTTAAGTGATTTTGTAAGTTGAATTTGATTGAATTAGACTGGATTTGGATGAGTGTGTTTTATGGTCAGAAATGAACTTTTCCATTAAGGAAAATGGTATTGATTTCCAGGGGCATTTTTAAGATTTGTGAGGGCAATTTTATAATCATCTAATTATAATCACCAAGCCTACATGTAACAAAAACAGGAGCTCATAGGGCTACAATATTATGATAAAAATCATTATTGTAGATTATTGCTCTTTATGTTGTAATATTAATGATTAATATTGATATAAAAAACAATATAAAACGTTTTTGTTTTGTGTCTGCGTTTTGGGCACATCACATTCTGGCTTCACAGACAAACATGTCGGTCCATGACTTAGTCTAGCACATGTTATGCAAAAACTCTCATTATAGTTGAATAATTAAATATATTAAATATAAAAATTAATATTTTATTTACATCTTATCTGCACTGTGTTGTTTACGATGATGTTTCCGCGTTGAGTAATCTCAGCGCCTCTGATTGGCCAATGTATTCCTAAATTAATCAGAAACGTCTTTAATTGGTTATAAGGCCCAACGCTGCTCTAAAGATCACGTAAAACTTGCTTTTATGGTAAAAGCAAGTGTAAACAAATCTAAATGTAATTCTGCGAATTGACACGTTTCATTTTAATCGCGACAGCCGTAATACTTTCCTGGACATTACATTTTTGGACATTTTGCCACAAGCCTTGTTAATTTCCGACGTGTTTTACATGAAAGCCTCTCATGTTACTGTTTACCATGTTTCAGGTACTGCATTTATTAAATGATAGTTATTTAAGTAGTTATTAACATGTCTCTGACTAGTTGTGTCTCCTCCTGTTATGTTCTAACTCTAGTATTTCTTATTTTAGTGCTTCAAATTATACTTAGTTGCCAAAAAACGTTTATAATTTTAGTTTAGGTTTTATAAATTGAACATTTCCATTTAATATTTTATTCTGCTCTATTTAATTACAGTCAGTGATTTTGAATAATTTTAGTTTCAGTTAACAATAACAACGCTTGAGGGTGAGGGGAAATGTAAGATCACACAGACACTAATGAAATACATTAGTGAAATACACCTTTCAGGTACACAAAGGAGTCAAAGATATAGTACATGTTCCCTGTCTGGTAACCAATCCCATCTTTTGTCCGAAGACGACTAGAGTCATGTTTCAATTCTGTGTGTGTGTCCAGGTACCAGCCATGGATAGGTGGTGCTCCCTGGATCAAGACAAGCTGAGTGGCGTCTATGTGTCAGAGCGGCAGAGGGAGTTGAGTTCCCCTGACTCATGCATAAAATATAGATCTCAGGCAACGCAAACAGACTTGTTGAGACGAGAGATACGCAGACAGAGAGAGGAAAGAGTCCACATTGAAAACTGGACAAAGACCCTCAAAGGGTCCAGTGTTTGCTTTGGATATGAGCTCATGTTTGGGGGACAAGAGGAGAAGTTTGGGCTGATGCCGGTCGATGACGTCCTGTGGGCACGATCTGGCGCACAGCCATGGAACTGTCGCGAAAGCTGCACTGGATCCGCGACCGGCCCTGGAGGGCCCGGGCCCGTCACAGGAAGTTCAACAGTGAGTGTGATATGTTCATGTGTGTGTGTGCAAGAACATGCTGGAAGGCTTCATGAATACTTTTTTCTCAACTTCAATGGTCTTATTTTATGTACTTTAAAAAGTAAAGGCTCCTTATGACATCTATGGAGCCTTTCCATTGACCATAAGGTGCTTTATAGGGAAAATGTTCTTTCGATTTAGAAATGCTGTGGAACCGAAATGTTTCTTATATGGCATCACTGTAAAACCCTCTTTTGGAACCGTTAAGAGTGTAAATGGCTCCTGGAACTGAAATATTTTATTATACAATGTCCTGATGGTATGCATATATCATTCAAAAGTGTCTGAAATTTCCCCCATATGTATTATGTACGGGCCTGTGTTCACATTTGCGTGTGAAGAAAAGGAGGGCGAGCGTGAAGGGAATGTGAAGGTACACAGTGTCCACCATGACTCGTCTTCTAGTTGCTTTCTGCTCAGAGATAAACACCATGGGTGTCCGGGATCGAGTGTTGGTCACGCTCTGACTCACGCTGGGCTCTGATTGGCTGAAGGCCAGTGCTGCTGATTGGTGATGTGTTCTTCAGATTAATGGCAGACTTGTGTAGCCAGCAGTTCACTCAGATGTGAAATAACAAGGAGTTTAAGTGTCCTAGTTTTAGTTCACTTTTAACCCATAGTGTTGAGTTACGACACTAGTCAGTGGCCATCCAATCAAATTGTTTACCTACCTTACAGATTTCGGACTACAAGGGATCAGGGTTTGGTTGGTTAGCTTAAGCAACTAGTTTCTATTGGTAGATGTCACAACTACACCATTACGCAGGCAAAAAACATATTTGGAGGACTCTTAAAAACCTGAAACTTCAAAAAAAAAAAAAACTTTTGGGGCTGTTTGGACCAGCCAAAGAAGTGTCATGAAGATGAATGGGAATGCTAACTAATAGCTCAAGGCTGTAACAAAACAATAGTAGTCCTTCACATTTTAATAGCCTATTTAAAAACCGTGTCAGACTTTTTCTTTTTGACTTGATGGCTACCAATTATCAAACGCAATATTTAAAGGCCTTGTGTATAAGCTATCCCAAATGGCAAATAATATATTTTTTGTGGCCAAAATATATTTGAAATATATGCTAAATCTATGTTGCAAACTGTGAAGCTCAATGAAATTTAATTTTGAAGTAGAAAATATTTTAGTTTCAACCTTCATATAGTAAATGTATTTCAGGAGCAAGAAAATACATTTCTTGAACTGAAATATATATGGAGGTCAAAATATATATTTTTAATGCTCTTAAAAATATTTTTTATACATTTAAAACATTTTTTCAAAAATATAAAAATATATTGGTAGAAAATCTAGTAGAACTTTTTTGCAAGATGTGAAATACGCACCAAAAAGTACATATCATTGCAGTTTCCAACAGAAATTAATGCTAGAGGCAGTAAAAAGGCAAGCACCTGTAATTGTTTTTGTACACAGCTGTATGTTTCACTTTCCAGACATGACAAGCTTGCTTGGTAGCTCAGCCGGCACATAATTGGACTTAGGATGCAGAATTCTTGGGTATGAATCCTGTGAAAAACATGACTCATGATGAAAGAGCTGAAAGATTAGAATTTGAAAAACAAGCTCAAATGGCTTGATATTGTGTTTTAAGTCATATTAGCTTTTGTTCATACTATTGGGTAGGTTTAGGTGTAGTGCAGATGGTACGTTATTTTAAAACGTCACAATGCCATAGAGTTATAGCGCCACTCAACGGACATTTCAAGTCAGAACTGCAGTGAACCGTCCAAAACCAACGCGTATGTTCATCTGTTCCGGGGAAAAAACAAACCCTCTTTAAGCGCCACTTATATTTCACATCAAATATGTCAAGAAATATGGCGGTACGTATTTTGCATCTTGCGAAAAAAGTTCCCATAGGTATGTTTTTGTCATTGGATCAGGTTGCTTAAAATATATTTTAGCAAATACATTTTTTGGCCATTTTTTGTATATTTTAGAAAATATTTTTTTAAAATTAAAAATATAATTTTAAATGTATTTTTTTTTTTAAATAAAAAAAATATTTTTTCAAAGATTACCAAAAATATATTAGTAGAAAATATATTTACGTAAATATATTTTGAAACATATTTTTGCAAAAAATGTAAAAATATTTTGCTGTATGGAATAATATTTGTTCCAGTATGTACTGCTATAATTAGGACTTTTTTTATTTAAATGTGTGAATCCAGAAGTTTTAAGAACTGTTTATTAAAACAATAGTCGTTAAAGGGAAAAAAAAAAAAATCAAAAACAATTTAATTCTATTTTATGCCTTTATATTGTACTGATAGATATAAAGACATCTAATGAAAAGAAAGACAAGGAAAAAAGCTGTATTCATTATAATGTAAAGTACAAAAGGATTCAAACCCTTGGAAATACTTTCAATTACATATTACATTATGGATGGTTTTGTGTTGCAAGCATGGACTAGTTTAGTCTGAGGTTCGCTGTTTTCTAACCCCAGCTCATTAAGAAATTGATTTGAATTTGTGTAATTTGGTGTCTTTGTGTTGTGCTGTTTAGCAGTCTTGTCTGTGTGTGTCTAAAAGATAGAGAGAGAGCTGAAGACATGTGATAACTAAACATAGCCGTGCACTCTGCAGCACATGTGTGCATTAGGCTGAGTTGACTGACAGAGAGCAATAAATTGATGCAGTTTAGTCTGCCCTTAGTCACTGTGAAAGTGCTTATATAAAGAGACAAGCACAGAATATGCAAATATAGGCGACTTAGAAATCCCTTAATGTGTTTTATTGTGAC
The DNA here is from genome assembly GCA_033026305.1 of Cirrhinus molitorella. Lineage (NCBI taxonomy): Eukaryota > Metazoa > Chordata > Actinopteri > Cypriniformes > Cyprinidae > Cirrhinus > Cirrhinus molitorella. Next base: position 10,822,239 of record CM065131.1, read on the forward strand.
ATTTAAGCTTAACGATGATAATTATAGCATAATTGTGTGTCCTGACGTGTGTTACTGTGATTTAACTGCTGGGGACGCTCTCCTCCTCTCTGGTTAGCCACAGATTACTTACTAAACCAAGCTGTTTTGTCTCGGGATCAGACGAGCACAATCCTGTAAAATTAATCAGATGTTTATTAAATAGGACATGAAGCTGATTCGCTGGTACTTTTGTCTGGATCTCACCACCCCCATGTCAAAATGAGTAAAGCGCTAACTGTGTTTGCATTACCACCAAGGAAAGCAGAGAGAGAGAGAAACAGAGAGATGAAATTCTGTTTTATGTGTGACAGAAAAGATTTAGTTCAGGCTCATCAGCTCATCAGAGGGTACCCATGTTCTCAGAATCCGTTTGCATAGCTAATTAGCAAATGCAATTTTTTAACTTCGCAGCTAAAGTGCAAGTCATTCCTCTACAAACCTAAACATAACAGCTACAGCTGCTGCTGCTCTGGGAATGTTGACCATGTGCCATGAATTCTGCCTGAGTCACTCCCAGATTGGTATTAATTTCCGCCTGTTTCTCATTTGGGGAGCATCTGATCTGTGCAATTCTGTTCATCTCAGACATGCTACGTAAGAGTTGGATGTCTATTTCACAGATGCTGTCTCAGAAAATGAGAGGATGCACTCTTGAGTTCTGAAGTCTTATTTTAGGCCCTAAACATACTTCACACAGTATGAAAGTAGCCTGTGTGAACGCAGATGCTACAAGCTTTGCAAGGCATTTTCCTGTGGTGAGTCAGTACACATTGCAGAATAGCTAAAATAGCTGTAAAATTTCTTTTACAGTCATAGTGGAGCTATAATTAGCTGAAGTCTAAATAGTTTTAGCTACTTTTTTTGGATTTCAAGGCAACTTTGTTTTCTCTTGAGTCCTGAGTTCTCTTTCAAAAACAGTTTCTTTGCGAATCATTTGTTTCAAAACAGTGGTTCAAAACAAATCATTGAACCAGTGTCTATGGTTTTTACCTTATCTCGGATCAGTTTTGTCAATTTGTAGACATTTTAATGAGACATGTGTAAATAAAAGGAAGAGTAGTTAATTGTCTTGTATTGGTTGGTTTAGAAAAGCCCTCCATAAAACAAACAAAGCAAGTGCTGCAAATTATTAAAAAAACATAGAATATAGAAACTTCATATGTAATGGTATTTGAGGATGATTTTAATTGCAATTAATGTATTATAATTTCGACAAAACATTTGCAATGGGTTTAAAAAAGCTGTTTTTATGCATTTTTGTTGCATTTACACAGTTGGATCAGATGGTGTCACTATCATGTGGTGCTTTGAGCGCTTTGAAACAGTGAATCATTTCCACGGGTCCTTAAAAAGTCTTAAATAACGTTTTTCAAATATAAGGCCTTAGAAAGTTTTAAAATGTCTTAAATTTAGATTCGATGGGTCTTAAATTATTTTGGTCACATTACCGCTAAAATATCTTCAGTCTGACGGACCGAATGACTGTTTACAATTATTGGACAGACCGAAGATTGACAAAAAAAAAAAAATAAAAATAACCAGCGAAGCATCGAAACGCAAGAATGATTCTTCTCATTTTAACACATTCAATGTAAACAGCGTTTGATAATGGATAGTGTATTTCTGGTATCAAAATCGTGTTGCCTGTCTCTTAGTAAGAGACTTGAAAACATGAGAGAAACAGCACACATAAAGAAACTCACTGAAGTAAAAATTCTAAATGTGTAGTTTATTTATAATATTGATTAGTTCAGTAACATACCAACGGAGCTTTGCTGAATATTATCCTGATTGCAAATGTTACATTGATTTTTCAGTAAACAAGTAATTAGTCAAGTAGTTATCAAGTTACTTACATTTTAAACACAATATTTACTGTTTTGTTCTATTTCATTACCAAAAATAGTTCCAAACAAGGATCCCAGCAGCACATTCTCTAAGCGACATGACGGTGCTTTGTGCTTTTGTTTAACGATTCAGCGTTTTGAATCAGTTGAAATAACTTTGATATTAAAAAAAGTCTTAAATTTCACTTGTTCATATCTGCATGATTTGATACGGATTTGTTCACGCGGATTTACGAAAATGACTAGAAACTCATTTTGCTGTATGTACGCGCCTGTCTTTGCAAGTATAGGTCTTAGGTGAAAGCAAACAGCTGAGAAAGAAAACACGTGTAACAGCATATTGGATCCAGGCAGCTCTTAAAGTGATAGCAGTCTAATATTCCTGCTGTCTGTCATTCATGTTAATCAAACAACAAAAGAGAGAAAAACTCTAACTTCTCTTGACTAAATAACAAATTTAATAGTGATTTAATAGTAATATAAGATTTTGGTCATATCGCCCACCCCTAGCATCTGGTGTCACTATGTAAAGAAACTCCATGTGCTTGTGCACATACCTATAGACTGTGCATGATGTCACCATTTCACAAATTTGCTTGTAGTTTACAGAGAGACAATAATGGTATAGTTTTTTAAAAAATGTGTGCCGTGAAACCCATTTGAAAGATTGCGTTTTCAGGCCCCCAAAATGCTGTTGTTGTGTAAATGAGCTGCCAAAATGCATAAAAAGTTTTTAGTTTAAATATAGTGTCATGTAAAAGCCCCCTTGTTCTGTTTCGTATGACAGTGTTGATCTCAGGTACTGATTATGTGCTTTATTTAATGTCTAAAAGGGTCTAATATGAGTTTGAATATCATTTTGCATGACCCTTATAGCCATACTGATAAAAATTGTTTATTTAGATCTACCTCAGATCTTGAAAATAAATTTAAGGAAACATAAACATTAGAACTGTGACCTCACTGTGAACCAATAGGAGAATTCCATGACAAAGATTGTATCAGTCACTTAATATGTGTTTTTAATCATTTTAAAATGACTTCATATTCATGACTTAGATTATGTACTTACCTATTTCGTTGTGAGTCCGGTGTGCTCTTTGGGGAATCTGGGTTTTGGAGTTAGCAAAAATAGACATTTTTTTTTCCATTTGTGACAATGCTGTAAGTCATTTCATTTGTTCCTTTGCTATTTTTACTAACATCACCCACATGTACCCTCTCCAACACCCAGATAACCAAAAAGACATGTCAACCATGTGATGTTGGCAATCCCAGTGTGCAAAATGATTCACAGGCAGACAACATTTTTTGATTGGGAACATTTTTTTTGTGAAAAAAACATGACACAAAAAAATGGGTTTGTGCTGCATTTGCTTTCACATTCTTTAGTAGAATATGCTATGGGCCTAAACGCTTTGGAGATATTGCATTGTTTGTCAAAAACTGTTGACAAGCAGTTTTTGACAGTTGGATGGGAGTAGGACATGTACTCTGTTCAGCTGCTTCGGTAGAGTCTTAAAATAATTGATTCCACTGTGCGTCTGTATCTCTTTTGTGTCTGAGAAGAGGCTGAAGGCTCGCCATGGACTGTGATAAAAAGATAATCTGTGTGAATTGAACCCCACTCCACCCGTATTAAAACTAATTGTTAGGAACGCCCCGCCGTTTTTTGAAGGATGAAACGCATGTATGCATGCACACAGAGCTTTGGGGGAGCTTATTTCATTTCAAAGAGTCCTTTCATCTTTTTGAAAAGTGGATCTGGGTAGTCTGGACCATTATTTCTAGACTCACATACAGACATGCTGAAGAGGTGTTTGTACCAGCAAGACAAAGGCGGCGCGGCGCGGGGAGCGAGGACTCTGTCCTCTCCACATGAGGTGCTTGAAGGTGCCTGAGGGGTGGGAAAGGACCCCAGAGCTCTAGTCTGTATCACAACCTACGGTGTCTCTGGGGCAAGAGTTGTCTGCTGTCTGGCTTTACCTGCAGAGACGGTCTTTGAAGAGAGCAAAAAATACGGTGAAGGAGAAACGGAAAAAGGATAATGGATGAAACACCAGCAGAGCGTCTGATTATGTGGAATCTATTGTTGGCAGAGGTAAAATGAGGGTTGGTTGCCTTCAATTTCCTCCAAGGCGCTTGCTGAAGATTTGGATAAAGGTGCCGTATTGATCCACGCTTGAGGGAAAGACAGGCCTTTGTGAGGTGAAAAGCTGCCTGGCAAGGCACCCTGAGTACATCCTCAAAGAGAGGCCTGATTACAGTGATTTATCGGATCTGCTCAACATTGATTTTCACCATGGTTGACCCCTGAGACTTTTCAAGGTCTTGATCAGTCTTTTAGATAAGTAAGGCAGACATGGTTGGTGATGACTTTCTCTAGTGTCGATATATAAGCCTATGTTAGTCTAGCAGAGGCAGTCTTTTTTTTTTTTTAAAGGTAACCCCAATATTAAGACTTGTTTGGCTTAAAGGAACACTCCACTTTTTCATTTTACAACTCCCTAGAGTTAAACAGATGAGTTTTACCGTTTTTGAATTAATTCAGCCGATCTCCGGGTCTTTTTTGAACGAGATGCTAATGGTCTAATTTGATTCAGTGATTTATGCTAAGCTATACTAAAAGTGCTAACGGCAGACCCGGAGATCGGCTGAATGGATTCAGAAATGGTAAAACTCATCTGTTTAACTCTGGGGGAGTTGGAAAATGACTATTTTCAAAAAAGGTGGAGTGTTCCTTTAATATAATGTAAATGATGTCTCTTACTGAAGTATGTAGTACAAAACTCACAAAAGAGTTATGTTATTTAAAAAATCTACGTTTTTTTTTTTTTTTTTAATACATATTTTGAACTATGGGGTCATTGTTTTATATATATTATGTATGTATATATATATATATATATATATATATATATTTACTTATTTATATTTGTATATATATATTTATATCAGAACATTTTTATTTTGGAATAAAAAGATTTATTTATTTATTTATTTATTTACTATAAAATATTTATTTATTTCTGATATATATATATATATATATATATATCAGAACATTTTTATTCTGGAATAAAAAGATTTATTTATTTATCTCTTTCTTCCTTCCTTTCTTCCTTCCTGTAATGCAAAGCTGAATTTTCTAATATGATAATATATCATTCTAATATGCTGGTTTGCTGCTTAAGAAATGTTCTTATTATTGTCAGTGTTTGAAACAGTTCATAAAATTGAATATAAAGTTAATTTATTTGAAACAGAAATTTTTCATTATAAATATCTTTACTGTAACTTTTGATCAATTTAATTATTTTTTTTGCTGAAATAAACTATTAATTTATTTATTTTTTTTAATTACTGACCTAAACATTTTGAATGGTAACCTAAGAACTCTAATAATATAATAAAGTAAATTAATAATATTTTAGTAATTCACAGCATCTACCAGCAGGGGCTTACTGAGCCATGTTAACCAACAAATCAAATTGCATTGGCAGATATCCACATACAGTGGAAGTCTATGGGTCTGTGGTAATAGAGGTCAACTTATATTTAACCCTGTGGCAAACTGTTATTCTTTACTGTTTTTAAGCTTTCACAATGATTACTCTCTCTAATTCTTTTAGCAGTGACATCTGTAGCTGTGACAGAGTGGCTGTGACAAATCACTGAAGAAAGTTTGATGCCAAAAATAGTCCTCTTTCTCCTTTGATAACCCGGTTCCCTTCTGAGGAGTCTGAAACAGAGAATGTTATTCTTAGAGTCCTATTTGACACAAGTGTCTGTCTACAATCAGACAGATTAGCACTCTGATCAGAGCCTGAAGAGCATTTCCACCCACAGAAACACTCCAGAGACTGCGGTGTGTCCACCCACTGGAGCTCTTGGTTACATGGACAATGTTTCAATAGCTTATCCTGTAGTAAATCCTTAGCTGCTGCACAAGAATTACATTTTGTGTTTTGTTAATGCCTTGTACGATCTGTTTCTGACCAGAGAGGAGATTTATAATGTCCGATGATAATTTAAAAGTCTATTTCAGAGATTGAACCTATTACCTTTTAAAGGATTAGTTCATTTCCAGAATAAAATGGTAGGTTACTTACGCCGATGTCATCCAAGATGTTCATGGCTTTCTTTCCTCACTTGAAAAATAAATTAAGAATTTTGAGGAAAACATTCCAGGATTTTTCTCCATATACTGGACTTCAATGGGGATCAATGCAGCTTCAAAGGGGTCTACACGATCCCAGCCAAGGAATAAGGGTCTTATCTAGTGAAATTATCAGTATTTTCTAAATAAATTCTATACTTTTTAACCACAAATGCTCGTCTTGCACTAATCACGTTGGAAAGGTCACGCATGACGTAGGCAAAAGTACCGACCCAGTGTTTACAAAGCGAACGTGCAAAGAAAGTCAAACGGCCTTTACAAAAAAGAAACAATGATGTTGGACGATTTTGAAGTTGAAGGAGAAAATGACCCTACCCTAATCTAAATGAAGTACTAACCACGCATGACTTTTCCAGCATCATTAATGCGTGAAGTCATTGACACACATCGCAGAGCTAGTGCAAGACAAGCATTTGTGGTTAAAAAGGTTTTTTTGTAGAAAATGAATGACCGTTTCACTAGATAGGATACTTATTACTTGGCTGGGATCTTGTAGAGCCCTTTGACGCTGCATTGAAACTGCAATTTGGACCTTCAACCCATTAATCTCCATTGAAGTCCACTATATGGAGCAAAATCCTGGAATGTTTTCATCAAAAACGTTAATTTCTTTCTGACTGAAGAAAGAAAGACATGAACGTCTTGGATAACATGGGGGTGAGTAAATGATCAGGACATTTTTATTCTGCAAGTGAACTAATCCTTTAACTACATGAACCCCTATTTCAGAAAGGTCCATTCAGGCAGCCTAGCGTACTAACACATGGCAGCCGACGGTTTAACACCAGCTCGCCAACAATGACTGTTACTTAATATTGCCATCTGAGAGGCCTGACAATGAGGCACAAGAACCCCCTAGAGAGAGAGGACGACTGAACATTAAACATGCCGCAATGAAGTCTGTGGTGTTGCTAAGTGTCATTGTTGACATATCAATATTCAAAGTGTCAGGTTTGAATGTTTCAGTTTTCACACTGTAAGGTTAGAATGCACTTAGGAGGGTGATTCTCTAAAGCCTGTCACTTTCAGAGGACGTTTTGCAATGTGAAGATTGCACTTGTTGGCCGCAAAAATTTTAGTGTTCATCAAGGAAATGAAGAAAGCTTCCTGTTTTCGTCGGTCTATTTTTGGTCATTTTCAGTGCAATATAAAAGGAAGTACTAAATAGTATTATACAACAGTTTGTTACAGTTCTCGAGCTTGATTGACGTTTCTCTGTATGTGTAACTGTAAAAACCCTTTTCATAAGACCTTTTTTCATCTTCAGAACACAAAGTAAGATATTTTTGATGAAATACGAGAGCTTTCTAAACCTGCATAGACAGCAATGCAACTGACACGTTCAAGGCCCAGAAAGGTAGTAAGGACATTGTTAAAATAGTGGTTCAACCATAATTTTAGAAAGCTATGAGAATACTTTTTGTGCGCAAAGAAAATTCAACAATTCTTCTCCTCATTGAATTATTGAAAGATAGAGTCATTAGATCATTCTTTCAGCAGAATCTTTAAAATAACACTGATGTATTCAGAACAAAAACAAATGTGTAGCTATATTTGAAACACATACTTACTTAAAGGGTTAGTTCACCAAAAAATGAAAATTCTGTCATGAATTACTCACTCTCATGTCGTTCCAAACCTGTAAGACCTTTGTTCATCTTCAGAATGCATATTAAGATATTTTTGATGAAATTCGAGACCCTATAACTCCCAATAAATATATTGTTGTTGCACATTTTTGTCTATATTTACCCAAGATGGGACATAACATGAAATTGGGGGCTCGTCCTGGATTTGAACCCAGGACCCCTCGCACCCCAAGCTAGAATCATACCTCTAGACAGTATATATAACTTAAGTTATGAAAACACAAAGTTGAAAATTATGCTTGATCATGAGGACTCATTTCTGAGGGCAGCATCATTCAACTGAAATCTCATATTGTTTTGAGATCTATGTGTTTGGTTTTGTTTTATTTTCTGCTTTTGGCTCCCTTTTTCTGCATTTATTCCTTTACTATGAGCTTTGGAGGCAGAGCAGCATCTTCCCACTCCATGGCAACACGCCTCTCTGGATCTAATACAGGATCCTTAATATGAAGGTTAAGCACCTCAGAGAGATTTAGGTTACAGAGAGGTGATTCATTCACACTCCTCTTGCTGTTTCAATTCCTTCTCTTTATTTGCAATATCTTCCACTCTCTTGCTGTATGGGTTGTTCTCAGTGGAAAGATGTTACATGAGGCATTGAGACATCCAGTGATGTTACTGATAGTTACCCAAGGCCGTAATGACCACATGGCCCTGATATTATAAAACAATAGGGGCCATTCAAGCATGCTGGTGCAGGTAAGGGCCCTCAAACAGGATCACAGCACCATCAACCACCGCGGTCCTCTCAACAAACTCACAGTCTTTGATCACAATGTCAGTAATCCTGAATGGCCCCTGCTGGAAAGGAATTTATGTGCCTGCGTGTTGCATGAGTGCACCAGGTTCAACAACATTTAAGAAACACAGCAGGGCAAAAAGGGTCCTTTACCTTTTTACCACTTCCTTTTCTTATGTTAGACTGACCTTTGTGTGTAATTAAGTATTCTTATTTCATTCATGAAGACTGTAATTTATTTTAAGGCACAATATGTAATATTTTTTTATTTAAATAGGCAAAAATCACTAGAACTAACAATTGCTAACTTGTTAACTTGTGTCTAGAGAAATAAGAAATTTTAGTGGCCGTACCTTGTCAGTGCATCATCGCCTGACAGTGATTTTTGTAAAAAACATGGAAAGACCGCGTAAAGATGATTTAATACAGTTGAAGTCAAAAGTTTACATACACCTCGCAGAATCTGCGAAATGTTAATTATTTTACCAAAATAAGCAACAAAATGCATGTTATTTTTTATTTTGTTTTGACCTGAACAAGATTTGTCACACAAAAGTCCTTTACATATAGTCTACAAGGAAAATAATTGTTCAATTTATAAAAATGACCATACACTTGATTTTTTTGTTACCTAAATGATCCACAGGATTTTGTTGTTGTTGTTTAGTAATAGGTGTTCGTGAGTCCTGAACAGTTGAACTTTAGGTCCCACAAATTCATTGTTTTTTCAACATTTTTGTGTATTTGAACTCCAACAATGACTGTATGATTTTGAGATCTTTTCACACTGAGGACAACTGAGGGACTCATATGCGACTATTACAGAAGGTTTAAATGCTCACTGATGCTTTAAAAGGAAACAATGCATTAAAAGCCGGGGGCGAAAACTTTTGAACAAAATGAAGATGTGTAAATTTTTCCTAATTTTTAATTTAGTACTGCCCTTCAGAAGCTACAGAAGGTACTTACATGTTTCCCAAAAGACAAAATAAGTCAAATTTACCCTGATCTTCAAATTCAAAAAGTTTTCACCCCCCGTAAATGTAAAAATTTTACACAGTTTTTGAAAGCATATCTGATGAATATCTATCAGTGGTAACCTTATTAGCCAGACAACAGATGGCAGAAAGCTGTGTCTTTACCAGTTTCGTTTTGTCTCCCAGAAGCAGACGATCACAAATGAGTCATTCAGTCCTAAAAGAAACCAGCAATAGCTCACAGGAATGATTACAAAACAACTCTGACACATGTGAAGCCCATACATCATGCACCAATAGGGTGATGATGCCTCATTTAACATTATGTTGTATTACAAAAGTAGCTTCCCAACAGGTACACAGTACTGGAACAGACGGGACAACATCATTGTGCAATCTTAAATGAGGGCACCCGGGGTTCTCAAGAGCTCTCTAGTCTGTGAGGACTGGGGGTTTGGGGTTTGTGTTGATGGATTCTGGGATGTTACCATGGCTCATCGTTGTTTTAGAAGCAGGATGTGGGCCCGCTGAGGAATGCCAAGATCCTTGGGTTGGCTGGGCTGAATGAGCAGAGGGTGACAGCCTCGCCAGGCACGCTGGGAAAGAACATTCTCATGTAGATAAACTGGAAAAGAGCTCCTTGTCTGGAGTTCTGGAACTCCATATGGGAATCTCACACTCAGTACTAGGATGGAAACCTAAGAGCCCAGCACCAAGTAGTTCTCAGCATGTTTGGGGTAAAGGGAATTAAATTTTTTAATTTTTTCACTGAAATATCATTAATAAATAAATATTGAATACATAAAATACTTTGTGTTTTTCTGAAATTGTGTTAGTGGAGTTTTGGTGTGATGTATTTATTTCCTTATTTATTTTTTCTTCAATAGCAAACTGAAAACATTTTAATTTTACTTAACTATATATATATATATATATATATATATATTTACACACACACACACACACACACACACACACTAAATTCAGTAATTTGGTAGTCTTACCAATAGCAATCCACTAACCAATCACTAATATTTTTATTTTAAATATAAATTTACTTTTATTTATTTACTTGCTTACTTAAATTACATTATATTAAGTTAAATTATTAAATTTAAATGATTTATTCTGGTAATCTTACCAATATCAAACCAATCACCAATATTTATATTTAAATACTAAATTGCATTTATGTGTTTGTTTGTTTTGGTAATCTCACCAAATAGCAAAACAATCACTAATTTATATTTTAAAAATAATAATTTTGTGTAAATTTTTTTTTAAAATGTATTTTGTTAAATATTGATTTATTGACATTTTTTATTAATTAATTAATAATACAAATGTCAATATTCAAATATGAATTGAAATTATTAAATGTTATTTAATTTAATTGAATCTAATTGAATTTATTTTAATTTGTTGTTGGGGTTTTGATGTGATTTATTTATTTATTGTAGCATTTTCTCTTCAGTAGCAAACCAAACACTAATATTTTTATACAAATATTAATATTCAAATATTCATTTAAATTCCATTATTTCTTTTTTTTAATCTCACCAATAGCAGACCAATTACCAATCACTAGTATGTATATTTTAAATATTAAATTACATTTATTTATTTACGCATTTATTGATCGAGTGATTATTTATTTATTTATTTATTCATTTATTTATTCTCTCTTAGTAGGACACCAAACACTAATATTTATAGACAAATATTAATATTTAAATATAAATTTAAATTAAATTATTCACTTTTGTAATCTCACCAGCAAACCAATCACTAATATTTATTTAAATATGAAATTACTTTTATTTACTAACTTACTTACTTACTTTTAAATTAAATTAAATAATTAAAAATAAACTATTTATTTTGGTAATATTACCAATAGCAAACACCAATATTTATATATTAAATTACATTTATTTGTTTGTTTGTTTGTTTTAATAATCTCACCAAATAGCAAAGCAATCCCTAATTGTGTTTTTAGTTAAATATATATATATATATATATATATATATATATATATATTAGTCATTAGTTAGTAGCAGTATATTTTCACCAATAGCAAACCAAGAATTTATATTAAAATAAATATCTAAAAAATAATATTTAAATAAAATAAAATCTACATTTTATGTCTTTTTTGGTATTTAATGTAAACAATAGTTATTTTAGATATATAGTTTGCTATAGTTATTGTTTATTCAACTGTTGTACTTTGTTTTCTCAACAGAAAAGGCCCATTCACATTTTTCTCTCTCTCCCTTACATACACAAAATACTATACTAACCATGTCATCAGCCATTCAATACCACTAACACATTCCCGTTTGTCAAGGCGTATGGGCGCCATAACCAGATCAAATGTTACTAATAAGTCTAATGGAGATCTTATTGGTTTGACCAACATTAATTCACTTTCACTGTAATTTTACCCCATGTGCACCATTTTACTTTTTTTTTTTTTTTTTAGCTGTCCTTGTATTGCTTGCTATACAGGAACTGGTAAACGTGTGAACTTCTGGCATGACCAATATTGCTCTTAACCAACATCAACATGCTAGAGTTATCTGGAAGGTGTGGCTCTTTTCCTTCCCTCTTTCTTTCTCTCTCTCCACCCCCTGTTGCAAACATATCCCTTCTCTCTGGTCACCTGTTTGTGTGGGAACGGATGTGATGCAAACCACAGAAGCTTCTCCACCCATAGCCTGTCCTGCTCAGAAAGATCGTGCTATATTGTTACGTAAGCGTCCCTTTAATTATCCACATCCCATAACGTTTAGCAGTAATGAATTTAAGTGCAACAAATTGCTGATTTCATGACCATGAAGTACTTTGACTAAGAAGACTGTATAAATTACATCTTCAATACTGAATAGTGATGAGAGAGTGTTGACAGCTTAACACACATGATTATTTATGAACAATATCAAACTAAATATGAGTTGTTGTTTTTTTGCTACTTGTTAGTATTACCATTTTTTCACTATGGTAATCATTTAGTACCATACCTTTTAGCAACGTGAAATTAGCATTCGATACCATTAATGTGGTATCAACCACTTTCAGGAAAACCAAAGAGGGATTTTTTTTAATTATGCATTCAGCTTTATAAAAAAGTTTTTGCATTTGTCCTTTAAAAGCCCTTGGGGATATGAAAAATAGTTAGCTGTAAAAACAGAAGTTATACTGAAAGTGGCACAGGGTGTGGTTCATTGTTTGTCACATTGCTTGTGCCCTCTTTCTCATGCCTTCTGAGTAAGCAGCGGGGCTTTGCAAAGTGGCTTTGGGTCACTGAGAGGTTAAACTCAGAAATAAAACAACACTCCTCCCCTTACGGTTGCACTGGTGACCCTGACATGAAACACAGTCTTAAAGAGATTTTGGGAAGGAAACCTATACTGTGATTTTGGACAAACAACTAGCTGTTTTTGATCACGAGGGTGACTTATTTAATTTACATTCCCTGACCTTTCTCCAACATCTCCTTGAATAAATCTACAAACAGACTCAGCAAGCATTAAAAGCAGACTGGCCATATTCTTACACCACTTTTATGTGCATTGAATTCAGCATTAGTGAGACCTTGACTGGTCACTGTAACAGTAGCATAATGTTTAGTTTATGTGCCAGATCATTATTCACCTTTTATTGCAGTTTCTTATTATTTCTCTGGCAAATCAGCTGATATTCTAATTTATACAACAGTTCTTTCTGGTCATCGAATCTAATTGGCTGATAAGAATGCAGTATTCTCCAACAACTGTTTCACCAATTGTATCACTGTGCTTTGCCGTATTTCTCACTGTGAGTGTCATGGCGGTTGTGAAAATGATAGGATTTTGTGTCACGGAATGTATTTGTAGAAGTTTTTAGGTGAGAATGTACTTATTTGGACTTCAAATATGCGGTTTGTTATATATAACATCTATTTGAAAATTTGCTTCAACGTTTTTAGAGGTGTGAGCTTCCAGCCGTTCAGTGCTCATTAACCCGCCGAGAACAGCCTTACCTCAGCCAGATCTTCTGGAATTTGCCACTGCTTCTGTAGTGGTTAAACAGAAAATATAATTTTATTTTTGTAAATCTAACAGGCAGTCTTTGATCTCAATAATCTAGTATTTGTTCCAGAGCAAACAGTTTTGACAAAATCTTATGATGTTTATGTAAATTCAATGCTGTATATCATAGCGCTGTGTACTTTTGACTGAATTGCCTAGCAACTTTTATGATGGCTTGATGTTGTTTATTAAATATTTTTATTCAATAAATAATATTTTATATAAATAAGAATAATAATAGTGTTTAGTAGAGATGCCACAATTCTCAATTTAATTTCGAACCGTTCGGTACGACAACCACAGTTGCATTTTTTTTCAGTTTTGCATTTAAATAATTTTCTTGTTTACTTTCTTTCTGAATTTGCTATGTTTGCCCGTGATTTCACGTGCTGAAATGAGGAAACGCTTCCCGCTTATATTTGCAACACACGCAGAGCATCTTCCCTTCTAATGACCTGCAGTGATAAGCCTTTCTAAACCTGTTCTCCAACAAAAGAAGATTATAACTTGTTTTTAATTCACAACATCAGTCGAGTGTTTGAAATAACTTCTATATATGATCTGATGAGGCTTCGTATACACGCACATGTGTATTTTCTGCAGGTGTCAACAAGAGACTGTTTTAATTCTTTTATTTTGAAAAATAAACGCTGTTGTAAACGGAAGCTATTTTTGCTTTCAACAAGAGCTTGACACAGTCAACAAATGCATTCTGTCATCAGAAATCACCCTTAACAGATGAAAGGATATTAACGTTAAGACAAAGATATCGCTTTCCTCAGTGGACATTCAAACTAATGTTTTATTGTAAATATGAGATAGGGCTGAAGAATGAATGCTGTATCAGATGCCGGTAATCTCTCTCTCATAATACTCTACTCCACATACAGAGAGCTTTTAATAAAGTAATACAATAAGCTTTTAATGAAACAACTCAATGTTCTTTCGTTACTAGTTCTAACGTGACATTTTCAAATTAGTAACGGAGCCAAATTTAAAACTAAGATTTGAATCTGTGCAGGAAGGAAGTAGTTCTGCACAAAAGAGGGTTTTTAAAGACACTCTGTTGTTGTTTCTTATGTGTTTACACACTCGTGCCGTCAAATTGTTGTAACTGACTCTATATCGCATCTGTAGCCATGCGATTTGGCTGTATGTAGGCGTGCTGTGATTACTACAGCTGTGCCGATATACAGCCATATCTCACAACTACGAATGTGATATTGGATATTGGCAAAAAAGAGAGAAATGAACAAAGTGGAAATAAGAGATTTTCCTTAGCTTACTTCAACATCCTTCCTTGTTTTACCATCTCTTTGAGTCTTAGTACAAGCTGTGCCATCTAAAAGAGGTTACACATTCTTGCATAAGTAAAGCACATTGTTAAGTTATAACTGACGCAAATTAAGATTATTCATATCAGCTTATGCAGTTCTTGGCAATGTCACCAAATCTAGAACAAGAGTCAGAATCTTTTATCTGACTGACTTAAAAATGACATATGGATGAACTCTGGAAGAGACATTAAGAAAGTTAAAAGTGATATGAATATTTTAAAAAAAGTACTAAAATGTGAACTTATTGGCACTCAAATGTTTGCATAAAATAAATGCAGCAGAAGAAATGGATTTCAGCTTCTCTATTAGACTGTTTAACAAACTATCAATATTTGTGGAGATTGTGCAGAATACTGTCCTTCCTAAAGGCTTTTGTTTAATATTTTTCGTACAGTGTGTTTCTTGTTTTTACCTAGGGCAGTCTGTGGTGCGTGGGATGTGCTGATAACAGCAGGTGTGTGTGTGTGTGTGTGTGTGTGTGTGTGTTGGTATGATAGCTGCTCATTTTCAGTGGTATGACTAACAGCTAACATAATTACAGCAGGACAGACTGTTGATGAGCCTGTATTGCCATAAAAGATTTCATTTTTATATCACAAACAAGGAAAATAAATACAAGGAAAGAGGATTTTGTACTTTTCGTTTCATGTACAGTAGCTGAGATATGCTTTAAAGAGATAGTTCACCCAAAAACGAAAATTCTGTTATTAATTACTCACCCTCATGTCGTTCCAAAAAGACCATCAATTATCTTCAGAGCACAAATTATTTTTAATGAAATCCAAGAGCTTTCTGATGCTGCATAGACAGCAACACAACTGAAATGTTTCCAGGCCGAGAAATGTTGTAAGGACATCGGTAAAACAGTCCATGTGACCATGTGGTTCAATCGTAATTTTATGAAGCTACGAGAATACTTTTTTGGGCCCAAAGAAAACTAAATTAATGACTTTATTCAACAATTCTTGTCCATTATTGAGAGTACCATGATGCATTGACGTTTGTTGTTTACGAACAGAGGAAGGCACACACATGTGGTACTCAATTTGGAGGAGAAGAATTGTTAAATAAAGTTGTTATTTTAGTTTTGTTTGCGCACCAGAAGTATTTTCGTAGCTTTGTAAAATTACAGTTTTACCACTTTTGTCACATGGACTGTTTTACCGATGTCCTTACTATGTTTATGGGCCTGGGAACATTTAAGTTGCTGTATCTGGAGGGTCAGAAAGCTGTTAGATTAAATTAAAAATATCTTATTTTGTGTTCTGAAGATAAACAAAGGTCTTACGGTTTGGAACGACATGAGGGTGAGTAATTCATGACAGAATTTTTATTTTTGGGTGAACTATCCCTTTAAAGGTTTAAAAGATTGCTCTATATACATCAAATCACTGCTCAGCTGATTTAAAACATGTTTATTTTTACATATGAAGAGCTCAGATGCAAAACCCTCTAAAAGCCATCTCGGTCAAAAATGAGATAATCATACTGAGTGAATGTTCTTGACACATATTACACATCCATCATATACTTTTACTTCAAACTCCCCAAAATCCCACCCTCAGCCCAATCAGTACCACTACTTACATAGAAACCTATACATCTGAGCCTGATAAAAATGCACTTTTTGAAGAAATGTGTCAGATGGATTTAGAGGCTTTTGCATCTGAACTCTTCATATATTGTTATACACGCTCACAAAAACTGTCACTGAGGTGGTACCCTTTCAAAAGGTGATAATATGTACAATTCATGTACTAACATGTACACTTTACTGTAGCTACAAATATGTCCTAAAAGGGACTGAAATGCTCTCATTGGCTGTAAATAATCAATGTGTACCTTTTAAAAGGGTGTTGTCGCAGTGACAGTTTTTGTGTATAAAAAAAGAGATTTATTTTACTTCTCCAATATGATAAACTGCATGAGAAGGATTTTAACAGAGATTTTGTATTAGATTTGAGGTTTGCATTGACATTAGTTATAGCCAGGCTTATTGTGTGTGGTCTTGTCTAGAGAGTGGTTCCTCATGGCTACCTCAGGGGTCTTATTACTCTCCTGTCCTTCATTATTCATGCGCACAGGCCTGAAAGGCACCACCAGGCGACGGTAGGCCAGGGGCGAGTCAGTCTACCTCCAACCAAATGCAATACATCTATCTTTACATAATATTGGGGAAATTTGCTCACATAGCTGAAGAACCAGGGAATATCAGATTGTGGGGATATCAGATGGTAGTGTTCAACTAGCCCCAGGTTTTAATCCATTTACTAAAACAAACTTTTACCATATGAAGAATACTAGACCTGAATGATCTTATTAAGATTCATTATTAAAAAAAACATTTTTACAGGAATCATAGAATTTTTTTACTGAATAATAGGTTTCATTTTCATTTGCACACAAGACAAGCTACTGAGCTGGACTGAGAAGGACGTGAGCAGGGTTGCCAGGTTTTCACAACAAAACCTGCCCAACTGCTACTCAAAACTAGCCCAATTGCGTTTCGAGGGGGGTTCCCCGGTAAAAATCGTGTTACGAGGGAGTAAAATACACGTTTTTTTGGTAGAGTCCCATTCCAGTGGTTAAATATTACGTTATTAGGTTGCCCAATTTCATGGGAAAACAGCAGACTTGGCAACACTGGACGTGAGGTGGTCCAGGAAGGCCTTATATGGACATGATTCGACAGGTTTCATGAAAATTACTAGCTGCAGACACGCGCGTCATCATTTGCAGTCATTTGGATTCATGAACATTTCAACGAAGGTAAGAATACATGTTCCATTCACGTACCATAATTTCAAGATGACAACACATGACTTTCTAATCTGAATCATTCATATCCTCAAAATGATTTGTGTCAACACTGCAGGGTCACATGGTACAAGTAGGAGCTCTCAGAAAATGTCAAAATTTGTGTTGCCAAGTCTGCAGCTTTCCCGCAAAATGGGCTACTTTAACACTATTGCTGCAGGCTGTTTTTCATGTCTGCGGGTTGAAGTGACCCCAATAATGTGATATTTAGCCCCTGGAATGCGCAATTTACCTGGGGAACCCCAACAAAAAAAAATCTGTTGTGAAAACCTGGCAACCCTGATTTACAAGTTGTAATTACGAGTTCTATGAGGACATGTCCTTGCACACTGACAAATTATTAGGATGATCATCCTAAAAGCAGTGAGTCCAAAAGTTTTGTCTGAAATTTTTGCACTTTAAAAAATAAATACGACCTCACTTCATGTCAATCACATTTACACACTACCTCCAAAACGTTCAACTATCTTCTTCTAAAAATTCTGATTGGCTTCGTTTTTCTGCATTTTTTGCATTTGTAGCGAGCATTTTGAAAGGTGTTTTGACAATTCAGATCCACAGTGACGTTCTGTGCATGACAAATTTTGACGAATACGAAAAAATGCATGCACAAATTTTGAACACTTGAGTCCAAAATTTTCATGTTTTTTCGTATTTGTCATCCTAAAAATTTGTCACACACAGAAACCTTGTACACTGAGTCCGATGAATATTAATTATGTTGCGAAAAAACACATACGAAAATTTCGTACCTTTAGGCTGGTGGCGAACAAACCTGTTGCTAATCAAACGAAAAGTTGTGCAAGAACTTTTTTTTCCGCACACATAAATAAGAAATTATTAGTAAATAGGGTTTGTTATGTTTGTATATGTGCCAAAACTTACAAAATCTGTTTTGTAGACAGACATGATATCTGTAACTTCTGGTTCAATTTTCTTTCAGTTAATTAGTTTATACCAGGTTAGTTGGTGTAGTAAGTGGTAGGTAGCCTAATGCAAATTTTACATTTAATTACTTTAAAAAGAAAAACATTTTACATAGGTAGGTAATTCTAGGAGTTAATTTGCTAGGTGTTCACTAGTAATGCTTTCCACATTCAAAGAATAGTTTTTTTTAGAGATGTTTCATCAATTCTGCCATTTTGGCGGCACTAAATGAAAACAATGCCGCTGAACCGAACAAAACTTGCCAATTTTGCTGATTATTGCCACTGAAAATGGTCAATTATTGTCATGTTTTGGGGTGTACTAATCAGTCAGACTGTAAAAACATTTGGAGTACGATAGGCTGCCAGAAGTTATAACAATTCAGGAAGTAGAGTGCAAAAAACTGTCTGAGAAACAAAAGGCGTTTGTGGTTGGCCAAACTGAACAAGGAATTCCAGGGCAAGAATCTTGAAAACATTTGTGTTTGTTCTTATCATTTCCGGTCAGGTAGATGAAATATTAGGCTAAAATCTTAATTAATACTGCTCATACATATCTTTACCACCTATTAGCTTTAGTTTGTCAAAATAGTAAGTCTTATTACTAAGTCCAAGTTATCAGAACAATGTATTCAGTAGTACATTAACCATGCAGTCAATGCTGTTGTTAACATCTGAGTTCAGTTCACCAACTGTTCAGGATGAGTTACATTTCACAGTTTAATACTATTCAAATTCCAAATTCTACTACTACTAATAATGATTCTAGCCTTAGCAAACACCACTATAACGTAAAAGGATGGAGCAATCACATCAAAATGTTTCCTGGAAACGTGACAAGTGTGGGTGGATCTATTTTGGTTCCTCTATTTAGGACATGTTTTTAAAAGAGTCCTGAAGTGAATAATTGCTGTTATACGACTGTGAGTGTGTGAGCTGACCCCTCCGTTAATGAGATTGTCATTAGGTCGGTTCCACAGAGCTTTCATAGGAGGCACACTAAAATGAAAGAGAAAGACTTAAATCCGCCGCAGCCTAGTTACTATTTCAGAAAGACTTTAGATGTGAAGAACATGATAGGAACTTTTAAACACACACCAGGGCTCACCTTAGGCACCTTAACCCTAAAGCCTACTATAGCATATTTGATATGTCAGTTTCTAAAACCTCTATATGATCACCATGATCACAACTTGCTAAAAAACCCATTGTTTTACAATCTACTACATGCATTTTGCCATCTGATTGAATGGTTACTATTTTAGCAAGTTAACAGCCTTCAGGTTGTCTTTTTGCTGTGAAATCTATAGCTATTTTTTATAAAGTAAACATAAGAATACCTTTTATATTGTTAGTAGTATTTCAAGATGAATACCACACAGGGTTTGGCTCTCAAGATGCTTCGGCCTGACCTCCACTCAACACATTTGGCATATTTACCACACACACACACTATCTCCCTCATTCTGACACTCACTCAGGAGATTATGAAATCATCCTGTTGATGAAACTTGGCCTGGATGGTGTGGGCTCCCACACACACTCACACTCGCCTTGTTGAAGTGAGTAGAAGCTCAGAGCGGTCCAGTGCCTCTCGCCTCTCTGCTCAGGCTCAAGCTGACAGAGGGCTTCACGTTCGCCTGGGGGGAGACGGTCCGAGCATTGATTTAATTTTACAGTATAGTTACTGCTCAGGCGCTTAAGCAAAAAAGAGGATAAGACGGAATGGCCTTTCCTGACATCAGGATGGAGGATGACCTAAATGAACTGATGCGTGAGGAGGCAGAGGACGTCTTTAATGATGACGGTAGGGTCACACTGGGACGGGGTGGGAAGTTTAGGCCGTGGTTGAGAGTGAATCTGCTGGAGATGTTGTTTTTATGTGTCATATCTTAGCATAACAGCGATGGTGTTGAGTGGGTGTGCTTGTATAACTCCTGGTTGTGTTGAAGTACAACAGTAGATCTGTTTGATAACTTGGATGAGCATGTAGCTGTGGAGCTGAAACATTGGAGCTGTTTGGCATTTTAGCAGGTAGTGCATGATCAGACATGTTCCTGTCAGTGATATCTGCTGTTTGAGTGGAGAAGCAGGATGCTTGTTGATCTTCTGGAGGGCAGAAATTTCCCCTGTTTATGAAATATGCATAAATTAACATACTGGAAGCATTTTGTGGATATTGAAAGCATTCTGAAGAGCATTTACTGTATGCGGCAACACAAACTGAATGTAATAAGATGTAATGACTTCTTTTTCTGTAAATGGAGTTTCAAGCAGATGAATGTAATGTGAATTTCTTTCCTAGTGCATGAGCATTAGAAACGTTGCCAGGGAAGAGCACAACTGCTATGATTTGTGCCTAAGTGAGGAGAAAAATGTATATTATTACAATATTCTTAGAATTTAAAATAACAGTTTTGATGGTAAAGCTGAATTTTACTCCTCATGATCCTTCAGAAATCATTCTAATATATTGAGTTGGTACTTAAGGAACATTACTTACTATTCTCAATGTTAAAAACCGTTTAAAAGAACTGTGTTTATTTAAAATATAAATCTTACATTGTAACAATGTCTTTACTGTCACTTTTGAACAATTTAATGCATCCTTGCTGAATAAAAGTATTAATTTCTTAAAAAATACTGATACTGGTAGTGAGTAATGGGAGAATTTAAAATCATTTGGGTTTTTGGACAAAATTGCCAATATCATTCCCGTTTTGTTGCTTATTCGCTGTTTGAAGGGTTTACATTGGCATCGCAGGCTGTGAAATATCTTTCTTTAGCTCATTGAACATCCCATATGTGACCCTGGACCACAAAACCAGTCATAAGTCGCTGGGGTATAGTTGTAATAGCCAAAAATACATTGTATGGGTCAAAATTTTGTGATTTTTTTTTATGCCAAAAATCATTAGGATATTAAGTAAAGATCATGTTCCATGAAGTTATTTTGTAAATGTCCTTCTGTAAATATTTCAAACTTAATTTTAGAAAAGTAATATGCATTGCTAAGAACTTCATTTGGACAACTTTAAAGGCTTTTTTCTCAATATTTTTATTTTTTTGCACCCTCAGATTCCAGATTTTCAAATAGTTCTATCTCGGCTAAATATTGTCATATCATAACAAACTATAATTCAATAGAAAATGTATTTATTTTCCTTTTAAAGTCTGTTTCTATTCTGCCTGATGTCCAGTGATATGCTGTCTTAAACATGTTGTCATCTCCATCCAGCACTGAAGAACTGAATGTTCAGATTTAACTGCTGTTTCTGCAGAAAACCTGTTACCTGCTGGCTCTACGAGAACGAATGTGTGTCTGTGTATGAGAATAGAGAGAGAAATAACAGTATGAAGTGATTTATTTCTCTCAGTCCTTGACTATAAATTAAAGCTGAGATTTTTTTAAACTGCAGGAACAGCATGACTGAATTTGGATTGGGTGGAAATGTGTTGCTATGATGTCTATTTATAGACTGTGATTGTGTGAATGTGTTGGACATTACCCATCACTTTCACATGCTCTTAGAGATCAGTGTTTATCAAATGTAGAAGCGTGGGCTAAAAACAGATTTGATATACTGTATATAGATATGTATACATAGATTTATATTACTAATGTCATCACCATTGTGCATTATTGCATTGCAGGAAGTAGTTTTCAGCTGATATACATTTTTGATATTTGGGATGAAGAAATGAACCAACAAATGGGCCAAAAAGATGACCTTCACATGGGTGTCATGCACCCATGTTTCAGGGAATCTTCCTGACTTAGGGCCAGATTTACTAACAGCTTGTGCCTTCGCAAACTGTCTTTTGGCATTTAAATAGTACTGTCAGAATTGACTAAAGATGCTCTGTCAAGAATTGGCGCTGAAAAGGCGTGGCCACAGTTTCAGAGCAATTTAGGAAGCACTGCCGCCTACAGGCAAACTTCGGATGCATTTTTTATGTCACATTCGCTTTTGTTCATACTATCGTAGGTAGGTTTAGGTGTAGTGCAGATGGTACGTTATTTTATAGCGTCACGGAGGATTAGAGTTAAAGCGCCACTCATTGGACATTTCAAGTCAGAACTGCGGTGACACGTACAAAACAAAAGTTGATTACTAGTGGTTGATTGTGATGTTTTTATCAGGTTTTTAGACTGTCATTTTGACGGCACCCATTCACTGCAGAGATCCAAATTCAAAATCCAAGGCTCAAAAATGCTTCCAATATTATCCTCCACCTAATAAAAACAGCTCATGAGAGTCTTGTATCTTTTCCAGCCATCCGGCTTGCAACCTATAGCTTAAACTTTCCCCAAAAACTTTTACAGTTCAGCTATTAATTTTTTTCTTTAACCTAATTCGGTCAAAAAGTGTTTGTGTAAGGGCAACTTCGTGGAAACAAAATACACACTTTTATTCTTTTGCATGTGCTTCATGAGTTATTCAAGGAGGGTTTTCACGTGGCTGCCTGCAGCTCCTTGAGTAGAGAGTGAAGTCTGTTCTCTGGTGCTGAAGCAATAAAGTATGAGCACTGTTAAGAATAACCTCAGAATACCTGGGTCACGGTGACTACTGCAGTCTTGGTAAATCACATTCACTTACAATAGCCTCTAATACATACCATGTCAGCCTAACCTAGTGACTAATCAAAATGAATGCCACTGTAAGCAGTTACAACTACTGGGCATGTAATTAATATTATACCACCTAATTAATATAATGTGTCGCCCCCACTTTTTTTTCCTTCTCTCTATTTTTCATCAATATGCAATTACAGTTGGTATTATGACTATATTGATTTTGCAGTATTACGTTTAATGTTCTCCATAATTGTTTCTAAAGCATAAAAGTAATTAGTTGAGACTTTGGGAATGTTTATGTATTTTCATTTAAAGGTCTTTATGATGTGGCAAAAGCTGCTGTACAGTTGAAGACAAAATTATTTGTTGGCCTTCTGGCACAAACTCTGGACTTTAGTGTGCCCCACAGATTTTCTATTGGATTCAAGTCTGGGCTTTGTGCAGGCCAGTCAAGTACACTCACTTTGCTCATTTGGAGGTATTTCTTCACCAGAAGTGAGGTATGCTTTGGGTCGTTATCATGCTGGAAGACAAAATGTCGACCCAAACCAAGTTTTCTTGCAGACTGAGGTTGTCTTTCAAAATCTTCTTATAGTTTTCCGTTTTCATGTTTCCTTCAACCCTGACGAGATTCTCAGTTCCAAACGCACTGAAACATCCCCACAGCATTATACTCCCACCACCATGTTTCACTGTGGGAACGGTGTTCTTGGGGTTGAATGCCTCTCCCTTCTTTCTCCAAACATAGGCAACATCTCTATGGCCAAAAAGCCATAGTTTTGTCTCATCTGACCAAAGAACACGTTTCCAGTATGCATCACATTCCCCCAGGTTGTCCTTAGCAAAGTTCATTCTAGCTTGGAGGTGTCTCTTCTTCAGAAGTGGAGTCTTTCTTGGTTGGCAACCTTGCAGTTCATTCCTGTGCAGGGGTCTAGTGACTGTCTTCTTCGAGACATCAATTCCAGACTTGGCTAGGTCATTCACTAGTGTCTTGGCAGTTGTTCTTGGGTCTTTAGAAACCTCTCTCACTAGTTTTCTTTCCAAAGTTTTTGAAATCTTTCGCTTCCTGCCTCTGCCCGTCTTGTTCTCCACTGTGTTGGTCTCTTTAAACTTCTTGATAATGCATCTCACTGCAGTTCTTGACACTTGAAAACACTTTGATAAATGTGTGTATCCTTCTCCATCTTTATGAGCATTAACAATTCTTTTTCTCAGGTCCAAACTACTTTCTTTTGTCTTTGCCATGATGACAGTGCATATTATTTTACTAGTTGTTTTGCAAGATACTAATCCTCAGCTTAAAGAGCAATTTAAAGGCTTAACTAGTTTAATTAGATTAATCAGGTAAATTAGGTTAATTTGGCAAGTCATTGGACAACAGTGGTTTGTTCTATAGCTAATCAAACTAATAATTTCTTAAGGGGGCTAGTAATATTGACCTTAGCAGTTTTTTATTTATTTATTTTTTAATTCTTTTATTCCAGCAACTATACGAAATCAGACTTTCTCTAGAATAAAAAATAATAGGAAATAATGTGAAAACATTCTCTTGATCTGTTAAACATCACTTGGGAAATATTCTAAAAAAAAAAAAAAAATTTCACAGGGGGGCTAATAATTTTGTCTTCAACTGTATATGTAAGAACAGCAGTTAAGCTAGACTTAATCTTGTTTTCTGTCAATCAAATCAAGTTTGTGCAAAAATCAGTGTCAAATTTCAAGTCATTTGTATACCTCCTGATCTATGGCACTCAGGCTGGGGAAACTGTATCCCCTCAGGGGCTTCGGCAAAGCTCGCTGTGGTGGCATTTGATTTCAGCCCTGAGCTGCTCCATGTATTGATTCATGCTGGACTGTGCCTCTAGGAGAGATTTACGGGTGTAGTCTGGCTTTAACTGAGCCGTTAGTAGAGATGTTATCTGCGGAACTGGCGCTGTGATCTCTACACAATGTGCTCAGTCATCATCACTCTGCACTACATGTCCAAGGCTGCCAATGAATAACTATGATGTCAGTGTCTATGTCAGCAAAGCAGGATTTGTAGGAGCAATTGTAGCTCTAAACAGCTGTATGACAAGCATCAACTGATGGATTATCATTATCAGAGGCTGATTTAGAGTATGAATGACGTAGCACAGATCATTTCACACAGCTGTTTGATTCATCAAATTAGATACGTTTAACAGTAACAAGATGAAATTAGTTACCACAGATTTATAATCAAATTATTTATAATATCACTGATTATAGGACTGATTATCAACAAGTCAACAAGTCATTTAATGAGTAATTTTTATTTTTCTTAATCAGTTGTTTTATCTTTTTTCAGTAAAAAAAATCTTAAAATATACAAAGCATACAAATAAAAATATTTTTAAATATTTTTACTATTTTAACTAACAAATATTTAAACAAAAACGTCACTGCTTTTGTTAGATTGTGCTTAAAAGAAAAAAGTAAGAAAAAGAACCATGATACAATTACAAAGCTGCTTAAAATAACAAAGTTGATTGATATCTTATGTAATTTTACTTTTCAAGTGAATGTATCTTCATAAAAGTCACCATTGAAACCAAAACTGAGTTTTATTTGTTGGATGAAATATTGCAGTGTTTATTATAAATGATTAATCCATGCACATCTTTCATTTTTAAACTCCCCATGACTTTGTAATCTTTAATTAAAATGTTCTTCCCTCTTGTAACAACATCTCTTCTCTTCTCTGATGTTGCCTGTTGTTGTACGTCACAACAGGGAAGAAAAGACAATCACAACTTCTGTTTCATGTCAATATCAAGAATGTGTTTGACTGCAAGTCAAAATAATGGTTAAGAAAAATATTTTTTATTTTTATTTTTTTTTTGCAGTGCATCCATTTTTTATTTTATTTTTGGGTTACTGATGGAATTATTGACAGAATAGAAAATACATTTTTGGAGAGTGTAGTGCAGTCTTGGGGATAGCTACTTTTAAAAGTAATGCATTACAATATTGAGTTACTCCCTAATAAATAACTAATTGCATTATTCAGTTTTATGGAAAGTAATGTGCTATGTTACTTTTGTGTTACTTTTCCTCATTAGGGCTGGGCTTGCTTGCTTGTTTTTAATACAAAAAAGGTCTATTTTTAACCCTTTCACAACACAGACACTTTAACCCTTTCACAACACAGACACTGGTTAATAAAATAGGATTAAATATATAAAGTTTCTTTTGTGTTATTACAGGTTTTCATCAAATTGTGGGTTTACTTTTCACTTTTTTCATGTTTTTGTTCATCTTGAGGAATACTGAATCAGTTTTTGAGCAAGGTAGATGGCTAAATGCATGTTAACATTTAGGCTACATTCACACTGCATAGCCATAGCACAGCTGTATATATATAAACAATACGAATAGGGTTGCCAGATTTTTACCGCAAGACCCAGCCAATTGCTTCTCATAACTAGTCCAAAACCGCGTTCTGGAGGGTAAATATTGCACTTTTGAGGGTCGCTTCAACCGACAGACACAGTGAAAAAGTACTGCATTTCCGTGGGAAAATTGTGGACTTGGCAACACTCACGCTGGGAAGTAAATACAGAGGACATAAAGTAAGGAATGTGTTTATTTATAGTGTGATCTGTTGCAGAGGTGAAATTGTGAGCAGGCTATATGAAAAATAAAGCCAAGAATGTGACAGAAGAGTTTTGAAACTTTCATGATACTAGCCCTCATGTTTTGCTTGTATATAGAATTGTCACTGTAATACTTATGAGTTCTAACACATCATCTAACACATCTAACTTTACTTCCACTGACTGCCTTTCACAACTGTCTTGATAACTTTGGGTATGTAAAATCTGACTCCCATGAGTGCAGAATCAAGACGAATGTTGATCACAAATGACAGAAAATTTGCATGAATTCCGATATGACTGTTCAGACTGCGGTTGCATTGCAAAAGATCTGACCTGTATCGGATTTAGTACCACATATGGAAGTGGCACAGATCGGAATTAAAAATATCAGATTTCATCAGAATCAGAATCAGAAAGAGCTTTATTGCCAAGTATGCTTGCTCATACAAGAAATTTGTTTTTGTGACATTTGCTTCCAGTGTACAGAGACAACAACACACACAATAAAAAATAAAAATAAGATGAGAATAAAAAATACACATATGTAAATATAAATAGACAAAAATATATACAGAAATAAATTAAGAAATAAGTTGCATGTACATTTGAGCTATTGATGATTGATGAAAGTTATTGCACATATTTTTATTGCACATATTGGGTGAACATTTAGCTGTTCATAAGGTGGATTGCCTGGGGGAAAAAACTGTTCATGTGCCTGGTTGTCCTGGAGTTAGGGGCTCTGTAGCGCCGGCCAGATGGCAAAAGTTCAAAGAGGGAATGGCTTGGATGTGAGGGATCCAGGGTGATTTTCTGAGCTCTTTTCCTCACTCTGGATGTATACAGTTCTTGAAGGGTGGGCAGGGGAGCACCAATGATCCTCTCTATGGTTCATGTGGTTTGTGCTGTTCGCACAATCATTAAAAAACAAATCAGTCACATGTGAGCAAAAATTTGCCCGCAGTGTGAATGTAGCATCACACAACACCTCTGCACTTACTCCCAATTTCGCTCAACATGGGGACAGGAGCAGGGCCGTTTCATTATGCTCTTTTACAAAGTCTTGATTTTGTTTTGGGGGTGTACTAGAACATGTTCTCATGCTTGGTGGTTTGAAAAACGCATTAATTTTCACATAATTTACATTTTTACAACAGCTTTCTCCCCAGCCTGGCACTAACGGCTCGATTAGTTCCGGGTTTGATGAAGGCTCGCCTTCTGAAAAATGACATGTGCTGTGATTGGTTAGCTTTCCCACCGCGTTGTGATTGGCGAACAGTTTAGACAGTGTTTCAGTACTGTCATGACCCTTGTCAAAACATCAAGTTCAGTCTGCTCCATTATAGTAAAGAACTTGGTTATAGTTAAGGATATATTAAGGTATAGTTGACTCTACAGTAGTGTTGGGTCCTATGGTCAGCCTGCGAGATTGCAGATGCATTGTATTATCATGCTAAATTATTAAATTGTTTACATGCATTCATTGCCTGAATCCATCTCCAGCATAAGGCTAAAAATTCTGATGTTTTCAATATGACTTAATTTGTATTTAACATTACAACAATTGAATAAAAACATTGTAAGTTACTAATTATAATGCTTATATTTACTTAGTTATTCAAAAAGCAGCTACAGAAAACGAGCAAAGAACTGTCAAATAACATCACTGATTAGCCTAGTCTAGTGCAAGGTTATGCACTTTAATAAAACACTCACTTTAGAAGTGAAGCTATCTAAACTGTATGATGAATAAATCTGTAGGCGGGATTTAGTTTATTACGTCATAACATCAGGAAAACAAAGCTTGTAGTCCAAATGAGCCGTTTTGTTGTAGTTCTTAAAAAGGGATTTTTTAAAACAAAATATCTCTCTTTGGAGTGAACTTTGAGACTTGTAACTTTGTAGATCCTTTTTATGCACAAACATACACACCACACACTGTCTAAAGTTCAAAAAGTGGAACAGCATAATAGGACCCCATTAAAAATTGATTCAGCATTTCGACATGTCCGTAAGGATGTGTTAAATTAAAGAATTAAGTGTTTTATTAAAGAATGTACTGATCTTGTGAATTAGCGAATTTTACTATACCAATATTTTTTAATTGGCTGTTAATGTTGTATCTGGAAATATTCCACGACACGCTTATCCTTTAACAATGCATTGGCACAAAAATGCACACCTTTTGGACCAATTTTGCAACCTCATTTCTCGACTGCCACAAATACTGACCAAACAAAATACTGATTTTGGTACTTTTTACTGTACCAATATTTTAAATTGGCCTTTGAACTTAGCTTTATTGCATAGTTGAAAAAAAGTGTTACCTTGCCAAAGCATTAACGGAGCTTATTGATCTAATGGTGTTGTTGACCACTCCAAATGCAAACTTTGCATGCAGCAATTGACAGCGCTCTGATCCAATGGCATATGAGCATCGTCAGATTGACAGTACTCTAGCCCAATGATATTGGGGGATCCAGTGGGGGTGACAAATTTTATTTCAAGGCGACTGTGCCTCTCTTTATCACAACCCCACTACATGCCAGTACATACGCTCATTAGCACCCTCTTCAGCTGGTGGCGCCCTAGGCCTTAGTGCCTAGAAATGGCACTGGACAGGAGAGCTGTAAATCAATACACAATACACAATGGGAGAACAAAGTAACTGGCGTTACTTATTTGAAAAAGTAATTCAGATATTTTCTTGTAAATTCAAATGTAATGAGTTACATTTATTTAAAAAAGTAATCTGATTACGTAACTTGCATTATTTATAATCGGTATAAACCCAGTCATTTTTACCTCAGAATTACAGCCATACTTTGACTTTTGCGTGTTGGTAGGTTCAGCTTATGCAGATTGGAGGCTTTAGCCCCTCTCGCTACAGCTTCCGTGCATAAGGTTTATCCATCCATGTAGTGTGTGATGCTCAGGGCGAATGTGTCAGAAGGAAGCAGCCATGACCTGGTCATTGCGACTCAGGACACATGCCCTCAAGCGCACAGAACAAACTGTCCAGCCTCAGGGTGAAAGCAAAGAACACAGAATTGCTGATGGCTCTTCTCTTTCTTTGAGCAACCATGGTAGTGTTTTTAAAGACAGCTCAATGAGAGATTCAGGTGTCATGTGTACAATGACTGTAATGTGGGGGGTTGTGCATTACGGTGTGTTTTTTCTTCACCAACACATGACGGAGGCCTCCACTGACCTACTTTAGACCAAACAAGCAGAGCTTTTTACAAACATGAGTGTACGGCAGTATTCTTGTGCTGCACGGTGGGTGAAAACACACAATGTAGAGAGGTTGACAGTTGAGCACAATCTTCCTGGTTTGTGCTGAACCACCATTCAGTAAGAAAACGTGATCCACTGATCTGGGACCACTGTACCTCGGTAGATTTTTTTTTTGATCTGTATGTTATTTACCACATCAGAACTGATCTCAATCTTACCGTAAACCTATTATGCAGATAGCAGCTTACTGAACACCTGGAGGCCGGCTGTCCACAGACAGCTGTGTGGGTTTGGCATCGTGGGCTGCTACCTGCATCACAGCCTGTCATTAGGACCAAAGGCAGGAGATTAGCCACAGGGCACGGGAGCCTATAATCTAAAAAGTTCAGGCTTACTGAAGGCCTTCAAACATCATGAAATATACACAGTTTTGTGGTGCTGTAGTTTCAAAGGGTTTAAGGGGAAATTTACTGCCTGACAATTTACTTAGAACTAGATTTATGCATCTAGCAAGAATATGTGAGTGGCTCCTACCCATGCAAAACTCACAATAGGGTGCTTTCTACTACACTTTTGACCCCAACGATATCTGAAGGCCTGATACTCCTGGTTTAATTTACTCACCCCCATGTCATCCAAGATGCTCATGTCTTTCTTTCTTCAGCTGAAAATAAATGAAAGTTTTTGAGGAAAACATTCAAGGATTTTTCTCAACAGGACAGGAATTTTTCTCAAGGACTTTAATGGGGATAAGCGAGTTGAAAGTCCAAATTCCAGTTTCAGTGCAGCTTTAAAGGGCTCTACATAATCCCAGCCGAGGAATAAGGGTCTTAACGATGGGCAATTTTCTATTTTTTAACTACAAATGCTCGTCTTGCACTAGCTCTGCGATGCACATCTACGTATTCACGCATTACATAATCATGTTGGAAAGGTCATGCGTGATTAGTTATTTTGTCTGTGTACTCCTTTTCAAAAAGGTAGGGTAGGGCGAAAAAACTCAAACTTCAAAATTATCAGACGGTTTGTTGTTTTATGTTTTTTTGTAAAGGGTGTTTGCATGTTTGCATTGTAAACACTGGGTCAGTACTTCCACTTAGCTTTAAGCGAAATGATTGGTCATTTTCTAAAAAAAAGACTTTTTGTTTTTTTTCTGAAAAAAAAAATACTTTTTTTTGAAAAAGACTGATCATTTCACTATGTAAGACCCTTATTCCTCGGCTGGGATCGTGTAGAGCCCTTTGAAGCTGCATTGAAACTGCAATTTGAACCTTGAAACTGCTGATCCCCATTGAAGTCTACTATATGGAGAAAAATCCTGGAATGTTTTTCTCATTGAAGAAAGAGAGAAATGAACATCTTGGATGACATGGGGAGAGAACATTTTCAGAAAATTTTAATTCTGGAATGAACTAATCCTTAAATGAATGAGTTTATTTTAACTACATTTCAGTCACATGAATATTCATTATAAAAATGCTCAAAGATTTTTAAGATTTTATTCATTAACTTAGGTCTAGAAATCACACTTTTAAAATTAGTCTACCTAAATTGTCCAGGTTTTCCAAGACTAGTTTGACAAAAAAAAATCTTGTTGTGGGTGAAATGAACTTTTTTTTAATATTTTAACTTTTTTCTTTTCTGTCTTATTTTAAGTCATATTGAGGCCACACTGGAAGTTTGTTGAGGCCACCTTGTTGAGAATCACTGTGCTAAATGAATATATGCAAATACATATATATAAATAATTTTTTTTTATTCAAATGTAATTCATACATTTTTCTATCATTTGACATTTTTGGGGGCTAATAAGTAAAACAGTGTGTGATACAAATGAAGAAAAAAAGCCTCATCAAAATAATTGTATTAAATAAACCTTATTTGGTAGTCTGACATAATATTTTATTTTTATTTCTCAGAGGGAAAAAAAGCAGTTTTGTTAAAATATTATTAATATTAATATTGTAATAAAATTACCAAATCAAGTCATGTAGCGTGACCAACATAGAAAAACATGCAAAAAAAAGTGCATTTAGTGCATTAAGGAAATTAAAAGATGTGACGTGTAGCCAAGTATGGTCTCCTATTGCTTGGAATTTGCTCTCTGCATTTAATAAGTGAACAAATACACACACACCTGGTTCTCGCCTGCAGTGACAAGCCATTTTTGCTGTAACGCCCAGGGAGCAGTTGAGGGTTCAGTGCCTCAAGGGTTATCACCTCAGTTGTGGTATTGAGGGTGGAAGACAGCGCTGTACATTCACTCCCCCCACCTACAATCCCTGCCAGTACCAAGACTCAAACCCACAACCTTTGGGTTATAAGTGCAACTCTCTAACCATTAGGCCACGACTGCCTAATATTATGTGGTTTATGTATTATGTGGTATTTCTGTATTGTTAAAGTGATCATTCTATCAGCAGCTTCACACATACTGATCCTCAGCTGCGCTTGTTGGCTGCTTGTTGTAACCTTTTGACCCCAGTGGCATGTTGTAGCCTATTTCTGTTTGTCCTTCTCAATAGAAGTGATTGCAAATACCTAAACTGAGACATGTTTGCTGAACAGAGCTGTACAAACGTGTGTGAATGATTCCTGGTCAGTCGGGTGGATTGTTATTTCTAACTGTAAACACCAGTGATTATCTGAGTAGGATTTCTATTTATCTGAGTGTAGTGCATATTGATTCAGCTCATTAACCTTCTGTTTTCAATAATAGTTAAGACCAGTTGCAAGTGAATGGAGAGAGCTTTTCCTTTTGTACCAGGCTCCTGTAAGCCTGAGAACTGTTTGTACAGGGCTCCAGTAAATATAGCTTCTCATCGGGGGCTGCTGATGACAGCCATAATTACAGGATGAGGCGAGCAGCAGCTGAGAGAGAGGATGCATGTGGAGGTGTCTGTGCTACACTGTCCAAGCCTGTCTGGATGCACTCAGCCTCTCCGACTATTATACAACACATCGCACCGCACCCCACCATGCAAGAGCGATGCACCACCAAGGTCAGGTTTAACCACAATGAGCTCAGCGGGAAGACTGGGACTTAAAGAACGAGACATGATGTAAAGTGGCTTTCACAGTAACAGTACCTAAATCAGGTGCTCAAACTTTAATGTGGTCATGCTGATTCTGCTGTAAAGTGCAGTGCCTGCAAGGCACATTTCTTCCACCTACAGCAACGACTTCAGTTTGGGGAACAGATTTGTGTGTTTTGTGGATAAAAAGATAAAAGAGAGATGTTTCATGAATAATTAATCCTTCTAATTGATCTCTTATCTACCCACTTAAAAATAACATACTAATTCACTGACACACAGTGCAGTCCATTCCAATTTAAATAAAACTTGCTTGTCTGTGTACAGAAAGTCAATCATTAAAATTAAATTTTCTGATTTTGACATCACATGACAATGTTAAGATTTGTAAATGATTCATGAGGATTATGTAAGACTGACACTGCCTACCTAAACTTTTAGTGGAACTGCAATTGTAGGATATAAAAGTTTGAAATAATTAAGATTTAATGTTACTGAATGTGAAAGAAGTCTCTTATGCTCACCAAGGCTGCATTTATCTGATTAAAAATACAGTAAAAATGGTAATATTGTGAAATATTATTAGAAATGTTAAAAAACTGTTTTCCATTTGAGTATATTTTAAAACGTAATTTATTTCTGTCATGGCAGTGCTGAATTTTAAGAGCCCATAATGCTGTTACAGATACTTTCAGTGTTAGTAATGGCTCACCCCTGGAGTATAATGTGTTTTTTTTTTTTTTGCTCTTACTCTACATTTATTTATGCTTTCATAATTTTATTTCATAATTTTTCAAGTTTTCAAATGCTTTCCCCATTTTAAAATTGAATTAGAATTATAAAGAATTACAGCAAAATGATTTTCTTATACTGTACACTACCAGTCAAAAGTTTTTGAACAGTAAGTTTTAATGTTTTTTTTAAAAGAATTCTCTTTTGCTCAAGCCTGCATTTATTTGATCCAAAACAGCAAAAGCAGTAATATTGTGAAATATGTGTACTATTTAAAATAACTGCTTTCTATTTTAATATATTTTAAAATGTAATTTACTTTTATTTAGCAAGGATGCCTTAAATTGATCAAAAGTGATGATAAAGACATTTATAATGTTACAAAAGATTTCTTCTGAACTTTCTATTCATCATAGCAACCTGAAAAAAATTCTACTCAGCTGTTTTCAACATAATAATAATAATAATAGTAATAATAATACATGCTTTTTGAGTAGCAAATCAGAATATTAGAATGATTTCTGAGGGAAAATGTAACAAATTACATTTTAAAATTTATTTATATAAAAAACACTTCTTTTAAACAGTAAAATATTTAATAATTTTTACTGTTTATGCTGTACTTTGTATCAAATATATGCAGGCTTGGTGAGCAGATAAACATTAAAAATCTTACTGTTTAAAAACTTTTGACTGGTAGTGTATATTATGAAGAAATACTTAACTTGGTAATTGTGCCATTTCTATGTATATGTGACTTTATATATTTATTTATTGGTATTTTTCTGTAACTGTTTTCGAAATTGTTGTAAAATATGTTGTTCCTTATTTAAAAATTATTAGTTGCCTATGCCTTTCACAGTTATAACAGTAAAAATGATATGAAATAAGACTTCATTACAGGCATCATCATTTATAATCATGGTCCATTAATCAACCCAATGTCAAATACTTTAAAGCTCAGCTTAACATTGACACCCAGCTCTGTTTTAAGACAGTATTCCAGCATTTACACTAGTCAGTGGTCAGGCATCCTGTACTATTTTCTATAGTGTGCAGGTTTCATGTTGCCTACACTGAGCTATTTTAAATATGCAAAACTCCTACAGACGCATAGTTTAAGCAGCTTAAGATTCACTCTGACAGCTGAGCACATACCCCACTAATGCCAGCCCCTGATGTGGCACACTACAATGTGTTTTTAGACAAGCCTCAAATCAGTCAAGGGTGAATATGTCAGTGACAAAACAGACCGGCCCCGCCCACTTCCACAGCGCTCATCGCTGATTGGTCCGTGGTGGCTGTGAGGGAGCGCTACAAATCTCTATGGGTGTACTACATATGATTTTTGATCCGTTGCTGTCGTGCTGAACGGTTTCAGTCGGCAAAGTCTGCAGCGCTGTCATTCATCACGTTTTGTTGTGATAGTTTAGCACACTTCAGCACTCGAGCCGCAGAAAGGAGAAGTGATATTTCGTTCGCATGGATGGAAGTGCCCAACTCGAGTAAATAACATTCACTGGGAATAAGTTTTCTGTCAAGCGGTGAGTACAGTCTGTATCTTTGACACTACAACGTATTTACATGCGGATATTACAGTTCGCTGTGGCGACGTGCTGTTTTGCAGCGTGGGTTTGCCCGAGGGCTTTAACAAATGACAATTCTAAGGCATAACGTTAAGGTACTTGTGACTGACCATCAGTTGTGGTTGTTTTGATGCATTGTGCATGTGATGAACTGATTAATAACTGTCGTTTTTAACTCTGCATCCGAGTCCAAAATGTATTTTGCTCTTTTGAGATTTAGTTTTGATAAATATATAATATGTGGTTATATGTTTGTAAGGCACCGTGCGAGATTCACGTAACTGATGTTGCAGAAGCTGGTCAGTGTTTTATTTCTTTGTCTTAAAGCGTTATAATATCATAAACTCTATGTAATCTCTCCTGCACTAAACTGAATGGGACTTCAGTTCGCGTGTCCAGCGAATCGTTTTTTTGAGTCGAATCTTTTCAATGATTCGGGTGAACCGGTTCATAAACAGTTCTGTACAATTCGAGCCTCACAGGAATCTGTCAGAGCCATTTAGCATTTAATTGTTTGTGTATTTAGAGCTACATTTTTAGCCTGTATGTCGCTAGATGTAGATGAATTGTTTAATGTTTAATGTAAATTCAAATTATAGGTTCTTATTCTTATTATGAGCCAAATCATTGCTGGTACACATGAAATGATAAAAAACACTAATATTAATAAAATAAACTACAACATGGATTGCATGGTTAATGTACTACTAAATATGTTGTTCTACTAATTTATGCTGTTTAAACCATAGAAAAAAGAGTGTGGAAGCTGCTAAATCATATAGAAAAGGACTTAGTAAGCAGGAAATATTAATATTTTGACAAACTAAAGTTAATAGGTGGTAAAGATATGTACGAGCAATATTAATTTCGATATTAGCCTAATATTTCACCTACCTGACCGGAAATGATAAGAACAACATGAGCGTGTTTGGTTAACCGCAAACGCCTTTTGTTTTTTGCACTCTTCTCCTTGATTTGTTGTAACTTTTGGCAGTCTGTAGTACTCTAAATGTTTTCCATGGTCCGACTGATTAGTGCAGGCCAAAACATGACAATAATTGACCATAATCAGCAAAATAGGCAAGTTCTGGTCAGTTCTGTGGCATTGTTTACATTCCATGTGTCACACTCTATCGCTTTATTTGAATATTGTAGGGTTAGGTTCTTTTGTAATCGATTCTTTAAAATCCAACTCGTTCGAACGAACTGATTTACGGAAATGAATCTTACTCGTCACTGCTGATACAGTAGCTGCACTTTGTTGGCTTGTGCAGCTGTGATTAAAACAGATTGTGTCATGAAATAAGACAAACTGCCATCAGAAAACCAGACTGATGTCTGTTTGAACCTGCTGTGGTATAATTTGGCAGCTGTTAGGTCAATATTTCATGAGCTCATATGGATGACACAGTACCATATGCTCATTTCCAGAAGGTGAAATGCTCTTTGGGGTTACTTTCTTCTTTGGAAGCTAACATGACAGTGGTGTGAGGTTTTTGTATATGTCTGAATATGGTGCAATAAACATAAAATATTTATTAGCCTACTATAATTTGCAATTCAGTGCTTCCAGTTTTCATATATTTTTTTGCTTTGGATCGAAGTGTGTACGGTTGTGATTTATTGCAGAGTTGGTTGTTTTGGTTAAGAACTTAAAACTCTTTAATGAAGACTTTATTGAAATTCCTCCTGAGAAAATGAATGAGAAAAATGCTTCCGCAACCAAGACCACTGAAAAAGTGGGTGGTCACGGTTATGCTCTATTGAAGGAGGTGGGGGGGGGGGTGCTAGAGCCTAGAGCTGCCAAACCAGTGACAAATGAGCGTTTCTTAGAATTTCATCTCTGGAGTTTTTTTTTTACTGAATAAACCCACCTTTCCCTTCCCTATCGTTCCAGCTCCCAGCTCTTTTTACTCACTCTTATCTCTTCAAATCTCAGCCTCTAAAAAATGTCATGTAGTGCATATTAGATCACATTCTGCTAACTGTTCTCTGTTGGACATTTCTAAGCAAAGATTCAGTGTTTAATCAGTTTAATCTCAGTCTGCTGAGCCGGTGGGTTGCGATAATTTGAGTATTTGAATTCAGTACATTTATGGCATATTATTTCATACAATGGGCCATTATTGCAATCCAGACAGTCCTTGGTCTAAACTTTCGAAAGTGAGAATAATAATTTCTGATGTTCTTACATGCATTTATTTATCCTCTGTCATAAAAAATGGATTTCGAGCGTACTTGAGAGCAACGTTTGTGTCTTCAGCAGTGCATGTTATTTCTCATTCGAGAATTTCGCTGGATAAGGAAAAGCTCAGTGAAACTTGGCAGGCGTTCAGTAAGATGAGGCCGCTTTACTGCAGGCTCTTCAAAAACATCCAATCTTAGTTCTCTGGAACAGCTATAAACACATAAGCTTTGTGAGTTGATGTTAAGCTGTTTACAGTAATGTTTAGTAGTGTTTGTCTTTAGGCTTTAGTAGTTTACATTTTCACAAATGATTATCACTGAATGTTCCTCTCTTGGTGGTCATCAGTGTAGAATCTTACTCAGGAGGCCTTCAACCATTGCTAAGCCACTTGGCTGTATAGTTAGACTGCTCTCGGCTTGATTTTGTCTTTATGGAGATGTCTTGATTCGTATTGAGCTGCAATTCATTAAGGTATCTCTGACAGAAATATAATCGAGCTTATGAGGTTCATGTGTGTTTGAAAGTCTCTTTTCTCCGGTGATCTTGTACAGACAAATCCCAGTCACAAAGGCTGACCCCTAGGGCCTGTGGAGGGGTATTTTAAGAAAAAGAGGAGGTAGAAAAGAAGTTGTTGATGAAAGAGAGATCTTAGAATCTTTTTAGTAGGTGGAGAAAGCAGGATGGAAGAGGTCTGGGTTTTATCTACTGTCACTCTGTGCTTATATGACAGGGGGCAGTGAGAGGTTTCGGCTCACGTCATGGCCGTAAAGAGAGCTAAATCAAATCAGCGCGGTCAGCATGAGGCCAGCAGAGTGTCAGTATTACTATAGAATCAGTCACCACTGACATACGCTCTTTGTTGTCAGTTAACACTCATCCAGTAAGAATCAAACAGCACTCGGAATGAATATATTACGATTGAATGCTTCTTTAATGTTAACAAGTATATGTGATGATGAAAACATTGCATACATCAAGTGGAAAGTAGGTTTGTGTGGATGATACAGCATTTGAATTTACTTAAGTGCTCATAATGATGATGTTCAGTATTGTTATTTTCTTGTTTTTTATCATTGATATTCATTTATGTTTCAGAAATTTTCAGCTCTGTTTCAAAACCTAGTGAACCGCCTACATGTAGGCAGCTGCCTTCTGAACTATTTGCTGTAATACGATAATGTCTAATGTTTATAAAATCAATTTCACATATTCATGCGTAAATCACATGCCCAGTCTATCTGTGTTGACCTAAAACGTTCACTTTTTATAACTTTTTGAAGTATTAAAATTGCTCAGTTATCACATGAAGTTGCAATGCGTATCATTTCTGTATATTACGTAGTAAGGAGCCAAAAATAGGTGTTTTTCAGGGCCGATGCCAATTATTACAGATGAAGTAGACCGATATTTTGAATCGATATATATGTCTGGTGTAAAAACTAATGTCAAATTTTTTTTAAAGACCATAAATAACCATAAAAATGCTAAATATCGGCACAGAATAATCGGCCAGGGGTGCATTTCCCAAAAGCAACTATGGCCGCAAGTTCCATCATTACCAATAGAGTTCTATGGAATTAGCGATCTTAGTTAGCTACAATATTCAGTCGAGTTGGATTCTCATGCTAAACATGGCAAGTAAAAAAATATATAATTTATATTTTGACAGAGAATTTCTGTGCCAAAATCTTACTTCCGGGTTGGGACAAATTTCGGTTGTTTTTTTTTTTTCAACCGTGGCTTTAATGGCGTAGACGATGGTAGACCCGCGCACATATCGACTAGAGCAAGAGAAAGAGCGTGTGCATCAACGTGCTTCATTCGGCTGCACTGCTGCAAAGGTTTCACTTGGGATGAATGTCTCTAAAGAAAAGTGTGGTTTTGGTTGTAAGGCAAAGATAACTTTGCTCAGCTTCCCGAAGAACCCGTGAACAGTGGTTGCAGTTCCTTTTTCTGTGGCAGCAATGGAGTGTTTGTTGACAAATGTTTCATATACAAGGCCCAGTTCGACGCTGGATTTGCACATTGTTTGATACTGAAAGATGGAGCGGTCCCAGCTATAAAAGATTTCGGTCATAATTCAGAACAGCAGATGGTAAGTGAAACGGCATCAAATGTCTGTGTTTTTTAGTTAGCCTCCAGAAACTCTGCTTTTTCCGGAGAGAATCGGAAAGCTGTATATATTTCTTTACTTAATATGATAAAACTAAAGATTTTTTGGAGATATTAAGGAATCTAGAACCAATAAGTACATATCACTTCAGTTTCCAACAGAAATGAACACTAGAGACGGTAAAACAGCGAGCCCTTGTAATCGTTTTAATACACAGTTATGATTACAACTCCATATGTTACGCTTTCCGAAACAAGCAAAAATGGCATGCTTGCGATTGCTTTTTTACGTCACATTGTTCATAGTATCGGGTAGGTTTAGATGTAGTGCAGATGGTACGGTACTTTAAAGCGTCACAGAGCTTATAGCGTCACTCAAGAACTGCGGTGAAACGTACAAAACCAATATCACATAAAACGTGTCATATGTATGTTCATCTGTTCCGGGAAAAAACAGAACACTCTTTTAGCGCCACTCACATTGAATATGTAACGAAACGTAGTGGCGGTACGTATTTCGCGTCTTGCAAAAAAAGTTCCAATGCAATTTCCCACAATTTGTTATTTTAAAGGTGGCATAATATTGCTTTGGTTTTGCAGGGCTCGCAAAATTTCAAAATCTCTGGTATCCCTTTCGGGCAGGTACTCTTTAGATTTTGGTAGCCCGAAAATAATTTAACTAGCCCAAATGAAAAAAAAAAAAAACCTTTTTTAAAAAATAGAAAATCAGATAGGAGTCTAAGTGTCAATCAAAAATATTTTAGAAGGAATTTTATTTCACTATTTACAGGGTATCTGCAGAATTTTTAAGACAATGTATGACCCTTTTTAAGAGCTGCACAAATAAAATTAACACAGTATGAGTGGGGTTGGACAATGTATGGTAGCATATTGAGCCATGAAATTATGATTTACAGTTCAGATACAGGTTTTCACAAAAACCAAATACGTTATACAACAGCATTTAGATTTTTAGAAGGCACATTAACTTCTTTCACGTTTACAACTATGTGTTTGCTGCATAAAACATGGGTCAATATTTGCAATAAGCTGACCAAAAATGATTGGAAATGCAAATTCATTCTCTGCCACGAGTTGGCGCTTTAGGAGTGCTGAAATATTACAGTTTCCATAGAAATGGCTGTACACAAAGCAGCACCGCGCTTATTAACGCTGTTTTATCAGGCATTATAGGTAAGATGAAATGACAATGCAAAGGACACGTTTCTAAAGACAGTCGCTTCCCCTCAGATACATTCATATAAAGACATCCATGCCGCATTTTGACTTTGAAACGGGCAGTGCGCATATTTATTCAGTGACATCATTGCATTTTGAAGTTCAATCCAGCCCTATCGCGATTCTTGTCTTTCTGTCCCCAACAGTAAGACCTCTTAAAATTATGATTAAAAGACTTTTCTTATACTATTTAAAGTTTTGAAAACTTTTTATGGCCTTCAATTTAATACAACTAAATTGAGGAGTATTTAAGGACCCGCAGGAGCCCTTTACTTTAAGATAGCCCGCCGAGCAGGGTGGTGAAAAATTTTGGTAGCCCGACTGGAAAACACAATAGCTCCGGGACGTCGGGCTAGCGATTTTGCGAGCCCTGTTTTGGAGCAGCTTTACATCAAGACCCTGCCTATAGTGCCTTAAAATGCTGTCTAGGTAGGTGGTTGACTAGGCTTTGGAACAGAGCTTGTGTTTGTTTAGCTGAAGAAAGCAAGCTAAAGTGAATGGCATTTTGTTTAGAGAATCTTTCTTTTGTTCACTCTCTGTTTCTGAACAGATGAATTGTGCTTTTAGCTCTCATCAGTGGGGATGCTATCCCATAATCCCCTCTGATTAACAGTCTATTTGATTTTGACCACACTGAGAACACCCATCGTCCATCCGTTTTGCAGACAGTTATTGCATAGTGACAAAATCACAGTCTCTCAGCCCTGTGATTAGCATTATGCTGGTTTATCCTTTAAACATAAGCTGATGACCTCAGTGTTTTTGTTTTTCCTTGTCTGTTTGCATAGCAGTTAGAAGGTGTGCTGAAATCTGATTGGTTGTGGTGGATTCTTTCAGAAATGTCATTGGCTGATTGAATTGAGGTCTTTGGATGTTGTCATGTATGACATATACTCCCTCAGATGAGGGCTGTTTTTTAGATTGTGTCAGCTGTGACATGTAATCTGCTTTGAAAAGCCAAATCCTTATGCTTTTTAAAGGGTGCTGCCCTCCTCAGGGTCTGTCCTGACATACAGCTGTGCTTCAGCAGGGATGAAGTCAACGCCTTCCTGTCAAACCCAGAAGCAATGCAGATAACAGGAAAGTACCCTCATAAACTACAGTTGATTTTAAAAGCCAACTATATTTTTACGTCGTATAACTGAATATGCTTGAGTAAAAACCAACCAGCCTGGAAGATTACTTGGGTTTTTCCCTTAGAGATGTTATCAATAAGATTCATTTAATTATTTTACTCTCTCTTTACTGTAAAAAGCATAAATCTTGTGTAATATTATACAATTATTGAACAATTTGCAAAAGTCAAGGTATGATTTCTGTTTAAAGCATAGTTTATAGTATGCAGTATTTATGATATTTGCTTTAGCAAGTGCCACTACTTCAGGATTTGGCTTTTTGCCTGACCTAAATGCACCACATCAAACCTCTGTTTGTCATATTTTTTATCATCTTAATTTTTTGTTGTATTTTTAGGACATAGTTTAATCTTTAGTCTGTGAGGGTTGTTCATCAAGAGTGTGTTTTCGTTCGTACTTAGATGCTTTGAAGCTAAAAGTGACATGTCATCTTTAATTTAAAATGTCTTTTGAGTCCTCAAAACAAAAAACAGTTTCAGTGTTTCATCTGCAT
This sequence comes from Cirrhinus molitorella, assembly GCA_033026305.1. NCBI lineage: Eukaryota > Metazoa > Chordata > Actinopteri > Cypriniformes > Cyprinidae > Cirrhinus > Cirrhinus molitorella. Next base: position 10,864,763 of record CM065131.1, read on the forward strand.
ATGCCTGGCACAAGTCAAAATGTTGGCATCTTTTTTTAGCAGTGTTCTAGTTATGTCCAGTTGGCAGAGTGCAGGAGAGACAGAAATGAAGAGGCAACTGTCTTTCTCCATCTCTGTTCTTGTCTTTCTCATGCATCTTTCACACACACACACACACACACACACACACACACACACACACACACACACACACACACACACACACTCATACATTCACGTGCTGAATGATTCTACAGAATCACCTGTATGTGTCTACGTCTCCTGACGTGTCAGCATGGATGACTGACGGCTTTATTAATCTGGTTCATTTCCTTCTCTTCAAAACTAAAGGCATCGCTTTTAGCTTGAGCCATGTCTTATTTGTGTGGTACTGGTCAGCACTGTCTGAATAAAGAGAGACCAAATCAAGTAAAACTTAGTTCAGTGGCTTAACAAATATAGGGGACTGGCATAGCCCCTCAGTGACAATCCACATTTACTGTTGAACTTAGAAATATGCATGTTATTTTATGACAGCTGTTCCTTAGAGTGCCATTGCTTAAAGGGATAGTTAGCCTAAAAATGAAAATCATTTACTCACCCTTGTGTCATTCCAAACCCATTTTCGTCCTTAGAGTACAAAATAAGATATTTTGTAGAATGTCCAAGCTACTCATTTCCATACAGTGAAATTTTTTGCCAGGTTTGATGTCAGCAAGTTAGAAAATTATGTCTTGTATTTAGGCATTTTCTTCCACAAAACTATTTACAAAAAATTATGATAATAGAGCTGGGTAAAAATATAGATTTCTCATTTTTAATCGATTCTCATTTTTATGAAAATATATTGATTTTTTTTTTTAAATCTCAAGAATCGATTAGTCTAGCCTGTTTTCAGTTAATGAACATTGCAGCACACCTCCCATTTAATAAATCGTAATAAGCTTTGTGCTTTGTTACTTTTGATTTGAAACAAAGTCTCAGATTTAAAATGTTGTCCATTTTATTACAGTATTCAAACAATATATTACAATTTGGCGCTGTTTAATGTGGAGTGACAGAATGTTGTAGCGCCTCAGTTCAAAAGATGCGTGAAATGATCATGTTCTCCTCGTTAATACTAATTTCAGTACAAAATAAACAGGAATGATAATCTGAAGGTATGTTAAAAGAAAGAGTACAACTTACCAAAGTCTGTATCCTGTCTCATGTAATCACTCAATTCGTGTCTCAACCGCAGAAAAACGTCAGTATAACCACTTGTAAATATCTCACATTTACCTCCGAAAAAAATATATTCTGTGACCAGTCAGCTAAAAAAAAAAACTTCCATATTATAGTAATGTAGTACCAACTGACTCTCATGTATATTTTACAGCATTAATGTGTGTCAAAACCCAGCCCTATGTGATACTTTTATATTATTTCTGTATTTTTGGAGCTTGCCATTATGAATCACAAGATGAATTGGTGGCGAAACTCATTCATACATTTACTTATGACCCAACAAGTCATTATCTTATATATTCACAGCAAAGTTATTTTTCGTTCTTTTGTTTAAGGGTAAAATTAAGTGATTAAGAAATGCCTTGGCAGAAATATGCTGAGGGTGGCGTTTACATCAATATGCAAATATGTTCCTCATGCATTCTTCTCAATAACAAAATAAACACACAACAAAAATGACAGCAGTGAGAAAAACGAAAAGTTTTTTGGACTTCCACTGAAGACACAGGAACAGTATGGGGTTGAGTGAAATATCGTCTTCCTTGACAGAAAAATATGCGATTATACAATACCCATCCCCTAACAAGTTTCCTACATTTGACAGCTAATAAGTAAATGTTCCTCTCTTCTATTAACAGGAACTATAAACTAAAAGGTATTGCATTTTTAAGCTGCTGTGGCACAGGGAAGAGGATTTTTCTTTGCTTCACATCATATCACATTTGACATTTGATCCGGGTTTGTATTGGTTTTTAGCCAGCTGTGTTATCCTCAGATACTCTCACACACTTTTTTTTTTTTTTTTAGCTTAGGCCTCAGGTTCCTGTCTCCATGTATAAGGATGTTCCTCGTTATGTCTCTAGTTTAGCCCCAATTCTGCTTTGTAAATATGGCTCAGTGTCTAGTATTACAGCAAAAACATCCAAATATCATTCTGAATTTTCCCTAAGTCTAGTCCATTTTCAAACTAATTTCTTTCTTTTTATGTGTTTTTCTTTCTTTAAGCTGGATTAAACCAGTCACTGCTCTGCGTATGAACCGTGTTTACATGCACATGTTGAATTCAGTTAATGTCACAGTTTGGTCATATTACAATTATGTAGCTGTCATGTAAATGTCTTACCTATAAATGAATAAATACTAGGTAATAAGAAGCGAGGAGGGAGATTTTATACCAGATGTTAAAAGAAATTATTATAAATCTATGTACATATGTGTATATTGCACAGTAAGTCTCTAAACAGTAGATTTTGCACTGTGCTCTTATGTGCTACTGGCAAGGGCATGAATGAGAATTAATGAGTTGATTAAATTACCCTGCAGAATTACTAAAAATGAATGGCGAGAGTGAGCATCTCTATTATTTACACAAGAATATCATGGGAAATGGATGTGCATGTCCTAATTTATTAATTTAATATGCTGATTAGCATGTATATTAATATGTCGGAATGAATCTTAACCAGAAAATGTGGATGTAAAAATACAAACAAGCCTTTTCTCTGTATTATCTTTCAATGCCGTGGTTTTTTTTTTTTTTTTTAAAGGATGGTTATCATCATTTTCATTTAACAACAGTTGAAAAATGAACAGACATTTCCCACAGTGACATTTCCAGCATGCTCAGATGGATATGAGGTTGACATTACAAACCCTTCATGTGCCTTTCAGAGGTTATCAGTGGTCAAGTGGAATTCAGGCGTCCTGACATAGTTTTTTTCTGTCTTCAGTCACAATGAAGATGAAAATAGCTTGACATTTTAGTATTTACTGTTAGATAACATTCAAGTGCTCTGCAGTCTGAAGTTTGTGGATTAAATATGAAATAAATCATCCGTTAATGCCAAACTTGGGCCAAATGATCCTGCTGAACACACATTCTTGTTCAAATATTGACCCAATTAGTAATAAATTAACTAAAGTGTTTTAATCATATGTGACACTGGACCACAAAACCAGTCTTAAGTCGCACAGGTATATTATAGCCAACAATACATTGTATGGGTCAAAATTATAGATTTTTTTTTTACGCCAAAAATCATTAGGATATTAAGTAAAGATCATGTTCCATGAAGATAATTTGTAAATTTTCTACCGTAAATATATCAAAACTAAGAATAGCTAAGAACTTCATTTAGACAACTTTAAAGGCGATTTTCTCAATATTTAGATTTTTTTTGCACCTTCAGATTCCAGATTTTCAAGTAGTTGCATCCTATCCTAACAAACCATACATCAATGGAAAGCTTATTTATTCAGCTTTCAACATGTTGACCCTTATGACTGGTTTTGTGGTCTAGGGTCACATATGAGATTCATGTCCATGGCTTAAATATAAGCCCCTGTCTTTGACCATCAGGAGAATAAAAGTATTTTAGCTTTAGGGGGTGTTAAATTTACAGCCTAACACTTCGGCTTGATGTGTTAACTTGTCAACTTCATCTACGAGTGTGTTTTGAACCTTCATCCTTTACATTTTGATTATGTGGACTTAGGCCCTTTAAGATGAGAGAAATGAGGAAAATATGAGAACAGTTTAATTAAACTTTATTAAATTGTGGCAAACATTCCCACAGTTGTTTTTTCCTCCCAGACTTCACCAGTAAAACCATTCTGGTTGACCAGCAATAAAGCAGTTATGACTAGCATGGAAATTGTGCAAGGACTTTCTTAATATGGTCCTCTTTGCATGTATAATGCATTTGCATGTACTTGGATTTCTTTTTGGTCCACTTCAGTTTTGGTCACTGTTAAGTTTATATTCATTCCATTAATTTTATTTCAGGTTCACTCTAAAGTTGCCATCAAATATTATCTACTTTTTGAACAATTTAAAGTTTCCAAGAGTTGGATGGTTCTGACTTGAATGAAGCTGAATGAAATGAAGCATTGCTGACCCAAATAAAGAGGGAGTTTTTATGTTTCCTTGTATCCTTCCCTCCTTACATTCTTTGCAATTTTTGTTATTTTTGGGCATGCCTGTGTCACATTGCAATGTGTCTTTGTGTTTTTTTCTGACATGGAGAATGTCTCACGTGTTTGTTCTTGCTCTGTCAAAAAAAGTTGTGTTTATTACATCCTGTTTGCATTTTGGAGATACAATCAGTGTGCGGTTATAACTAACCCTTAGTTGTTTTTGTACAGACGGCTAAAGTCCACATCAAATTAATAAATGCTTTGATTCGATTGTTTTAAAGATTTTATGCTTGCACCTTATATATTTTAAAAATAATGCCTGCTAATAAGGCATTGTAGACTTGAACAGTTCACCCAAATAGTGTATATGTGGCGATAAGCTTAAAAGGACAGTTCACCCAAAAATAAAAATTACCCCATGATTTACTCACCCTCAAGCCATCCTATTTGTATATGACTTTTTTCTTTCAGAGTAATACAGTCAGAGTTATATAAAAAATGTCCTTCCTCTTCCAAGCTTTATAATGGCAGTGAATGGCTGTTGAGATTTTGAAGCAAAATAAAGTGCATCTGTCCCTCATCAAAAGTACTCCACATGGCTCTTGGGGGTTAATAAAGGCCTTCTGAAGCAAATCGATGTGTTTGTGTAAGAAAAATATCCATATTTAAAACTTTATAAACCCTAGCTTCAGCTTTTTTTTTTATATAGCTCCTATTTTATTTATCTTAAAGAAAAAAAGTCATGTACACCTATGGCTTGCAGGTGAGTAAATCATGGTATAATTTTCATTTTTGGGTGAACTATCCCTTTAAAGTGCCTCCCAATTTCAAGAGAAATGTTGGATTTTTAGGACACTGCTAAACAATAGCAGCCACTGTCATGACCACATGATCTTTCGGTCCCAACACAAGAGCATCCATTCAGTCCACATACGCCTGTTTTAGAATCATGTTTCACTGTGTTTCTAATCTTTGTTTCCTGTGCAAAGATGTAAGCGAGGCCTGTTATGACATATCTGGTCATTCAGTCAATAAAACGACTAGTTGATTTAAAATGTATGTGGTTTTGCACATCCTCATGTATTTCATTGTGCTGGGCCATTTGGCGACACCGCCCAAATACACACATTACTACAGCATGAGTAAAACAGGGTCAGTCGGTCACTGCCACATGCCTTACATTTTTCTGACCTGGCATGGATGTTTAAAGTGAGTTCATCGCTCTTCCAAGGCGGGGTGGAGAGCAAGTGTCAGTGTGGAACAAGACCAGCTGAGCATCACACAGCTGCTGGGATTGAAGCCGGCGGGTTGAACTCCTACCTTGGAGCAAAAGACAGGGGAAGACAACGGGTCCTCAGAGAAGGACAGGAGGAGGCCTGCTGCGGGGGATCCATGATAACAGTGTTCTTTTACTGGACACATTGTGCATTGTCTGCTGTTACTATAGAAACTATAATTTATACAGCCGTTAAGAGCCATGCTGCTGTTAAGTTGCAGTGTGGGTTGAGTTTGATGATATCCACGCGTGCAGAAAGTGTCCGTTTGTGCATGTGTGTATGGGCCTGTGCACACGTGCTTGCATGGGAAATTACTTTTCCGCTGGCTGAAGTGCAGAAAGGAATATTCTATACAATCCTGATGTTATTTGTTTGATATTAATCGCATCCATTTTTCTGTTTTTCAGTAAAAATAGTTCCAGCTCACCCTCAATATTTTAAAAATGTCCTGGCTCTTCCAAGTTTTATAATGGCAGTGAATGGGTGTTGAGATTTTGAAGGCCTAAAAAGTGTATCCATCCATTATAAAAATGACTCCACACTTCTCTGATGGGTTAAGGTCTTCTCAAATGAATTGATGCATTTGTGTATAAAAATATATACATATTTAAAACTTTCAGAACTGTAATCTCTGACTTCCACTTACTGTCATACCCGCAATTATGAGAAAGTCCTCCAGCGGATATGGACATTTATAAATATGGAGATTTTTATCACACAAAAGCATCAATTCACTTTAGAAGGCCTTTATTAACTCTAACTTTATTAACTAATAAATGTGTGGAGCACTTTTATGATGGATAGATGTACTTTCTCGGACTTCAAAATAAAAAAATGCACTGCCATTATAGTGCTTGGAAGAGCCAGGACATTTTTTTAATATAACTCTGAATTTGTTTGAAAGAAGAAAGTCATATCCACCTAGGATGGTTTGAGAGTGAGTAAATCCTGGGGTAATTTTCATTTTTGGGTAAACTGTCCCTTTAAAGGCATAGTTCGCCAGAAAATGAAAATCATTTACTCACCAAAGCTGTGAGTTTCTTTTTTTCTATTGAACATAAAAGAAGACATTTTGAAGAATGTTGGTAACCACACAGTTGATGGTAGCCATTGACTTAATATACTATTGTAGTCCATGGCAACCGTCAGCTGTTTGTTTATCACTATTCTTCATGTCTATTAACAAAATAAACTACAAAAAAGCTAAAATCAGTCATTTTAAATGATACTAGTGAATTTAGGCATCATACAATTAAAATGAATAGTATGGAAAATGGATATTCATTTTAAGATTTGCTAAAGATTACATTAAACAGTATATTTTAATAAATGCTTTTAAAGATGACAGCAAAAGTAATCTAAATGCAAAAATAGGGGAAATGAGTTTGTCATTAAAATGTATTTTTACTGAGTGAAATATATTAGTATTTTTCCAAGAATATAACTTCAATTGTGTATTTTTCTTATGCCACTGGCAGTTGTTTTCCTGTTTTAAGCATCTCACTAGATGCTCTTAAATTTATGCTTAAAACAACAAAAGCACTAGTCAGAATTCATAATGTGGGATGTTGGAAGCAAACGAGGGAGCCCCTCTGCTTCAAACACGCACTTTTTATTCAGTACTTCTTCAGCCTAGCTTCAAGACCCCCTCACACCCTCAACGGGCCTGATAAACATGGTCCCTGCTGGAGGTGACAAATTAATGAAGCCCCCCTCCCTGGTTCTTTTGTCCTCATCATCCGTCTCTCACAGTGAAGAGTTCAGAGTTGGGTGCCAGGCAGCTGTACTCAGAATACTTATGAGCCGTCGTGCCCAGAGCGACGGGGATGACGTAGCCCACATCAACGGCACTTCACGAGTGCCTGTGAACCGAGACGACTAGGTCTGAATAGAATGAGTGAAACAATCCCAGCATGCACTGGGTGGCACAGTGTCGCTTTGTGTTTTTAAAACTGAAGTGGAACCTTTGTTTGTTGAACTAAGCAATCGGTTGTATTGGTTTCCTTGTGTTCATTTTGTGTTTTGATAGATTTCAGCATTATCTCTTTAATGCATGAATTATGTTGATATAATATTGCATCAATAATATTCATTAAAAAAAATGTTAATTAATGAAAACTTGAAGAAAATCACATATTTCATTTATATATATGTGTGTGGTTTTATATATATATATATATATATATATATATATATATATATATATATATATATATATATATATATATATATATATATATATATATATATATATATATATAGTTGTGCTCAAAAGTTTACATACCCCTTGCAGAATCTGCAAAATGTTAATTCTTTTAGCAAAATAAGAGGGATCATACAAAATGCATGTGATTTTTTTGTTTGGTACTGACCTGAATAAGACACAAAATACATTTACATATAGTCCACAAGAGAAAACAATAGTTGAATTTATAAAAATGACCCTGTTCAAAAATGTACATACACTTGATTCTTAATACTGTGTTGTTACCTGAATGACCCACAGCTGTGTTTTTTTTGTTTAGTGATTTAGTCCCTTGTTTTCCTGAACAGCTCCCACAAATTATTTGGTTTTCCAGCATTTTTGTGTATTTGAACCCTTTCCAACAATGACTGTATGATTTTGAGATCCATCTTTTCACACTGAGGACAACTGAGGGACTCATATGCAACTATTACAGAAGGTTCAAATGCACACTGATGCTCCAGAAGGAAAAAACATGCATTAAGAGCCGGGGGGTGAAAACTTTTGAACAGAATGGAAATGTGTACATTTTGCCTAAATATCATATTTTTTTATTTAGCACTGCCCTTCAGAAGCTACAGAAGATACTTGCATGTTTCCAAGAAGACAAAATTAGTTAAATTTACCATGATCTTCAAAGTTTTTTAAAGGCTCTTAATGCATGTTTTTTCTTCTGGAGCATCAGTGAGTGTTTGAACCGTCTGTAATAGTTGCATATGAGTCCCTCAGTTGTCCTCAATGTGAAAAGATGGATCTCAAAATCATACAGTCATTGTTGGAAGGGGTTCAAATGCACAAAAATGCTGAAAAAACAAAGAATTTGTGGGAGCTGAAGGATTTTTCTGATGAACAGCAGACAGTTTAACTGTTCAGGACAAACAAAGGACTCATGCACATGTAAAATTTTGAACAGGGTCAACTATTGTTTTCTCTTGTGGACTATATGTAAATGTCTTCTATGTAAAATATCTTATTTAGTTGAGTACTAAATAAAAAATAACATCCCTCTTATTTTGCTAAAAAAATTTACATTTATGTAAACTTTTGAGCACAACTGTGTGTGTGTGTGTGTGTGTATATATATATATATATATATATATATGGCTTCAAGAATTGTATGCTACTGTGTATTTTTTTAATATTTCTGCATTTTGTTTCCCTGTTTATGTGTATGATCTGAGAGTTTGTCATATGATCAAAATGCACAGTACATAAGTTCATATTTTAGAGGCAAAGCCAATATTACAGTACCTATAAATAGCCCGGCAGATGTTATACAAGGCTCTTTTGTTTTTCTCTGCAAAAAAAACCCATCTGTCCCAGAGCCATATTGCTTTTGTGTAGCTTTATATAAGCAATTATATATCTATTGCACTTAGCATAAACCCACAGGTGTATGGTTACCTCCGACAAATGTAATCTCACTGTAATCTCAATTATGGAGGGAACCTCAGCCACAAAACCCAGATTTTCCCTCTTTTTTGATGTTGCTATTAGTGCCAGGCAGGGTAGCGAGGGTTACATGCTGATCTAGGGTCAGAATGAGTCTCTCACATCGATGATCACAGATAGCCTCATTACCCTCAAATTGGGGTTTGCTGCTGCTGTCATCATCTCGCTTTGCTCTGATGAATTATGGGAGGTTGGAGATGAGCTATAAAGAGATCAGAGATGATCTTTAGGCTTTTTTGTAGGCGGGAGATTTCTTTGCCCTCCCTGGATCATTACACTTGATAGAAATGAGTGATGACGTTGGTCTTTCTGGGCTCCATTAGGCCGCCTCATGTTTCTAAGTGCTTTTTCTGCGTCTTGATCTGCGGTGGGCTCAGGTGGCTTTGAGCGCTTTAAAAAAACCTCTGAATGTGCACCGTATGGGGTCTTCTCACCCAGCAGTGCTATTTTCAGTAACTGTATACACAGGAGATTAAATGACTCATTGCTTGTTTTCCTGTGCGATTTTCAGCTGATTTGTATGTACTTTCATTTAGAGTCACGGTTGTCAGGATATATTTTCATTAGAGAGCCAGTATCTTTCAAAAAAAATCTGGTGAATGTGTCAGGTTCACTTAAGTTAATCACAGCATTTGTTGTAATATTAATCACCATATAACATATTTTTGATTTGTACCTTGGTTTTCAAAAAGGCAAAAACCTAAATGAACCTCTGTATCAAGTTCATTTCACATTGGTTAATTTATTAACTAACATAAACAAACAATGAACGATACATTTATTACAGTATTTATTCATCTTTGTTAATGTTAGTATATAATATATGTTAGTATATAATATATGTGTAAAAATAAACTTTTGCACAGTGCCACAATAATGTTTTTATTTTTTATTTTTGTTCAATTTATGGCATAAGAAGTAACTATGCATCAATGTAGTCTTCCTGACAAAACAAGTAACAGTTTGACTAATTGTGTGTAGACAATGACAATGTAGACAGACTTGTCTTTATGGAAAAGAAAAAACAAAGATAAAAAGTGAAACACTTGGTCTGTGCAAGAAACTGAAATTCCTGAAAAATTATTGAAATATGATTGGCTCTTTGAACTGTTTGTTTCAATCAACTGGTTCAAATAGCTGATTCACTACTAGTCTCTACCAGTCACACAATGATGAAACGTATGCACAATTATTAGTCTTAGTCAACTCACCTTTTTACATAAACTATAAGAAACCTTCAACTAAAAATTATAACCAAAAGCCTCACAATGTGGCATTGTATCAGTATTTTATTTTGTAAACACAAACAAGTTTTGTTGCTATAAATAGTTCACCGAGTGCAGTCATTTCATATCAAATAATGGCGTCCGCAATAGTCTAAAATATGTATAAAACGATGTGAATTTTTTAAATAATGTAAATCTTTAATGAGTGTATTTTTGGGTGAACTGTCTCTTTAAACGGACTTTTGGTTAAAAATTAGCTTTTGGTCATCATCCCTCACATACAACCCTTCCCCCATCTGTACCACTGACTTCTCTCTTACCCAGAATGCTTTCTGCTTCCTTGCAGGAGTGTCCTCCCGCTTCCCAGACATCATGGCTGCTGGCACTCATTCTCCTGGAGGGCCCAATGGCATCATCAGGAGCCAGTCGTTCGCCGGCTTCAGCACCCTGCAGGAGAGACGCTCACGGTGAGGTCATCTGCCCTGTCAGAGGCTAAAACACCAACCCCCCTCTCTAGATGAGCTACTTGCCCCACTTGATGAATATAAAACATCAAGAGAAGACTTTCCACTTTATTTAAGAATGTAAAAATAAACGTAGAAAAGAACTGCACACTATATTCATGTAAAACAGTGGATGCAGTAACAACATTAAAGAGTGTGTTTGTTCAGTGCACACTGGCTTATCTTAGCATGACGAGTGCATCGTGAGTGGATGACCCTTAGGCAACAGCATGTGCTCATTCTACACAATGGCCTAGATTTACTGTAGCACTACTTCCAGTGCTTTTTTTGACTGCGTGTGTGTGACACGTTCAGACATGTCGAGCCACCAACTGCCATTGTGTTATTATGAAACTGGAGTATTATTAGATGTGGTGGACTGTGACATCAGAAGTAGGCTAATAAGCACCCTGCCTTTTGACAGAAGTCTTAAATGTCAGGAAGCATCTAGGAAGAGTGGCATTAGATGTACAACACTACAAGCCTTATCCGCATATGACATGAATCCTTGAAGCCTCCCAAAGAAAAGAGGGCGGATATTTGCACGGATATTACACTAAAATGCCAGCACTAGACTACAGACTTTAGGTCTGCAGTAAAGTCTTTGACTTTTACACTGAAAGCATTTCCAGATCGTATTTTACCGAAAGGCTGGATGCATTACAGTATAATTAAAATAAATAATTGTAATAATTAATACGCAATTACGCAGAAATAATTTTACCACAAAATTACAAAAAATAAAAATTATTTATTTTAATTATTTCTGTGTAATTGTGTATTATTGTAATTATTTATTTATTATTATTATTTATATTTTAATTTTAGGTTCTTATTACTGTAATGATAATAATTTCTATATTCTTAAAATTTATTTCTGTTTAAATAACAATAATAACAATAATAAAATGAATAATTAATAATTATTGTGTTTTGCCATTTAAATTAAGTATTCATTATTATTATTATTATTATTATTATTATTATTATTATGCTTACAAAAAATATTGTCAGAATGCAAACAGTCTTAGTCCATCTTAGTCTCAGTCTGTTTTTTTTGAGTGACAGCAACATTAGAGATTATGTGATGCAATAGAATGCAATAGAGCTCAACTTCAAAATCAAATAAGCAGCAGTGGAACACGGCAACTGTGATATAAACATCATTGTGACGGTCCTAAAATAAGCCTTCGTTTTTTTGAAGCAAAATCTAATTTTTGCTTCAGTACCCCACCACATGTTCTTGACAGGTTTCTTAGGACTCATTCATATCTGTTTGTGTGTTTTCAGGTGTAACTCCTTCATGGGGAACTCAGCAGTGCAGAAGAAGCCCATCTCAAAACCCAGGAAGCCCCATCTGTCCGGGCACAAGTCCAGCAGCAGCTCACGAGAGCCGCAGCCCAAAAGAGTTGAAGAAGTTTACGGGGCCCTCAAACAAGGCCTGGAGTGAGTGCTACTCAGATGTTTCCTCTGACTCACATTTCTCCTGTCACATAGATCTTTTCTCTTAGTTCTCGCTGTAGTCATACTGTAACACACATCGACTGCATGAATCACTGCTGCTCAGAATGGCTGTGATGAAATCTTTGTTCTGAAGCCTTTGTCATTTTCTCTTTCTATCAGTGAATATCTAGAGGTGCACCAAACAGAGCTGGATAAACTCACTTCCCTCATGAAAGACATGAAGAGGAACTCCAGACTGGTAAGACTGGATATGACATCTTTAGGGTGCCTACACACTACAGTTTACACTGTGTCAGAGTGCTATTGATTTTAATGTGACTATCATGAGCTGTGAAGTCAAAGACAGCAGAGAGGGATATAAACTCTCCAAAAACAAATAAGTCAGTTGGTGTAGTTCCAGCATCTACTAGCAGTGGAGCCATGCTAATCAGCTAAACACTGATATACAGTTGAGGTCAAAAGTTTACATAAACTTTGCAGAATCTGCAAAATGTTATTTATTTTACCAAAATAAGGGGGATCATACAAAATGCAAGTTTTATTTAGTCCTGACTTGAATAAGATTTCAGAAGAAAGACATTTACATGTAGTCCACACAAAAAAATAATAGTTGTATTTATAAAAATGACCCAGTTAAAAAGTTTACATATGCTTGATTCCTAATACTGTGTTGTTACCTGAATGGTCCACAGCTGTGTTTTTTTTTGTTTGTTTAGTGATAGTTGTTCATAAGTCCCTTGTTTGTCCTGAACAGTTAAACTGCCTGCTGTTTTTTAATAATTAATCCTGAAAAATCTGTCATGGTTTCTGCAAAGATCTATTAAGCAGCACAAATGTTTACAACATTAAAGGTAAAGTAGCAAGCTAGCTTTGAAAGCATAAGATCCCATCCTCCCTGCAAATCACTCTCCAAAGCACATAAACCAGCAACATGGTGAGAGACGAAAATGTTAATTATTTTACCAAAATAAGGGGGATCATACAAAATGCAAGTTTTATTTAGTCCTGACTTGAATAAGATTTCAGAAGAAAGACATTTACATGTAGTCCACACAAAAAAATAATAGTTGTATTTATAAAAATGACCCAGTTAAAAAGTTTACATATTCTTGATTCCTAATACTGTGTTGTTACCTGAATGGTCCACAGCTGTGTTTTTTTTTTGTTTGTTTAGTGATAGTTGTTCATAAGTCCTTTGTTTGTCCTGAACAGTTAAACTGCCTGCTGTTTTTTAGAAAAATTCTACAAATTCCTACAAATTCTTTAGTTTTTCTGCATTTTTGTGTATTTGAACCCTTTTCATCAATGACTGTATGATTTTGAGATCCATATTTTTACACTGAGGACAACTGAGGGACTCATATTATGCAACTATTACAGAAGGCTCAAACGGTCACTGATGCTTTAGAAAGAAAGGGGTGTAAACTTTTGAACAAAATGAAGATGTGTCTTATTTTGTCTAAATATCTTTTTTTTTTTCATTCATTTCCTTCAGAAGCTACAGAAGATACTTACATGTTTCCCAGTAGACAAAATAAGTAAAATTTACCCTGATCTTCAAATTCAAAAAGCTCTTAATGCATTGGGTTTCCTTCTGAAGCATCAGTGAGTGTTTCTGTAATTGTTGCATATGAGTCCCTCAGTTGTCCTCAGTGTGAAAAGATGGATCTCAAAACCAGTCATTGTTGGAAAGGGTTAAAATACACGAAAATGCTGAAAAACCAAAGAATTTGTCGAACCTAAAGGATTTTTCTGAAGAACAGTGGGCTGTGGAAAAACACAGCTGTGGATCATTCAGGTAACAACACAGTATTAAGAAAAGTGTATGTAAACTTTTAAACAGAGTAATTTTTATAAATTCAACTATTGTTTTCACTTGTGGACCATATGTGAAATAGTTGCATTAATAAAATAATTAGTGGATTAATTAATTAATAATAATTTCAGAGTCTGAAAGGTGTATGTAAACATTTGACCTCAACTGTAGATATCCATTTCGGATTTAGTTTCTGTGTATTCCTGGACCCGCCTCTTTAAATGTCCGCAAAATCGAGTTGAGTCGATTTAATCAACCTTCTACATTGTTATACGGCAGACGCTGTCTGAGCTCTCTGTAGTGTGCAAGCACCTTTACTCAGAATTACTGGTATTTACTCTGGAGTGTATACCCTGCTGAAAAAATAAAGTAAATTTGATTTAATAATTAATCCTGAAAAATCTGTCATGGTTTCTGCAAAGATCTATTAAGCAGCACAAATGTTTACAACATTAAAGGTAAAGTAGCAAGCTAGCTTTGATACCATAAGATCCCATCCTCCCTGCAAATCTCCAAAGCACATAAACCAGCAACATGGTGAGAGACGACGTTGGTTGGAGGGTTGAATGCAACGCTGTCAGATTAACTCATGTCTCATTCACCAGTGAGAAAACATTGCAGTACAAAGCGCATTATATTAAAATAATAAACGTATGGTACTACTCCTTTCACAAATTATATGAATGCATTTAGACCACTTAAGACTTTTAACCAGCGTAACAAAAAAATGTTGTTTCACCTACCCTGCCTTTAATAAAAAGAAGAAATTATTCTTGAGCAGTAAATCAGCATATTAGAATGACACTAGAGTGAGGTAATGATACTGAAAATTCAGGTTTACATCACAGGAATAAATTACATTTTTTGTTATTTTAACATTTAACATTGCCCAATATTACATTTTTATATTTTTTTAAAGGGATAGTTCACTCAAAAATTTACATTCTGTCATTACTCACCCTCATGTCGTTCCAAACCCGCAAGACCTTGTTCATCTTCAGAACACAAATTAAGATATTTTTTCTAAAATCCGAGAGCTTTTTGACCTTCATAGACAGCAAGGGTCCTTCACCGTTCCACTATTTTGTCGATATTCTTGGTATCTTTCTGGACCTTGAACGTGGTAGGACCCTTGCTGTCTATGGAGGGTCAGAAAGCTCTAGGATTTCATCAAAAATATCTTAATGTGTGTTTTGAAGAAGAACAAAGGTTTTATAGGTTTGGAACGGCATGAGGGTGAGTAATAAATTACAGAATTTTCATTTTTGGTAAGCTATCCCTTTTGATATAAATGGCATTGGGGAGCATAGGAGACTTAAAAAACATATTGATGTATAATGTATGAAATAATATAATATCTAGAAATCTAGAATATAATGTAATATATATAGACTAGTTAGAAGTGCTTTAAACAAGATATTTTACTTGAGAAGCAACACTCTATAAGATATTATAACTTGTTTTCAGAGCATGTATTTTTAATACGAGACATTTTGGCGTACTGCAGTGGCTGATTTTTTTTTTTCTTTTTATTACAAACAAATTAAAAACAAGTGAAAAAAGTACAAAACAAAATTAAAAACTCATTAAGAAGTCATTAATTGCAGTGGAGCATATGTTTTAGTTGGATGCTAGTGTGCTGGTGTCAGACTTATTTACTAGCTGAAAGAATCAAGAAATCCCTGGTCATTTATTTTTAGAACTTCATCAGTTCGGCTTTGTTTTCAGCATGGCTATATTGATTTACCAGCTTGACCAGCATTAAACAGTGTAAACCAGCCTGGACAATGGATTTCATGCTGGTCTGAGATGGTCTTTTCAGCAGGGTATTTGTCCAAATATCAATTTTTAATCATAAAATGTTAATTGTTGTAGCATTTCCATTGATTTCACGCATCTTTTTTTTCCTTCAGGGTGTGCTGTATGATCTGGACAAGGTAGGATCCCTAATGCTTTCTAACCTGTTTAAGGTGACCTGTGTTAACCTTTCTAAGAAGTCTGAAGTCAGAAACATGCAGGGGGAAAATAAGCAGCTTTACATAAATGATGTGCTGCATTCCTGCAGCAGTGATCCGTTATTGCACCGCACTAATCGCCGCAGGTGTTTAAAATTAGGGACCCTTGAACCTAAAATCATCCCTGTGTGAAAAACGTTTTTTTGTGCTTTTCTTTTGCCCCTTCTTTTTCGTTGAACAACTGATTTTGATGCTTTCTTTCTTGCTTCCTAGCAAATCAAGTCCATAGAGCGATACATGCGACGACTGGAGTTCCACATCAGCAAGGTAAAGTTCACGTCATTTGTTTACATATATATCTGTGTGTGTTTGTTTTCTGTTTTATAGATTGAAAAAGGTGAAGGCAGTACAACAAGTGAAAATACAGGGTTTTTTTTCTAAAACCACTTTGGGTTTCCAATGAATGTCCTGACTCATGTTGAGTCTCCTGGTTTGGCATTCTCCAGTGTCTAGAGTCCTGCTGTGTCCCCTTCTTCTTGCAGTGTGTTTTAGTGACATTACAGGTGGGTGTCTGCTGTAAACTACAGTGCTGATTGGCAACTCAGCAGCACGTCTAGTCCCGAAGTAGCTATGGCAACCTGACGACAGGAGCTTTGAGGCTGTTGAAGAGCAATTCATAGCTCAAATTAGCCTTACGCACTTGAAATTAGCCCCACATTCAGATAGCTCACTGGAACACTCTGAACTGTGTGGCAGTGTACAGATCTAAAAAAACCAAAACAATTAAATCATATTTTTTTTATTTTGCACCCTTTATAAAGAACATTTCACATGTGACTTGCAGAAGTGTTTTGTTTTCCCCTGTGTTTTTATGCTGTTTATGGTTGCCACTGGATCTAGGTCAAAGCAATTCCCTCGAGTGATGAACAAACCTCTGATGGCTCCATCCAGGGTGTTAATGAGCATGTACATGTCTAAATAGGCATTGGAATATGCATTTTCTTTATGATTTCGGTGAAATGAGAAGGGAAGGTTTATGTTCAAAGCTGATTGAATCTGTGCTGCCCTATTTATATGGCATGGATCATCAGTCTTTGACACCTGTAGAAAATCGCAAATGAGATCACTTTAATATCTCAATTGTTTCTCGCAGGCAGAAGAAATATTGAGCAAATGAACTCCTACCTTTCATAATTTTCTCCTGAGGAAAACCCTAGTAATTTCATATGTGTCTTCTCTAAAGCTTCCACACCCTAATGCTTAAATCTGCCAAACTTCCTGTCCACCATTTTGAATAATGTTGAGAACCTACTCCTCCTAGACTGTTGGTCTGTTTTCACCAAATTTAGCTCAGATCATCTTCAGACCATGCTGGCGTAAAGTAATGGATTTCGTGTTTATATACAAAATTGTTATCATTTAACGCATCAACGAATTTGCTGGTACCAAACTGTGTCTTAGGCTGTATCTCTGCAAAGCTGAGACATATTAACACCAAACTTTGTGTGTGCCATTGTCACCTCACACTGACCACACCACATCAATTTGGTAACATCGCCACCTATTGGTCAAAAGTAATAAACCATTTATTAACCATTAATAATCAAATTTCCAAAAATGCTAATAACTTTTGATTGTATTTAAACTGGTCTTTAAAATGCCGAGAACATAGATACAAATTTAGCTGTAGTCGGTCAAAATTCCTGTCCACCATTTTGATTTATGTTGAAAACCTACTTTTTTGAACCTGATAATTTCGATAATTGATGTCATTACATTTAATCTTTTTTTAACTGGTCCAGAGAATGGAATCAGACTTTCCTATAATTGTAATATCAATATAATTTTAGTATAAACTTTCGATTTCTCATTAACCAGATTCTTCTTAAATCAAATGATCTTGGCCATCTTGCTATCCAGATTAATTTAAAAAGGGATGGTTCACCCTAAAATGAAAATTCTGCCATTAATTACTCGCACTCATGTCGTTCCAAACCTGTAAGACCTTTGTTCATCTTCGGAATACAAATTAAGATATTTTTGATGAAATCCAAAGCTTTGTGACCCTGCATGGACCCTGCAAGGCCAGAAAGGTAATAGGACATCAATAAAATAGTCAATGTGACATTAGTGCTTCAACCGTAATCTTATGAAGCTACGAGAATAATTTTTGTGCTCAAAGAAAGCAAAAATGACAACTTTGTTTAACAATATCTTCTTTTCCGTGTCAGTTTTGTGCAGGAGGAGGAGGATTTGTTCCAGAAACTGGGCTTTGATGCCTTCTTAGGCGATGTATTAAGAGGGATGAATTCAGATGCCCAACTTCTCATAGTGGGTTTAAATGTGTTGACAGTCCCTAATTACTGTTAGTCTGTTAGCATGCTAGAGCACAGCATCTTCTCTAAGAAGTGAATTCCTAAAAGGCTGAGTCCTTTATTCCTCCCCTTTAAAGCAGCCGATGACTGTGACTATTTTAGTTCCATAGCCTCTGTTGAAAGACATCAGCACATAATATCCAGCACATTGATCTGTGAGCTGAGTGAAGAGGACAGTGATGGCTGTAGGAAAACTAATGTCTATAATTATATCATTATTTTATATGTCTCTCACAGAAAGGACATCGATAATAGCCTCAGACTCACAGCAGGAGCTTGTGCTTTTAAAAATCAACTTTATAACAACCCTAGATGTCCCGCTTGTCAGTAGGAAGTTAGGCAACACCAACAGGAAGTTACAAAAGGCCTCCGCTTGCAGTGTATGATCTGGCTTTGGACCCTAAAGATGTTTGATGTGGGTGAATTATTGGAGGTTTAATCTCTGTCTGGCGTCCCCCCTGGGTAGGGGTCTAAATCCTCTGATCACAGCTGATACATGCCTGTGACTTAAGAGGATTTTTCCATTTCGTCCATTTAAAACGACCTCATTGTACAGTGATACATATTAATATGGCATGCATGTGTGCTCTCTTGGTCTCGTTCCTTCTGTTGTTTTTGTGGTATGTGTGGACCAGCTGTGTGTTCTTGGCTTGTTATTTGACTCAGTAGGCCTAATCCGAAACTGCACACTTGCGATGGACAGAGTTCTGACAAACAGCTGCTCAAATGCACGCATGGCTGGGTTGAGTCGCGCCTTGGACCTCTGCTGTCAACCAAAAAGAAGTCGTGCCCAAGTAGATCAAAAGCGTTCCCAGTGGGAATGACTGTTTGCAGAAATGCATATCTGGGTGTGTGTCACTCAGTTTGCCCCAGATTCATCATCTTCCACACCAACACACTCCTACACACCACACCACTAATAACCTCACATATTATATTATATTATATTGTATTATATTATATTATATTATATGTGACCCTTGGGTCAAAGGGATTGCTTTTTCTTTTGTGCCAAAAACCATTAGGATATTAAGTAAAGATCATGTTCCATGAAGGTATTTTGTAAATTTCCAACCATAAATATATAAAACTTCATTTTTGATTAGTAATATGCATTGCTAAGAACATAATTTGCATCCACAGATTCCAGATTTTCAAATATTTGTATCTCGGCCAAATATTGTCCTTACAAACCACACATCAGTGGAAAGCTTATTTAGTCTTCAGATGATGTATACATCTCAATAATATAAAAAAAAAAGACCCATATGACTGTTTTTTTGGTCTGGGGTAACATTTTATTTTATTTTATTCTATATTGTTTTATTTTATTATTATTTTTATTTATTTTATTTTATTTTATACATTCCAAAACGCTTGTCACACTTTAGCATCATTTTAAAAAGACTACTTACTATGGACATAATGTACTTTAAAAGAATAAGCTTGAAGTGTGAATGGATTTTTTTTTTTCAAATTCTTAATTGCATGTTAATTCTAACTAAATGAAAATGTATTAGTTTACATTTATATTAAATGCAATAAGCTGAACTTTACAGTGCTTTTTTGACCCAGCCGATATGTGTTTTCAGGGCCGATACTGATTATTACAGATAAAGTAAACCGATAACCGATATTTTGATATATATGCCTGGTGTAAATATTTTAATTAATGTAAAAAATAAGAATAACAAAGTCTGTGACAAACTTTCTTTAAATACTTTTAAATTGTTTTATCTGCAAACCGATTTTGAAAATGACAGATAACGATAACAATGGCAAGCGATTATAATAAACTAAAATATCCTAAAAAAAATAAAATATATATATATATATATATATATATATATATATATATATATACTTGAACTTGCTATGTACTATATATATATATATATATATATATATATATATATTTAGAAAAAAATGTGAAAATTTATTTAAGATTAAAAAATACATTTATAAAAAAAATATATTAAATACAACTTTTTAATTGTTACTTTTTATTTTCCCTTATGAATTTTTATTTGATGGTTACTCCACATGACATTTTTATAGACATTATATCTGAACATTTTCTGAAAACGGTATAAAAGTTTTTGAAAAGCATATAAAACCAACAAGAATACAAATAGCTAATTTCTATGAACTTCAATTTTTTTTTAAATTGTTTGTATCTGCCTTATTTTTGTTGTGGACACTCTTGTTAGTCACTGACCTATCTATATGATGAAATTCATACATTTTTAAGTGCAGCGCAAGTATCCAAATACTTTTTGAGGCCACTGTATCATGAGTATTGTTTAGACGTGTGCTCAGAGGAAGTGGTCATACTGCGGCAGTCACTGCAAGGCCTGTCTGTTTGTGTCGCCATGGGCACTGCCTGTAAGAACAAATGCTGTGGGCACAGCAAATGAGATAGAAAGCGGTCACTGAGTGGACATAAATATTTAACTGAGACAATATCAGTCTGGCTGAGTATCAGCCAATTGTAATGGCTCAGTGCATCTTTTCTGCTGTGTTCGTATCAAGCAAACAAAGTTCTGCCAAACCATTTGCTGACAGCCTCAGCTAACCTAAGCGACACACCATGCTGTTAGTCACGAGTCACTCCTGTTTAGACTCATTCCATGGATACCTTTGGTAAATTTGAGAAGCTGTTGAGAATTGGTCGCATGACATTTGTGTGAGAGTCCTGTGGATAACGCATGAGCTCTCAAATCGCATTTACAATCAAATACTCACTAGGGGTCCACCAATATGTGTTTTTTTAGGGCCGATGCTGATACTGATTATTACAGATCAAGTAGATTGATAACCATTATTTTGAACCAATATATATGTCTGGTGTAAAAATAAAAATTGTCAAATGTTAAAATTAAGAATAACAAGGTCTCTGACAAAAACTTTCTTTAAATTCTTTTCAATTATTTAATTGACAATTTGGCTTTGAAAATGACAGATATGGAATATCAATAAAAATGCTTAATATCGGTGCTTAATATCTTTTTTGTGAAAAACTATTGTCTTATCATAAACAAACAGAAACTAAAAAGTCTTCACAGCATATAAATAAAAGTTTGGTTTAACTTGAAGAAACTGTGACAGAAATGTATTACTAAATGTAATGATAGTACTATTACTACTAAAATAATTATTATTAAAGCATAATTTGTAAGGAATCCAAAAAACATTTTTTTACAGAGAATTAATTACCAGAATCATGTAAATGCACAACAGGATTTAAGGGGAAAAAATGCTATTAAATAATTATAAATTCATTTTTTTTTTCTAAATTTAATTTATTTAGAGATGCTTTTGTTACAATTACAATTTATTACAATAAATTACAGTTTAATGAAACCATTAAAATGGAATTCTGAAAATATGGAAAACTCAGAATTTGGTAAAAATAAAACTAAATTTAAAAAGGAAAAAAAAGTTTATAACATTTTATTTAACCATTAAAACTGAGTCTAGAAAAAAAAATAATCAATAAAAATTTAAATGGGAAAAAACGGATTTTGGGAAAAATTAAAACGGATTTCATAGGGCCCATAGGGCTCAATGTTTATATATATATATATATATATATATATATATGTGTGGATAAAAGTCTAAATTAAATCTGCTTCGGTTTTAAACTACTCAATTTAAAGGGATTAATGTATTTCTTTGTGAACTCTTTCTTTGAAATGTCAAAGTTTTTGTGGACAGAAATCTCTTGGGTTTCATTAAAAATGCCTTAATTTGTGTTTTGGAGATGAATGAAAGTCTTAGGGGTTTGGAACGACATTAGGGTGAATAAATAATGACCGAATTTTGAATTCAATTTTTTGGGGGGGGAACTTCCCCTTCCCCCCTAAATTGTTCTTTTTCTCATAGAAAGCTATCGTATGGCATAAGAAGACATAAATCTAAGGAACTACTAAATGCTAAGATTGGGGGTTTGATTCTGTAGAATATGTAATTGTAAAATGAGTTGTATGGGCTATTTAATGGTACCTTTATGGTGCTTTATGTTCTTGTTGTAGCTTCAAAGTCCCTGGTTGCAGAGTGTTTTTATTTCATGGAAAATGCATTTAAATTAGACACTAGGCTGATAGCTAGAGTTCAGAAAAGCTGTGTTTTTCCAAAGGCTTATTTATTGTCAAAACGCAGCTCATAAAAATTCACCCATCAGACCCCACCCGACAGCCAGAATGGTCCGGGCTGGGGGCGGTTATGGTGATTCATTTCCCATGCTGCTTAGCTGCTATGGCAGATGAGAGGAGTCAGACAAGGGGTTTTATAGAGCCAAATTAACAGGCATCTGTGTGCCACAGCAGGGCCACAATTGGTGACGGTACGCATCACCACGTGTGTATATGTGTGGCACACGGTGCTCCAGACTTGGGTGGGGTCTTTCCTCCCAGTGTAATTAAACCCACAGGACCACCGTCCAGACACTCTTTCCCCACACGTGCACAGCTAACTGTTTGTCTAATGCATGTCGTTTATCATGAACAACCCCCACACATCATAGCACACACATGCACATCCATCATTCGCACAGTTAATATACCCCATCCGCACACACTAATTGGGTTAGATTGTCCCGATTCTCACCCCATCCTCTTAATGAGAGACTTCAAAAAGCCCCGCATCAATATTTCACGTCCCTCGCTGCATGTGTTTGAATATTTCCTTATGATTTAGTATCTTGACATGTTTTGTTTTACCCTATAAGTGGAGAATCTGTACATTATGAAGGAAATCTTCATACAGACTTCCTCACAGAGCGGAGCTCAGTAGGACACATCCTTCGCATCACAGCAGGGTTTCCTACAAGATTTTGTATTTCCAGTGGGGGGTAACCCCCCTCAAACCCAAAAACGATTTTGCTTAGATTTAGATTTTGCTAAACATTAACAATTCTATTTTTTCTGACATAAATTAGTTTTTGATTAAAATGGCATTGTAAGAAAACTCTGAAACTCCACTCTTCTACATTATTAACTTGTGCTTAGTGTAAAATGATTTAAAGGCGACATCTGATGCCCATTTTCAACAAGATGGGGTCTTCATGAAATGTCTGTTATATACCATGGTTAAAATTCCTCAATGGTCTGGGAAAACAACACCTTTTTACCTTGTCAAAAACAGCTCTGTTAACTGGGACCCATTTCGCTGCATGTCTCTTTAAATGATAATGAGCTACTGCTCACTCCACCCCTCTTTTTAATTTTGTGTATTTGGTGGCACATTACCATCAAAAACAAAACTAATCCACTGCATCCTCAGTGGCTCTGATGTTGAGAGAAAATGAACTCTTATGTTCACTTTTACATCCAAATACAAAATACCTGCTTTGCTTACGAGACTTTTGCTTGCTTACAATGTTGTTACAGCTGCTCGGGCGGGGCCTAAGCAGTATGATGTCATACTGCTCAGAAAATCAAAACGGCTTGATAATTGAGACTGTTTAGTTTTTTTATGGATAAAAAAAAAGCAGTGAATAGATTTTTGTCAGTGTAGGTTGGTTGTGTCCACACACTGCTAAGACACATTTATTTGCAAACACCATGTAAAAGTGAATTTTACATCTGATATCCCTTTAAGTTTCAAAAACCTATTTTGAACATTTCTTTTAGTAACTGTTCTCTGCTTGAATTGATACAAATATGCAATAATTAAATGAATTAAACTACTTTCCCTGCAATTTATGAGCTTCGCATTAACCACATTAATATTTCTATAAACGGCAACTGCCATCCAAAGAGTATAACTGATTTTACTTTTCTATTTATGCTGTTCATTTTTGAAATAAATGAAATAGTGTTCGTTATTGAATAAAGTAATACTTTTATTCAGTGGGGTGCATTAAATTGATCAAAAGTGCCAGTAAAACTTTTATAATGTTAGTAAAAAATTATATTCCAAATAAAAGTTAGAAAGTTTCTGTTCATCAAAGAATCCTGAAAAATGTATTGCAGTTTCCACAGAAATATTTAACAGCTCAATATTAAGCTGTTTTCAAAATTGATAATAATAAAAAATGTTTTTGAGCATCAAATCAGCATATTAGAATGATTTCTGAAGGATTATGTGACACTGAAGACTGGATTAATGATGCTGAAAATTCAGCTTTGCATCACAGAAATAAATTACATTTTAAATAGAAAGCAATTATTTTAATGTTTAATAATATTTCACAGTATTACTGTGTTTGATGTATATTTGATCAAATGAATGCAGCCTTGGCGAGCAAAAGAGTTCTTTCAGAAACATTAAAAAGACCACAATTTACAAACAGATGCTCTACTAGGAAGAATCATCTCAAGTCTCAAGAAAAACGGTTTAATGTTAAGTTGAATAAAATCTTTAATAGCTTAAAAACATTAATGGCATAACATAACACATTTACACCCCTTATTTATGTGCCATTTTGCTGTGACACTGTAGATTCAGCAGCGGTGTAGGCATCATAGGAAGTCACCACTGGACCTTGTTTAGCTGCAGTGTGCATCCCTCTTCCTGTCTGCTCTATTTTCTCTCCCCCGTCATTCCATGTTCTCGCTGGCCCTTTTGGCTCACTTGTTTCTGTCACTTGCGGTCCATCTCCGCATCCTTATTTGCCCCTCTTGCTATCTCTCCATCCCCCTCAATCACTCCTCTCTTCAGCGCTGGTATAGGATTAGCATAGCTAATTTACGCCGGCCAGTGTTCACTGAGTTGTGAATGTGCTAAATGTGCATTTCCATGATAAAGGCCGTGGCTCCGAGCTGCTCGTCTGTCACAGAAGTATGGCATTACTATTGTCCCGAGGGGCTGTTGAGCCGCATCATTTCGTGTTTGCTTTTGAAGTGTTCAAATTCATTTTCCAGCACTCGGTACAGTACGCCGCTCTATTGTGCTGAGAGAACGTTACAGTAGATTGTAAAAGCCACGTTTCTGTGCTGAATGGGGACCCCCAGGGCTCTGTAATGATGTATGCAAGCACTTTAAACATCAAAGCAAGCGTTTATGCAATCTTTAGTGAGCGTGTGCAATGCTGCTTTTGTGTAATATAAGTCTGTGTGTGTGTTTTTTACAGGTCGACGAGCTGTACGAGGGCTTTTGTATTCAGAGACGGTTGCGTGATGGCGCCAGTAAGATGAAACAGGCCTTCACTGCTTCACCCTCCACTAAAGGCACACGTGAGAGTCTGGCGGAGGTCAACCGCAGATACAAAGAGTATACAGAGGTACATTAATGTTTGTTTGTCTGAGCCGTAGGCCATTTTTTTAATCACTTGGGTCACACCGCAAAGTACATATTTGAAATCAGAGTACATATTTGTCTGAATGCCTGATTGACTAATTGGTCTGTGTAATTAGGCTGGTTTCAGGTTCAGTTGTTTCTGACAAGGCACTTACATAAGACATACAGGTCTATAATATGCAGTTGAGGTCAACCCTTTCCAACAATGACTATGTGAAATATCTTATTCAGGTCAGTACTAAATAAACAATAACATGCATTTTGTATGATCCCTCCTATTTTGGTAAAATAATTAACATTTTGCAGATTTTGAAAGGGGGATGTAAACTTTTGACCTCAACTGTATATTTTTTTATTTATTTAAAGGGAAAGTTTACCAAGAAACCTACTCACCCTCATGTCATTCCAAACCTGTAAAATCATTGATATTTAAGATATTTTTGATGAAATCCAAGAGCTTTCTGATCCTGCATGGATAGCAATGCAACTACCACGTTTAAGACCCAGAAAGGTAGTAAGGACATTGTTAAAATAGTCCATGTGACATAAGTGGTTCAACCTTAATTTTATAAAGCTACAAGAGTACTTTTTATGCATCATGCTACTCTCATGAACATGTGGAGGAGACTGACACGGAAGAAAAGAAATAGTCAAATAATATCTTTTTGTTTTCTTTACACACAAAATGTACGGTTGAACCACTGATGTCACATGGACAGTTTTATCAGTGTCCTTACTACCTTTCTGGGCCTTGAATGTGTCAGTTGCATTGCTCTCTGTGCAGGGTCAGAAAGCTCTTGGATTTCATCAAAAATATCTTAGTGTTTTTAAGATGAACGAAGGTCTTGCGGGTTTGGAACGACATGAGTGTGAGTAATTAATGACAGAATTAAATTTGTTCAATTCACCTATCATTCATATTATCATGTGTTCACGTCTCCTCAGAACATGAGCACTTTTGAGGCTGAGCTGGAGAACCTGTTGGGGGAGTTTCATATCAAAATGAAAGGTACAGGATTTTGGCCCAAAAATGTAGAAGAATCTATTAAATATTTGTTGCATTTCAATAACAAACTTTTTAACTCCTTTGCTTCCTGTCTCAGGATTAGCTGGTTTTGCCAGGCTTTGTCCCGGCGATCAGTATGAGGTGAGTTGTTGTGAAAACCTGAAATTCTTTCACAACATACTGAAAATACATTTCATGCATTTATTTTCTGTAATAAAGCCGGATGCTTCTGTCGTCTATCAAATTACTAAATGCTTGTAGTAATTGCCTGCTGCTCTGCCAAGTACATCCAGTTCATTTGTAATCACAGCTTGCCTAGCAACGTTTTCTCTTCTGATCCACAAGTACATACACCCACCAAACCCAATTAGATTTTGTAAGGCTGTATAAAACTAAACACTAAAAAACACCCATTGCTTTACTGCTCTATTAACAATTATGTGAACTTTTGTTCTAATTCTGACATTTTAGTTACTTTTGCCTCTCCTTTCTGGCAGATTTTCATGAGATACGGCAGACAGCGGTGGAAACTGAAGGGAAAGATCGAAACAAACTCCAAGCAGAGTTGGGATGGAGAGGAAATGATCTTCATGCCCCTCATTACAGACCTCATCAACATCAAGGTGGGCTCCAGTCCACACAGTTGTCCTTGAAAGAAACCCAGTGTAATGGCAATGACAAACTGGGCTGTAACCAACAAGGACATTCAAAAAGACACATCCTATTAAAATCGGTGGTGTCCATTCCTGCTCCTGGAATGTCAGCGTTCTATAGATTTTGGCTCCAATCAGCTCCAAACGCTTGTCTAGATGTTTCTAGTGAGTCTGAAGACCTTGATTAGCTGGTTTAGCTGTGTTTAATTAGGGTTGGAGCTAAATTCTTTAGAACAGTGGCCCAGAAAGATCAGGTTTGGACACCCCTGCTCAATATTGATCAACATTGATTCCTAAAATTTTAGATTTTGTCCCCTCAATCTTTGGTTACATCCTTGGTGAATGCAGCAAAAACATATTCCAATGAAGAACGCTATGAATTTATTTTAAATGATAAATTTCTGAAGTGTCATCTCTTATTTAATGATCTTTATTTTACTAGGTGACCGAGTTAAAGGGGTTGGCCACTCACATCTTAGTGGGTAGCGTGATCTGTGAAACCAAGGACCTGTTCACGGCTATGCCTCAGGTGGTAGCTGTAGACGTCAACGACCTGGGAACCATTAAACTTAACCTGGAGGTTGCCTGGTTGTAAGTGACGTTATCTAATAAAACAAGATAAGAAGTGTGGAGTTTCAGTGCATTTAGTCACAGTAAATAAAAGTGATGGTATATACTGCCCTCTTCAGGACAGTCATGGAAGCTACACTGAAATACTTCTGCCGAACATTTAATGGGACATAAAAAAGTTAATGTGTCTTCTTTTTAAATACTTTTGTATGGTATTAGATTGCTGTACATGAATCTATGTCTGTCTTGCTTTTGCAGTCCATTTGACGTGGAGGATCTGACCCTGTCCTCAGGAAACATCAGCAAAGCCACCGCCCTTCAGAGACGAGTATCAGTGTACAGCCAAGGCACACCCGAGACGCCCACTTTCCAGGACACGTCTTTCTTTGTGAGTGCATTTCTGAAAACTACTTCTCAGTTCTGTGTAAAGTCCTGCTTCTATGACTGTGCTAAACCCATAAGCTTGATTGGTAGCTGCATCATTACACACTTAAATGTCCTTGTGAGAAAGAAGTACACTTTAGCACACTTTTAAAAATATGCATATTACGGAAATAAAAGAATCTATTCTTAAAGGAGAAGTTCACTTCCAGAACAAAAATTTACAGATAATGTACTCACTGCATTTATTTGCTCCAAATACAGCAAAAACACTAAAATTTTGAAATATTTTTTTACTATTTAAAATAACTGCTTTCAGTTAGAATATATTTTAAAATGTAGTTTTATTTATTTTACTGTGATTTCAAAGCTGAATTTTCAGTATAATCAATCCAGTCACATGATCCTTCAGAAATCATTGTAATATTCTGATTTGCTGCTCAAAAAAACATTTATTATTGTTATTTTGTTGAAAACAGATTTTTGTCAGAAGACTGCATCTTTTGTAACATTATGTCTTTATCATCACTTTTGATCAGTTTGAAGCATCCTGGCTAAATAATTTCTAAAAA
The DNA here is from genome assembly GCA_033026305.1 of Cirrhinus molitorella. Classification (NCBI taxonomy): domain Eukaryota; kingdom Metazoa; phylum Chordata; class Actinopteri; order Cypriniformes; family Cyprinidae; genus Cirrhinus; species Cirrhinus molitorella. Next base: position 10,893,622 of record CM065131.1, read on the forward strand.
TTTGTATATGTGTGTATATGTGTGTATATGTGTGTGTGTGTGTGTGTGTGTGTGTGTGTGTGTATAGTGTATAATGTTATCTTTGAATCTTTCTATTCATCAAAAAATCCAGAAAAAATTTACTAAACTGTTATATTATATATTATGTTATATTAAATATTAGTTTCTTAAACAGCAAATCGGCATATTAGAATGATTTCTGAAGGATCATGTGACACTGAAGACTGGGTAATGATGCTGAAAATTCAGCTTTGAAATCACAGGAATAAATTACATTTTAAAATATTTAAACATAAAACAGTTGTTTTAAATAGTAAAAATATTAATAAAAAAAACATAAAAAATCTTAGTGTCTTTTTAAAGTAAACTTTTTACCTAAGATTTTTTCAAAGTGCCCTTTTTAAAAGTGAGTTAAACAGTAAAACAGTAATAAACTCTCTTTAAGTAGACCTAAGTGGCCTTTAATTTCATTCACATACATATATATATATATATATATATATATATATATATATCTTCTATTACAGTGTTTTAATAGCATAATTATAATTTGATGGGCACATTCAGTACAGTTAAGCACGCATAACTTTCACAAGGATGTACATACAGTATCATACAGGATATTGAGGTTTTGCAATCAGGTCTTAGATCACGATCACACTGTCACACTTCAGTATTAACCTAAATATTAATGCTACTGAGTTTGTTCTAGTAGTTCCGGGTTGAGTGTTTATTATTTTGTCTGTATTACTGAATATGACAGCACTTGTGTGTGAATGTTCATGTTTAGTTGTTCTGTTTTGTGTAATTAATTGTATTCACCCTGTGGTACTATGTGCATCGTGGTTGTTGTGTGTATGCGTGTGTGTTGCTGGCAAAGAAGTGGCATCCTCGGCGGTGGGAGGGCCAACGCCTCTCGTTCTTGCACACGCTCAGAGAGACGCTCTTAGAGAAACTCAGACGCAGTCGCTCTTTTGGCGATCTGGCAGCGCTGAGACCTCGCTCAAGGTCCAGTCTGGAAGTCTACGTGAGTCAGGTCACTGAGTGTCCTGCCCTTCTGAGTGAACATCTGCGTGTGGCTCTTTTCTTGCGTTTTCTGCTTTAACTTTGAATTGTTCACACACACATTTTAAACAATGGCTGTTGTAGTTTTCACAATTGCTTTTTGGTTTTATGTTCAGTATGTACACTACCAGTCAAATGTTTTTGGACAGTAAGATTTTTAAGTTGTTTTTTTTAAGTCTCATTTGCACAACAAGCCTGCATTTATTTGATCCAAATTACAGCAAAAACAGTAACATTTTGAAATAGTTTTACTATTTAAAATAACAGTTTTCTATTTGAATATATTTTAAAATGTAATTTATTCCTATGATTTCAAAGCTGAATTGTCAAAAACATTTATTAGTATTGTTGCAAACAGTTGAGTAGAAATTTTAAAGTTTCTTTGATGAATAGAAAGTTCAGAAGAACAGCATTTATCTGAAATAGAAATCTTTTGTAATATTATAAATGTCTTTATCATCACTTTTGAGCAATGTAAAGCATCCTTGTTAAAAAAAAAAACAATTGTACTGACTCCATGCTTTTGAACGGTATTGTGTATAATGTTACAACAGCTTTTTATTTCAGATAAATGATGATCTTTCTATTAATCAAAGAATCTTTACAAAATGTACTCGGCTGTCTTAAATATTGATAATAATAATACAAATGTTTCTTGAACAGCAAATCAGCATATTCGAATGATTTCTGAAGGATCATGTGACACTGAAGTCTGGAGTAATGATGCTGAAAATTTAGCTTTAATCACAGGAATAAATTACATTTTAAAATATATTCATATAGAAAGCAGTTATTTTAAATAGTAAAAATATTTCACAATATTAATGATTTGACTGTATTTTGGATCAAATAAATGGAGACTTGGTGAGCAGAAGAGACTTTCTTAAAAAAAATTAAATATCATGCTGTCTAAGAACTTTGACTGATAATGTATCTGATGGTCAATGGTTTTTAATCAGGGTTCTCTGAGAAATAGAAAGTTTAAAAGAACTGCATTTGAAATAGAAATCTTTTTTAAACAAAATACTGTCAGGTATTTTCAGTTGAACGTATCCTTTCAAACAATTTCATTCATAGAAAAAAAACTAACATTTGAATAGTGGTAAATTTAATATAGAAATCTTAGGGGTGACTTTAAGTGAAAAGATTTTGGCCTTTTGGGAATTCCTGTGTTAAACTATTTCAGCCATTCTTCTGCTCTTTAGTGTGTTAGATTTTTGAACAGATAATAAATCACATCAGAGAGATTTTTTACATATTTACATTTTCTTTCTCTTTCCATCACATAGTCCACATTACAAGACGACGTCTTTGAAAACGGAGGTTGCGGTGTTGCCGAATGCAAACGTCTGTCTTTCACCTTCTCTGACACGCCCACCTCAAGCCCCGCCCCCATCCAGTCTAACCCCGAGATCATGGTCACGCCCCCTGAGACGGACCTTCCCTCTGAACCGACTCCAGCCTCTGAGGAGCAGCCGGTTGAGGAGGAATGTGTAGAGGAGGACTGCGGCAGTGTCAGCGTCAGCGATCCAGACCTGGAGTGGGACCAGGCTGAGGCCCAGGGGCACGGCACCAGCTCAGCGGCCCTCTCGCTGTGCTCCGAGAGTCAGCTGTCTGCGGTGGGACCCGAGGATGTGGTGTTCCTGGAGTCCAACATGCCTGATGAAGCCCTGGAACTAAAGCCAGTGGAGCTGGATGGGGAGGAAGGCAGTCTGACCAGGCAGCTGGTGAGGAGGCTCACCTCTTCTGACATGCTGCCCGAAGCCTGTGGTGTGAGCTGGTCTGGAGAGGGTAGCAGGACCTTTCAGGAGAGCAGCCTGGAAGAGGCCATTCAGTCCCTGCTCCTGCGGCTGGAGAGTTTGGGCCAGCGCTGTGGGGAGCTGCAGGACTTGGAGCAGGAAGTCATGAGACTTGAAGACCTGCTTAAGGTGAATGAGTTCTCAGTGGTCTTGGTTCATTTAATTAGCATGAATTTACCAAAGACCATCTTCGGGTCTCTTTTTTTGTCTTCTGCTTGACTCTTCTGATTTCAGTCTTAAATGAAGGTTGTTGTCTCTCCTTAGTGTCGGGTACCTGCTCATAGAAGCCGTTCATCGAGCCTAAGTTTGACCGTGGAGAGTGCTCTGGAAAGTTTTGACTTCCTCAACACCTCTGACTTCGATGACGATGACACAGGAGATGATGCTGCTGCTCTCTCACGCGCTGTCTTCTTTGACATGGAGTCAGAGAGAATCGGGTGAGTTGGACATTTAAACCCTTTGGGGTTCAGGTTTCTTCAAGGAACTTGACTATATGGCCTGTAGTTGCGATTATGAGCGCCCTCTGGTGGTGACAATATGTCTTGTATGTTTAACAGGTCAGGCCAACATCCAGAAGCAAGAGGTCACCTGAGTGAAGCCCTCACAGAGGACACTGGAGTGGGGAATAGCGTGGCCGGCAGCCCGCTGCCTCTCACCACAGGAAACGAGAACCTGGATGTGGCCATCGTTGTTCATCTACAATACTGCAATCATCTCATTCAGGTAATTCTGTTTTTCCACTTTTACAACTTTATTTTCTCCTTCTCAGATTCCACAGTAGTGTGATTTTCTTTGTCTGTTTCACCGAAAATGGATAGTCAACAGAACATTTATGGCATAAACAGATTGAACTGTCATTGAAGTTTCTCTATGTTTGGGATGCAGTTGTTGACTTCAGGAGGAAGCCAGTCGCAGCACAAGACATACCTGCAAAAACTAACAACTCAAACACTTCTGTTGGAGGAGCTCAGTGAGAAAAACTTTGACAGACCTGGCAGCTGCATTTTAGTGTCTGATGGTGAGTGTGTCTTAAATATCTTGTTGTGAAGTGTTCATGTTTACTAGTCCTTGTGGAAGATTTTTGACTTCTCACATTTGCTTTAAATCTTGCTTTTTAAAGATGTATGGCTTAAATTTTATTTTCTTAATGGCATGTATTTGTTATATTGCATAAACTAAGCCACCAAATGAAAATGAGGAGCAAAATCACAATCTGTACTGAGGTTTTTGTTAAACCAAGGAATTATAATACAAGCGACCCAATGACCTGTAGTTATAATGTGAAATACACCTAAGAAATACAGTTTAAGTCAAAAGTTTACATACACATGGCAGAATCTGCAAAATGTTAATTATTTTACCCAAATAAGAGGGATCATACAAAATGCATGTTATTTTTCATTTAGTACTGACCTTAATAAGATATTTCACATAAAAGACATTTACATATAGTTCACACGAGAACATAATAGTTGAATTTATACAAATGACCCTGTTCAAAAGTTTACATACGCTTGATGTTGTTACCTGATTAATCCACAACTGTGTTTGGTGTTGTTTGTCCTGAACAGTTAAACTGCCTGCCGTTCTTCAGAAAAATCCTTTATTCCCACAAATTCTTTGTTTTTTTTTTTTTTTTGTTTGTTTTTTTTTAGCATTTTTGTGTATTTGAACCCTTTCCAACAATTACTGTATATTTTGAGATCCATCTTTTCACACTGAGGACAACTGAGGGACTCATATGCAACTATTACAGAAGATTCAAATGTTCACTGATGCTTCCGAAGGAAAAATAATGCCTTAAGAGCCAGGGGTAAAAAAAAATTGAATTTACAGATTAGGGTAAATTGAACTTATTTTGTCTTTTGTAGCTTCTGAAGAGCAGTGCTAAATGAAAACAGTTTGATATTTAGGCAAAATAAGAAAAATGTACACCTATTTTCATTCTGTTCAAAAGTTTACACCCCTGGCTCTTAATGCATTCTGTTTCCTTCTGAGTCATCAGTGAGTGTTTGAACTTCCTGTAATAGTTGCATATGAGTCCCTCAGTTGTGCTCAGTATGAAAAGATTATCTCAAAATCATGCAGTCATTGTTGGAAGGGGTTCAAATTCACAAAAATGCTGAAAAACCAAATAATTTGTGGGACCTGAAGGACTTTTGAACGGGGTCATTTTTAAAAACTAAACTATTATTTTCTCTTGTGGACTGTATGTAAACATCTTTTATGTGAAATATCTTATTTAGGTCGGTGCTAAATAAAAAAATAAGAAGCATTTTGTATGATCCCTCTTATTTTGGTAATATAATTAACATTTGCAGATTTCTGACTTGTACATTTTCTCAATTCACTCTTTAGGTGTGGTGAAAAGTTGTGTTTGAAATGAAATAACCTCTCTTGGTTCCCTAAACAGTATTGCCTGAAATGGTGGAGCGTCCGGCGCTGATGTCCCTGTGGTCCGACTGCAGTGGTGGTCTGTTCCATACTACACTGGACCGAGTGTTAAAGCACATGCATCTTAGCTTCGCCTTACCGCTGCAACAGATTCTGCCTCATTCTCCTGACTCAGGTAGTGACAATGGCACCAGTATTAATCTGCAGGAGGTAACATCAGTGAATGTAACATCACCGTTCATTTGCCTGTGTTTGCTTGTGTATCCAGTGATCAGAATGGTGGTGAATGAGATGATGGACAAGAGCGAGCTGGCCTCTTCCTTGTCCCTGTCACTGTCCCCTCTGGCACAGGATGTCCTCACTGTGTTTCAGTTCCACCGATACACTGTTGAACACGATGTCACGGATATGGAGCAGCACCTTCTGGATTTAGCCAAAGAGGGTAAGACGCTTTATTGAATAATTAGTTTAAAACTATATAGGTTATTAGCACAGTTTTGGCATAGCGTAAAACTTTTTTGTGTCCAAACCAGTCATGCTTGAAGAAGCCCTGAGCTGTGGGGATACTGAACGTTGTGTGAAGGAACTACAGGAAGTGTCCGTCGTGTGTCTCCAGCCACGTCCTCAAACCCTGTGGGCCGTGGCTGCGCTGTTGACCTCTGATGACCCTGATGTGATGAAGGCCGCTACAGCCTTCCTTTCCTCTGCTGCCTCACACAAACCCTTCAGGTCAAAGGTCAGTCTTCTACCTGGCTTGTACAGCCCATTGTTGGCTATTGATGGAACTGATTAAGAGGTTGGTCTATAGCTGGGTTTAAATGTACAGTCAAACCAAAAATATTCAGATACCAGATATAATTTTTTATATTTTTTCACTAGTGGGTGCAGGACACTATAGTTCATTTATGTAAGTGAGGATAGCAAAATACAGTAAACTGTGACATACCTTTCTATCAAAGTTACCTGACATTTTCAAGATGAATTTGTTCTGACACAGTTTAACTCTAAACAAAGTTCAAACCGTGTAAATGTCAGTAATGTTGAAGGTGTCTGAATAAATTTAGGTAACTAACATTCAAAAGATTGAAAGAGTTTTTTTTTATGTTTGTCTTCAACAGGCTGTTGATTGTTACACACAAGCCTTATCAGAAGTAGATAGATCAAGAGCTGCATGTGCCGCTTTGAGCTGCTTGCAGGTTGGTTTGTCTCTTTGATTGATTCACACGTCAGCTAAACTGAAGATCATATCTGTGCATGTTTACAAGACTTTTTATTAAGCCTCTATGTCTGTCTCTTGTTATTGTCAGGCTGTGGAGAGCATTGACGCTGTGGTTTTATTGTGTGACTCAGCCGATGAAGATCTCCACCAGATTGCCATAGAAACCCTCCTTACTTTCGGTAAAACATCCAGTCACATGAATGACACATCCTCTGCACTATTAGTCAGTTTATGCTATTTCTGCAAATTAGTGTAAACCTGACTGAAATCCCATTCTAGACAGCATTTTATTACTTTCATTACTTTTGGTCTGTTTTTCTGGAACAACTGTACGATTAACATTTAGGATTATGCTTGCACCATAGTCCCTACAGGTCCTTAAAACATCTTAAAGGGATAGTTCACTGAAAAATGAAATTTACACCATGATTTACTGACCTTTAAGCCATTTTAGGTGTAAATGACTTACTTCTTTCAGATGAGTACAATCGGAGTTACATTAAAAAATGTCCTGGCTTGTCCAAGCTTTATAATGGCAGTGAATGGCTGTTGAGATTTTGAAGCCCAAAATAGTGCATCAGTACATCATAAAAAGTGCTCCACATGGCTCCTAGGGTTTAATAAAGGCCTTCTACAGCAAAGTGATGTGTAAGAAAATTATCCATATTTAAAACTTCATAAACTGTAATCTCTAGCTTCCACTAACTGTCGTTTGCCTGTTCATGAGAGAGTGGCTTTCCAGCGGATGATGTAGGACGTAGGTGTAGCGTAAGCTCCAGTGAGAATATGCTAGTCTAACGAGAACCAAGGTTTGTTTACAGCAAAGGAAAACCACCTCCTCTTCCACGTTCGTCAATTCTCACCAGAGCTTACGTTACACCTACGTCCTACGCTGGAACGCGAATCTCTCGTGAACCCATGTATGACCGTTAATGGAAGCTAGAGATTATGGTTAATAAAGTTTTAAATATGGATATTTTTCTTACACAAACACATCGTTTTGCTTCAGGAGGCCTTTATTAACCCCTCAGAGCCATGTGGAGCACTTTTTATGATAGATGGACACACTTCTTCGGGCTTTAAAATCTCAACACCCATTCATTGGCACTGACTTTTTTTTTATAACTTGTATTTGTCTGAAAGAAGTAAGTCTTATACACATAGGATGGCTTGAGAGTGAGTAAATCATGGGCTAATTTTCATTTTTGGGTCAGCTATCCCTTTAAAATAAATTATTTTATCAAATGCAAAGTCAAAAAAATAATTTAATGTATTAAATAGTATAACAAAAGTCATAAGTAACATTTTCTGGGGACAGAAAAACAGCAGTTTAAAATCAATGGACACTTTGCATTTATTATGAATTATGACAATAATTTACTTTTGGTGTTTACATTTTAATATGTTGTAGGTAGATGTATAAGTGCATATAGGAGCAGTATGTTTCGCTTTCCAGACGTAGCTTAGCCAGCACTGCAGATGTGGAATGGGTACGAATCATGTGAAAAACATGACTTACGATGAAAGAGCTGAAAGATGAGAGATTGAAAAACAAGCTAAAACGGCATGCTTGAAATTGCGTTTTTACATCACATTGGCTTTTGTTCATACTATTGGGTAGTGCAGATGGTACGTTATTTCAAAATGTCACGGAGCATTAGAGTTATAGCGCCACAACGGACATTTCAAGTCAGAACTGTGATACATACAAAACCAATATGCTCATCTGTTCTGGGGGAAAAAAAACAAACACCCTTTAAGCGCCACTTAGTGGACATTTCACATCGAATATGCCACCAAAACGTATGTGACGGTACTATTTTTATTATTTTAGACTTTTATTAACATTTAAGAGTGGCCTTTTATTGTGGCCAGTCTAAGGCTACCCCTGTGCAATAATTGTGCTGTCTAATCAAAATCTTGATATGCCACACCTGTGAGGTGGATGGATTATCTCTGCAAAGGAGAAGTGCTCACTAACACAGATTTAGACAGATTTGTGAACAATATTTGAGAGAAATAGGCCTTTTGTGTACATAGAAAAAGTCTTAGATATTTAAGTTCAGCTCATGAAAAATGGGGGCAAAAACAAAAGTGCTGCGTTTATAATTTTGTTCAGTGTACATGGGTTCAATGCTTATAAACCACCTAAAAACCGCACAGCTCCAGTCTTCCTGTGTCTTACAGAGCATGTTTATGTGTGTTTCTATTCTCAGGTGAAGACGGGCGGCTGGCATACGAGCAGTTGGACACAGTGCCGAGGGAGATGGTGCGGCTAGGGACTCGCCGTGGTAACGCCGTTACCACTTCGTTTTAGAAAACAACACACTTTAGATGTGAAATCAGAGGAAAATGAGGCTTGGCCTTCAATTTAGGCCGGTATCCTGAGACCTTCATCAGTCTCCTTTCCTGCAGGATGTTTGCACGTGTCACGGTAGTCAAGAGTCATTAATTGCTGATTGAACAGTAAGAGGGTTAATATTGAAAGTTAGTAATTTGCAAATTGCAGTTGCACAGTTGGAGGCATGTAAATAGACAGCAAATCCTATTTTAAATTCGTCCTGGGATTTTTATTATTTTTTTTGCCTTTGTACATGCCGTTCCGTTTCAGGGATTATAAGGGACTGTTTGAATGCTCCCCGCTTGAGTTTTTTGACCTGGACAGAGTGAGATTTCTGTAACCTCTGGGAAAGGAAAGATTGGACAGTGGAATGCTGATTTATATATCGCTCACTTGAAAATATTTCCATGGATGGAGCCTGTGGTAAACAACTGCATTAACATTACTAATGCCTGAGCACATGGGATCTTACAACAAGCATCAGAGTATCTGAAAATGCACTTTCACACTATACTCAGTCAGAGAAGCGTGATGCGTTACTGTGAATTTTTGGTTTCTACGTAAATGAAGACTGGAAGTATATTTGCTCTGTGATCTGAACTCGCTTCTGTGCCTATTGTTACTGTACTACTGAGTCATGTGACTGTAATATCATTTGTTTTATTTATTTTTTCATTTCTCTTCACTATGGTAAGATGCTGATTTCACCTTCTTTTTTTTTAATACTGAGAACAGATTGTATTAACATTGTACTAAATATCTGTTCACAATATGATTAGGTACAGTCAGGATGGTGTTAATGAGGGGCTATTCACTATTAATTTTATATATATATATATATATAAATAGTTGGCATTTTACATATAGAAAGATGTTTTATTAATAAGTATCATCTTTTAAGTGTATTCATGACGTTCTACAGTATTTGTGCTCAAGGGAACCTTTCCTTAACGTCTTTTCAATATGCTAATGCACCTGACGCTTGCTTCGCTTTTTGACATTTACACACTCTGTGTTGAAAGCTCTCAAATGTGAATTTACGCTTATGGCGGCAATTAAAAAGCAGTTTTGTAGATCGCCCTAACCTATTTTTACAATATTTTCTATGACATTGAGAATTGTAATTGAGAGCAGGGGCTTAAATCCATCAAAAGAGCACATTTCGAGGAATGTACTGAGTACAGAAAGGTTACCGAAGTATATGCCTCACAAGCACAACTGAAATGTTTTGGTAAGATTGTTTTTTAACATGTTAAACATGTTATTTGACATAAACTCCTAAAGCCATAATGATACAGAAGTCAATATATTTAAGGCTGTTTTGTGGTTTCTATTTATCAGAATGATCTATAACAGATTTACAAAAATAATACTTTTATTTCTGTTTTCTCTATTCCTGTTTTCCACTTGCTTTGTTTGTCTGATGACCACCGTTACAGTATTTGACCCTGGGCATTGGTGATCACTCTTTGAGAATTTCTATCTTTGCACAGAGAAAGGTTGAAAATAACATTTACTGCCTTGTATTCATCTCAGACAGAAGCTCAGAGAAATTCAACTGCATTTATTGTTCAAACCTCATTAAAATGTAAATTAATGTCCTTCTTGATAGGAAAGCTGTTGTGTTATGGTTTTGTGAGCGTGTGAGTGTATGTGTCGAGGGCTTGAGCGCACAGCTTGCCGTTGCAATAGCTTTAGCTACTACTGTTTGAATGAAAGCAGAATTCACTTGATGTCAATGCTAATGTTCCCTCACGGTTTCTTTTTTTTTTTTTTTTTTTTTTTTGAGTTCACTGTATTTCCTCTGCTGAAAGTGGCAATAAAGTTTATTTTTACATAATTATCAGATATGGCATTGTGCTGTTTTAATGCCTGGTAAATATTAACACATAATTTTTGTTTGTTTACTACATGTACAATATAATTGGATCAAGAATAAAAAGAGACTGGTTACTGACCTGACATTAGAACAGCTGTTGCTCATTACTGTATGACAAAATAACTATTTCATTATTTCATGATCCAGTCCATGGCAAAGCATGCTGGGAACTAGAAATCCACAGTCCAGTTTCAGGTAATAATGCCAGCAAAAATAATGAAAGTAAGCCATAATGAAATTGCATAACAAAATGCTTAAAAAGTGTAGCAACTTTTATTGGCATAGTGATTATCATTTGTATAACCACAGTGTTGCAATACAAACCAGTGTGTTCATAATTAAGACAATACATAAAATAATATGGTATAAGACACCATTTTACAACATCAAGCCGCAAAACCAGTGGTTTTGTACAGCTAAAAAATAGCTGGGCGCGAATTAGACTGGAAGCCACACCCATAAAATGTACAGATGCCCGCGCACACTCTTAACAGAAGAAAAAGGTGGAGAGTAGAAGTAGTGTTTTTATTTATTTTTTTGTAAAGACATGGTTAATTTTCGTAAGGATTAACATAGAGACAACGTATTTTGGACACCATCGAAGTATTGTTTTGTTAAGGCACTTTATAAGGCTATTGTTTGTGTGAAAAAAGGTCACTTACTAAATGGATGACGTCATGATAACAGCCGCATGAAATGTAAACAACGTTCTGTTTTGAAAAAAAGCTTTTTGAAAAGCTTTTCCAAGATAGGCAGCCGCATGATTCGGTTCCTCTCCTCATTTTACGATAATTACATCAAGCCATATTTTTCCTCTGGTGTGGAAGAAACACACAGAAGCCATAAAAATAAGATCTACAGGGCTGGTCGACTCATCCAGAATACGCAGCTGCCCATAGCAGTGAGAGCGGACGCAGCTCGGGACATTGGGATCTTAAGTTACACAGGTGATGATGCAGGCGTCCCACACCTTTTTTTTTTTATCATGCAATGAAGTGATATTATTGAATATGAAACTAAAACCGCGAATAGGTGGTCTTAATAAGCGAGTCATTGAATCCCTTTCAAACAATGCGTTCAAAACAATGATTCGGGATTAAAGCAAATGATACCTGCGTCAGAAATCGCATACAGTCTAGTAGTAGATACCAACGGCTCTGGTTATATGGCAAGCCGGGTTAACCTATACACGGTGCTAGTATGTTTTCATGCCACTAGTACTTATATTTTAGATACTAGTATATTTTCCAATCTTATTCTTTAGTTACTTGTGCTTATTCTTTAGGTACTACTCTGCTGAAAAAAAAAACAAAAAAAAAACAGCTAAAACAAGCCTAGGCTGGTTGGCTGGTTTTAGCTGGTCAGCAGGCTGGTTTTAGAGGGGTTTCGGCTGGGAAACCACCAGCTAAAACCAGCCAACCAGCCTAGGTTGGTTTTAGCTGTTTTTTCAGCAGGGTAGTACCTTTTTCAAAGATACTATTACTTATTCATTAGATACTAGTTCTTATTTATTAAATACTAGTACTTTTTTATAAGACACTAGTACTTATTTCAGTAGTGACTAGTAACTATTTCAAATTTGTGCTATTGACTTTTATGGGAATATGTAATTGACATATCAACTATATTTTGTTTTGACTAGTATGTATTCCAGTTGTGACTAGTACATATTTTTATGTACTAGTAGTTATTCATTAGGTACTAGTACTTGTTTTCTAGATAATAGTACCTATAATTAGATACTAGTACTAGTATCATTAGATACAAATATTTATTAGATACTCTTACCTATTAAATAGATAATAGTTCTTATTTATGACATACAAGTATTTATTCATTAGATACTAGTATGTATGCACTACATACTTGTACTTATTGATTAGCTACTAGTATTTTTTCAGTAGATACCAGTACACATTTATTAGATACTTGTATTTATGTGAAATGTTACTAGTAAGATTTTTTATTTTACTTGTAAAATGTTCAATTGAGCTCTGCTTATTTCAGTAGTGACTAGAAACTATTCTCGTGTTACTAGTAACAAATTTCTAATTTTTGCCATTTGACTAGTATGATTACTTTTATATACTAGTAGTTATTTATTAGATACTAGTACTTATTTTTTAGATCATAGTTCCTATTAAATAGATACTAGTTAGTGATGGGTCATTCTTGAACGATTCATTCATTTTGAACAAATCTTTTATGTGACTCGGGAAGAACGAGTCGTCTCTGGTAGTGATTCGTTCAGTCGCGTATGCGCAACATCCTATAGGTTCTGTTAGTTCCAGTTTTTTCAAGTCGTTCGTTCATCTTATGGGACTGTCACGTGATGAACGAACGACTCAAACCTGGACTCGAAACGAAAGATGAACTAATCAATTGTCTTTCCAGCTCATACTTCATAGTTTAATATTATGGGGCTGTCACGTGATGAACGAATGACTCAAAACCGAAAACTTGTCAGATAAGAGGTGAGGTGAGCTAAGCATAGACAAGACCCAGGTAAACAATTAATTATTTTTTTCTGTTTCTTATGGCATAGTTTCCTTGTTTGTAGTTTGATCAACGTTTGTGTAAACAGTAGATGTGTTAGGGAAATAACATGCAACATTTTAATTACGTTTTGCTAAAATGAACGGAATGAACGAAATGATTCATTCATTTTGCTGAACGAGACTCAAAGATCCGAGTCGGTAAAATGATCTGAACTTCCCATCACTAATACTAGTACTTTTGCATTACATACTAGCACTTAAAGGGATACTCTACCCCAAAATAAAAATTTTGTCATTAATCACTTTACCCCCATGTCGTTCCAAACCCGTAAAAGGTTTGATCATCTTCGGAAGACAATTTAAGATATTTTGGATGAAATCTGGTAGCTTTTTGACTGTCCCATTGACTGTCAAGGCCCAGAAACATATGAAATAAGTTGTCAAAATAGTCTATCTGCCATCAGTGGTTCAACCATAATTTTACGAAGCTACGAGAATACTTTTTGTATACAAAGAAAACAAAAATAATGACTTTAGTCAACAATTCGTCTCCTCTATGTCACCGTAGCGCCATTTTGGAAAGTATTCACTGGACGTAAACAATGTATGCTGTTTTGTATCAGCCACAACACACGGATGCCCTGTTTTCGTTTGAATAATAGCGTAAATACACATAGAAAACGTATCCGTGTTTTGTGGCTAATGTTACTAAGATTTTTTGTTTTACTAGTAAAAATTTAACTATAAAAAAAAATAAGCCTACACTACATGAGCGTGTTTTCGTTTTAAAACGCATAACTTTTGCTATGGTTACGCCTGTCATTTACACTTATCCATTGCTTTCAATGCTCGAAAATGCTGCAGACCCCGTTTTAGTTTGAAAACTCCAGGTTGTGTTTCAGTGTAAAGTGACCACAATGAAGACTTTTAAAAATGATGGCATGGCTGCCTACACATTCACTCTGCATAAGCTTGACTGTGTAAACCGTAACATCATTCTCATTATGCATACTCAAGTGACATGCGTTTTCGGGTTGTGTAGTGTGGATGAAGATGATTAATTTTAAAACAAATACACTAGTGTAAACAGCCTATATGTCAAATCAGCTTGCCATACACTGGTAGGTACTACATTCTGGTTTGAGACTTGCTTTACACTGTGCTTAGACGCACAGTTCTACTATGGCTGGTTTCTGAACCATTGTTCATAATAGAATAGAGCAAAACACAGTCATTGTCTCAAGTGAAACTTAAAGGCTTATGTTACAAACCCTAATAAATATTGAAAATCTTTTAGGAGGTTATGAACATGCAGCTCAAGCAGCAGACCAGCACTTGGCAAGCATGGTGGAGGTCTTGAAATCACCTGACCTTACAGACCACCACATCATTCAAGTCTTAGAGGGTCTCAGCGCAATATGCTACCTCCACGTCACCAACCAAAACAAAGCACAAGCACTTGGGCTCCTCATAACCCTGTTGGAGTTCCTCTCTCCAACCAGCAAACTCTCCATTACAGCACAGCGCTGGAGCTGCTACCTGCTTAACATCCTCTGTTGCCACAACATCCCCATCATCTGCCACATGAAGATCTCTACAGCCCTGCAGTCCAGTCTGGAGAAACTGGCAAGCCTGGACTGGGATGGATGGCCTTTAAACTATGCTCAGGAGCTTCTCATGGTTTTAGGCTTCCAGCAGAATTTGAAGAATGATGGTTTACATGAGGAAGATGAGCAGAAGAGCTACAGTCACACCAAGAGTGGTCACATCTTAGGCAAACAATTAAAGGGGATGTGTACAAAATATGAGTTTATTTCCATGGTATGCATTCAATTTTACATATGTACACTGGCAGTGAACATGCATATAAACTACAGGTACTGAAAATAAAAGCTCATTTACAGCAAGGGTCAAAGTTAAAACAAAAGGGTGCAAAAGGCAAAGATAAAACATTCAAATAAAAAAAACCAAACAACTGGTCCATAATGGTTCTTTTCAGTTCAATATTTTTCAGAAGGCATCATTTCAGCTTTCATCTGTTGTGGAGTCATCCTTTTGTGGCACATCATGGTCATGCGACTGTTCTGTGCTCAGTTCAACATAGTCCTTGCTCCCAGCTTCACTCTCAACTCCATGTTCCTCATCTTCCTCTTCATGTTCTTCTTCCTCCTCATCTTCAGCATCAAAGGCTATTTCACGCAGCTCCTCTAGACTGTCTGGACTTTTCCCGGTTAATCTCTGAGAGAAGTGAAAGAAACCTTGTTAGAGGCTTAACTAGGGACATTGAGGTGGGTTAGTTTACAGTTCTGTAGCTTCACGGATTTTAAAATTACAACTTTGTCTGCACTGCCCATGAAATTGGTCATAGCCCACAGTGGACATGCTTTTATTGCATGAATAAAACAAGACGAATCTAAAAATAGATGTGCACAGTTGAATGATTTCACTTTTGCAGTATGCTCTGCACAAAATTAATCTATACACAAAATAACCAGACCCTCAAATCACATGTTCTACTCTGTCACACGGCACTCAATTCTGGACATTTGAACTAGTTCATTAAAATGATCCATCCAAATGAACCAGACTTCTAGTCACCATTAGAGAACTTTAATGGGTGCTTCTCAAACAATCCTCAAACTTGAGCTCAGTACACACTAATTTATTCACTTTTCATAAACTGATGTTTAGCAATGCTTGAAGACAAGATAGAGGAGCCTTGTTAAAATTGAAAACTGATCTGAACAAGGAGTCAATTCCCTTTGATGGGATAGATAAGAACATCAGAATCGAAAAATCTGTTTTTGGAATGGATTCCCAGCGCTACTTTTCCTTGTAAACATACCCAGAAATGCAGTATGGAAATGAAGGCAAGAATCATTTGTGTGTTTTTAAACACTACTACAGGGTTCATACAGACGGTAAAACGACTTTAAGGATTCAGAGATCTCACTCATCTAGCAATGTCTTCCAAGTAGTTAAATAAAATAAAAAAATAAATCTTAATTTGACCTGGTTTTGCTATTGAACAGCTTGAAATGAATGATCAAAGTCACGAGTTTGAATCAATCCAAGCAGTTCCAGTGTTAATGACTTGCATCTTCAGCCATGTTTACACAACATGGTCAGTAGTACTACTTGCTTTACCTCAAATGTTTTCTGACATGAACTGAAACAAGAAGTTTTTTGAACCGCGCAAATTGTGAAGACAATTACAAAAGTTAAACACTTATTTCACAGAGACACCATCTTTACTTCAAGTACCCCTTTAGGGAGGTTGTGTTTAAGGCCTTAATTTCAAACTCAAGTACCTCAAGCACCTTGTATATATCAGCAGTCTTCTTTCATCATCTAATAAAGCATTTGGATGCAGAAACTGATGTCAGACTTCAAGTGGATCAACAACTCCAAACACAGCACTTACTTCAATCATGTCAGCCATGTGTTGTACGTGCTGCGCCAGCTCCTGTAGCTCCTCATTTTCACTCTTCAGCTGAGCAATCTGTTCATCTTTGGCTTCAATGTCTTTGTGCAACTAATTTTGAAACAAAGTTAAACAAATGAGCACAAGCACATCTCTAACCGAACAATTATGAAAAGGCTTAAATTTAAATATTAAGCTTAAAAGCATATTAGAACAGATTTATCAGCCCTATACAGAGAAGTGGAGTAGAATGGCTAATCATTAGCAAGTCACCCATTGATTAACTTACCTTTTCATTCTCTTGGAGAACACTGAACAGGGCTTTCCGCCTCTCTTCCGCCACCTCTTTCCAGTAGGAGGACCCAGGGGTTTCTGAAGGGAAACAAAAACAGCACAATACCAAGTTACAGGAACGGTCAATCACCATTAGACTGCAAACATTAAACGGGTACATCTTTGACATGAAATGTAAATAATTCAATTAACTTCCCTGAACTGGGCAGGGGGTAATTTACCTTTGATCATGAGCTCATAGGCCTCTTGCGTGACCCCCTCAGGCTGGTTTTCATTTTCTGGACTCGTGGATTTTACAGCCACCTCTGCTTTGACCCTCTTTGAGCCCTTCACCTGTTCAGTGCTCCACATCTTTCGTTTAGGAGCCGCTTTGCCATTCTAAACCGAGTGAGAGTGGCTTTAACGCACCATCCTGCCATCTTGAATGTCCAAAATTGCAACCACCACTACATACCTCAATGATACGACCAAGGTTCTTATTCACAGTAGATGGCTGAAGGACCTGCAGCGTCCTCCTCCCTGATCCTGCTCCAGATGTTGGCGCTACAAGGAACTTCTGAGAAGAGAAAGTTAAAGACTTTAAATCTCAGAGTCCTCAGGTGTCATCAACTTAGGAACAAAACTAGAGAATAAAGGCTCATTTCAGTGAGAACGAAAGTTAAGCAACTCTATCCAAGCACACAGTAACAGGCTCCATTCACCTGCCTTAACAGTCATTCTTCTCCTCTTACACTTGTCAGTAAGATGGCAACAAGCAAGGTATCTGAGCAACTCTGCATGTCGGCAGTTCTAACAAGCGTGGGAAAGGGGCAGGCCGCATATCAGCTGCATGCTGTAAACACCTCCGATTCCCACGGGCAGCGATTGGACTGCTTGCATTACTATCTTACTGCAACATTCTTTAACCTGTAATTACCGTGGGAACTCACCACAGAAGTCTCCTTATGACCAACTGCAAGTTTGGAGTTGGTTAATGTTTTTACTTAATGCGGTGGCAGACGAACGCACAGTTACTGGATTTCAACACATTGGCAATGATTAATTTAAAAACAGAACAAGGTCGGAGTTCAGTTTCTCCTAGATGGGAAATCTGATTTGCATTTCTCATTTATTCCTTTTTGACAATACTAACCCATGAATAACTACAGACCTCTGTTACATGGCCACTATAGAGTAGTCCTTTTAGGGGCCATTAATCAGTTTACAGGGATGTTTCAAAATACTTTAAAACTCCCACTAATTTAATCACCAAACACTGGATCAGTTGTTTTTAAATCTAGAAGCATGAGTTAATTATATCTACTAAGCCTAGCAGAGATGTACACACACACCTTAATGTTTTCAGAAGGATTCTCTGCATGCTTGGGTCTTCTGATGGCACTCATGGTTTCACCTGGAAGAGAGTTAAACAATTCAGTGAATTTTGTTAGTTTAGTTCATGTTGCGTTTCAGTAATTTTGACTTTTGAAATGAGTTAACATTCTTTTCTAAAACGTATTAGACTACTGGACTAAAACTTATTTTGTTTGTTTTAGTTTGTTCTATTTGGGGGAAAAAAAAAAAAAAAAAAAAAAAGCTATGAGACATCATCATGATGAATTTATTCTGACGGGGTTTAACTTTTGAGTTCTTGTGACGTTTTATTACCATTTCCTAAACTATAGCAAACAAATTGATAATGTGAGAAGTGTGTCTGAATAAATTTGGTTTGATATATACATATAGATATAGTTGGCGTTACCATAAGCTTAAAAATAAAAAGCTAAAGTGACAGCATCTATAGATTACCAAAACATGCAAGATCAAGTTACATAGCAGCTGAAACGTCAAGATGACTGAAGTCTTACAAAAATTACAGTTAACTTAAAAACAGAACTGCGAATTAACATAACCCATTCTTCATCTATACAACGTTTAGACAAAAATCCATACAAGTCTTGATCAAAAGCCGTGTAACGTTAGGCCTGTTTGTGTCCAAGCACGTTGAATGAACCTAGCCACACTCGTACAGACTCTACATTTAAAAACACATTGCCCCGTCTTAAAAACCAACAATAAGCCTCAAATAACTCAACTAAAGAAAAGCTAACACAAACCCAAAAAACCATACTCACTTAAACTGCACGATAAACACACGTCTCTCAACAACTCACTTGAGCACAACAGCTTGGTGTGAAGAGCGCGCCACTGGCTTAAGTACTGCCTTTGTGCCGTCACGTGACTCCGGAATTCGCGCGGATAGAGAGACTGACATAAACAAACAGCCCACAATAATTCAAGGGATATTTTATATTTTTCTAATAGATTAATACTAATATTATTCTATCCGCTTCGCAAAAAATGGTGTGTGTGTTCAAAATAAGTAGGCTATATGCACAATTATTATAATAATGAGTATTATGTGCATATAATGTTAACTATTTATTATAGTAAGTTTTTATTGAATTTATTGAGAAATTAATTACGTCCGTGTCTACACACTGAATGAACTAGTGTAAGTTTTTACACTTTAAGTACAGGACAGTAAGTTTTTATGTTTTTTAAAAAAGTCCCTTCTGCTCACCAAGCCTGCATTTATTTGATCCAAAGTACAGCAAAAACAGTAAAATTGTGAAATATTTGTACTATTTAAAATAACTGCTTTCTATTTGAATATATTTCAACATGTAATTTATTCCTGTGATTTCAAAGCTGAATTTTAGCATCATTACTCCAGTCACATGATCCTTCAGAAATCATTCTAATATTCTGGGGCCAGTTGCATAAACTTAGCCTCTATGTTAAGACAGTGTCTTAAGTACTATTTTGACCAACTATCAGTTAACCAAAGGGTAATCAGTCTTATATTTTGGATTCAACTTACACTAATCTACATTTTTCTGTAACTGAATTTTAAAAAATATGACCAGTCTTAAAGAAAAAAATAGCTGACTAACTTTTTAAGACTAGTCTAAACCTTTTATGCAACCGGCCCCTGATCTGCTGCTCAAAAAAAAAACAAAAAACAAAAAAAACATGTATTATTATGTTTAAAAAAAAGTAGATTTTTTCAGGTTTCTTTGATGAATAGAACGTTCAGAAGAACAGCATTTATCTGAAATAGAAATCTTTTGTAACGTTAAAAATGTCTTTATCATCATGTTTTGATAATGTAACGCATCATTGCTAAATAAAAGCTATAATTTCTATCATTTATTTTCCAAAAAAGCAAAAAGCTTTTTTATTTCAGATAAATGCTGATTTGATTAATCTTTCTAAAAAAACTTTTAAATACTGATGATAAATAATAAAGAATGTTTCTTGAACAGCAAATCAGCATTAGAATGATTTCTGAAGGATCATATGACACTGAAGACTGGGGTAATGATGCTGAAAATGTAGCTTTGATCACAGGAATTACATTTTAAAATAAAAAAAAATACATTTTAAAATATATTCAAATAAAAAGCAGTTATAGTAAAAATATTTCACAATTGCTGTAATGTGGATCAAATAAATGCAGGCTTGGTGAGCAGAAGAGACTTCTTTAAAAAACATTAAAACTCTTACTGTCCCAAATGTTTTGACTGTACAGTTGACTGTTTTGAGTGTACATTTTAATAATTTAATCCATGTGACAACAACACCCTCAACCGTTTTTACTCGGGTAGTGGTGTAGATTGTAACAACAGCACTACTTGCATTAGACAATAATGTACACAGTTTGATGGAAAGTAATATCTGATTTCTAACAGAAAAAAAGTTTTCTCAATATAACTGAATAAGTACGTCAAAATTCGTTGTATAATAAACAAAAGAATGTTATATAAAAGTTTGAGACATATTGTGCAAAAATGTAAATAAACAAATAAATACGTTTAAACAAAACGTGTCACAACAGTCAGTGCCCTACATAAATCCAACTGACAGGAGTGCGCGCTCCTCCTCTGTCACATGTGCACAGCTGCGTGACGCGCATCGGCCATTTTGAGTTGTTTGTTCAGCGAGGAGCGCTTGTTATTTTCCAGACAAACGCAGATCAAAGGGCCGAAACAGTCGAAAGAATCGCTCGAAAGACATTTCACCCTTTTCTTCCATCATTATGGGTCCACCGCGATGCAGATCCCGCCGTTTGTTACCTGAGAGAACGGAGGACTTCGGTCGGTTTGTCAGTTTATCTTGACATGGCATATACGGGTGTGTGACGACTGTGGAAAAGCTCGAAAACAAACGGGGAGTCCATCAAGCTAAACCTCCGCCGAGGGTCGATCCGTCCGGAGCTGGGTTTTCTTTTGCACTGAGTTCGGTGTATTAAGACGTGTTAAGATTGTTTTGCAGTACTTGCTCGAATCGCAACGGGCTTGGAAAGCAACTCGAGAAAAAAATGACAAGAAACAATAGCTAACCAGTTAGCCAGCCACGCACCGAAGCCAGTCTCTGCTAACATCGCGATAACAAACATAAAACAGGCCAAACACAAAATGTAACTGTCGGTTTATTGATAAATACTAGGGTGTACTCATACTGGGTAAAAAAAGAGATGTAGCTTCCTTCAACCAGGTTATCAGTCGGTGGCGTGTGTGTGAATTCAGCTTAGCTAGCATTAGTTTGCTAGCCGGCCACAAAATAAAAGCCTCACAATGAAACTCAACCGTGGCAGGAGAGCTCGTGGGCCCATTTTATGCCCTTAAATCCCAAGATGTCCATCAAACTCCGTGTTCTTACTCAGTGCCAAGATCTCATGGCATCTGCATTTCTCTGCCATGGTTGTCTTTCTCACCTGTCATTCAGATGTGCTTTTATGAGACCGTTTATTCAAAGACATGGATACAAGCAAGAGTCAATCCTGGAAGAGACTTTCCAAAGTCAAATCTCTTGGTCAGCTTTTTAGATAACTTTAAACTAGATTTATTTATCTAAAGACAGGGATCTGTCCCCTCACACACACGGACACGAACACAAAACTGTCGGTATGGGCTTTCAGTGTAGCAAGCATTTGTGTTTTCTGTCCTTTATTCAGTGATACAATACAGTTTCTCATTTAAAAAAAAAACAAATACTAATTGATCAGGTTGTGTTATATGAGTGGTTTATTTTAGTTTACACTTAGCCTTGGCTTGGTTGTTCGTTTTTTTAAAAAAAAAAATGGTGTAACACATCAAAACTTAGACAAGTGCAAACTTACTTGGCCCAAGTGCACTACCCATATTGATTAAAAATGACCTGATTTCGCTAACTTTGTTCTTTAATTCAAATTAGTATGTACTTCAGGTAGTGCTTGGTTATAGCTTGTTTAGTTTTTAAAAGAGTTTGAAAACCACATAGTCTACAGTCAAGGAAATAAAAAGCAAAAAAAAGTCTGCTTAAGGAAAATAGTACAGTCTGTAACAATGGGAGACCCAAATTCTCGCCGGAATCAAACGAGAAACCGACTCCGTGCCCAGCTACGGAAGAAACGAGAATCTCTGGCCGATCAGTTTGACTTCAAGATCTACATTGCCTTTGTATTTAAGGAAAAGGTATGTTGAGTTATTCTCCTGTAAAACTATTTTGGAATTGAAAGTTTGCCTGTACATGTATTAATATGCCTTTACCCACTTTTACAGAAAAAGAAGTCTGCACTCTTCGAAGTAGCTGAGGTGGTACCTGTGATGACCAACAACTATGAGGAAAATATCCTTAAAGGCGTGAAGGATTCAAGCTACTCCTTAGAGAGTTCTTTAGAACTTCTCCAGAAAGATGTGGTGCAGTTACACGCGCCTCGTTACCAGTCAATGCGTAGAGTAAGTGTTAGCACACGATGTTGGTCGCTTTTGACATTGTCGGCTGTATTGCAACCGTCTTGTCTAAAAACCCATGTGTCGTCATGTTGTTCGAGGTCACTTGCTATTTTGTGCTTCACTGCTGTTTCTAAATCTGTACAGGATGTGATAGGTTGTACCCAGGAGATGGACTTTATCCTTTGGCCCCGCAATGATATTGAGAAGATTGTCTGTCTCCTGTTCTCCAGATGGAAAGGGGCTGACCATGAACCATTCAGGCCTGTTCAGGTATGTATATGTAAAAAAATTGTGGTTCTTGCTTATTGTTCCTTGTATTTGAGGTTATGGACTTCAAACCCTTAAAAGATTAGTTCACTTATAAAGATTTCCTGATAACTGACTCACCCCCATGTCATCCAAGATGTTCATGTCTGTCTTTAGTCGAAAAGACATTAGGTTTTTGATGAAAACATTCCAGGATTTTTTCCCATATAGTGGACTTCAATATTGGCCAGTGTGTTCAAGGTCCAAATTGCAATTTCAGTGCAGCTTCAAAAGAGTCTACACAATCCCAGTTGAGGAATAAGGGTCTTAACTAGTGGAACAATCAATCATTTTCTAAAATAAAAATGTATATACTTTAAGTGCTCATTTTGCACTAGCTCGAATGCATTGCGTAATCAGGTTGGAAAGATCACACGTAGATGGAAGTTCGACCCAGTGTTTACAAAGCAAACGTGCAAAGAGAGTCAAACGCCCTTTACAAAAAAAGGTAAATCAACGATGTTGGACCTTTTTGAAGTTGGAGGAGTTTTTTGCCCTTCCCTACCTTTTTGAACTGAAGTACACAGATGAAGAACTAACCATTTGTGGTTAAAAAGTATAGAAATTTTAAGGTTTTTTTTAAGAAAATGATTGTTTCGCTAGACAAGATCTTTATTTCACAGCTGGGATTGTGTAGAGCCGTTTGAAGTTGCATTGAAACAGCAATTTGGACCTTCAACCCATTAATCCCCATTGAAGTCCACTATATGGAGAAAAATCCTGGAATGTTTTCCTAAAAAACCTTATTTACTTTTTGACTGAAGAAAGACATGAACATCTTGGATGACATGGGGGTGAGTAAATGAAACTAATCATTTAAGGCCAAGTATTCAACATGCACCATTTGCACAATGAGTGTGAATAATGCATAGAAATCCTTTTACAAGTTGAATGTAGTTGCATTTACTTTTGAATGTTCACAGGCCAAGTTCGAGTTTCATCATGGAGACTATGAAAAGCAGTTTTTGCATGCTGTTAGTCGGAAGGACAAGGCTGGGATGGTTATGAACAACCCCAATCAGTCTGTCTTTCTCTTCGTGGACAGACAGCACTTACAGGTTGGTTTGATAAACATGATTATAATTAAGAATGTGCTGAGGGTTATCAGCTGATATAAAAGTTTTTGTTTTGTGTATTAATATTGTATATTTATCTAACAATTTTTATCTGACACAAGATTAACTTTATTAACATTGTTAAATGTAATCTTTAGCAAATTTCAATATAAAGATTTATTGCTTTATTCACATGCTTTATATTATAATATTAACTATTAATAATGCTTAAATGTGACCCTGGACCACAAACCCAGGTAGCACAGGTATATTTGTAGCAATAGGCAAGAATATATTTTATGGGTCAAAATTGTTGATTTTTCTTTTAGGCCAAAAATCATTAGGATATTAAGTAATGATCATGTTCCATGAAGATATTTTGTAAGTTTCCAACCACAACTATATTTAAACTTAATTTTTGATTAGTAATATGCATTGCTATGAACATCATTTGGACCACTTTAAAGGTCTTTAAAACCATCAGATTCCAGATTTTCAAATAGTTGTATCTCTGCTAAATATTTTCCTATCCTAACAAACCATACATCAGTGGAAAGCTAATTTATTCAGCTTGTATAAATCTCAACTTAAATGTTCTCTTACGACTGGTGTTGTGGTCTAGGGTCACAAATGTACTTGTAGCATTATAGACAAAATAATATAGAATTTGAATATTGGTCATTTTATTGGTTATTGCCAAAAACAATGTAATTGTTGCTTTTTGGGGAGTCTTTTTTGGGGATTTTTTTTTTCTATTGACCAGAATTTTATATAGTGAATCATAATTATACACCTCATAATTACATAATGTATAATATAATATAACGTATAAAACCCAATTTTTAGAATTTGAGTATTAGTCATTTCTTGGCTATTGGCAATAACAAATATCTTAATCTTTTTATAACAGTGAATCCATGGTAATTATACACCTTATAGTAGCCTAACATTTACTGTATGTTATTGAATGACTTTTTATTTTAATATTGGTTATTTGCAGTAGCAAGTAACTTGATTTACAAGATTTAAGGGCATAACTTATCAGTATTGGCCAAAATTTTAATAATGGTGAATTACTAATAACTATACACCTTACAATACCCTAATATTTACTATAATGTAATATTTAAAGGAATAGTTCATCTAAAAATTAAGATTCTTTTAATTACCTGCCCTCATGTCGGTTCAAACCCCTAAGACTTTCGTTCATCTTCAGAACAAAAATTAAGATATTTTTGGTGAAATCACAACTACGACGTTCAAGGCCCAAAAAGGTGGTAAGGACATCGATGAAATAGTCCATGTGACATCAGTGGTTCAACCTTAATTTCATGAAGCTATGGGAATATTTTTTGCGTGCAAAGAAAACGATAACTTTTTTTTTTTTTTCCCAACAATCTTCAACAGTCTTCATGCGTCGTTTGTACTCTCGTGAATGTGCATCGACTGACAGAGAAGAGAAGAAATTGTTAGATATTTTTGTTTTCTTTGCACACAAAATGTATATTCCCGTAGCTTTATACCATTAAAGTTGAACCACTGATGTCACACTATTTTAATGATGCCCTTGCTACCTTTCTGGGTCTTGAACACGGTAATAATAATTGCTGTCTATGCAGGATCAGAAAGCTCTTTCATCTATCTTAATTTGTCCTACGGGTTTGGAACGACATGAGGATGAGTAATTAGAAAATGAAAGTGACGAGACGTGAGGCCAAGTATGGTGACCCATACTAGGAATTTGTGCTCTGCATTTAACCCATCCAAGTGCGCACACACACACACACACACACACACTGTGAACATACCCCCGGAGCAGTAGTGAACACACACACACACACACACCATGAACATACACCCGGAGCAGTGGGCAGCCATTGCATTGCTGCGGCGCCCGGGGAGCAGTTGGGGGTTCAGTGCCTTGCTCAAGGGTCTCACCTCAGTCGTGGTATTGACGATGGAGAGAGCGCTGGATATTCACTCCCCCCGCCGTCAATCCCTGCCGAACTCGAACTCGCAACCTCTTGGTTACAAGTCAGACTCCCTAACCATTAGGCCACGGCTGCCCCCAAATTATGGAGCAGCCGTGCCCCATAATTTAAACTTAATTTTTGATTAGTAATATGCATTGCTATGAACATCAAATTGTGTCATTAATGACACAATTTTCATTTTGGGGTGAACTATCCCTTTAGAAATAGCCTAATAACGCTCTCCTTTTTCTTTCACAGACTCCAAAAACCAAGCTTACAGTTTTCAAGTTGTGCAGCCTCTGTCTCTACCTGCCGCAGGACCAGCTCACTTGTTGGGGGGTTGGAGACATCGAGGACCACCTCCGTCCATACATGCCCGACTAGGAGAAACGTGCACGGAAGACACCCCTCGAGGCCTCGAAGCAAGTTGTCCTTATCTACACATCCCTCAGTTGAATAGATATGAACTTGTGCTTGGAACTCTCCTTTTTGTTAACCACTCATTTTCATCGTGAGATTTAATTTAGCTCCTTTTTTTGTTTGTTTTAAACCCCTTCCTCAACCACCAGTCTTGCTTTGGCTCATCCCATCTCCCCTTCTCTCTGATCAGTTTTTATTTGAACCTGCATGAACATTGATTTTGAGTGGTTGTTCTCTTGGAGCTGCACCGTCAACAATACCAGTCACCGAAGGAACTCTTATATGTTAAGGAAACAAAACAAAACAAAAAACTAAAAAAAAAAAAGGAAACCAATGACAGAGGTCTCTCACATGTGGTCCTCGTGTGTTGGACTGACTTTAACATCACTGTCATGAGGGATAGTTATATTGAGTAGAGTAATGACAATCAGTGACAGAGGACAAAAGAGCCTGGGTAGTCTTCCTCTAAAGGCTTCTATTACAAGGTGAACAATACTTGTTAACCCATTTGGTGTAGGCATTGCTTCTCATTCAGTTACTGCCTTAGTTTTTGCTGGACATTTTAATTTGAGTGTCATTCCTTGCCTATAATATGACAAACCTTGTTTGCTTTATCATTTCTGGAGGAGTGGTGCCTGATGGGGACGGAGGTGTGGTGTGTGATGTATATCTAACATGGTTGACACAAACTGTCTGTTGGAGGAATTCTGATGCTGTTGTTTTCTTGGGATGGTAATTGTCACCAATCGAGCAATTCATGCACTATATATACATACGAGCTACTGATACCAGAAGTAATCATTGGTGGAGGGTATGTGATGGGGGACTGATGTTCAAGCTTATGTACCTAATGAGAAATTTCATAGCGAAACTTGAAATGGATCATTACAGATTTTCTTTTCTAGACCACCCTGTTCTAAGAGTACTAAATATTGCAGTGCTTGGGACTTGGTATCTATAAGCCATCTTTGTCTGTTTTAATGGCATAAAATCTTTACTTTTTCCCCCCTTTTTGAAATTCTAAGTTCACGTCGAAGGGGAAGGTGGGTCTTTGTCTTTATTTTGATGTACCTGTTGTTTGAATGATTCTTTTGAAATAAACACTGCTGAACATATCCTAACACAGTGCAAACATTTTTATGCTGGACTTTATTATATAACATGAATCATGATGTACATAATCAGCTACCAAGGTGTTTGGTGTGTCTTCCCTGAGCAATGAGTTTTCCGTTCGCCTTGTTGGTGAGATCTACTGTTGCAAATGCCAAAGTCCGTCCTTGTTTTAAAACCTGCGCCGTGATCAGGACGTCTTCTCCAATTTTAGCTGCATTCATGTATCTGTTAAATGGAAAGGAAACAAAATTAAGTGTTAAGAGTCTGTTCTAATTGTCTGTTTTAAGTGAGACTAGGCCTATTTGTCACCATTTATTATTTCACTTTTATTGTAAGCTTTGTCTTGACAAATTTCCACCATTGAAAAAATACTTGTGACAACATATGTCACAGTAGGAACCTGACATCTAACAACCGCATACAATTATTAGTACAAAACATAAAACAGCAAAAACATGAAAACACTATTTTCAATAACGCTAGAAATTTTAGAGCTGTCAAGTCAATTAATCGAATCCAAAAAAGTATGTTTAGGTGATATATGTGACCCTGGACCACAAAACCTGTCACAAGTAGCACAAGTATATTTGTAGCAATAGCCAAAAATACATTGTATGGGTCAAAATTATCGATTTTTCATATATGCCAACAGCATGTTCCATGAAGATATTTTGTACATTTTCTGCCATAAATGTATCAAAACTTAGTAATTATTAGTAATATGCATTGCTAAGAACTTCATTTGGACAACTTTAAAGGTGATTTTCTCAATAATTAGATTTTTTGCCCCTTCAGATTCTAGATTTTCAAATAGTTGCATCTCGGCCAAATATTGTCATATCCTAACAAATACATCAATGGAAAGGATATTTATTCTCTTGCCCCTTATGACTGGTTTTGTAATACAGGGTCATATATGTGGGTGTATATTATTTATTAAAACATAAGTGGATGATCCAAAGTACAGCAAAACTGGTACAATTTTGAAATATTTTTACTATTCAAAATAACCTTTTTCTATTTAAATATATTTTAAAATGCAATTTATTTCAAATTGATTTCAAATCTAATTTTTTTTAGCATCATTACTCCAGTCACATGATACTTCAGAAAACATTCTAATATTCTGATTTGCTGCTCAAAAAACATTTATTATTATGTTAAAGACAGCCAAGTAGAATTTGTTTTTAGGTTTTTTTGAAGTTTCAGAAAAACAGCATTTATCTGAAATAGAAATCTTTTGTAACATTATATATGTTTTTATAATCACTTTTGATCAATTGAAAGCATCCTTTCTAAATCAGGTATGAATTTCAATAATTCCCAAGCTTTTGAATGGTATAGTGTATAATGTTACAAAAGTTTTTATTTTAGATATATGCTGATCTTTGGATCTTTCTATTCATCAAAGAATGAAAAAAAATATATATATATACTCATCTGCTTTGAATATTATTAATTTTTTTTTTTTTTTTTGCCTAGAGTTCTGAAGGATCATGTGACACTGAAGACTGGAGTAGTGACGCTGAAATTTTAGCTTTGATCAAAGGAATAAATTACATTGGATCAAATAAATGCAGGCCTGGTGAGCAGAAGAGACTTCTTAAAAAAAACAACAACAACAACAACAACAACAACAACAAAACTAAAAATCTTACTGTTCAAAAACTTTTGACTTGTAGTGTGCGTGTATTCAAAACTTTTATTCCTTTTTTGCAGGTGCCGAAAATAATTACTTTCATTTTTAAAGTACCAACACTTATGAGATATTATATGACACCGACAACAGTAGCACACACTGTAGTCCTGTGTCAGTGAAACATATAGTCAAAACTCACGTTATGTTCATGTCCACGCTGACCCCAGGAGCTCCTCTTTCACTGTACATGATGGCAGTAGTAGATATCACATCCACCAGTGTGGCTGTCAGTCCTCCGTGTAGAGTGCCTCCTCTGTTAGTGTGCTCCTCCTCCACCTTTAGCTCACACACCACTTTCCCAGGGGCTGCGGACAATATCTCCACCTGATCACAGTATGAACAGCTCAATATGTTTACTGCAGTGTGAACCGGCCTGGCTGGTTTACATATTAATGTGTGCATCCTCCAAGGAGAATCACTGAACCAAAGATTTCGCTCTGCACCTACCTTACTTAAAACCCGGTCAAATCCAGGACTATCCACCATCGCTCTCATGATCTGTTTTATTGAATTTAGCGACAACGAAACCATTGCTGATACCGCAAATACCAAAAACACAGTGAAGGACAAGTTCACTCCTGAAGAATGTTTGAAAGATGGCTCAAATATTATACAAAATAAAAGTACTATTATTTTCTGAAGTAAAACCCCCTTGGAGTCCGTCATCTAAAACGTCTCTTACCACGAGCGATGAGAGCTGCAGATAACTTATGAAATATCGCACTGCAATCAGTTAAATGGGTCAAGTAATTCGGGGGAAAAAAAAGATTGCGTTTATGGGGGCTTTTATTATGAAATTAACATGATTCATTTGAGTCGTGTCTTTTCATTGAATCTGATGAAACAGATCTGAATCATTCGTTTAAGAACAGGACCGAATCAACTTAAACTTTTCAGTCATCATACGATTTTTTAAAAATTGTTTAATGTTTCACATTTCATTCGCTGTCGCATGTCACATATTATTTGTGCACAGAGTGCTTTAAAACACTGGCTGGCCAGAGGTTTCTTAATTACGTCATGCTATAAAAGAATCACTGAATCGTTAAAGTTTTGAAACGAACTGTTCGAAAGAACCGACTCTTTCAGTACTACAGTTAAATGCTTCCGAAAAGCCTATATTTGAACAACAATAATTCTTCATTTCGGGACTCTCTAGGTGCAGCGTTTAATGTGAAAATTATGGTGATAAAACTTTGAGGTCGTGTTTTATAGTATAGTGTAAATACGTTAGGTCCAGCGACTATAATTATGCGTTAATATTGATATTGTATCCGTACTTTCGCGGGTTCCACCCGGAATGTTTTTGTAGCTGTACGCGTTCATGTCCCGCAGTTATATTCAACTGTGAACATGTCCAACACTGTTGTGTCAGGTAATCACATCGATCAGCAAATGTCTGCTCTTGAGGAAACGAGGACGAGTCTTTGCGATCAATTTGCCTCTATCTCTGGCTCGGATAGTGCTGTGGCGCAGTGTTACCTTGCAGAAAATGAATGGGATATGGAGGTATGGCACTATTACTGCACCTCAACACTATCACTACACCTTCATTTACTTAGTAAAACATGTTAAGTTCTCATCTACAACTATCGATGTTCTTATAAAAAGCTTTTTTTTATTTCTGCCAGAGAGCATTGAACTCTTTCTTCGAGGCTCATATGGATTCAGTCTTTGATGTTGAAGATGCTGAGGAAACTAAAGAGGTGTCTGCGAATAAGAGAAAGGAGATGAATTCCTCAGACACTGCTGACACTTCAGGAACAAAGAAGAAATTTAAGACAGACCAGATGGCTTGGTAATGTTTTTTCTCTCGATTTAAGTTACTAGAATCTGAAAACTATTTGTTTTACATATACAGTTGAGGACAAAAGTTCTTTCTTTCAGAATCTGCAAAATGTAAATTATTTTACCAAAATGAGAAATTGTTTATTTAGTACTGTCCTGAATAAGATATTTCACATGAAAGATGTTTACATATTGTCAAGAGGAGAAATGTAAAATATATATATACATATATACAAAAATGACCTTGTTCAAAAGTTGACATGATTCTTAATACTGTGTTCTTACCTGAATGATCCACAGCTGTGATTTTTTTTTTTTTTTTTTTTTTTTTTATAAATAGTTTTGTATGATCCCTCTTATTTTGGTAAAATAATGAACATTTAGCAGATTCTAAAAGGGGGTGTAAACTTTTGACCTTAAATCCTTTTTTAAATTGTTTGTTGTGCAGCATCGACCTAACAGCGGAGGAACCCACCTGCTCCAGCAGTGTGATCCCCCAAGAAAGTCCGACTAAAAGTGGAGTAACGGAATCAAATGCGGAGGACAGTAAACTCTCTGTCATCAGCTGGAATGTGGACGGTTTGGACACATTAGGTCTTGCAGAGCGTGCCAGGGGCTTGTGTTCGTATTTAGCTCTGTGAGTTGTTTAGAGACCCCTGATATCCTATATTTCATGTTTTATTTGATACTAAGGTTGTTTTGCTTTACTTTTTTTTTTTTTTTGTCGTTCTTTTGTAGATATACACCAGATGTGGTTTTTCTTCAAGAACTTATTCCATCTTATATTCAGTATCTTAAGAAACGTGCTGTCAGCTACCTGTTTGTTGAAGGTAAGAGAACGACCTCAGTGCTCAGTGAAGTCATTTATGGGTTATTTACTGATTTATGAAGTTCTCTGTCATTAAAGGAAGCGATGAAGGATACTTCACAGGAATAATGTTGAAGAAATCAAGAGTAAAACTTTTGGAAAGTGAGATCATCTGTTATCCTACAACACAAATGTTGAGAAATCTATTAGTTGCTCAGGTAAGTTTAATGCTTATAAGCATTATCAAGAGATTGTATTGGGGTGTAATCAATGGCACAAATGCATTTTTTTTAATGGAATCAGAAATACACAACTGTGCAAAAGTTTAGAGTTGGTGAGATTTTTTTTGTGTATTTGAAAAAAGTCTCTTATGCTCACCAATCCTGTATTTATTTGATAAAAATACAGCGAAAACAGTAATATTGTGAAATGTTATTATAACTGTTTTCTATTTGAATACATTTTAAAATTTAATATATTCCACTCCAGTCTTCAGAAATCATTCTGATATGCTAATTTGCTGATTAATATTTTTGTGGAAACTATAATACTTTTTTTTTCAGGAATATTAAATCAGTATAAAATTTGAAAGCAGCATTTATTTAAAATAGAAGTCATATGTAACATATAAGTCTTTACTTACTCACTTTTGACCAATTTAATGCATCCTTGCTGAATAAAAAGTATTAATTCCTTTAAAAAGAATTCTTACTGACCCCAAACCTTTGAACAGTAGTGTATGTATACTTTAATATTTCCTGTTACATTGCTTTTTGCATAATTTATACACACATTAATTAATTTTTTGACTGTGTTGTTTCTTATTAAGGTGACTTTCTCCGGTCAGAAGCTATACTTGATGACATCACATTTAGAAAGCTGTAAGAACCAATCAGAGGAGAGAATGAAACAACTGCGGGTCGTATTTCAAAATGTAAAGGAAGCACCAGAGGATGCTACTGTAATTTTTGCTGGGGACACCAATCTCAGAGACTCAGAGGTAAATGAAAAAAGGCTTTCATCATCATCATCATTTTTATCACAAAGCTGTCACTACCGAAACACAGTAATATATAATTTAATAAGAAGGGTTATATTGACCTATTAAGATTTTGCTTGCATCTACCTTGTAAATATATATTTTTTTGCTATTTTATAAATTTTTTCAGAGGTAAATCAATAATTACATTTTTAACAATATTTCAAGTGTGAATTTTGTATTTCGGAAAAGGCAAAATGTTGATCATACTGATTTTAAAGTTAAGGATTCGTTAGTTTGAATATACAATAAACAAAACACTCATAACATCTTAGTTGATAATTTAATATACTTTATTTTTGACAAAACATCCCATGTTTCGGTAGTGACCGTATCACATTACTAAAACCGTACTAAAACATGCTAAAATACAAAAAATGTATTTCCCCCAAATAAAGGATTATGTCTTCCCTTTTGTCATTACCAAAACAATGACATGTTTACCGAAACTTCACCAAAAGTTTTGGACTCGTGACTGTTTTAAATGTTGTCAATTTTAGATACTTTTGAACCTACCTCAAAGACACTACATGGTACATGGTTAGCTAGCACAATTCTGAACAGGTAGAAAAATTAGAAAAATTACATTGAAATTCCAATATCTCTGGAACCAAATCTCATAGGGCATTAAAAATAAAGATGCCAAAAGAAAAGTTTAAGTCCCAATATCTAAAAAGGCATTAAAATGTATTTAATACTTCTTGAGTTACAGGCATGCAAACTTTGGAGAGAAACTTGAAAAGTGCCATTTCCCCTTTTTTGTTTCCCCATTGGCACATAATGCAACAAAGATTGCAAAAGTCAACAGATTTTACTAATAGAACTACCAGTCTCTGTGTAAAAGTAAGATATTGATGATGCCATATTTCTGAAGTCGTGTTTAACCTCTGGTAACTTGACACTGAATCTAAAGTGAAAATTGCCGTTTTGACCTCCCTCTACAAAATAGTGGGTTACTCAGTAAATAATTATCCATGACATTTAATATTTTGGCTTCCATCACTTTTTCATCAAAAATTTGAGCTGGGGACCTCTGGTTGAGTTGACACGGAATGACCCTAAAATTATTTCAATGTCATTTTCATAATTTGAAATTTAGGTGTTAGGGTTTGGGACAGCCACCTCCCACTGGGAAAGTACCCAATAAATGATGATTTCATATATATTAAGCTTACTGATATTTTAAATATTATTGTAGATTTCAATAGATAATAAAAGGATTTTAGTAAACAAAAAGATTTAAATACTTAAATGCTTTTAAAATTCGTTTTTCGGTTGTGGGACAGCAGTTTGCACCACTTCTGTAGAATGGCCCATAAAATAAAACAAAATTTTAAATCACGTCTGTGAAATTGTGTTAATAAAACACATTGTTGATGGTTCACAAAATGAACCCATTTTTTCAAAGTAAGAGTAGTTGAGTTTGACTGATGGGCCTGTGACACAAAAATAGTTGTGAAACACTGGGCTAACAATCGCAGTAGCTCCAAATATAATGGAGGAATGAAAGCGCAGAGAAGGTCACTAGTCCACCGCAGCATTTCTGAACATTGTTTCTGTCCACGTAGGTGGTAAAGGTGGGAGGTTTGCCTCCAGGTGTGTGTGATGTGTGGGAACAGCTGGGCAAACAGGAACACTGCCGATACACCTGGGACACCAAAGCCAACAGCAATAAGACTGTGCCTTACGTCAGCAGATGTCGCTTCGACCGCATCTTCCTTAGGTCTGCTAAAACCGGCCCAAAAGTCACTCCTGAGCGCATGGCCTTGGTCGGAATGGAGAAACTGGACTGTGGCCGTTACACCAGTGACCACTGGGGAATTTACTGCACTTTCAACACATGAGTATTAACAATAGGATTGCTATATAGAAGATAGTTAGTAGTGTTTGTACTAAAAAGAAGAATAAAGAGTGCCTACAAATTCAGATTACAGATCAGTGTAAGAAACAAAGACATACAGATAATACGAGGATGTAAAACTGGATAAAAAATGCTTCAGAGCTGCAGGAAGAGATCTTATTAAAGACTTTGAATAGAACGGCTTACTTCTTTAAACCTCAGCAATTGAGACTACAGTTTTGTTTTAGTTTTTTTGTATCTTATCACAAACTGTGATTGTCTATCTGCTCTTTCTTTCTCATATTACAGTTTTTAAATGTGAAAGTGTTGAGTGCATTTAAATGATTTTATTTAAATAAATAAGACCTTGATTTATTGTGGTAAGGTTGTGTTTTCTATATTGTACCACAAGTGGTCAGTGTTTCTTAAACATTGTGGTCCTTTACATAAATGTCATTGGAACAGATGCACAGTGTACCATTACATCTTGAAACTACATACTGTGTGTGTACTGTTAAAAAAAAATCTGTGAAATTAAGTTTAAAATGCTGTGTAAATTATGACATAAAATTTTGCAAATAGAAAAACAATGAAACCACTGTATTTACATTTAGTAATATTTTGAAAATGCTTAAAATGTTATTTTAAAATACCGAATCAAACACAACTTTTTAAAGTAAAAATGTTAAAAGATTTTTTTTTCTTTTTTTTTTGTTTACAAATCTGGTTTAAAAACAGAAAACTGTACAATCTAAACACAAAAAGCAGTATTATAGTTACAACTTTAGTTTATTCATTTACAGTTTTTTTATATGTATTTATTTGTAAAAATGCATATCTTCTTTTTATATTATAATCACAATTTACATTGTGTGGCTCTTAGTTGTATCAGCATTTCCATCACAATTAACAGTTTTGCCCTAAATAAAGTTTTTTTCATAAGGTAGTTTACTTATCACATGTAAAGAGATTGATATAAAATATGACGCATGATGTGAAAATCACTTGCGAACAGAATATTGCTACTGTGCTTCATTACCAATCCAGCTGTAATCTTTGCAAAAAGTGAGGAAATACGATTTAACTGCATTTATGAAATTAACCTTAAAACAAAGGGGTCTGCCATTTTATTCCAAAAATATAATTTCCTAAACGTGGAAGTTTCGCCCAACTGGAACTATTCTTTTCATTTCCTAGTGAAATTAACGTAGATTAATGATTATTTTGTCTAAACGAAATAAAAATAAAACTAATATCAAGTTTTAAATGCTACAAAGTGAATTTAGACATCACAAATTATGAAATTAAATATTAATTTTGAAATTTACATTTAATAGTGTAATGAAATATGTTTTTGAATATATTTAGATATTTAGTGTTAGATGGTGGAAAAGTTCAAAATAAATATTAAAAGCATGTTTTATTTATTATAAACAGTGTTGGGCTAGTTACTCAAAGAATGTAATATATTCACTGTAAATGATTTTTGTTGTTTTCACAGTAATATTACTGTATTCTTCACAGAAGTGTACTGTACAATCCACAGACAGTATGCTACTGTAGATTTTACTCATTTCACAGCATTATTACTGTATTATCTACAGTTTTCTACTGTATTACCGTAGATTTCCAATGCATTCTGGGAAATTTGTAGCCTACTATAAACTCAAATGTGCAAAATTATGACTACGAACAACAATCACACCTCATGTAATTAATTATAACTAATTTTCAGTTTTATTAAGAAAATGTAGTGCTCATTTTCCAAAGTCAAGGCTTTTTTCTCCCAATTTTTTTTCTCCCAAAATATCTCGACGCAGACGAGGGAATTGTTGAGAGGGCGATTTCAGATTCAGCTTCGGCTCTCGGAGAAACGAACGATTCCAGAAACAGCATGAGATTCGATTCAACTCTCACAAAACCTGTTATGACTCTCTCGGAATCAACTCCTTGTCACTAGGGGGTAGCGATATCACATTTAGCGTTACCCGAGGTTCAGTCTAGTCATTTGATGGATCGTGTCTGTGGAGATTAGCAAGCATGTACATCTGGTAATATATCTTAATGAAGTAAATCGATATTCTAACATAAAAATATAGAAGAACATCCTGTGACTTTAAAGTTCACTGATTTGATTTAATAAAAATACGTTACATTTTACAAGTTTAAATTCTCCACAGTTTACATTCTCAACTGTTTTGTATTGCATAAGCTGTGCACAGTATGTTACTGTGGATTTCTAATTACTGTGAATGTTATTACAGTAAAACGAAATGCCCGCGAAAACCAACCTTCATTTTGTAATAGCCTACAGCATTCTTCTGCGTGAACCGAATCGCCTTCCTCGCGTTCGTTGCCTTTATTTTTGATATCTTCCTAAAAATTATCCGGTGAGTGATGAATCGTATTCTTTTTTAATTGTGTGCTTGTTATTGACTGCGAAAACCAACTACGAACGTTCATTTTATAATATCTTCTGAGTGGACTGCATCGCTTCAATCCCCGTCTTGTGACAGCTTCATCAGTAATAGGTGAGTGATTAATCTTATTTACTTAGTGTTGTTAGGAAAATACATCCTCGTCTTTTATGACGAAAAGCCTGTCTGTGATTTGGTTAGAAGCGAATTAATATTTATCCTTCTCATTAACGTTAACTTTATATGGATGATGGTCGTCTTCATTAGACGGCGGTAAAGTTAGTTTTCATTACACATTCATTCATCTGTATACAAAAATAATGCAAGCATAATCTGACAAAAAACAAGCCTTGTGAATTTGTTATTGACTGCGAAAACCAACTAACGTTACGAACCTCCATTAGCCTATACAGAATTCATCTGAGCGGACCAGGGGCCAGTTGCATAAACTTAGCCTCTATGTTAAGACTGTCTTAACTACTAGTTTGACCAACTATCAGTTAACCAAAGGGTAATCAGTCCTATTTTTTGGATTCAAATTACACTAATCTACATTTTTCTGTAACTGAATTAAAAGAATTATGACCAGTCTTAAAGAAAAAAATAGCTGACTAACTTTTTAAGACTAGTCTAAACCTTTTATGCAACCGGCCCAGATCACTTCCATCCCCGTCTTGTGACACCGTTTTTCATCAATAATATCTGGTGAGTGTTTTCTTATAGTGTTTTTAGAAAAATACATCCTCGTCTTTTATGATGAAAAGTCTGTGTGTAATTTAGTTAGAAGCGAATTAGCCTAATATTTATCCTTCGTCATTAACTTAAACCTTATGGATGAGGGCCGTCTCCATTATAGACGGCGGTAAAGTTAGTTTTCGTTACACATTTATTCATCTGTATACAATACAAGCATAAGCTGACAAAAAACAAGCCTTGTGAATTTGTTATTGACTGCGAAAACCAACTAACGTTAACCTCCATTTTATAGCTTACAGAGTTCATCTGAGCGGACCAGATCGCTTTCATCCCCGACTTGTGATGTTTTTCATCAATAATATCTGGTGAGTGTTTTCTTATAGTGTTTTTAGCAAAATACATCCTCGTCTTTTTGGATGAAAAGTCTGTCTGTGATTTAGTTAGAAGCGAATTAGTATCCTTCGCCATTAACCTTATATTGATGATGGCCGTCTCCATTATAGACGGCAGTAAAGTTAGTTTGACGTGGCATTCATTACAGACTCATTTATCTGTACACAAAAATAATACAAGCGTAATCTGACAAAAAAACAACAACATAATAATAATAATAAAAATAAAGCCTTGTGTATCAGGGAATATTTAAATATTTTAACAGTTGGTTTGAACTGCGTCAAATTTGAATGGATTTGAGTAGTTACAGTATATAAAACATCAGAAATATGGATTCAGTTCTGTATGAAAAGTAAGAAAGGCATAATCAGAAAGTATGCATTATAGTGAGTAATATAGAGACTTAATGTTGGTTTGATACCTGTAGCTCAAATTGTATTGTTGGTTAATGAATTTATATTTTCACATACATTAAATGTTGTAAAATTATTCTAAAACACATTAATATTTTAGTATTGATAGCATATATTTATGTCTATCTGAGGTAGTTTGATAAGAGATGCAAAGAGATTAACTGGATGCATTTGTCTAATGAATGTGAAACAGCAAACAAACCAACTGCATTTATTTGTATATATTAAAAAAATATTATATGGTTTACTATTTTAATATATTTAAAAAATGTATTTATCCCTGTGGTCAAGGTGTTTAATTTGTCATTACTCCAATCTTCAGTGTCTCATTATCCTTCTGAAATCATTCTAATATGCTAGTTTATGATAAGTGATGAAAACATTTTGTGTTGCTTTATACTTTTCCTTTTAATAATTACTTAATAGTTTAGTAATTATTTAAAGTTTAATAATTATTCATCTTATCAAACATTCAAAAGTCTGGGTCAGTTTTTCAATACCTTTATTCAACTAAGATATGTTAAAGGGATAGTTCACTCAGAAATTTTAATTCTGTCATTAATTACTCACCCTCATGTTGCTCAAAACCTGTAAGTCTTTCGTAGTTTTCTGATCCTCCATAGACAGTATAATCACATTCAAAGCCCAGAAACATAACAAAAACATCCTCTAAAAACGGAGGTCTGATGGGTTTAGAACAACATGAGGGTGAGTCATTAATGACAGAATTCTCATTTTGGGTGAACTAACTCTTTAAGGTATTTTAGATTTAATTCGAGAGTTTAATCTTAAAAATCAGTTTTAAAACACAATTGTAATTGAATTGTGTTCATTTGTAAGTAGAAAGTCTTCTACACGTAGGATGCCTTGGGGGTAAATCATAGGCTAATTTTAATTTTTGGGTGATCTCTTTAGACAGGTGTTTTGGTTAGGCAAGTTAAAATTAAGGATTTTAAATAATTATTTGAATTTCTGACTGATTTGTGCTCATCTCTTGCAGATCACCTCAAGTGCTCAAGCTGCCCCTGCTCCATGTAATGCGGATGCATTACCACAACCACTACCCTTCTCAGATTCTACCCTCATGTAATACGGTTTTGTAACTGTTCTAAAGATGGTTGTTCATAAGTGTGTTAATATTTGTTTTACAAATTCTAGTAGGCCTGTGCCTACTACTACTGTTAATCGAATGCAGTTTCCGTGTACATTGTATTATTAATGATTTAAAATGTTAACATGCATTATTAGTCATTTAAAATGCTTTTTGCTCTTTTCTGTTAGTCTTGACCAATTCAATTTCAAACGTTAAAGGGTTAGTTCACCCAAAAATGAAAATTCTGTCATTAATTACTCTCATGTCATTCCAAACCCGTAAAAACCTCCATTCATCTTCTGAACACAAATGAAGATATTTTGGATGTAATCTGAGCTCTTTCTGATCCTCCTATAGAAAGTCAACACGCTTCATGTTTAAAAGCAGAGAAAGCTACAAAAAACATTGTCAAGTGAGTCCATGTGCCATCAGTGGTTCAACTGTAATTATAAGAAGCTGCGAGAATACCTTTTGTGTGCAAAGAAAATAATTTATTCAAAAAGTCTTCTTGTAGCTTCATATAATTACGATTGAACCACTGATGTCACATGGACGTTTTGGTATCTTTCTCGGCTTTTGAACGTGAAGAATGTTGACTGTCTATTGGAGGATCAGAAAGCTCTCGGATTACATCCAAAATATCTTCATTTGTGTCTGAAGATGAACAGAGGTCTAACAGGTTTGGAACGACATGAGAGAGAGGAATTAATGACAGAAATTTCATTTTTGGGTGATATGACCCTATAACTTGGGTTTTTAGTTTAAAAAGATGTTTTACTCAATCAGTATGTACTGAATTTATTGTTGTTTTCAAACATGAATTTGCATCTAATTATTTTAAAATCTGTTTTTATCATTGCATTATTGGTCATTTGCAGTATTTCAATCTGCACAATAAATGTTATTTGACTGTAAGGATTATATTGTCCATATTTCTTATTCACAATAAAAGGGTTTTTTTTTAACACAATTACAATATAATAACAATAATATAGCACATAACACAATATAAAAATAACAGTTTTGTACTGTATTTCAACAGTTATAAATAACAGTAAATTACTGTTATTTATTTTA
Organism: Cirrhinus molitorella; assembly: GCA_033026305.1. Taxonomy (NCBI): domain Eukaryota; kingdom Metazoa; phylum Chordata; class Actinopteri; order Cypriniformes; family Cyprinidae; genus Cirrhinus; species Cirrhinus molitorella. The sequence goes on from CM065131.1 coordinate 10,934,424, forward strand.
CAGTATGTTCAAAAACCTACTGTAGATGTTTTTACAGTAATTTTACTGTGATATGAAACACGGCAACTACTGGAGATTTGTTGCCAGTAAGTTACTGTTAATTTGACGATAAACCTTTTACAGTGTTACTTTCTGGCAACAGTAATTCGTTACACTACTAGTTACATTACTTTTTCTTCATGCCCCACAGAAATTGTAAATGTGTATCTCCCACATAAAATTCTTCTCTAAAGAATCTTACTAACAACATATTTCTGCCTCATCATTTGACCAAAAAACATTGGATCGTAGTCAAAAGCTGTTACAGACACTCAATAGTGATTGATAGAGACATTCAAGTAGAATTATGCAAATTATTGTTTTTTTAATATGCAAATTGCATTATTTAGTTTAGCAAATCACATAAGTTTGTAAGAAACTGTTTAATTTTCCAAAAAGATTTTTAATTATACTAATGCACCACATGCTGATCAGAGGCATGTGGGATGTAATGCCAGAGTAAAGTAAAGCCACAATTTCAGATCATCTTTTTTCCTGACAAAATCAATACATTGCAATATTTCTATCTGCTGAATGTAAGTTTTTCCATATTCCAAGCTTGCCTGCTGCACTGGGGATTACACAGTAATTAGTTACTGCCCAACACTGATTATAAAGTAATAGTAACATTAAATATAAAATAATTTACAATACATATATCTATAACAAAAATAGAAATATAAAATAAAAAAGAAACAAATAATTTCATTTTGGCCAATAATTGATATATTGTGCATTCAATTTTCCTGATGATTCATTGTGAATTTTATTGCTAATGAGTGAATAAACAAATGAGTGAATGAACAAAAACAAATGAGTACATGAAAGAATAAATGAATGACTGAATGGACAAAATGAATGAATAATCAGTGAATGAACAAATAAATGATTGTGAATGACTGAACAAATGAATGAATGAGTGAACAAGAGAACGAGTAAATGAATGAGTGAGTGAGTGAGTGAGTGAGTGAATGAATGAATGTGGGAATGAGATGAACTAATGAACGATTGATTGAATAAAAAAAATTCAATCAATTCAAATTTAATAATTTTGTGGGATGGGGAAAATGAGATGAAGTGATGACAGGTTAGCCTCATTGAAAAGATAAGGGCACATATAAACTCCCATTCGGGAGTCATAAGAAATCAAAAGAGCACACATTATTTTATTTCACACACAATACTTCAACTTGATGCATGCGTTAAGCATTGCAAGCGTTTCTCTTTTTCTTTTGTCATAGTTTATGCAAGGCATACAACGCCGGACACGGACAGATTTGCTGGTACACAAAACAAGTAATGTTAACTTACGTTAAGGAATTCCTTAAGCTTATTGCTTTGACTGTGGCAGCCAACAAGAGCACAGCTTAACCCTGGGCACGTTTTTATATCTAGTTATATAAAAAAAAGTTTCAGTTTAATTAATCTTTTTTACATAGATTTTTATGTAGACTAGAACACGAGAGCACCCAAAGGGAAGTTAGAATTCATCGTGGCGGTGCTCATCAGTTATTCATTAAAAAGGTGGAAAATCGCTGCCACAGAATGCTATTAAACACAATACATGATTAAAATGGGGTTCACTGAAATGACACTGTGGTGGGAAGTTGGACACAAGCGTGAGTGTGTTTGTCTTCTCATGCATAAACTACCAGAGCCTGAGCTCACTGCATCCATCTCTGAAATAATGTTTAGATAAATGTGCTACTTATTCCGATTGCAGTTTGAAAGAAACGAGTGAGGTCTCCTCTTAACTGTCCTAAATTAGCTGAAAGCATATGAGTGTCAAGGCAGCAGCTGTCTTAAGCAGGGTGGACATGTGACTCCGGACAACCTTGAAAGACACCCCACTGCCAAGGCTAATAAACCTTTTGCTTGGTCAGATGAGTAAATATTACATCTAAACCAGGTCAGACTGCCACAGATCTGCCCTTGGGGTCTGTATGACTGGCTTACAGAGGTCTGCTCGCAGCGCAAACACACTCTCCTTGCCGCTCTCTCCAGGATAACGTCCACTGCCACTTAAAGGGCCAGTCCTGTAATAGGTTTTGTTTGAATGTCCTTATACTTAAAGCCGACATAAGACTGTGAGAGAGTGTTAGAGGCTCTCATTGTCCTCAACCAGACATAGTAGTAAATCATAATGCTCTTCCCCTCAATAGGCATCACTGTGGCACATTGAATTGTTTTGACACATGGCCAGGAGCACATGCTATTTCAGGGAAGGGGGAAGAGTTAGGACTTTCAGATCAGTCGTATTCCAAACGTTAAAGACAGAAGTTTCAATATGCTAGACCAAATATCCAATCAATGGTAACATAATGACGAGAACGCAATGTGTTTGTTCGGTCAGCTTCTCCAGAAGAGTTATCCCTTATCAAGGACAAACAAGGTTAAGGTCATGGAACAACTCCAGCAGGAATCTTCCCACACTCCCTCAAGGCAATTTATAACGATTTTATGGTTTGGTGCACTGGTGACTAAGTCAGTTCTTGTTTAGTGTTTACAATGGATTTATTTTTATTTATTTATTTTTTGGTGTTTATGCTTTTATTAGGATAGGACAATGTAGGGCTGGTAGGAAGCGAAGTGGGAGAGAGAAGGGAGATTGGGAAAGGTCTTTGAGCTGGGATTCGAACTCAGGCCATCCTTAGCGCTACGGCACTGTATGTCAGCACGCTGCCTACAAGGCTATATCATTTTATTTTTATTTAGTTATTTATTTTTCGGTGAGATCAGGTTGGTTATGTTTAGTGGTGGAGCTTCATGGTTACTTTTTTCCTATAAATCTTACATTTTCATTCGATTTACATTGTACAAAATTCATTTGAAATTGTCACCTTGTAAAATAGTAATGAGATCGGACTGGTTATGTTTAGAGGTGGAATAGTATAGTTCACATCGTACAAATTCATATGAAATTGTCATTTCATAAAATAGTTTTCAAATAATTTACAATAGTTTTCTCATGATATCAGGTTGTTTTTGTAGGGGTGGATCTTTATGGTTATTTTTTTGCTAAAAAATATGTTTTTGTTGCATTATGCTTTTTAAAAATACGTTTTCATACCATTCACATCACTGGGTATTTTAGGAGTGAACCTTACTTTTTATATTTCTGAAAAAATAGTGCAAATTCATACAAAATGTTGCAAAGTAGTTACATTGTTTGGTGGGATTGGGTTGGTTATTTTTGGAGGTGGAGCTTAATGGTTACTTTTTCCCGAACATTGTACAAAATTCATTTGAAATTGTCACCTTGTAAAATTTTCTTATGAAACTGAGTTATGTTTAGAAAAGGAGTTAGGGAAGGACCTACATGCTTATTGTTGAAAATTTGTAGGTTTTCGTACAATTCACGTTGTACAAATTCATATGAAATTGTCATTTCACAATAGTTTAAAATAGTTTTCTCATGATATCAGGTTACTTTTGTTTAGGGGTGGATCTTTATGGTTATTTTTTCCTAAAAATCATAAATTTTTGTTCAGTTATGCATTTAAAAAAAAAATACAATTCATACCATTCACATCACGGGGTGGACCTATATGCTTTATATTTTATTTATTTATTTATTAATTTTAATTATGCTTTTGTAAATTCTTATATCTTCGTACAATTCACATTGTACAAATTCATACAAATTGCCACGTCGTAAAATAGTTACACTGTTTGGTGAGATCAGATTGGTTATGTTTGGGGGCGGAACATCATGGTTACTTTTTCCCTGAAATCTTTTTTTTTTTTTAGTTTTTTTAATCAATTTACATTGTACAAAACTAATCCGAAATTGTCACCTTTTAAAATAGTTATGCTTTTTCATGAGATTGGGTTATGTTTAGAGGCTAAATTAGGGAAGGACCTACATACTTTTTGTTGGAAATGTATGTGTTATTGTACAATTTACATGATCATACAAATTCATACAAAAGTGTCACTTCATAAAATAGTTTACGAATAGTTTTTTTTTTTTTATAATATCGGGTTGGTTTTTATTTAGGGGTGGACCTTTATGGTTATTTTTTTCCTAAAAGGCATACGTTTTTTTTTTTTTTTAATATTATACCATTCACATTACTGGTTATTTTTAAGAGTGGACCTTCATGCTTTTTATTTTATTTTATTTACTATTACTATTATTTACTTGTTTCTGAAAAATCGTATATCTTCATACAATTACATTGTACAAATTCATACTAAATCACCACATTGTGCCACATTACAGTTTGCTGTGAGATCGGGGTGGTTATGTTTGGGGACGGACCTTCAAGGTTACTTTTTCACTAAAAATCATAAATTTTAATTTGATTCACATTGTACAAAATTCATTCAATGTGTCACCTTTTTCATAAGATGTTATGGTTAGAGGTTAGGAAAGACCTACATGCTTTTTGTTGAAAAATGTTCACATTGTACAAATTCACACAAAATTTTCACTTCATGAAAGAGTTTACTATTAGTTTACAATATTTTCTTATTTTGCCTAAAATAATAAATTTACCCTGATCTTCAAATTCAAAAAGTTTTAAACCCCCGGCCCTTAATGCATGGTTTTTCCCTCTGGAGCATCAGTGAGTGTTTGAACCTTCTGTAATAGTTGCATATGAGTCCCTAAGTTGTCCTCAGTGTCAAAAGATGGATCTCAAAATCGTACAGTCATTGTTGTAAAGCGTTTAAACACTCAAATTACAAAAATATATGTTTTCCTATTCCTATTTTCATATAAAATTGCTACCTTGTTAAAAAAAAGTTACATTTTCCTGAGAGACTGGGTTGGATCTTTCCCTTCATTTCACAGTTCAGATTGCATGCTTTAGGTTAGATAATGATGTAGTTTGTACCATGTCACTGCAACTCCAAGATAACGGACACTTCGAGACAAGAGAGCCATGTGAGGAATGAAGTCTTAAGCAATTATGTAATCAGACAATATTAACACTGTCAATCTGTAACTACAGTAAATTATCAGCAAACAAACCATCTTCTGTTATAAGGGCCCGTTCTAAGACGTATCTCCCACACTGAATTAAATGCAGAAACACTGTGGCATTTATGTAGACTAGAGAGCATGGCACAAGATGCTTGTGTAATTTTTCCAAGTTTTATTTCATAAATAACACTGAACAAGCATGGTACAGCGATAAATATTCATTTACATTGCAAAATTCTCTGTATTACAAAATACAGTGTATGTAAAATGCACTTGTCAAAGGGGACAAGATGTGTCAGTATAGTACCTGAAATGCCCTAATCTGAAATTACGTTTGTACATATGTTTTTTTTTTAATGTGCTGTAATCTCAGATTAAGGTTTGCCAAGAACCTCACATGACCCCTTTGCTATTCACACCTTGCATATCCCACTATCATCTGAACTGGAAAAATAAGACTGATAAAGACTAAAGCACTGATACATATCCTCAATTTGTCATTTATTTGTGTTTGTAGTTCAATTTTGATTCTTTTTGCATTTGACATCCCAAGAATCTTGTTTTTCAGTTATCGCAATCCCATGCCCGCTCGAATTAGAGTCTGAACACACCGCAGGCAAGTGTCCCGTTTCAATGTCTTAGGCAGCAAGAGGTACAAGGCAGGTTGACATCGTAACACAAGACCAGGATTGTTGGATCTCTACAATGTAACTCAGATGGTGAGTCAGCATGTTCAGTTTTCATTTATTGCTAAATTCAGAAAACAGAGGGCCTATTCCATTTCCTTGGAAAAAGAAAAAAAAAAAACATTCATCCCATTTTTAAGGTAAGGAATGTGTCCATTTGTGCAGTTACACCTGCACTTTTCAAAATAAACGTAACAACTTGTTAGAAAATCTATTTGCACACTCTCCATGTAAGAAAAAAACGAGATGTAGATCATGTTGTAGTAAAATTGCAATATTTATAATTCGAGCCCTTGTCAGCATTTCACTCAGACCCTACAGTCTAAGTAGCAGCAAAACTATAACTGGAGATGATGTAAATACAGAGTAAGATGAGATGGTTTTGGGGAATGAGCAACGTGCCAGTGTTCCACTGATTGTCAGATTATGGTGACGCTCTAGTGTTGATGCTGTAAACCAAACGGCAAGTGTCAAATGACACTGAGAATGAAGTCACTACCAACAGAGTGTACATTTCAGTTACTGAGAAATCCACTGACAGCATGCGTTTCTTACAAAAAAAATTGGATTCACAGCATGAACGTCTGAATTTAAAGTATTTCATGTTAAACAGCTAAACAGTGTTGTCGAGTATGGGTGGATGTAATGTGAAGACAAAACAAACAAAGCACCAGGATTAAGTGAAACACCCCGCATGGAGGGATTTCACGTTCCCGCTATGGAAGCCGTGAGTTCACCTCGGCTCTGAGCTCGTTAACACAAGCCTGTGCTAAATTATATAGCCGGGACCCAAATACGTCAGTCAATGCTCAGGAGTCTTTTGTTTCTAATTAGGTGAATCTCTAAGGAGGGAGCGACAGACATTACCATGGCCGGAGTAATGTAAAAACATTTTAGTTGTAGTTTGCAGTTTTTGTCACCGTGAGTAACTGTGCTGTGGAGGCTTTGAGCTGATTTTCACTGGTGTGCATTTTTGAGAAAAACTGCAAAAGATGCATTGTAGGCAATTGTGAGCCATTTCAGCACAGTGCCAACAACCCATTACACTACTGTTGAACTTCAGCATTCGTTACATAAGAATATTAATAATAATGTACTACCATGACAATGCTTCCCTTTTTATATATAGTTGAAGTCAAAATTTTGCATACACCTTACAGAATCTGCAAAATGTTAATTATTTTTCCAAAAAAAGAGGGATCATTCAAAATGCATGTTATTTTTTATTTAGTAGAAATAATAGTTGGATTTATAAAAATGACCCCGTTTAAAAGTTTACAATATTATTAATAATGTGTTGTTACCAGAATAATGCACAGCCATCTTTTTTTTTTTTTTTGTTTAGCGATAGTTGTTCATGAATCCCTTGTTTGTCCTAAACAGTTAAACTGCCCGCTGATCCTTTAAGTCTCACAAATTCTTTGTTTTTTCAACATTTTTGTGTATTTGAACCCTTTCCAACAATGACTGTATGATTGTAAGATACATCTTTTCACACTGAGGACAACTGAGGGACTCATATGCAACTATTACAGAAGGTTTAAACACTCACTGATAATTCAGATGGAAAAACGGTGCATTAAGATCCAGGGGTGAAAACTTTTGAACAGAATGATGTGGTGTATTTTTTTTTTTTTTTGATTTTGCCTAAATTTCATATTTTATATTATATATATATATATATATATATATATATTTTTTTTTTCCATTTTATTTTATTTAGTGCTGCCACCCGAAGCTACAGAAGATACTTACGTTTACTAGAAAATTAAATAAAGTTACACTTATCCTGATTTTCAAATTCAAAATGTTTTCTTAAAAAAAAAAAGCTCTTAATGCATTGTGTTTCCTTCTGAAGCATCAGTGAACCTCCTGTAATAATTGCATATGAGTCCCTCAGTTGTCCTTTGTGTGAAAAAGTGGATCTCAAAATCATACACTTGTTGTTGGAAAGGGTTAAATACACAAAAATGCTGAAGAACAGCATTCAGTTTAACTGTTCAGGACAAACAAGGGACTCATTAACAACTATACACTAACTATACACTATACTATACCACTATACAAAACAAGCAAACAAACAAACAAAAAAACAGCTGTGGATCATTCAGGTAACAACACCGTATTAAGAATCAAGTGTATGTAAACATTTGAACGGGGTCAATTTTTATAAATTCAACTATTCTTTTTTCTTGTGGACCATGTAAACGTCTTTTATGTGAAATTTCTTATTTAGGTCTGTACTAAGTAAAAAGATAAGATTGCATTTTGTATGATCCCGCTTATTTGGGTAAAAATAATTAACATTTTGCATATTCTACAAGGTGTATGTAAACTTTTGACCTCGACCGTATTATATACCGTCAATACATAGAATATATTAATAATAAATACTTTTCCTCACTTTTCAGTATTTCGTCTTTATCTCATCATATTCACTTTGTGAAATCCCATATGTGCAAAAGTTCATGTTTCCAACAATGAATAAATTAACAAAAGTGATGTCAAAAAATGCTAACAGCCCTATAATAAAGCATTTGGTTAAACAATACAAGAAAGAAGGCAAAGAATTTCAGTCCTCTCAATATGAGAATGAGAAATCGAACGCATACGATCATACCGCTGAGCTAATCATGCTGTACTTAAGGTTCTTGGCAGGACATCCTTAAATATCCAGCTAAGAAAATTTCCTTCCCTCCCATCTGTTCCTTACAAAACTGCAGAGTAGCAAAAGTGTTCCCAGTTTGGCAAAAGCCACAATTTTACGCAGGTGGTGCTAAACAGATAATATTTTTTTCTTACTCTAGACGTAATACAAAAAGAAACAATCCATTAAGCAATACCTTTAGATGAATTAAAAAGAAAAAGTATAAAAAAAAAAAGAAACAATTCTTCATTTGTACCAAAAAAACATAAAAAAAAACATATATATATATCTCTCAAAAATCTTAAGCATATTAACCTGATATATTAGTTGGGCCCTCTTTAATAACTAACTACAACTCTATAACATCTGCTTTAATTAATTTACCCATTTCATGCTTTAGACCTCCTATAAAGTTATATAATTTTATATTAGTATCATAAAAAAAGAACTTTAAAAAGAAAAAACGTACCGCAAAAACAAACATCTCAAGTCAATCTCATAAACCTCTCATATAATACTGGCCCAGGGTCCCAATCTTTGGGCAATGTTTCCATCAAAGTCTCCTGACGGGCTCTTCGGCTCTTTGACAGCCCAGTGCTGCTCCTCATCAGACCTCTATCATGTCTAGAACAGCTGGCTGGGACTGCAGCAGCTTCCAAGACTCCCTGACGCTACCGAGACAGATCTCCACCCGACTGGATGGAGGATTGAAATATGTTCAAGGAAAGCGCCAATCAGACCACGTTGATCCCCCCTCCCGCGGCAGCCCGTTTGCTGCAGGAGGTCGAGGCGCCATGGTTGGCCGCTCCGCCGTTCATGTACGACGTCTTCAGCTCCAACTGGCAGGCTGCGATGGCAGCGTTTAGTTCCACTTGTGCTCGATGTACAACGTAAAACATCAGGCCTATGCTTATGAAGATCTGATGAGAGGAACAGAAAGAGAGAAAGAGTGAGTGAGTCACTGGGCGGATCTGCTGACAGAGCTGGACGACGGTTGATACAAAGATCCAGATGACTTATTCAGTGCGGTTGTAAATTTAAGCTATAATTCCTTGGCTGATATGTTGAAACATCCAGTTTCAGTCAAGAATTCATTACTGGCATCTTACTTCACTACACACAAGCACAAATGCAAAATAAGAACAGTTTAGCAAAACAGTTTTGGTCAAAGCGCTGCCAATGACCATCTATAATTATGGTTTACTACAGGTTCCACAAGAATCTAGACTAGACATAAATATTTCTTTCGCTCATGCGTTTACATATCGATTGCAGAATCTGCAAAAGGTTTATTATAAAAAAATCTATACGTTTTTGAACAGTAAGATTTGTAATGTTTTTTTTAAATGAAGTCTCTTCTGCTGTCCAAGCCTGCATTTATTTGATACAAAGTACAGTAAAAACAGTAACATTTTGAAATATTTTTAGTATTTAAAATAACTTTTCTATTTGAATATATTTTAAAATAGAATTTATTCCTGTGATTTCAAAGCTGAATTTTTTAGCATGATTACTCTAATCACATGATCCTTCAGAAATCATTGTAATATTCGGATTCGCTGCTCAAAAAAAAAAAAAAAACATTGTTAAAAACAGCTGAGTAGATTTTTTTTTAGGTTTCTTTGATTAATAGAAAGTTCAGAAGAACAGCATTTATCTGAAACTTCCTTTATCATCACTTTTGATTCATTTAAAGCATCCTTGCTAAATAAAAGCATTAATTTCTATGATTTCTCCAAGCTTTTGAAAGGTATAGTGTATAATGTTACAAAAGCTTTTTATTCAGATAAATGCTGACCTTTGGATCTTTCTATTCATTAAAGAATCCTGAAAAAAAAAAAAAAAAAAAAAAACACAACAACAACAACAACAACAACAACAACAACAACAACAACAACAACAACAACAACAACAACATTATTTTAAATAGTAAAAACATTTTTAAATTATACTCTTTTTGCTGTACTTCGGATCAAATAAATGCAGGCTTGGTGAGCAGAAGAGACTTCTTTAAAAAAAACATTAAAAATCTGTTCAAAAACTTTTGTATATGCTACAATACAAACTAAATGAAATTATACAAATTATCTGGTTCAGAAGCGCACACTTTTTTAATATGATACTCTTGAGCATTAATCAAAAGTCTTCAGTGATTGTTAACTATGAGTCTCTCAATTGTCGAAGTGGCAAATCAGGATCTTAACGTCAGTGAGCATTCGAGTGAATTCTGAGAATTCAACTATGCAAAGCATACTTGGAAAACAAAGAACTTCACAGAACAATGAGCAGCTTCAGGGAGGCAACATTATTGCGTACTACAAATCGTGTACACTAATAAACATAGTACAGTAATAAAGTGTAAGAACATTAGTGTCGCAATCTGTGTTGTATAAAGCTTTATAAATAAACGTGACTCTGATGCTCCTCATTTGCAAGCTGCTTTGGATAAAAGCGCCTGCTAAAATGGAAAGTCTTGGATCTAAATGCAAACTACTTTTGGCAATTCTTTTAATTAATGTCACATATTAATCTTCGGCATGGACTATGTAAACTTATGAGGCCAACTGTGAACATAGGGTTTTGTTTTTGGAGGTTTACCTGTAGACTGAACACGAAGTATCCGCTGATGCTCTGTTCTGCGATCACATCCTCCATTGTGCGCAGGGTGGTGCCCAGATACGAGTTAAGGAGTTGTGTTGGGAGAAGTCCCACTGAGGAAGCCACTAAATAATTTGGCAAGGACACATCTGTGATCTGTCAAAGAAAGTGGAAACTATATTTGGTCAAGATTAATCACGAATGTGTCATCAGCCTCATTTAGCCAAGTCACTGTCCTTCACATGCTAACTGCACTTTTCTAGCTGCCTCTAATGCAATAAAAACATTTCTGTATCACCATATGTTGACATGTCAACATTTTTAAATAGTTAAAGGGATAGTTCATCCAAAAATAAAAATGACCCCACAATTTACTCACTCCCAAGCCATCCTTCTTTCAGACAAATACAATAGAGTTATACTAAAAATTGTCCTGGCTCTTCCTAGCTTTATAATGGCAGTGAATGGCTGTTGAGATTTCAAAGTCCAATAGTCCAATAAGTGCATTCATTTATTATTATATAATTTTCATTTTTGTATCTATCCCTTTAATTAATTTTACATTTTCAATTTCCTCCATGTGACTACAATGTAATGCACAGATTTTTACTGCATCACCTATAGGATGTTTTACTGGTTGTACTACATTGCTCTAATGCTTTTAAAAAATAAATAAATAAAATACATTTTTCTGTACTGTTCCAAGTCTGTTAAAAGACACCCTACATGCACTGAACAAAATTATGAAATGCAACACTTTTGTTTTTGCCCCCATTTTTCATGAGCTGAACTCAAAGATCTAAGACTTTTTCTATATACACAAAGGCCTATTTCTCTCAAATACTGTTCTCAAATCTGTGTTAGTGAGCACTTCTCCTTTGCCGAGATAATAATCCACCTCACAGGTGTGGCATATCAAGATACTGATTAGACCGCATGGTTATTGCCCAGGTGTGCCTTAGGCTCGCCACAATAAAAGGCCAACAGTTTTATCACACAGCACAATGCCACAGATGTTTTGAGGGAGCATGCAGTTGGCATGCTGATTGCAGGAATGTCCACCAGAGCTGTTGCCCATGAATTGAATGTTAATTTTTTTACCATAAGCCATCTCCAAAGGCGTTTCCGGAATTTGACAGTACATCCAACCGGCCTCACAGCCGCAGACCACATGTAACCACACCAGCCCAGGACCTCCACATCTAGTATCTTCACCTCTAAGATCATCTTGAGAAAAGCCACCCGGACAGCTGCTGCAACAATTGGTTTGCATAACCAAGGAAATTCTGCAAACTGTCAGAAACCATCTCTGGAAAGCTCATCTGCATGCTCGTTGTCCTCATTGGGGTCTCAACCTGACTACAGTTCATCGTTGTAACCGACTTGAGTGGGCAAATGCGCACATTCGATGGCATCTGTCACTTTGGAGAGGTGTTCTCTTCACGGATGAAATCCCGGTTTTCACTGTACAGGGCAGATGGTAGACAGCGTGTATGGTGTAGTGTGGGTGAGCACTTTGTTGATGTCAACGTTGTGGATCGAGTGGCCCATGGTGGTGGTGGGGTTATGCTATGGGCAGACATATCTTATGGACAACGAACACAGGTGCATTCTATTAATGGCATTTTGAATGCATAGAGATACTGTGACGAGATCCTGAGGCCCATTGTTGTGCCACTCATCCACGACCATCACCTCATGCTGCAGCATGATAATGCACGGCCCCATGTCGCAAGGATCTGTACACAATTCCTGGAAGCTGAAATCATCCCAGTTCTTGCATGACCAGCATAATCACTGGACATGTCACCCATTGAGCATGTTTGGGATGCTCTGGATCGGCGTATACGACAGCGTGTTCCAATATCCAGCAACTTCGCACAGCCATTGAAGAGGAGTGGACCAACATTCCACAGGCCACAATCAACAACCCGATCAACTCTATGTGAAGGAGATGTGTTGCACTTTGTGAGGCAAATGGTGTTCACACCAGATACTGACTGGTTTTCGGACCCCCCAATACAGTAATATTGCATATTTTAGAGTGGCCTTTTATTGTGGCCAGCCTAAGGCACACCTGTGCAATAATCATGCTGTCTAATCAACATCTTGATATGCCACACCTGTGAGGTGGATGGATTATCTCGGCAAAAAAGTGCTCACTAACACAGACAGATTTTTGAACAATATTTGAGAAAAATATGCCTTGTGTACATAGAAAAAGTCTTAGAGCTTTGAGTTCAGCTCATGAAAAATGGGGGCAAAAACAAAACAGTTGCTTTTATAATTTTTTTCAGTGAACATGTATTAAAGCGTTGTATCAGTTGTGTCACCTTTTGGTGTGAGTTGTAAAGTATGGTGCAAACCATATTTTCAAGTGCTAATTTATGAGGCATGATGCAAAAAGATGCAGGTGTTGTTGGATTAAAGTTGCGTCAATCTATTAATATTCATGAATGAGATAAAATGATGCATCCTTATTCTAAGAAGCAACTTCATTTTAAATGGATGTGAAGCAATATTTGAAGTATGCACTATGCAGACGCATGCATTGTGTTGGGTTACCTACATAACGCATCACATTCTGCTTCAGCAGAAAATGCAGGGCACACTGAAATACAGCCCCTTCTATAGGACGTACTTTCTGAGGGTATGCGAAACATAATTCCAGTGTGACCTGTATAGTGCCGACATACATCATACCCTTGGGTTGTGATCTCTCAGTTACGTAAAAAAAAAAAAAATTAGCGTTAACACAATTAGAGTCAGTGGCACTTACAGACAGCCTGATTATTTACAGAGAGACTAATGTTCACTTGCTTTCCAACTGTAGACAGATACTAACTCAGTAACATCCTCACTGATATTAGGACTAGAAGTAGAGGTTGGCAGGCTACTGAAGCAAGAGTACTGACTCATGGTATCAGGTTCAATCCCATGTAAAGAACAGAGACTAATGGTTGCTTTAAGAGCAATGATAAATTAGGGAGGCACGATTATGACAAACCAAGAAATCTTGCTGTATAAATATCTTGTTTTATAAATATCTTCAGTTAATATTTATTTTATTTCAAGTAATGCAGATGTTTCTTTCTGGTTTCAGTTAATGATAATACAACAATTTGAAACAAGCTGAGAATTCATTTGTAAATCAAGACTGCAAAAATGGCCCTTTTTTATGCTGCACGAAAAAACTTATTCAAACGTATAATTACTTATACACAGAAAGCGAGCAACATGCCAACACTAGAACACTCCCATCCTGTCCGTTGTTAGTTTACACAATTTCACACGATAGTCTTGAGTCCAGACTGCTCGCACACAGAGCTTTGGACTCTGTAGCTACGCAACAGAATCAATATTTTATCACAGAATGTTTACGGCTTGTTGATTATAATGGGAGTATTTTAGTTTTGTCACTTGCTTACAGTGTACATTGGGTGTTGTACAAAATACAAATCGCGAATGCAAATGCAAAACATATTAAATAACATCCAGCTTTAAAGCTTTTTGTGTGCCAGGAGATGCGTCTCCAGCATCCAGTTGCCTTTATTAGCCAATATACTAATGTTAAATGCTCCGATTTGTCATTGCAGTCACACGCACAATGTTACAAATGTTTGAAAACAAAGTAAGCTGAATATTGCAATTGACAATATTTACAATTAACTACAATTAACTATGCAGCCAAAAGAAAAAAAAGCTGTTTAACATTAAAGCTGTTTGTTAACCTAGAAAATGACACAATTTTCTGCTGTAAGCAGGTGTTCAATGTTCATTTGCAGCACTCCTGAAACCCAGATATGATCAGTCACTGTCAGACAGACTAACATGTTCTGTCAAGTGAAAGTGGTGCAAAACATTCCACTTGTTTTTAAAAAAATCTGCTCATAATCATCATAAAACTACTTTAAGGAAGAAAAAACATTAACATATGAATCATCCAGTGAATAAATTATGTGAATGGTGCAAACAATAGTCAAATATTTTCCAAAATGGCAGGTTACAGAATCACGAGTTCAAAAACCAAACCAGCCTGAATGCCTGAGAAAAGAGTATATCTCAAAACTAATTCAATGTAAGCAGATGTAATCTTTCTTTGTTTTAAGAAGCAACTTCTGGACCAACAGAATAAAACACAGCTCGCTGAATAGTGACTGCACTAAATCATTTGTATAAATTCAAATTTCATTAAAATCACATTTAGGAGCCCAAAAAGGCAGTGTAACTTTTTTGTAAATTATTTAAATGTTGCTGTCTATTTACACGCGTCACCATATTTATCAAGAAAATGGATTAGAAGCAAATCTAAGTAAGGTTTAAAATGCTGTTACACTGCAGTATGTTTGTATCACTGTTCTTTACTGTCCTCTGTCATTGTTAAAGGTTTCTCCTCATGTGTGTCAGCTAATTAAAAATGTATTATGTTGGCTGTGCAAAGTGTCCGAAGGTAATATTTCAATGTAGAAAGAGACCTGTCTTTATACCCTTGATCCTGCGTGAAGAGCAGTTATGTTTGATTTAAATCTGGCTTTGAGCTGGAGGTCTTAATTGTTTAATTCCAGCAAAGCTGGATAAAGCCACCTGGACATCCCTTAAAGATTAACAGCCACTTCAATGCTATTAATCACATACCTTTGTGTGCTTGTTGTCTTTTTACTCTTTTTGCTCCAGCGAAAAGAATGTTTGTGAAGGCCTCAATGGCTACCTTTACACTGCAGGCAAATGTGGCCAAAATCAATTCTGTTTGCTCACATGTGATTTAGATCTGTTTTTCCTCATGACAGTGTGAACAGCACAAACTGGACCACAAAACCAGTCTCAAGTAGCATGCAAAAAATACATTGTATGGGTCAAAATGATAAATCTTACTTTTATGCCAAAAATCACTATGATATTAAGATCATGTTCCATGAAGATATTTTGTAAATTTCCTACTGTAAATATATAAAAACTTAAGTAATATACATTGCTAAGAGTTTTATTTAGACAACTTTAAAGATGATTTTCTCAATATTTTTTTGCACCCTTAAATTTCAGATTTTCAAATAGATGTATCTCGGTCAAATACTGTCCTACCCTAACAAACCATACATCAATGGAAAACTTTTTTTTTTTTACCTCTAAATCCTCTACCTCTAAAAATTTTTTTTTTTAAACTGACCTTTATGACTGGTTTTGTGATCCAGGGTCACATTTGTGGTACTAAATCTAATACAAGTCAGATATTTTGCAGTGCGACTGCAGTCTGAACAGTCAAATCGTAATTCACAGAACTTTTTTTTACATCACTGTAGATCAACATTTGTCATGACTCTGCGCTCATTGGAGTCACTTCAAAGATTTTACATATTCAAAGTTATCAAGACAGTTGCGAAAGGTAGTCAGTGGAACAGCGATAAATATCGCACATATAAATATCGATGTGCCAGAACTCGTAAGTATTAGTGACAACACGAGGACTTGTTTCATAAGTTTCAAAACTCTGCTGTCTTCGGTCACATCCTTGTCTTTATTTTTCATATTTCCTGCACATAATTTCGCTGGCTTCTGCAGCAGATCACATGATAAATAAACGCACAATCACTATGTGTTGCCAGGTCCACAGTTTTCCCGCAGAATTTAGTTACTTTTTCACTGTTGTCGCGGGTTGTTTTTCAACTTTGTGGGTTGAAGCGACCTCACTAACGCTATATTTACTCTCTGGAGATTTTGTTATGAAAACCTGGCAACCCCATTTGTATTGTGTTTTTTTTTTGCACATACAGGTCTGTTTATATTGGAAATCTGATATTGGCCACATTTAAAACAAAAATCAGATCTGAGCAAAAATTTAGCACTAAGGCTCACAGTGTGAACAGCATTTTGTGAATTGTTTGCTTTAGGTTCACTCAATGCAGAGTTTCTCTCACTAGCGAGTACATGTAAAACCTGGAATAGATTTTGAACAGAATGATTACAGAACACTTTGAGGAGAGGCAGGAAATCTTTATCACAACCCACTCATCCCTTACGAAAATTAAGCATGGTTTTATTACAGTAAAAGTGTAGTAACAATGTTTTTTGCTGTATTGATTATAATTTGTATAACCACAGTTTTACTACAAATACCATGATTAATGTTATGGTTAATATGTGGTTAACATGTTTTAACTATAGTATCCATGGTTTTTTTTTTTTGGTTTTATTTGTAGTAAAACCATGCTTAATTTTCATAAGCCAGGGATGTGTTGATCATAAAAAAAAAAGATTTCTGACATTTCTTGGTAACTACAAAGTTAGACCATTTTCTTAGTTTGGAACCATTTTCATTGCAGAGAAGAAATATATGAACTAACTTATGAATTTTTGTCTGAAAGGTAAAATTACTGAATATTAATTATCTGTTTAGTGAGCTGCTGTATAAAAGCAAAAATCACTTTTGCAATTGCTAGTGGGATACAAATAAAACAAACATTAACTTAAAATACATTTCATACATTTAACTTAAACTTATTTCATTTAAGCTACTTGGCAAAACAACATTTCTCACATTAGTTTAGTTTAGCTTTAAGTACTAAAAGAAGTTAATAAACAAAAATTGGTAACACTTTACAATAAGGTTCATTAGTTAACTTTAGTAAACAAGTATTTACACACAAATTCTTTTTAAAATATAAAATATATACATATACACATAAATACTGTACACTCACACATAGTATGAACATAAACTTTTATTTTGATTTATTTTTCAATTAATCGCAATTAGCAACTAATTGTTTTGCAGCTCTTATTGTAAAGTGTTATCCAAAAATTAAAACCAATAAAAAAAACTAACAAAAATGACAAAGAATACATAAACTTACTAAATCTCTCAAATCAAAGTGAAAAACAAAAAAACTAAAACTAAACTATCAGTCAACATTGGTGCTACATTACTCTAATGAAAACATTTAACATTTGTTAATTTCTGGTTAGAAATGAACACAATAGCGATTGTATTAATAGTATAAATAGCCAAAACAGACTTACCGAGAAGACCGCGTTCTGGAGACCGAAGGGAATAGGCGTGAGTCGCGCTAAGGCCACAATTTTGAGTCCACTTCCACCCTCCACCACCCGAATAACCGCACTCAGCTGTTCACTGCTGCCGATCTTACTCAAAACCCAGTTCGTCAGCAATCGTTTGCACACCACATGAGCTATGAAAGTCCCGATCAAAACCCCAACCATCACCAGTCCCATGCCCAACACAAACCCATATAAATACCCCGCGGCTACGTTCAGCACGATGTAGCCCCAGCCGCAGGGGAAAGACACCGTGATTAAGCCCACTATGAAGAGCATGGCTCCCACAAAACTGTCCAAACTTTCCACCCACAGCAACACATCCTTCAGGTACTGGCGCACAAGAGCCACCGATGAGAAACACACAGCTGTCAGGATACACGCCAGCAGGGCACTTTTAAAGCAACAGGTGGTAATGCAACACGGATGCCTGAATTCGGGAGTGAAGGACACGCCGGTCTCAGTCAGACCCGCGGGGTCTGCCTCCGGTTTCCCGCCGTTCCCTCTCTCGTCAAAGACGTTACAGATCAAGATGTCGATCTTGTCGCAGTCCAGTGAGTCCGGGGTCCGCTGCAGCCAGCGGCTCAGCTGGATGTGTCCCTTACCCGCGGCGTGCTTCAGGGCTTTCAGCACACCCTGCACTGACCCTGAACTCCACATATTCATCCCGACTGCATATGACTCTACTGGATTGATCGATTGGACGTCCAGTCCAAAATGTTGACCCTTGATTTTACACGTTGCAAAACCCGGGCTCCTCTGTCAAAGCGCTTAGCAACGATTCCCCTAGATAGCGAAGCCTAACCAGTGATTTCTAATCTAGTAACGTTAATTTATCTTGGAAAAACTGATGTGGAGTCGTACCACTTCAAGGACTTGAGATGCAACCATGTCAGCTGTCGTTCTCTTATAAACGCCATACTCTCCTTCCCAACATCAGAGGAATAAAATCCCTCTCAGATCGTTCCTGTCATTGCGTCTGACGGATAAATCACACACGCTCAACTTTCCCGACTCCAGACACAGCTCACTGCAGCACTCCCATCCAGGCTCCGATCCAAAGTCCCGCCGCTCAAGCAGCTCAACATGTCACATTTCTTCGCCCAGATGATCACGGTTGTAACAGCTGCGGAAAGACGGCCGCTGAGTTTGGTGGACGGGTTGTTTACTTGTGCTCCGCGAGCTCTTGCACACATCAGTAAGGGATGTTTACGCCAAGCGTTATTCATACCACTGTTTGTTTCCCAGCGTTCCGTGCGACGTCGTCACGTGATCTCATCTGGCCCTTCCATGAGGGGACTATGAGTATCGCGATAACACACAACTGCTCTCTGATTCACCTGAAAATGCTGTTCACAGTAACATTTTAGCGTAGGCAATAATTTAGGATAAATCCAATATATATAAATATCGATTTAAAAAAAACACACTGTTTTTTGGTGTTAATAATACACTGGACACTATTTGAATAGAGCCTCTTTGGAGGGAAAAAAGACCCGTCATTTTTTTGATTGATATATATATATTATGTTTTTAAATAACTCTCCAAATTATAAAAGCAGTAATACTGTGAAATATTTTTACTATTTAAAATAACTGTTTTCTATTTGAATATATTTTCAAATTTAATTTATTCCTCTGATCAAAGCTACATTTTCAGCATCATTACTCCAGTCTTCAGTGTCACATGATCCTTCAGAAATCATTCTAATATGCTAATCTGCTGTTCAAGAAACATTTTGTATTATTATTATGATCATCAATATGTAAAACAATTGTATGTAACAAAAGATTTCTATTTCAGATAAATGCTGTTTTTCTGAACATTCTATTCATCAAAGGAAACTGAAAAAAATCTACTCAGCTGTTTTCAACATAACAATAATGAAAATAAGAAATGTTTTTTAAAAGGCAAATCAGGATATTGGTATGATTTTTGAAGAACTATGTGACTGGAGAAATGATGCTAAAAATTCAGCTTTAAAATCATCAGAATAAATTACATTTTAAAATTTATTTAAATAGAAACATTTGTTTTAAATAGTAAAATAGTTCAACATTTTACAGTTTTTTACAGATCAAATAAATGCAGGCTTAGTGAGCAGAAGAGACTTATTTAAAATACATTAAAAATCTTACTGTTCAAAAACTTTTGACTAGTAGTGTAGATTTACTAGAAACACTGCTTTTTGGTGTTAATGACTTAACTTGACTAGAAACTCTTTGAATAAAAAAAAAATCTTTGGGTCTTTGAAATATATATATATATATATATATATATATATATATATATATATATAAAGTGTGTACACTTTATTTATAACATAGATAGATAGATAAATCCTTTTTGCAGATCCTTTTAGCATTAGATTTGAATTTAACAATAAATTTCAATAATAAATCTCATACTGATTTAAACTAATAGAATATTCAGCTTTTAAAAGCCATGTAGCCAACTAAAAGACACAATTTGAGCATCATAACAACACAAAGCTGCTCTGATGTACAGTAGCATTTCATTTTTATAGAATTAAAGCCAATCTAAAACTTTGTCTAGCAATCACTGCTTTTCCTTTAGCAAATACAAATCTAGTTTGCTTTGTAAATCCACTTAAGCACGACAGGTTGACAAATCTAATTTCTTTTCTTCCTGTTTTAAAGCTCTTCCATCGTTTTTCAAAGAGGCTTTTAGCCTATACAAATATATTTAGTAGCCTACAATAGCAAAAAAACAAAAAAAAAAAACAAAAAACAAACAGCTTCAGCTAACACAGGGGTTTTATTTAAAGCGTGGTCAAATGTAATATTAGCTAACCAAAGATCTCCAGTCTTATCAGTGTTCATAGTTTTGATGTTTGACACCCTTTACCTTTAGAATAGATCTTGCCCTTCTTGGAATGTTGAAATGCTGCCAAAAAAACAAAACAACAACGCTTAACTCTGTAGTAGTTTGTATATTTCACAATTACAGATGAATAACATATAGTCATGACAAAACTACAGCTTCTCTCCTAGATGAAGGAGGGGTGTCTATTTTGCACTCTTTACACTAATGAATCATAGATGAATAGGTCCAGTAAATGAAAGGTTATAGAGGCTTTGGACTTTACCCTGGTTTTCACGAAACCACTTTTGAATGCTTTTATCAGTATTTATGGGAATATTATCAGACTGGGGATGACTTGAGAACACAGGGTTTGCATCATAGCCATTAATTTAGGTATTACCTCACTGAGCAATCATCAGACCTGTCTGCCATGTCATTATCAACTGTCTGTGATTGTAGTCATTGAGGGTTGTAGGCAACAGTTGGCTTTGTCCATAAGTAAACGTGTATGAATGTAGAAACCTGACTCATCTGGCCACAGTACATTTATATGCACTCAGTTCAAAGGTAATAGTTTTGTTCTCTTTACAAAAGAATAGGAGTCTTTGTGCATTTGCCTTGGTCAAGGGGTTTCTGAATGACAGTTTAGCCATAATCCACAGTCTTTTAATGTGGAGTTGTTTATTCAATTCTGTGTTAGTTTTGTGGGTGTGTTTTTGTGTGATTTAGCAGCTGCCCAATTCATGAGCTTCAACTCAAGACTAGTAA
Source organism: Cirrhinus molitorella (assembly GCA_033026305.1). Classification (NCBI taxonomy): domain Eukaryota; kingdom Metazoa; phylum Chordata; class Actinopteri; order Cypriniformes; family Cyprinidae; genus Cirrhinus; species Cirrhinus molitorella. The sequence goes on from CM065131.1 coordinate 10,955,969, forward strand.
TTGCTACCAAACTAGTGTAATTTAATATTTCAGTTTTACTGTATTTTTATTATTATTATTATTATTTTTCGTTTTTAATAATCAGTGATAACTCGGATTCATTTGAAAATTTGAATGGTACATGTTTTATCCCAAATAAGTTATTTAAATGTTCTTGGCATGTTGTACCACAAGATGTCGCTGCTGTTTCACCTTCGATTCACTAAAAGATTTTTGTGCTTCAAGGCAAGCAATTGCCTTCTGTCATCCATCATCGTGAAGTTTACTTAGTTGCTTTAATCTTTTTACAGCAATCGCATTTACTATTTTTTTAAAGATAGGAAGGCAGAAAGAACTTTTCAAATGTTTTTTTTTCCAGTTTGAACATAACCCTTCTTGCTAGAATGTATTTATGATCACAGGAATAGTTTACGAATCTAATATCTATTATCAGAGCTGGGTAATAACTGATTACATGTAATCTGGATTACGTAATCAGATTCCAAAAATTAAGTAGGCCTACTTGTATTGTAATTAGATTAAATCACATTTTAAAATACTCGGAATCAGACTACAGTTAATTTTTTTTTATTGATTACATATTATTCACACAATAGCGATAAATAATTCATAATTTATTGATTCTCACCAATTCCTCGTTTTCATCTTTAAAATTTTCCCTTCTAAAATAGCCTGCTTATATACACTAAAAAAGCATTTGCGATTTACAAAAATCGAGTTAGGTCAAAAGTAATCTAAACGTAATCTAAAAGTAGTCTGATTACATTACCTAAAATATGAAATGTAATGGGTTGCGTTACTAACTAGGGCTTCAATTTTTGTAATGTAATTTGGAATCAGTAACGGATAACAATTTGTAAGTATTCCAGCTCTGGTAAAATACATCTGGGAAAATACCAGTGAGTAATAACGTTTATTATATTTATATTATATTATATTTATGCTGTCTTTAAATTTGATTATCTTGTAACACTATTTCATAACACTAATGAACTTAATGGAGTGCACACGATCAAAACGTAATTGAAGAAACATGAAGCATGAACAAACACATCATAACACAACAAAATTGTTTATCCCCGCTGAGACAGGTAGGGAATGATGACTAGCGTGATAGCACAACACAAAGCGAATGTCATTGGTGCGCCGCGCAGCATCAGGAGACCTGTGGCTCATCACTGGAGTACAGCGGGAGATTCCTTTCACACGCATTACAGCGACATAGAGCTGAAAGCGCGCTCGTTCTCCCTGTACGCGCACTTGTGTGGATGAATTAAAGGGTCCTTACTATACCTAAAAGGAAAGTGTTGCAGTTTAGATAATAATTTACCACAAGGAATCACTATGGATTGCTCTGAAGAGGTGCAGTCACTCTCAGATGAAGCCAGCACTCCCACCGAGTTGAAGAAAGGAATGTCAATATTTTTGGATGTGAGTATTTTAAAGCATTTTTTAAAACCTTGTCTGATTGTAATAACGACTTCTATATGCTGAACGATAAAGGGAAATGTAGACGTAAAAGAACCTGTTGATGCATCCACAGTGCTGTATGAGATTTTGTGTTGAGTGTCCACTTGCAGATTGACAGGTCATCACCATAGCTTTAATAGCGTCAATTTGCTTAATATTAATGATTAAAATGTACTATTATATAAATGTGTGCATATATTCTACAGAATTGGTGCACATCTTGAAAAATGACACACATTTTGTATGTATGCAGATTGTATAATATTCAAGATACACATTTCTAGTAATTGTGCAGTCAATTCTCATATTATGTATTTTCAGAAAGTTTTGGAATATTTGTCTTCTCCCCAAATTTGTCACTACCGAAACAGTAATAATAATTTAATTAGAAGAGTTATGTTGATATACCTATTAACTTATTGTTTACATCTACACACACACATATATATATATATATATATATATATACAGTTGAAGAGAAAATTATTAGCCCCATATAAAATATTTCATTCTTTTTCAAATAACTCCCAAGTGTTGTTTAACAGAAAGATGATTTTATCAACACAGCATTTTTAAACATAATACTTTATTCAGAAAGCTTTTAGAGTTTGTAATACAAATGTATAACCAAGAATTTTAAAAAGTCTACTGGTCAAAATTATTAGCCTCTGATGTTAATAGTCAATAGTGTATCCCTTTTGCTTGATAACAGACTTTAGTCGTTTGCTGTAGTTCTCAACAAGTTTCAAGCATGTCTCCTGAGGAATGACAGCCCATTCTTCTTTAGCAAATCTCTCAAGCTCCTCCAGATTTGTTGGTCTTCTGGCACAAACTCTGGACTTTAGTGTGCCCCACAGATTTTCTATTGGATTTAAGTCTGGGCTTTGTGCAAGCCAGTCAAGTACACTCACTTTGCTCATTTGGAGGTATTTCTTCACCAGAAGTGAGGTATGCTTTGGGTCGTTATCATGCTAGAAGACAAAATTTTGACCCAAACCAACTTTTCTTGCAGACTGTCTGAGGTTGACTTTCAAAATCTTCTTCCTTTTTCATGTTTCCTTCAACCCTGATGAGATTCCCAGTTCCAAACGCACTGAAACATCCCCACAGCATTATACTCCCACCACCATGTTTCACTGTGGTAATGGTGTTCTTGGGGTGGAATGCCTCTCCCTTCTTTCTCCAAACATAGGCAACATCTCTATGGACAAAAAGCTCTAGTTTTGTCTCATCTGACCAAAGAACACGTTTCCAGTATGCATCACATTCCCCCAGGTTGTCCTTAGCAAACTTCATTCTAGCTTGGAGGTGTCTCTTCTTCAGAAGTGGAGTCTTTCTTGGTTGGCAACCTCGCAGTTCATTCCTGTGCAGGGCTCTAGTGACTGTCTTCGTTGAGACATCAATTCCAGACTTGGCTAGGTCATTCACTAGTGTCTTGGCAGTTGTTCTTGGGTCTTTAGAAACCTCTCTCACCAGTTTTCTTTCCAAAGTTTTTGAAATCTTTTGCTTCCTGCCTCTGCCCGTCTTGTTCTCCACTGTGTTGGTCTCTTTAAACTTCTTGATAACTGCCATAATGACAGTTCATAATATTTACTAGTTGTGTCGCAAGATACTAATCCTCAGCTTAAAGAGCAATTTAAAGGCTTAACTAGGTTAATTAGGTTAATCAGGCAAATTAGGTTAATTTGGCAAGTCATTGGACAACAGTGGTTTGTTCTGTAGCTAATCAAACTAATAATTTCTTAAGGGGGCTAATAATATTGACCTAAGTAGTTTTTTATTTATTTATTTTTTAATTCTTGTATTTAAACAACTATAGGAAATCAAACTTAGAAGAAAAAAATAATAGGAAATAATGTGAAAACATTCTCTTGCTTTGTTAAACATCACAAAAAATGTAAAATTTCACAAGGGGGGCTAGTAATTTTGTCTTCAACTGTATATATATATACAGTATATATATATAGCTGTTTTATTAAAAGGTTTTAAGAGGTAAATCAATAATAATTATAATTATTTAATTGTACTTCAAGGCAAAAAGTTGATCATAGTGATTTCAAACATAAGGATTTATTAGTTTGAATATACACTGAACAAAACACTGTCATAACATCTTAGATGATAATTCAGTATATACTTTATTTTTGACAAAACATCCCATGTTTCGGTCATGACTGCACATTTTCGGTAGTGACAGTAATGCTTTGGTAGCGAGTAGCGACCACATCGTATTACAGAATTTTACCATAGTAACCTAAAACATAGTAAACACATAGTACTAAAACACTACTAAACATACTAAAATGTGCATAACTGTACTAAAATTGAGTTTATTTCCCCCAAATAAAAGATTATGGGTTCCATTTTGCCACTACCGAAACAGTGATGACATGTTTCAGTTGTGACTGCTACGGTAGTGACAATTTTAGATACTTTGGAGCCCAGCTCAAAGATGCTCATCAGCACATGGTTAGCTAGCACAGTTCTGAACAGTTGTACACACATAAAAACTAAATTGTATGTAATTACACTCCAAAAAAATAAAGATGTCACTACCGAAATGTTATCAAATGTTTTGCCATGACTGTTTCGGTGACAATTTTAGATACTTTTGAGCCTACCTCAAAGATGCTAATCAGGTTAGCTAGCACAGTTTTGAACAGTCTAAAACCTACATCTAAAACCTACATGTTATGGAATAACACTCTCAAAAAGTGTTTAATTTCAGAAAAAAATGTTTGGTAGTGACGTTCTTTAAAGTTACACAGATTTTTTATATTTTTGAACACATTTACCTCAAAATGATGGGACCTATCTACTCACCATGTAGCTATGAGAGAGAGGGACACAGGAATATTTCGTGATCATAAATGTAGGGGTGTAGTTAAAATCATTGGCTAAAACATACACTGTTTCGGTAGTGACATGAAAATGCAGGACACGTTTTTTTTTTTATTATTATTTACGCAGAAAATATCAAATAAATATTTTTTTGAACTTCACTTTTTTAAAAAAATCAAAAAGATATTTTTAACAACAATGTTGTTCGGGACAGCTAATTTCCAATTGAAAGTACCCCCCAAAAATGTTGATTTTATATGTTTTAAACTTATTGATATTTTGCTGGATTTCAATAGATAAAGGATCTTAGTAAACATCTAAGATTTGAATACTTAAATGCTTTTTAAATGTGTTTTTTTGTTGTTGTGGGACAGCAGTTTGCACCAGTTCTGTAGAATGGCCCATATAAAGACTGTGAGACTGCATTCTTCAAAGATATTAACGTTAGGCGATCATCATTTAGGCGATTTGCAGTCATTATGCATAATGTTAATTAGCATATTGTTAATAAGTTGTTGTGCGTTGTGCATATACACATTTGGTTGTTAAATCTCTTTTCTGCTTTATAATGAATGTAAATCTTCTTTTACAACAAAGGCACGCTCTAAAGAGTGATTGTAAGTGCAGTTTTAGTTGCTAATTAAATTGTAGTATGCTGTCTAAAGAGTTTCCCCAGAGACATGAGGTGTGTATTGTTAATTATCATACAGGAATAAGGAAGCACCAGTCCCTGACAGATTGGTGGCATAGTTTTTCACTTCTCTAAGGAGGAAGCTATATTCAGCATAGTCTTGGCATGCCTAGCAGAGGGCCATATTTAGAGTGTGAATATTCTTGCTGTGAATTGGGACTTCATTTAACAGACCACTACAGCGCGGCTGGGTGTTCAAAGTCAACATAGCCATCATCACTTTTTCTTTCATCTCTGATCTTTTTAGGCCTCGACCTAAATAATTTACAGTGCTAGAGTCCCTTTACATGATAAACGCAGCGTGAATTTTCATGGCCCCTAGTTATGAACTGATATTGTCCTGTTTGCTTTCAGATATTGAGAAGAGCTGATAAAAATGGTAAGACGTTGCCTTTTTGTGCACTTGTTGTTCACCTGCTGTGTTTGTTTTAGACTAGAACACATTATACTAACTGTGCATCCATATGTTTGAATGGTTGTCCATTCGCAGTCTGTGCTGTTGCTCTGTTGTCATGGAAACACTAGGTGTCTATACATTTCCTAATGTTAGTCAATATTTTAGTGGAGTGATACAAACAAATGTCACTGTGCTCCTCTCTAACATCTGCTCTTACAGTTCAGTTTTAGCAAACACTGACCAATAGCCATAAAAATGCTTTATATCGCCACCGATAATCAGTCAACCCCTACATAGTACACTATAAAATGATTTGTTGGTTTAACTTAAAGTAAGAAACTGAATCATACAGTCAAACCAAAATTTATTCAGACACCTTCTCAAATTATACAGTTTATTTGCTATAGTTTAGAAAATGGTAATAAAATATGACAAGAACTCAAGAATCAAAATTTGTCAGAACAAATTTATCTTGATAATGTTAGATACCTTTGATAGAAAGGTATATAATGGATTACAATCAACCAAAAATTCAGACAACTGTTAGTATGACAATACTTACACAACTATCAATACTTTGATGACCAATTACCAAGCAAAGGTCGCATTAGCAATTTAAAAAAAAAAACACTTAAGCAAAACATGGTATGGTCAAAGTGTCTAAATAAATTTTAGTCCCATATTTTTTATTAATTTTACTGGTAGTCCACTATATAAAGAATTTTTGAGTATAATATGTCACCGTTTATTTTACTGTCCTCACTTACATAAATAAATTATAGTGTCCTGCACCCACTAGTAAAAAAACATAAAAAATTATATCTGTAACGCTCGGAACTCATTTGTTGTGTTTTTGTATCTGTCTTCCGTTGTTTTAGTCCTTTTTGTAATTTGGTTTGTTTCATTTCCTGTATGTCCATATTTGGTCTTGTTCCTGTTTCCTTGTTACATTGTTACAATTATTGTAAAATTATAATTTAATATATTTTATGACAGTTTAATCAGTCTAATTTAAAATGTAACTTTCTGTTAATCATAGTACAATGTAATTTAATTTTATGCTATTTTACAGTATATACAGTATGTAAACACTATATTTTGAAAAATGTATAAGCTCTGAATCTGTAATACTGAATACTGTCTTGTCAATCAGTGCAGTGTCACAGTCAAGTCATATTTATTTATATAATGCTTTATACGATACAGATTATTTCAAAGCAGCCTCACAGTACTAAACATGAAAATAACAATGCAATTTTTTCTTACTATTTTCATTTCATTTTTAACCTGTAAAGTAGCTCTAAATAGACAATAGTGTCATTATTCAGCTTCTGTCAGTTCAGCGTTGATTCAGTTCAAGCTTATCAGCAGAAACAAATTCAGTTCTGCTATAAGCAGATCTTCAGAAGGTAATGTCGTCATTTATCTCAAATCAGTCCAATGTTGTTTCAGTTCTGTTAATAAAAGTGTTGATTTTGCATAATCTAAATTTGATTAAACTATAAAGCAGCTCTACAGAAGACAATGGTGTCATGTAAACCCCAACTAAGCAAGCAATAGTGAAATATTATTTAACATCACAAGTGTTGGGAAGGTTTGGAAATATAATAGGTTAAAGTAATGTAACTGATTACATTCGATTACTTTTTGATTACTTTTCTAAATTTACATTTAGTCATTTAGCAGAATTACGTTTATACTAATTGAATTTTAAAGCATAGCCACCATAAAATCTGACTTTTTATTTTGAGGTCTGAGGTTAAATACAGATTTAAAATCATAACAAGAAGTAGTAAATATTAATACAAGAAGTACTCAGATGTAACCCCTTTTGCAATTTTTTACATTTTCGTAAGTATATGTTTTTATTACACATTTCTTTCTCAGTAACTGTAATAGATTATAGTAATATTTATTTTGTAATTCAATTATGTAGCGCCGTTACTCCCCAACACTGAACGTCACTGAATCAACTTAAATACATGAAGTTATACCAACAAAACATACGTTAAATTAGGTAGAAATATCTCTTTATGGTAACATTTGCAAGTGTTTTCAGTGTATAATGTCAGGCACAAATATTTCTGCAGACCTCTTTCTCACATTGTGTTCATTCTGAGGCTGCATTTCACTGCATTTTATTTCATGTTGTATATTAGTAGGTGTATAGCACACAGCATGTGCAACAGTACATTTATTCTATTTTGAGTATAGGCTGGCATGACTCACCTGTCACTGTTTGTTTGAAAACCTCTGGGCGTCTGCACCAACTAACACGAGCCCTCAGCCCTGTCGCAAACATTGTCTTGTGGCATCTGTGTGTGCATGTTTTCCCAAACACCTGAGATCTGACATGCATGAGCTAAACTGGCATCGCCTGAAGGATGATGAACTTTGCTTGCTTTCTCATTTATAGATTCAGCACTGTCTACATTAAATCTGAAATACTTTTATGAGTTGGACTTTTTTTTCAACTTTTTAACCACATTTTCCTCTCAAAAGATGACGGAAAGCTGTCTTTTGATGAGTTCAAGGCCTATTTCTCAGACGGTGTTCTGTCAGGAGATGAATTAAAGGAGCTCTTCCATACAATTGACACTCATAACACAAAGTAAGTATTGCTGGTTTTCATTCACATACACATACTAATGACAAGGCACCATTTCTCAGATCAACACACTGATTGACCCATTTGGAGGTCCTTTAGAGCCGGGGGTGAAAACTTTTGAACAGAATGGAGATGTTTACATTTTTCTTATTTTACCTAAATATTATTATTTTTTTCCATTTAGTATGCCCATTGGAGGCTACAGAAGATAGTTACATGAGTAAAATTTACCTTGATCCTTAAATTCAAAAAGTTTTTACTCCCCAGCTCTTAATGCATAGTTTTTCCTTCTGGAGCAACAGTGAGCATTTGAACCTTCTGTAATAGTAGCATATAGCATATGAGTCCCTCAGCTGTCCTCAGTGTGAAAAGATGGATCTCAAAATCATAGTCATTTTTGAAAAGGGTTTAAATGGACAAAAATGCTGGAAAAGCAACAAATTTGTGGGACCTGAAGGATTTTTCTGAAGAACTATCACAAAAAACAAACAAACAAAAAAAAAAATCAGGTAACAACACAGTATTAAGAATCAAGGGGATGTAAACTTTTGAACAAGGCAATTTTTTATAAATTCAACTATTATTTTCTCTTGTGGGCTATATGTAAACATCTTTTATGTGAAATATCTTATTCAGGTCAGTACTAAATAAACAATAACATGCATTTTGTATGATCCCTCTTATTTTGGTAAAATAATTACAGTTTTGCAGATTCTGAAAGCAGGATGTAAACTTTTGACCTCAACTCTATGTGTGCTAAAAAAGATGAAGTTGAAAGTTGAAACCAGCTCATTTAAGTCTGCATCCAGGCAAAGATTTGGAGCTGGTTGCACCAGCTGTGTGAAAGTTACAACATAAGGGCTCTAAGATACAACTTTTGCATACTAAATATGTTTGCTTTGTACCACTAAACTTAGATGAAACATAGTGTGTATAAACTAAATATTTATAGAAGCCAGAGTGGCCAGGGGTAAAACAGCAGATTTGTTAAATAGCATCACACTCTTATTTTACCTGACAGACTTCAGTCCTTAGACATATATGATGATCTTGACATTTACACTTTTAGGAGAGAGAACGTTATATGAATAAATTACTTGTTAGCAGCTCTTCAGCACGAATCCAATCTCAACAGCATGCCTCTGTGGGCATCACTCTGCATTATGCATGCCAATTCAAATCATGTTTTTTTGTATCAGTAAATATTTATCATTTTTTCTCAATGTCAAATGCAGTTTTTGATTGTCATTAATATATAAAATACCTAATATTCCATTATTAAGTATAGTATTTTAGTGGAAATGTATTTACATGACGCAAAAGAAGTTAGAATCCTTAGCAGGGAAAACAGAAATTTACAGCAATTAAAAACAAGTTTTGCTAACTAATTTGAAGGCTGCTATTGGATTATTTAAGGTAAATGCATTACTTTAGAGAGAGCTTATGGGATTATAGATATGCACTGCTTTAATAACTAATGGTGCAATCAAAATAAGTACAGAGCTGGTAGTTACTAGGAGCGACAAATGAAGACAAAAATATAGTCAAGATGGACTTGAGAAAACTACAACACAACACTTTTATGCACAAGCAGAGCTGTTTCATGAGAGGTAGAAAGAGAGAATGTACTTTCCATACATAATAAAGCATAATTTAGTGGCAAAAACATGGAATTAATTTATCGTTTTTATCCTATTGTTGTTTTTGTAAGGACCTTTGAAATAACTGAAATCATTTGGCGAAGTGATATGGACATGTAATGCGGTCAAGGCCTGCCTGGAACTACTTTAGCCATGCGATTCCCTGAAAATAATTGCACACCTGACATTTGTCAGCCAATCAGATTCAAGCATTCACCACCCCCGTAGTATAAGATAAAAATATTAAAAGTAGTATGCTAGTATTCATTTTTGAGACTCACTCATCTCAAAGACTTTAACTGATTGCATAATAGTGTAACAAACCAACAGCAACTGATTTTGATTCAGCCCAATGAGTCAAATGTTATAAATCTGCTTTAAGAACTAATACAGTGCAGCCAAATGAAGTTGCAGACTAGTTAGTAGTTAGTAGTCTTTAATGACGAATCAAGACAAAAATATGGTCTTGGACTCGAAGATGGACTTGAGAAAACTACAACACAATGCTTTTATGCACAAGCAGGGCTGTTTAATGAGCGGGAGAATGAGAGTATGTGCTTTCCATACATAAAGCATAATTTAGTGGCAAAAACATGGAAATAATTTATCGTTTTTATCCTATTGTTTACTATGTTTATTTACTTGGTCAGTGTCATTGTGGATTTTGGTTCTTCTGCTGTTTTAGGCTGTAAAGACCATTGAAATAACTGAAATCATTTGGCGTGATATGAACATGTAATGTGGTCAAGACCGAGGTGCCTGACCTCACTTCAGTTGTTCGTTTCCCTGAAAATAATTGCACTCCTTATAATGTTCATCAGGCAAATCAGATTCAAGCAGTCAACAGTGCCGTAGTATAAAATAACGATAATAAAAATGATATGCTACTGCTCGCTTTGAATTTAGCGGATGATACAGAGACTCACTCATCGCAAAGTCTTCAACTGATTTCCACCCACTGTTGTATAATGGTGTAACACACCAACAGCAAGTACTAAGGATTTTGATTCAGCCTAATGAGTCAAATGTAATATATATATAAATATATATATATATATATTTTTAAACAGAGTCATAACATTTGACTCATTGGGCTGAATCAAAATCCTCAGTACTTGCTGTTATGACTCTTCAGTTATTTGATAATTTGAGTAACGGACAGTCAATTTACCAAAGATATTTATCTGAGTTCACTCGAATCCAAAAAATCTAAAAATCAAAAAATCTAGTTTTTTGGAATTGACTCCCAGTCCTACATGAATAACTACAAATACTTAAGAATTAGAACCTTACATGGTGCCTCAAGTATATTATTAGCATTTTTAAAATATTCTTGCCAAGGCATGACTATACAGTAGCAACCATGCGAGAGCTTCACTTTACCTCCTTGTTCCTCCCAGCAGCCACTCTGTCCTGATGATGTCATTACAGCATCTGCTGTGAGTAACATCCAGTGCGCATCCAGTCTCTCAAACACGACAGACTCCTGTCACACTGATGCTTATCGTGCTTCTGGCTTGTTAGACAAAGCCACATCAATGATCCATTCTAATGTGTGTGTTTGTGCGATAAAAAAGTTTGGTTTCTTTTGCTTTATTCTGGTTTCTTGAATAAAAATGAAAGGGTTTAAAATTGTGCAGAAAAAAGGAAAAAGTATTTTTTTTTTTTTTGAGGGAGGTGAAATAACAAACCTAAAATTTAAAATTGTATATATAGCCCAGTATTTCATAATATGTCTATGCGGTAATTGATGTAGTCTGTGTAGCATATGTTGTAAGGAGATCTTGGCTTCACCTCCTTGCAGAATGATTCCATGTCACTTAAGTCATCTTGGTTTCCATAGCAGCAGCTCTCCTGTCTGGTACATACTCCCTTTGTAGTAGGTGTTTGATGAGAATGTGCTTCTGATTTTATTTTCCATTCATTGTGTGGCTGGGCCGATTTGGTTTGATGTAGCATTTCAAAGAAAAAATCACTTTCCTGTGCCAACGTAATGGTCGGCTCTTCCCCTTAGTACAAGCATAATATTGTTTTGGGTCAAGCATCAATTATTCATTTTGATAGACAGTGATGATTAAAGTGTGAACCTGATAGATTTTTCAGGAAAATGTCCACAAAGTAACTATCCACTTGAAGTATGATTCCCAAATCCCATGTTATTTTTGTTTTGAGAACTATTAGATATGTAAAATGAAGTAGTATGTGAAATGAACCTGTAGAACTGGCAATCAATTGATTGTAATAAATATTTTTAATCATTAAAGATGACATATCATGAAAATCAGACTTTTTCCATGTTTAAGTGCTGTAATTAGGTCCCCAGTGCATCTACCAACCCAGAAAATGTAAAAAAGGACAATCCAGTAACTTTGTTTAGTGAGCCTTTTTCTGCAAGCATATAAAAAAAAGGGGTGTGTCAGACGCTTCCTCTGTGACGATGTAAGGGGATTTTTATTATAATATTACTGCCCTTTAATCTGCACGTTTCCATCCATGACACCAGCATTTCGCTTTCACAAGTGACAACGGTGTACCAGTTCCCCCTCAGTCGTTCACTGAAATATAGATTAATCATAAGTTATTCAGTCAAGAGCAGTGAGTGATTTAAATCGGCAAATTGGCAAGGTGTATTTGTCTGTTAATGTTCTAAAAGACATGCTTAAAAAAATTAATAAATAAATAACCAAAGTTGTAATTTGGTTATGGCAAACTCTGCCTGGCAATTTCTGCATCCCCCCTAATGACGCCCCTGTCCCAGCCTCAGAGGAGACAAGAGAGCAGTGGATTTACTGATTAATTTACTGTATATTACGCTGCTGCCACACAGATCTAATAAAAACCTGCAATTTCTTTCCCAGCTGTCTGTTCACAGACATAACTGACAGTTTTTGTAACTCCTGTGTGTTTTTAACATAAACTTGTGTGTATCTGACAGTTTAAGAGCAATAAGACATGAAAGAGAACTTAGATTAGTACTCACAAGCCATATGACAGCCGTTTTCTGTGCATGTGCTTCGGATATGTGCACTTAGAAAACCCTATATCAGAAGTTTAAACTAATATGGTTTAAAACGCATGATTTCAGCACGATAGACATGATAATCAAAACCAAACAGATGTTTTTTGGCAGAATATCCGAGGTGTGAGCTGTAAAGGCACAGTCCTATTCAGGCATTTTCAAAATTATATAATAAATTATCTGTGGGGAATTTTGAGCTGAAACTTCACAAACGCATTCAGGGGACATCTGCGACATATTACACCTCGTAAAAAAGGGCATAATGCGACAAATTACACCTTGTAAAATGGGGCATAATAGGTCTCCTTTAAGAGTCTTATTTTGTACTCTATTTGTGGAAAGTAGCAGACGCATGGAATCTTATAAGATGAGGGATCTTGCATTTAGTCTCAATATCTCAGACACTATGATATCATGTTTGATTTGTCTGAGAAAATGTAAAGCATGGCTTTAAGCTTACTGACGAATGATAGAGGTCTATCTAAATATATCCATTCTACCATCACAGATCAGTTTTGTAAATGGATTATCACAATTCATTGGTCACAGACAGAGAATCCTGGAAGGAGGATTCCTTGAAAACGTTTTCTCAGCAGATTTTTTTTTTTTTTTTTTTGAAGAAAGTTAATGAAAAGTTAATGCAGAAAGTTAATTCATCCCATTTTAATGATAGTTTCAATCCCTGTAGTTAATAATGCTTTAACCGGTTAAACATTTTTACCTGACAGCGAACAATTGTATTTTATTTAGGATCTATTACACAGAGCTCTGTCTTTCTACGGTGTAATGTCTGGAAGAACAGGCAGATATGATATGAGATATGAAAATTATAGACAGTGTACAGCAGGTGCGCTTCTTAAGGCCTTATTGATGTGTTGTTGTTGTCTGTTTATTGAACGCTTTACCTCCTGCTACGAGGTCTAGCTCAGTCAGTTAACAGTTCAGCCAAAACACAAAGCGCCCTGTGACTATGTTTTATCCAGCAGGTTTAACAATAGTTATTTTTTGGCTTTCTTTCCATCCTTTAGAGTCTAGACAACCAATGAATGCAGTCATTGCCTCCAGACAACTGCCAAACGCTGAACATTTTCCACCCACTGTGCTGGAAAAAGGATTAAAACAGTTAATCACTGTCACTCTGTGAAGCTAATGAAAAATGCTGTTAAATTTGGCATATTTCTTTGTTTGTTCAGTATGAAAGTAAAATCAAACACTAATTTTACCTAATTTTACCTTTCAGTCAATTTGCAAGTTCCCATTCAATGTTACCACTACATTTAGGATTGTAGTGATTTTTTAAATAAATAAATATACATTAAAAATATTAAGATGGGATGAGATGATGACTTTACCTCATGGCATTGAGTCTCTCATCAGAGCAGGGTTGAGACATGGAATTGTCAGTGGACTCAGTGTTTGCCTGGTGGGTGTTATTCAGGGTTAGAGATTAGGTGTCTAAATATGACCCTCTCTCATTAGACAAACATCACAGTCTCAAAGGACCTGCCTTTGAGCGAGATGCTGTCTGCATAGCTTGAAATCAGCACAGAACATTAGATCACATTTAGATGCAGCTCACATGTCTTTTAACATGCTGTAACATTTATGTTATGGAACTGAATGTAACATGTCTGCTTATGGTCTGTTTACAGCAATGTGGACACGGATGAGCTGTGTGGTAAGAGCTCATACTTTTTTATTGACAATATTACTGGGAAGTTCAATGTAATGATATAAAGATGCTTGAGGCAACATTTGGGGTTCCTCTGAGCCTTCTGGAGACACACTTCTAAAGTGACAGTTCGCTGAGGAAGCCACAAGATCCTCCAAGAAATCTAAAGACTGTCAACGGTTCAACCAGTAACCCTGATATGAGTGAAGCACTCACAATGATTTACTGAAGTAACTTGAATGAACAGGATATTTAAGGCATCTTTACAGACTGCCTAGAGGTTCTCCAGAGGGTTCTGCCTCAGGTATCTTTTCATTTTTTTCTATTCAAATTATGTTTGACTTGTTATGTATTACACTGTTATATTGAGTAAATATGTTGGAGATCTTTTATTTATAATAAATCATTTATTTGGGGTCAGTAAAATTTAATAACGCTGTACTTTTGAACTATTCATCAGAGAATCCTCAAAATAATTAAGTTTCAGCATTTTTACTTTAGTCTTTTGTGTCACATGATCAGTCAGAAATCCTTTTAATGCTGATTTGCTGTTTAATTATTATTGGTACTCAATTATTAATATTAGTTATCATTATTATAAATGTTTTAAATAATATATAAATTATTATAAATAACAGCTGTGCTGCTTAATATTTTTAGCAGAAAAATATTTGAGATACAAGTCTTTTGTTACATTATAAATGTTGTCACTTTTGACTAATGCATCCTTGCTGATTTAAAATATTAATTTAATTGTCATTTATTTAAAATCTTACTTACTCCAAACTTAATAATAGTAATAATAATAATAATAATAATATTATTATTATATTATAATAATATTATAATTTCAGTTGTCAAGGCAACATTTCTCATCTTTGTTTAGTTTACATTTAGTGCTAAAAAACTACAACTAAATAAACTGAAACTTTATTAAACTATACAGACATATTCAAATAACAATAACAAAATTATAAGAATAACAAAATCTAATTTGAAATATCAGTGATACTAAATGAACACTGGGGTGAATGTATTAAATAGCATTTAAACAGATATTTTAATACTAAAAATACAACCAATAAATATTTTATTCATAATTCATCAAAAATGGGGTAAAGTAAATATTTCTTAGAATTATTTCCAATATACAGTCAAACCAAAAATTATTCAGACACCAGGTATAATTAAAAAAAAAAAATGTACTATTGGGTGCAGGACACCATAGTTCATTAATGTAAGTGAGGATAGCAAAATAAAGTAAAATGTGACATATTATACCCCCGAAAAAATTCATACAGTGGACTACCAGTAAAATTGATAAAAATTTGGGACCAAAAATTATTCAGATACTTTGACCTGATCATGTTTTGCTTAAGTGTTTTTTCTTTAATTGCAAATGCAACCTTTTTACACCACAGACTGAATAAAATAAAGCATTGCTTGGTAATTGGTCAACAAATTATTGACAGTTGTGTAAATATTGTCATACTAACTAATTTTTGGTTGATAGTAATCTATTACATACCTTTCTACCAAAGTTATCTGACATTATCAAGATGAATTTGTTCTGACACAATTTAACTCAGAGTTCTGGTCATATTTTATTACCATTTTTGAAACTATAGCCAATAAACTGTTATAGTGTGAGAAATGTTGAAGGTGTCTTTCTTTCTTTTAGAATACTTCTCTCAGCATCTTGGAGAATATGAAAATGTCCTTGGTGCCTTGGAAGACCTGAACGTATCCATACTGAAAGCCATGGACAAAACCAAGAAGGTGAGTTGCCTTTCCTGCTTACAGGGTTCAACAAATGGACATGATCTCAATTACATAGTTGACTGAAATCACTTCTGTGAAAAATAATGGAAAATAGTTTTCTTGTCTAATGTCTGTCTGGCCATCCGACTGAAAGTGATGTTAGCTGAGTACTTGAGCATATGTAACCTTTGCTTATTTATGTGGCTTCTGCCATTTGTTTTAGCTCTCAGCCTTTGTGAGTAGGCAGCAGATAGATGTGATACCTGTAAGCACTAAAATTATCTGCATCCATTCCTGGAGGCCGTCAGTGTCTTATCTTAATCACTCGCAGCATGTTCCCTGGCCCCTAATGCGGCCGTTAGGTGTGTAATTTTCTCTGAGTTGTAATAAAGCTGTTCACACTGTGCGCTGTGGGAGCTCTTAGAGTGGATGGAGATGGATCTGTTCTAGCTCAGACTGACATCTGTCTGACACACACAGCCATGCTGCTGCCCACAACATGCTGCTGGAGAGATTAAGCTGTTTGATCTCAATATGATAAAGTGCTTTATTAATTTTTCATTATAACTGTCCATTTTTTGATAAAATGGATGTTTGTCAAGAATCAAAAGAAGATGAAAGTCAAAATCAAACAATTATGTGGCTACAAAGTACACTTTAAAACTGAGCAGACACTTGAGGAACATTTTGGGTTTCTCACACTGGGAGAATCTATAGACATCCTCAAAATTGCTAGCTGATCTCAAGACAAAAACGTACATGTGGGAACTTTTTCACAAGATGCGAAGTATGTACCAATAAGTACATATCACTGCAGTTTCCAACAGAAATGAACACTTATGATTACGGCTCCATATGTTTCGCTTTCTGGACGTACTGTAACTAGCTTGTTCGGTAGCTCAGCCAGCACGGAAGTGGACTTGGTTACAAATCCTGTGAAAAACATGACTCACGATGAAAGAGCTGAAAGATGAGAGATTGAAAAACAAGCTAAAACGGCATGCCTGCGATTGTGTTTTTACGTCACATTCACTTTTGTTCACATTATCGTGGAGGTTTAGATGTAGTGGAGTTATTTTAAATGTCACAGATTAAAGTTATAACGCTACTCAACGGACATTTCAAGTCAGAACTGCAGTGAATGAACACTCTTGTAAGGCCACTTAGTGGCCATTTCACATCGAATATGTCATGAAACATAGATGGCGGATAACTATTTTGCGTCTAGCGAAAAATTTCCCACAGGTACGTTTTCGTCATGAGATCAGGTTGCAAAATTGACTGTTCTTTGACAAACTGACAAACTAGTACTCACAACTGTATGCTCACATTTTTTTTTCACTCAGGGGTACAGTGAAGTTTGAAATAGCTGAGGACTGAGGTTTGTGAAAATTCGGATGTCACCTAAAACACTGGGGATCTGAGTTTCCTCATGAATCTTTTCATTTGTACCGATAAATAAACTACACACACTACCATTTCATAAAAGACTGCTATACCACAGTCTTCTAATAAAAGTATAGCTTAAACTTTTAATAGGAAAAGAATAATTAGATGATTTAATAATTCTGTATAAAATGCTGTATAAAAAATACAGCAACAACATTTTAGTTGGGTAAATCAGGGGTTATAAACTAAAACTAAAAACATTTTCATTAACTTAAATAAAATTATATATAAAAACTTCAAATGAAAAGAATATATGTGAGCCTGGACCACAAAACCAGTCTTAAGTAGCACAGGTATATTTGTAGCAATTGCCAAAAAATATACTGCATGGGTCAAAATTATCGATTTTTCTTTTATGCCAGAAATCATTAGGATATTAAGTAAAGATCATGTTCCATGAAGATGTTTTGTACTTTTCCTGCCATAAATATATCAAAACTTAATTTTTGATTAGTAATATGCATTGCTAAGAACTTTCTTTGGACAACTTTAAAGGCGATTTTGTCAATATTTAGATTTTTTGCACCCTCAGATTCCAGATTTTCAAATAGTTGTATCTCGGCCAAATATTGTCCTATCCTAACATCCCATACATCAGTGGAAAGCTTATTTATTCAGATTTCAGTTTTGTGGTCCAGGGTCACATATTTCAGCTACTTGCCAAGGCAAGTTTACGTTTAAGTGCTAAAAAACACAACTAAATAAACTAAACGTTCATGAAAACTATACAGACATTTAAAAAACAAACGTACAAAAATTTACAAATAACAATAACACAATTGGTCAAACTTTTACTAAAAGTAAATAAAAACAGAAATTGTTACAATAAAATCTAGTTTGAAATATCACTGATTTATTTCGCAAGTATGCATTAAATTGATCAAAAGTGATGATAAAGACATTTATAATGTTACTATTTCAGATAAATGCTGAAAACCTAAAAAAAAAAAAATCTATTTTCAACATAATAATAAGAATAAATGTTTTGAGCAGCAAATTAGAATCTTATGATTTCTGAAGGACCATGTGACTGGAGTAATGATGCTAAACATTGGGCTTTGAAATCCTAGGAATAAATTACATGTTAAAATACATTCAAACAGGAAAAAAATCTTTTGACAATTAGTGTATAAAGTTAGTAGAGGCGATACTTTACTCCCAAACACTGGCTTCCATTTCCATCAAATGTTAATATACAAAGATTTAATAGAGCTCTTATGTTTAAGCTATGATTAATGGACAACAATTAGTTGTTAATATGCAACTGTCATAGTAATTAACTTCAATAAATTACTATAATGTGCTTGGTTATTGCACCAGAATAATTATTATCTTCAAAACTGTTTGTATATTAAAGTCATAAATAACACACATATAAAAGAGATTGTAATATATTGCATCTCTCATGTGAAACAGAGAGCTGCAGTGCTCACAGATGTATTGATTGAGTTATTGGCTGTGGTCTTGCTCATATAGATGTGCAGTGTTGTTGGTGGTTATCAACACTGACATTCTGGTCTGAACAGCAGCGTTTATCTTGCCGAGCGTCTGATGTCAGTAATGGGCACAGTCCACGCTGACGGTCAGAGGAACATGCTGGTACGAGCCGCGTGCTTCAGTTCCCGCCGAGCCATTTACCCGAGACTGTCTGCTGCCTCGCACAGATAATAAATTAGCCAAGCGCTGACTCCAAACCCAGCAGACATGCCACTTAATGCATGTGAGTGTCTCAGAAATGGAGTCGCTGGCATGAAGGGCAATGCTGTGTCATTTCATTATGCCGCTTGATTAGTGAGGCAGACAGAGGAAGTGAAACACAATTAATGAGTTCAATGGGACATTTTTCTGAAAGACTACTGGCATTTGCTCCTGTGTTTTATCATACGTCCTAAACCTTCAGCGTTACTGTGAGCAATAAAAACAAATCCTCACAATGAGAAGTGGTCGTCTGCTGAAGATGATGAGAGGGAGGTGCAAATTGCGATTGAGTGTTTTATCACTGCATGGTTTAAAGGTTTAGGTACGTTGACAGGTGCTGTCTTTGTTCAGCCAGAATTTTGTTTTGATTTGATACTGTTTTGCAATTTTCAAAGAGCATGAGGAATTACACACTACTCATTTAGAGGCAAGAGCACAATTCCCAATATTAAACCTCAAAGAGAGAAACAGTACAAGAACAGACATAATTTGAATGTCTTTCTTTGCTGTGGTTAAAATATTTAAGCAATTGTGTTGTTTTTGAACCTCCACTGGTTATAATTTGAGCACTATCCACTCATCATAAAATATATAAAACATTTCTAGGCATTAAAGCACCAAATTAATAAAAAATACTAGTGGAAAAGCAAAAACAGATGGGAGAACATGATGTTCAGAGATATATGACATGCTATGAACAATAAAAAACAGCTTTTAATTTATTTACACTACCAGTCAAAAGTTTTTGAACAGAAAGATTTCTAATGTTTTTCAAAGTAGTCTCTTCTGCTCACCAAACCTGCATTTATTTGATTCAAAATACAGCAAAAACAGTAATATTGAGAAATATTTTTACTATTTAAGATTATTCATGTGATTTCAAAACTGAATTTTCAGCATTATTACTCCAGGCCTTAGTGTCACATGATCAAAAAAAAATATAACTCAGCTGTTTTCAACATAATAATAATAATAATAATAATAATTAATGTTTTTTGAGCAGCAGAATGAGAATGATTTAGAATGATTTCTGAAGGATCATGTGACTGCAGTAATGATGATAAAATTCAGCTTTGCAGACTTGGTGATCTAAAAAAATCGTAGTCTAAAAACTTTTTTTTTTGTCATTATTAAGTAATTTTTGTATATTAAGTCATTTGTGTTCACCAAGGCAGCATTCATTTGATTAAAATACAATATAACAAATCTGTTTATTTTACAATATGTATAATTAAATAAAAAATTTGCCTATGTTTTAAAATATAATTTATTCCTGTGATGCAAAGCTGAATTTGCGGCATCATTACTCCAGTCTTCAGTGTCACGTGACTCCTGTCTGTCACGTGTCGTGCGGGGAGGACAAACGAGGAGTACGAGGTCGAGCTCAGATACAAAACAAGTCTTTTAATAATTAAATCCACAAATAAATCCAACAGGAGACGGGCAAGGAGACACGCACACAACGACGAGAACGGACAATCAAACAATGAACAGAATCCAACTTAAGTAGGGTGGTTAACAAGACACAGACAGGTGATGGTGATTAACTAATAATGACTAAATTAGGGGTGGAGACAGGAACAAAACCAAATAAGGGCAAACAGGAAGTGGAAGGAACCAAAGACAAACAGGACTAAACCAAATCAAAACACAACAAAAAGAGTCCCAAAACCTGACACTGTCACTCAAGAAACATTATTTATTATTATCAATTAAAAAAAAAGTTTTATTGATTTTAATGGTGTGATCTTTTTTTAGGATTTATTTATTTATTTGTAAATAGAAAGTTCATTTGAAATGCAAACCATATAATTTGAAAATCATTAATTATAATGTATCTGACGTCAAGCTAGTATATTAAAGGTAATAACAATTGTTGTTTTACCACATTTAAAATGTATAGTTTTCTTTTTTGGGGAAAATGGACCAAAATTTTGCTAACACACACATATTAAATAATTACAATGTATTTCCTTATAAGAGCTAGCTCTTTCATACCTGACCTAACTTCTTTCAATAGAAAATATGTTCACATTGAAAAGAAAAAAAAAACCTGGTTTCTGGTTTCACTTAAAATTATATAATACATTATCTGTTTGGTATTTTAAGCTGAAACTTCACAGACCCATTCTGGGGACACCTGAGACTTATATTACGTCTTGTAAAAAAGGTCTCCTTCGAGAGCCTCGTGGATGGTTATAAATGCAAAAACTGATCTAAGGTGGCCAAATCATTGTAATCTTATTCTGAGAGAAAAACAAGGTGTTAACAAATTTTCTTTGATCTCTCTCTACACACCACTTGATAATCTCTATTGCATGAGCTTTATTAATCATGAGCAACAACAGCTAGTGATGATGTATGGCAACAAATAGTGTTGTGTTTATTGCATAAGGCCACGAGTGGGTGTGCAAACCAGCTGCTGTGATGCATGTGGTCTCTGCCCTCAGGAGAGTCTCTATAAACAGCAACCACACTTATGAACATCATACTGTGAGTGTTCATATCATCCAGCCAACATTTTTTGCCTTCAGGTAGAGTCGTGACAGATTTATAGCTCAAATATTAAAAATTTTGTTTTTAGATTGATAATTGTATCTCCAAATGATGAATGACATCTTTGTAACATGATTTGCTTATCTTATATCTAATTTAGTGAGTTTACAGGATCACACATCAGCTTTCAACTTATGACAGCTTGTCATTAAAAAAACAATGGAATATTCTTTATTCATGTATTTACTGGTTGACTTATTTTCAGATAAAACATCTTAAAAAGGCATTAAATATGTATATCTGCATGTATTATTGTTACAAATCAACATGATTATTCTGAAGAATTTAATTGTGATTAGGTATTATTTGCATGTTGTAGACACTTTGTATTTATTGCTTGAATGCATGAGTATGTGATTGGCTCTTGTTTAAAATGTTGGCCTCAAGCACAGAGACTGGAAGGAAAGATTAGTGATGCTTGCTGCTTGGGGTTTTACAGCTTTTGGTTGCAGTGATTCACGCTGAGCTTATTGTAAAGGTCTGCGTGTTTAACCCTCTTTGTAAATACACAAGTGTTGGTGGATCTGTTGGATTTGTGACTGTCAACATCTTGAGCGACTTCATAATAGACGTGTCGTGCAGCACCTGTTTCATAACTGGATGCTCAGAAGAATTACATGTCCTGTTAGCTGAGGGATGTTCTCGACTTTAATAATGGCTTTTCTTTGTGACAGAACACGGTTGCTTTGGGCGTGCGACATAATTATAGAGGCAGCCGTTGATTCCTAACGTTGAATAAGCGACGTACCATGTGCAAATAACATACCCATGCATCCCTGCCTTTGAGACTGCGGATGTGAAATAAAATCGCATCCAAAAAGAGGCTTCCTGGCACTCCAGTTTAAGATATAGTACGTTCTTGAATTGAAAGCCATGATGCATGAACTGTTTCAGTCACGTACCTGGATTGCAAGTACCTGCAAAAAACACTTGTAAAATGTTTAGGTTTAGATCCCTGATAGCACACGTACATCTCAGAGACATCTATTTGACGTCTGCATTTACATCTGCAAGACGTAGTTTGCTCATCTGCAAAACGTCTATTGGACGTTTCCTATCAGATGTCAAATAGACATCTATTAGATGTCTTTAAGATGTTTATGATTTAGAATGTATGTAAAACTGACATATTACAGATGTCTGCCAGACGTTTCTACACAGCAGATGCTTTCCAGATTAAGAGATCTTTAACAGACATCTTGCAGACGTACGTGTGTTATCTGGGTTGGCTTATATGCATTCATTCAGCTCAAAACCTACACTGAGCTTTTTGTTTATATTTCTTATTACTGTGATTGTGATTTTACATTCTTCCACTGTGAATGAATGTTAAATACTGAAAAAAAAAAATGTATTAATAAATTGTACTGATAATAAGATTTATATACAATTATACAGTATTGCATATCCTTTCAAAAGTTTGGGGTCAGTGCGTTTTTTTCTTTTATTCCTCAAAGATGCAAAATAAAAATACATTTATTTACATTAACATTTATAATGTTGCAAAATGCAATTCTTTTTAACTTGTAGCAGTTTCCATAGAAATATTAAGCAACACAACAGTTTTTAACATTGATAGTAATAAATGTTTCTTGAGCAGCAAATCAGATTAATTAGAATGATTTCTGTAGGATCATGTGTCACTGAAAATTCAGCTTTGCATCAGAGGAATAAATTACATTTTAAAATATCTTATAATAGAAAGTAGTTATTTGAAATTGTAATAATATTTCAAAATATTGCGTTTTTTTTTTTTTACTGTATTTATGTTCAAATAAATCAGGCTTGGTGAGCATAAGAGTCTTCTTTCAAAATCATTAAAAATTTTTTTTATAATTTTAACTTTTTGAATGGTACTGTATAATAATAATTATTATTTTATGTTATTATTATAACATATTAAACAACCGGTCAAAAGTTTTGAATGTTTTTTAAAGAAGTCTGCTCACCAAACCTGCATATATTTGGTCCAAAATACAGCAAAAACAGTAATACTGTGAAATATATTTACTATTTAAAATAACTGCTTTCTATGTGAATATATTTTAAAATGTAATTTAATCCTGTGATCAAAACTAAATTTTCAGCATCATTAATCAAGTCTTCAGTGTCACATGATCCTTAAGAAATCCTTCTACTCAGCTGTTTTCAACATACAAATAATAAAAATAATGATAAAAAATGGTTTTGAGCAGCAAATTGCAATATTAGAATGATTCCTGAAGGATCATGTGACTGGAGTAATGATGCTAAAAATTCAGCTTTGAAATCACAGCAAAAATTTACATTTTAAAATATATTCAAATAGAAAGAAGTTACTTGGAATTGTAAAAATATTTTACATTTTTACTGTTTTTGCTGTACTTTGGATCAAATAAATGCTGTCTTGGTGAGCAGAACATAAAAATCTGACTGTTCAAAAACGTTTGGTAGTGTACATGTATTTGAATATTTATCTCACACATACACACAAGCACACACACACACACACACACACACACACACACACACACACACACTCACAAAATTAACATTCATTCATATTATAGCGTGGCTAAAAGGCTATATGTTCAAAGCTCATTTTGGGGCAGCTGTGACAAGGAAACCTCTGTCTTTAATCTGCAGGACTATCAAGAAGCCACGCATCTGGAGCAGTTTGTGACACGTTTTCTGTTGAAGGAGACCACCAGTCAGCTGCAGTCTCTCCAGAGCTCTCTGGAGTGTGCCATGGAGACCACAGCCGAACAGACCCGGCAGGAGAGGCAAGCCACAAAGAACACACACTTACATTTTGTTAAACATACAGTTTCTACTATACATGTGGAGTGAGCATTTTTGTGACAGAAGAGCAGAACAAGCTCTTAACATTAAGATATATTCAACTTTATGCAAATCACACACTGCAGTATTGAATTTAGATTTTAAATGCTGTTTGGGTGCTTTCATGTTGGCTAGATTGTGACAGGATTAATGATGAAACATTAAAGTGACACTGTATGTATATGCTGGACATGTACAGGTATGTATGATTACAGTTCTTCCAACTGTAATCATACATACACTACTGAAATAAATGATAAAATAAAATAATCTCTTTCGCTCACCAAGGCTGCATTTATTTGATTACAAATAAAGTAAAAACTGTAATACTGTATAATATTAATACAATTAAAAATAACTTTTTCTATTTTAATATATTTTTAAATGTAATTTATTTCTGTGATGCAAAGCTGAATTTTCAGCATCATTACTAGAATGATTTCTGAAGGATCATGTGACACTGAAGACTGCAGTAATGAGGCAAAAAAAATTAAGCTTTGCCATCATAGGAATAAATTACATTTTAAAACACAATCAAATAGAAAACATTTATTTTAAACTGTAAAAGTAATTCACAATATTACTGTTTTTACTGTATTTATGGTCAAATCAATTAGGCTTGGTGAGCATAAGACACTTCTTCCAAAATCCTTAAAACATATACATTTTTCAGAACCTTTAGCCTGGTTCAGACTGCCAGCCCAAATCCGATTTTTATGCAAATCCGATTGAAATCCAATCATATGTAGTCTGAATGGCAATGAACTACATGAAATCCAAATTGTGCAAATCTGATTCAAGCTACATTTGTATGTGGTTTGGAATCCTATTCAAATCAGATTTCTGGAAATGCGTTTCAGTCTGACCAGTCAGATCGGATTTAGCACAGCTTTTTCACAATTTCACGCCACGTAAAACGTAAATACGTCAGACGTTTTTGTGGAAAACATAATAAATATGTTTGCAGAAACATGCTTGTGTTGTTGCAAACTGTAAGTCAACCGGGAAAAGACAATACGGCTAGTACATGCACCACTTTGAGTTTTAAAAACCAGCAGAGATGGCAGCACAGAGTAAAGTCGCACATTCTGCTTCCTGCATTTATGCAGCTGCCTCAAAAGAAGAAATATAATCCGACGCAACGGCAATGAGATATTAAATCAAGCACGATGGCAGCGCGATTGCGTCTATGTTGCAAACTGTATAGCTTTTTTTAGCATTGGCGTAACAACGCAACGGCATTGGCATTGAAACCAACGCACAATCCGTTAAAGGAAAGAGCACTTATGGACACACAAATCGGATATGAACGGTTGTGATACACAGTGTGGACAGTCAGTAATTCAAATCAGATTCCATCCGGATATGCACAAAATCGGATTTGGGCTGACAGTCTGAACGGGGCTTTTGACTGTGTTTTTTAGCGTATGTGTGATGACATTATTGACTGTGTACTAAAACCAGCCACACACTCCCAAAGCATCAAACCTCTAGCATTTTTAGTGATATTGAGTGGATTTCTTCTGCATCAGTGGACATGTAGAGTCTCTACAGATCTAAACATGCCATTTCGCTGTTGAAAATGCATGTAGACAGCAATTGTGCACTGTCTCAAGGGATTTTGTGCACAGCCATCCTTGGTATTGAATTTCTAGAGCATCAGCAGCATTAATTGTTAATAGACCAGGTGACCAGCAGACCATTGACCCAGGCCTTTGTGTTTGTGCAGGGGACGGATACCAGTTTAAACCGCCACTGAATCAACAGAACCTGTGGTTGAGTGTGCATTGTGTATGATTAGCAGCTCATTTTGAGCTCACAGCATCTCTGACTCACTGCGTTTGTGTGCTGAGGAGGGTCTGCTGCGTGGCCCACTGTGGGGGTCAGCAGCTCCTTATAGAGTGCAGAATTTAGAATGCATAATGAGCTATTTTGTTCCAGCACCTGGATGATTGCATGCTACAGAGCGCTGCGTGCCTGAGTTTGTACATGTGTGTGTGTGTGTGTGTGTGTGTGTGTGTGTCACAATGTGCCCACTACCTCTCCTCTCTCTCAGTGTGCAGCAGCTGTGCTGCTCTGCTCACCTTATGATCTCAAGAAAATTAGCTGGAGCAGCTGGCCTAAAGAAATGAAGGATGCTGAGGTTGGATTTTAAAAGGAAGTGCTTCTTTTTATTTTTGTGTCTGTTCTTAAAAACACTCTGGCTCTGATACAGCTAGTCGCATCCTAATTACTTGGTAAATTTAAATTACCTCATTATCGCCTCTGCAGGCGATACGGTGTGTCTAACTTAATAACCAGGCGCCACTAAAATATACAGCGTTTATTGCAGTTATTATTAAAACAGAGGCAATTATAAACACTATTTAAGGAAGCCGAAGCCCCTCCTGTGTTTAATTTCAGCTTATATAAAAATCATTTGTAAAAATTGTTCTTCGTGGTTACTTAATACAGTCTGAGGATGTGTGGTATGAAATATATCTTACTCTTAATGAAATTTAAAGGGACAGGTCACCCCCAAAAATAAAATAAAATAAAATAAAAAACCCTTACCCTCAAGCCACCCTAGGTGTATATGACTTTCTTCTTTTTAAGACGAATACAATCAGAGTTATATTAAAAAAGTCCCAGGCTTTTCCAAGCTTTATAAATCTTTTATTAACCCCTTGGAGCCGTATGGAGCACATTTTATGATGGATGGATGCACTTTATTGGACTTCAAAATCTCAACATCCATTCACTGCCATTACAAAGCTTTGAGGAGATAATTTTATAATATCACTCCAATTGTATTCATCTGAAAGAAGAAAGTCATAAACATTTAAGATGACTTGAGGTTGATTAAATCATGGGGTAATTTTCATTTTTTGGTGAACTATATTAGATAACTATAACACACAATTAAGAGATTAATCATGATTTTGACAGCCATAGTTTTTAGTACAATTTTAGTACAAAGACATTTTAAATTATTTAATGCTGGAAACGTCTATATATCTCAGGTGGCATTGGCTTTGGCTTTAGCCTGATCTTTCCATCCCCCAGTCCTAACAGGTCATTTTCAGTCAGCTTAGTGCAGATCTTGACGCTGCTAATATAGCTGTACCAAGTCTGCAGCCTCACTCACAATCCCATGAGCACACTCAAAATATCTCCACTCCTGCCATGCCAAGTCCCCTCTGACCTTTATCTTGGTTGGATGAGTTTTGACAGAACACATATTTACACAGTTAAAGGGATAGTTCACCACAGATGAAAAATCATCATCATTTATTTACCCATGTCATCACAAACCCTTTTTATCTTTCTTCCATAGTACACAAAATGAGATGCTAGACAGAATGTACACGCTGCTCTGTTAAATACAGTGAAAATGACCAGAACCTGTCAAGATCCAAAGTCTTAAATGTCTTAAATATCAACTGAATGTATGTACTGAATGAATATACTTTAATGTAATTTCTCTTGAAACCAAGTCATATATTTAAATATATTTGTAATGGCAATTTAGTATAGTTTCTATGGAAGACTGTTTTCACCAATGAATAATAATAATAATAAAAAAGTTAATTACAAAATTTTATCTCACAATTCTGATTTTTTTAAACCAATGTACATCTCACAATTCTTTTTTCTCAGAATTGTGAGATTTAAACATGCAATTGTGTTACAGATTCAGAACTGCATGATATAAACTCACAATTACAAGTTATAAAGTCGGAATTGTGAGATAAATAGAAATAATAGAGTTTCTCACTATTCTGACTTTATTTCTCAGAATTGTGACTTTATCAAAATTGCATGATGTAAACTCACAATATATAAAACTAAAGAGATCTCGATTCTGACTCGCAAATGCGAGTTTGTCACTTTTTTCTCACAATTCTGACTTTTTTCTCTGAATTGTGAGAGATAAACTTGCAATTGTGAGTTATAAAGTCAAATTCTGAGGAAAAAAGACTGATATGTTCTCAGAATAGAAAATGTATATATGACAATTCTGACCTAATAACTCAAAATTATGTGTTAGAAAGTCAGAATTGTGAGATATAAACTTACAATACTGAGAAAAGAAGTCACATCTGTGAGAACTCAGAATTTTGAGAAGAAAAAAAAAAACAGAATAGTGAGAAACTCACAATTCTGACTTTATTTCTCAGAACTGTGGCTTTATTTATCAAAATTGCATGATGTAAATTCACAATTACAAGTTATAAAGTCAGAATTGTGAGATAAAACTCAATTCTGACTCGCAAATGCGAGCATCACGCAATTTTGATGAATAAAGTCACAACTGTGAGAAAAAAGTCACGATTGTGAAATATAAACTTGCAATTTTGAGATAAAAATTCAGAATTGTGAGTTTCTCACTATTCTGACTTTTTTTTTCTCAGAATTGTGACTTTATTTATCAAAATTGCATGATGTAAACTCACAATTACAAGTTATAAAGTCAAATTCTGAGAGGAGAAAAAGACTATTCTCAGAATTGTGAGTTTATATTTCACAATTCTGACTTAATATCTTGCAATTGAATGTTATAAAGTCGAAATTGCGAGATATAAACGTACAATTCTGAGAAAAAAAGTCACAATTGCGATTGCAATTTTTTTCAGAATGGCAAGTTTTATCACGCAGTACTGAATTTTTAGTGCTTACAAATGGGTTTATATTGCAATTCTATGAAAAAAACAGAAATGCGAGTTTATAAGTTTATTTCACAATTCTGAGAAAAAAGTTAGCATTGCAAGGTGTAAACTCGAAATTGCGGGAAAAAACAATTGTGATATAAAAAGTCGCAATTATCTTTTTATTTTTTATTCAGTGGTGGAAACAGGCTTTCTCCTTTTATATTCCATGAAATATTAAAATCATACAGGGTTTGGAACATCATGACAGTGAATAAACGACGACAGAATTTCCATTTTTGAGTGAATCATCCCTTTAAGGAGCGTGTTCATCATTTTTTCCAAGCACAGAGCAAACCTGTGCATGACTTCACATGGCTACACTTGTGTAACCTCTTATGTCACTATGCTTTTGTGTCACAGTTGACAGTGTGGAGTTTCATAACATTAGTGTTTTTTAGAAAGTGTATACACATTTTGAGCCTAAAGGCTTTGAGATGGCGAGGCCTGGCGTTATACGACCAGCTCATTGTGCGCCGGTCAGGGGGGATTGATTCCCACTGCGTTAGATGTGCTGAAAGTGGCTGGTGGCCAGAACAAATTGAAATAGCGTGGTCCATTCTCTATTCTGTCTGAAGCGTCGAGTCAGGCTCTCTGAGGAGCAGCACCGCACACAGGGATGAAACAGGGGAGATGAGCTCAAATCTGAATCCAGAGCTGACAGGAGCACTCACCCCATTCACAGCAGTGCTTTCATCTATGTGTGCGAAGTAGACCATTACCAACCATTAGGAAACAGCACTGCTGCTAATACACCTTCATTTTTGTTTTTCACACTATGTGAATTTCCATATAATTTCCTGTATAAAAAGACGCTGGTCTCTGGAGAACAGTTCATTGCGTTTGTCAGTTGATATCCGTTGGTTCATGCAGGTGTGTGGATGTGACTCCAGCCGAGTTTTAATCACCTGTGTGACTCAAACCGATTAATTTGCTGGAGATTCAGTGTGCTGATGCAGTTGTGAGCCATTTTTAACCACGGAGGGTAAGCTTCCCTCAGGACGTGCGTTGTGCAACAGAGTCTTTGGGGATAATGAGCAACCAACCAAGCCTTAATTTTGACACCTGCCTGCCTACATTTATTTCATTGTCTCAGAGTTAAAATAGATGCAGCATTCCTCCGCTGCTCGAGAACAGCTGAACAATAGATATAATTAGATTTCATATAATCTTATTTCGCTCACACTACTGAATAGCAAAACGGTATTCAGTTCATAACGTATCATTTTTTAAAATGTTTAATGGCATGCGATAACTTCCTCATAAAAGTAAGACATACTACTGTAAAATCATTATGGCAAAATAACCCCTGGTATCAGCCTAAAGGGGTTATTTTACTTATGGCTACTTGCATAGATAACTACTAGCCTATATCATACAGGTGGAGCTGGGGAAGGTGGAGGGTTTCTGAAGCAAGCTGCAAACTGCTACATCTAGCACTAGTCATATATTTGAATGTTAAGCAGTGAGCTCATTGGCTACTGATTCAGGAGAGAACCAATCGCTGTACCATGTGATTATGATGTCAGATTGAGACTCATCAGACTGCATTCTAGAGTTTAATGCCAGAACTCTGTATTGCATCTCTTATATACAACATTAAAAATACTGTCTACAAAGAACCCTTCCCTGTTCTGGAAGAGTCTTACAAGCATGTAAAAACCAGCTGACTTATTTTGTACATTTTAATTGGTAGCATGAGGAGCAGGGCAGAAAGGTCTTGTGCAATCAAAGAGGCATCAGTGTAGTCGTGATGTTTAAGAACTGCGTTTTGATGCTGGGTGAAAATGTTGAAGCATCATTTGCATGTGAATAGACTGTGTTTCTGCTAATGCTATTCAATTAGATGCGATGTATGAATTATATTAGCATAGGCATTTTAGTTTTTCCTGCAGTAAAAAGCCTTTCATAATGTAAGAATATAACACATTTTTAAAGGCAAGAATCACTGTTATTATTCCTTATATGATGGTTAGGGATTTTAAGAAAACTATAATACTAAGTGTAAATTTAAGTATGTCTCATGCAACACTGTTTGTACTATGGATATGAATAATACTTTTTTTTCTTTTTAATTATGCAGCTTGCTGAGGGGAGCTGTTATTATGGACAACAAAATAATAAACCAATAGACTTACAGTTATAGAGGGGCCTGAAGTATCTTTGGATGGATTGTTAAGCATCTACTTAGAACACCGTAATACCATTCAGCTTAGAACATTTCAGAGAGTTTTATGTTATTGTACAGCACACTCTTAAACTGAAAAAGATGAAGACTACAATGTGGTGATAGCAAACTCTGAGCTATTCTTTATTGCTTCAGGATCTACAGCTTTACTGATGGTTTCCAGCTGGTCTATGAGAGTTTTTCAGAGAGATCTCAGATTTTCTCAATCCACTCACTTCATCCACCAATGCAATATTGCCAAAGTGCTCTTGTTTACAGAATGACTGCGAATTTGATTGTTCTTCTAAAGCGTCTTTGATTGAGGCTGTATTTCAGCCCATTCTTTGTCGAAGCCTTTCTTTCTGATACATGCCCCAAGTACTTTTTTCCATTCTTCAAGAAAACAAATTTCTGAATCCTATTTTATACCATTTTTTCTGTAAAATCTAAAAGACTCTTTTACTATTGTCCAAAAGCAGGTTTTGCAGCAATGCCATAGAAAAAACACTTTCCAATGGAAAGGTTCTTCATGGAACCATCAATGCCAATGAAGAACCTTTAAGTCCGTTTCAGCCTACACCATTTTTTTGTCGATTACGACAGTTACTGTGTCAGATTATGCAATTTTGACTCCTAAAATCTTGTCATGTTGTGAACAGGAAACATGTCAGAATACATATTGCTACCTGACGTCCCACGTACCATCTTTAAAGACGTGTGCTGTCATAGATAGGGTAAAGCTAGACAGAAGGTGAAATGAGCAAACAAACAATAGCTAGCAAACAGACTGTTTTGCTTTGTCTTGTTGTCAGAAAAGCCCAAAAAAGAAAGAAAAACTGACAATGGAGATAAATCTGGATTGCATGAAGAGGACAGTAGGGACTGTCAAAGAGAACTGAGGTAAAATAGTTATAATTTGACCTTTTTTCACTCGTGCTGGAGTATTATTGCCGTAACTCCACAAACATTTCCTCCAATGTAAAATTCTGCCTACACTCCTAAAAATAAAGGTCCTTTAAAAGGTTCTTCAAACGATGCCATAGAGGAACCATTTTTGGTTCCACAAAGAACCATCTCTTTCTTTCCTTTTTATAATATGAGGAACCTTCTTTCACCACAAAAAAACCTTTTGTGAAACAGAAAGGTTCTTTAAATGTTTAAGGTTTTTATGGAACCATTTAGGCTTCTTCTATGTCATCATGAAGCACCTTTATTTTTAAGAGTGTAGCAGGACTGATACCATTGTCTCTCTTATGTTTCAGCTTGTTTGAAAGCATGTACAGAGGCACTTCCGTGCTCCTGGCCAGTGTCACAGATGAAAATGTAACTTGTCGTGGACGATGGAAAAAAATTAGACATGCTAGTCTTTCTGTGTTGACTTTGTGAAACGTCACAGACATAGCATTGGTTGTCGTCCACTATGACACACTACATGAGATGAAACAATTGAATCTTATGTCCTGACGCCCATTGTCATTTACGAATCCCTACAACACCCTACATCAAGCAGATCGTGCCAAAATCACGAAAAAAATTGTGTAGTCTTACCATGGCTTTGTTTTTAAGAGTGAAGTCCACCTTTCTCAGTTGTAGGAATTCTCTGCAGATATATTTTGCATAGTAACACTCACCAAATCATTGTTTAGCTGAAAAGGTTTGAGCAACAAGCTCTATCCGGGTCACGGCACCAAAACTGCTGGAAAGTCAGAAGTGAAGAGCAGATACTTTATTGAGAATGTGCTGTTTCAGACTGCAGTTGTCAAGTCTAAAGGTCCCCGATGTACTTTAAGCAAAATTTAAAAATGAACTTGTGTGATATAATTTGAAACAAAATCAGGCTTTGTTTCAGAAGTTAGAAACAGCTTGCCAAAGCGAACTTTCCAGAAAAGTTTACTCTGGATGAACTAACATTGGTTTATGGTGATTACGGAAATCTTTTCAGGTTCATTTCTTCTGTTCAGTCTGTCAAGGTCTGATGTGAGTAAAAATATGAACACACTGGAGAGCTGCTTTATGATTGAAAACGACACTGACAGTTTTCATGTTTAATACTATAAAGCTGCTACAATCTGTTCTATCAAGTGCTACATAAATTATATTCTGCAAATTGTTGTTTCTGATGGGTGTTAAATTATTGAAGAATATTGATCCATCAACCATATGTGATGATTATGGTTATTTTTGACCTCCTATGCCCTGGGCAGAGTTATCAGAAGCTAATAATGAAATGAGCATAAACAATATTACTCTCATTCCTGAGCATCTGCATTGTGTGTTTGTGCCGTCTCGATCACAGACAGGGGCCTGTGAAGCCAGAGGTTCTGCCCATTCAGTGGTCAGGAAGGAGATCTAATCGAAGACTTCAAAGGAATAACAGCTTGTCTCCGAACAACCCACTTCTGAACCTTGTCAATTCAGGTGATTATTCTGAGCCTTAGTGCACTGGAGGAAGAAAAGGGCACATACGCAGACACAGTGGGCATGCAGCTGACAACAGGTCTGAAAAGAAGTTTAGGTAGTAGGGATTGTGAAGAAAGAATATGGGAGACACTCCAGAGAAAGAAGGGGACACTCTAATACCTTTTAAAAGGAACAATTAGATAAGAATTAGATGTTATTTATGTCTAGTTTGAATTCTGACACAATTTAAAAGTGAATACATTATGTAGCGCCCTATGATTTATTTGATGCGGAAAACAGACAAAATCATGGAATCAAGTCATAAAAATGGAATTTACTGTATAATGCAGAATGTCACAGAATTTGCCAAATTTTGGATGGATACATGAAAAGTAGGTTAGTACACTTAAAACAAAATACGATATGGACTAGTGTCTCTGTGTGAATGAATGGCACAGACGCGTTGTTTCGTTTACTACACATACTGAAGTGTGTGTGACAGTGGTGTTTTCAGCCTCTGACGCCTCAAAATATGAGTACATGAACACATAAACATAACATGACTACAACTGCTCTGAAAGTCACTTTATGAGCATTCTACCATTACTTTTGAGAAAAACTATCGACATATTATATACAAACAGAAACTTAAAGGTCTTTACAACAACCCGTTAAAATAAAAGTTTGGTTTAATTTCAAGAAACTGTGACAGAAATGCATTACTAAATGTAATAATGGTACTACTACTACTACTATTTTTTAAACATTATTTTAAAAAGAACATTTACCAGAAAAAATACACAAAACAGTATTTCTACAAAAAATAAATAAATAAATAAATAAATATTTTTAGAAATCAGTTAATTAGAGATGCTTTTGATTATTAAAATATAATAAAACTGTTAGAATCCAGATTCCCAAATTAATGGAAAACACAGAAATTGTTCAAAATAAAACTGAATTTGAGGCCTTAAAAATGTAATTTTTGTTACTTTTTTTTTAAATAAATTTAATTTAATTAATATTTGATTAATATGTTTTAATTTAACCATTAAAAGAGCCTAGGAAAATTAAAAAACAGAAATACAGAAAAAAGAAAATGGAATTTTGAAAAAAAAAAAATCAAATAAAACGTATTTCATAAGGTCTTAATTAGGTGCTTATGCTTATTTCTGATAGAAAATTTGATAGATTATCAAATTAACAAGAAATCCTTTACAGAGCATGTCATAAAACATGCTGCCAGAATAAGCACTCTTAATACAGTTTATTCGTTAACTTCAGTTAA
The DNA here is from genome assembly GCA_033026305.1 of Cirrhinus molitorella. NCBI lineage: Eukaryota > Metazoa > Chordata > Actinopteri > Cypriniformes > Cyprinidae > Cirrhinus > Cirrhinus molitorella. The sequence continues at coordinate 10,991,134 of CM065131.1, forward strand.
ATTCCAATTCATTTCAACATTCAGTAAGAGCCTCCTAGAGCCATATGGTTAGAGAGTGAGCTGTATTTGTGTGCTGAAATGTGTGTTTCTGCAGGTCTGTATGAAGAGGACAATCAATGGATTACTCAGGTCAACAGACTGCAAAAGCTGATCGACCGTCTCGAGAAAAAGGCAACAGGCTACACAAATGATTTCTGTCTTACTCATTATGCTTTCTCTCTGTCTCTCACCACTCTACCTTCTAACTTTTCAATTCATAAACGTCATGAAACCTGTCAAGAACATGTCTCAGTCATATAATTCCTAGATGCATTACTGTAATGAGAATAAGATGTTTTTTTAAATGTATTTATTTATTTCATTATTTTTGAGGTAATATACTTCCTAGTAGGGATGGGACGATACACCTACCTCCCGATTCAGTACTATCACGATACTTGGGTGCCGATACGATATGTATTGCGATTTTTTTTTTTAAGAAATTGATTCTACACTGTAAAAAAAAAAAATATAAAAAAATTTTATGGTAAAAAAACAGCAGCTGTGGTTGCCAGAATTTTACCGTAAAAAATACAGTAGCAATGTTTTAGGTTTTAACTTAAATTCAAATTTAAATACTGTAATTTTATTAACTAATATAATGTTACTATACCTACCTATTGAAGAACTGTATATATGTTGTGTACCTTTGTCATACGCTGATAATGACCAAAAGCAGGTGGTGATGAGAAAGTCACATGATAAACCAAAGCCCATCACAAGCAGTTTTTAAATATTAACATATATAAAATGTGCACAGTGTCATTCACACAAACACTAAACACCATCATGGAAACACACATGAAACTGAAATAATGCAATAAACATTAATTTATAAACATTAGATGTAACAAACAACCCTAATATACAAAACTGATAAGAAAAAACTAAGAATTATTATTATTATTATTATTATTTCAATAACAAAAAAATTTAAAATGTAACGCAGGGAATTCGGGGAATGTCAATTTATGGTTATTCACTCTAAATTTTACATTCTTTTTCACTTCCCGAAAACGGTATACTACCGCTAAATTACATGCAATGTCCAATACAGTTTTTCACCATATATAGTAGGGGAGCTTACCGTTAACCATTTAACAGGTTTTTACTGTAGCATTTTTAGTCTTTTACTGTTAATTTCCATTTTTAAATAGTTTCAAAAAGAATCGCAGTAGGTAAATTGATTTTTTTCTCCCACCCCTACTTCCTAGTCATGCAAAAAGTATTGTCCCATAAAAAAAAAATCAGGTTTAATTTTTGAAATGCAAAATATAATTTTATGTTGATTTTGGGCTGAAATGAGTTTGAAAGAGATACGTTGTAAAACTGGCTGTGTTTCTTTCCTAGGAACTGCGTTTGGAGCCAGTGGAAGAAGAGGTGTTAGAAAGCTCCACAAAATCAGTAAGTCATTTATGGTCACCCTGTCTATCACCGTATTCTCAGAAAATCATTCACAGAGACCACAGACGCCTGTCGTCTAGGAAACAGCGGTGATCGAAAAACTAGTTCCAAGATATTCGTTTTGATTTCCTTTTTTCTATCACTCTTCCCCTCTCATTTGCCTGTGCCATCTTTTGCACACTACTTTGAGAGAGCTTTTCTCCGAGGCTCACAAGATGCCATTGACAGACTTTAAATAGGCGGTTTGTGTGTCTGTGACTCTGTGCTTGTGAACGTCAGGAGAAGAGTGGGCCCCGGACCCCTGCGGAGATTGGCTGTAAACACAGTAATGCGTGACTGCCATCAGAGACACAATACAACATGATATTGGACATGCTGAAGCATAAAATTACACACAAATGAGTAGTTCCGTTTTGCAAATAAGACTCCCTCCTTATTTCACAAGGCTTTTATGAGCACCTTGCAAACATCTTTCGCACAAGCAAGTGTGTGATCTTTCTGGGATTTATAATGAGTGATATTTCAGGTCTGACCGTGTGTATCACATTCTCATACATCCAAATGAGGGAGCATTTATCTCTCCATGGTCTATGAAACTCTATTTCATGCCTGAAGTTAAATAGTCTCTCATCAATTTGTCATTTGTTGGTTATCTAAACAGACTGTGACATTCACTGTATGCATGGAATAACAATTTCAGCATTGCTAATGCATCTGTATTATTTCATCGCTTTGTTCATGTTTATTTAGTATTTCAATCTCGCGTCAGCTGTGCTTTATGTTAATAGGACTGATTATGTTCAGAACAGATCTCCTTGATTTGAGGATACTTATAAAGGACACTCTTTCTTCTTGACATTACATTCATTTGTAGCAGATAAATATAGGAGTATAATATTTTGCCATGCATTGCACAAGGAAAATGCAGTTTCCTCCGTGTGTATTTGCAGAGAAAGTTGTGAAAGATGAGAAATGGCAATAGCACAGGGCCTGTGGAGAGGTCACCATGTGCCGCAGGGTGCGAACTCTCAGTTCCTGTTCTCTTCAGCTTCCATTTACCTGTCAACAACCTTTTTTATAAGAAGCAGCTATTATGACGTGCATCTTCATGGCTTTACCTGACGCTCAAGACCTGAGGGGTTTATTTATTCTCATACTGATCTGAGTCACCACACCATATGTGGGAATTTTAAGTTTTAGTCATGTTTTAAATCTGGCCCCATTAGAACTGTTTGATTCCTTTGGATTCAGTGGATACACACACACACACACACACACACACACACACACACACACACACACAGTACTACTGATTCTGTTGTTCTGCTAATTTATGCTGTCTAAACCACAGAAAAAAAAATGTATGGAAGCTGTTTAACCATATAGAGAAGCAGGTGAGGGCATGATATTTTGACAAATGAAAGTTCATTGGTGGTAATACAAGCAGTATTAATTAAGATGTTAACCTAATATTTTACCTGCCTGACTGGAAATTATAAGAACAAACACAAATGTTGTCAAGATTCTTACCCTTGAAATCCTTTTGTTCCTCATATAGTTGTACATTTTCGCACTGTTCTCTTTGGTTTGTTATAACTTTTGGCACTCTACCCCAAAATGTTCTTCTTGGTCTGACCAATTAGTACAGCCCAAAACATGACAATAATTGGCCATTTTCAGCGGAAAAATATGCTAATTCTGTTCGGTTCGTTTGGTATTGTTTACATTCAGTGCCGCCAATATGGCCGATTGATGACATAAGTGACATTTTAGACAAAATTTCTTGTTTTTGCTGTATTTCAACAACAAAAATAGTTCCAAATAAAGACACAGCAGAACTGTTTTGCATCTCTGAGCGATGCACAACTGTTTCATTACTAAAAGAATCAGCCATTTGAACGAATCGGTTGAATGAATGACTCAATAGCCCCTTTCACACATACAGTCTATGGGCTAATGTCTCTCACATGCTGTGATTTGCTGCCACCTACTGGCGATTTTACGTTTAGATTTAAACTATATTTCCCTTTTTTGTTTTTGTTTCCCCAAAAGGTTTCAACATTTATTTATTTATTTTTATTTATTTATTTTAAAACATTGAATTAACATTAATTATGCATTTGTAACTGCAGGTTAAATGCATTGACTGTTTAATGCAGGACATGAATGTAAATACATCTCAGTGCCACTTCAGATACAGATTCTGTGACACCTCTGCATTGCAAACACATTTTGCTGATACAGATTTTATGATTGGTAACAGCGCTATAGAGAATTTGACTCAAAAGATGAAGCATACTTTGATTAGATTAAAAAAAATTGCCCTTATACAGGTAAAAATGCCCACAAAAGGTAGAAGTTGAATATGAAATATTCAGAATATGAAAAATATCAAAAGCTTTGGGAGTCAGCTGTCCATGGCAGTCCTAAACGTGCAAAAATACTAGAACAATAACACGCTCAGCCAAAAAGACTCAAATTATTGTCATCAACAAAATTCCAGGAAATACTGATATATCATTTTTTGTCATCACAAACCCCTAAACCTACCCCTCACACAAAATTTTTTTTGGCACATTTGGTCCTCAAAATGTAGGGAATACCAGGTACACACACACACACACACACGTTCAAAAGTTTGAGGTTAGTAAATGATTTATTTCTTAAATAAATTATTATTTGTTAAGCGAGTATGCATTCATTTGATTAAAACTGACGATAAATACATACTGTATAAATAGATTTCTATTTCAAATAAATGCTGTTTTTGAACTTTATATTCATCAAAGAATCCTGGAAGCGATGCCTGGAAACTTGGAAATTTTCATAAGATATTAAGCAGCACAATTGTTTTTAACATTGATAATGAGATGATGTTTCTTAAGCAGCAAATCAGCATATTAAAATGATTTCTGAAGTATCATGTGACACTGAAGACTGGAGTAATGATGCTGAAATTTCAGCTTTAATATCACATGAATAAATTACATTCAAATAGAAAACATTATTTAAAAATGTAACAATATTTCAGAATTGTGCCATTTTTGATCAAATAAATGCAGCCTAATAATAAATGCAGGCCATAAGAGACTTTATGAAATATTTAAAAATCTTACAGTGCCCCTCTACCCTCACACCCTGTCTTTTTGATCCAGACTCATTTGTAGCTTGTTGTTACTTTGCATATTATCCCTTTTGATGAATATTGAAAATATTAGTGAATAAATAATTAGTGAATATTTAAAAAAATCAGACATGTTATCAGAATAAGATCTTTAAAGGATTAGTTCCCTTTCAGAATAAAACATTTCCTGATAATTTAATCACCCCCACATCATCCAAGACGTTCAACAAATTAAGATGTAAAACCTTCATTTCTTTTCGACTGAAGATAGTAAGACATGAACATCTTGGATGACATAGGGGGTGAATAGTGAACTAATCCTTTAATCAGGTCTCCTTTGTACTTCATGTACTGCAAGAGAAAGCTGATCCAGGAACAGTTTTGCCCACTTTTATAAATAACCCCTGGTTCCGAATCAGATCCTATATAAATCATGTTTTCTAACTGCTGCTCTCTTCTGTGACCTCCCTCCCAGCACATCCTGATCGTACAGAGGCAGCTCTCAGTGCTAGAGGAGGAAGTGGAGGAGTTTCGTCTGGCTCTCCGGCAGTACATCGACTGCGCCAGTGCCCAGACTGGCTGCCTCCAGTGAGTTCACACCGCCACTGCATCTGGGTGAATGTCAGGTGTATTTGCATACAGCTTTGTTTATGAGGGGTCAGTCTAGGCCAGTTCTCCAAACGATCAGTATTCGCATGTGTTTGAATTCGATACATTTCGTTTCACAACTGGATTCTGGTGTTTTCTGCATGAGTGGTGTCTAATAAGGAAATACTTGTAATTATTACTATTATAATCCAATTAAACCTAGACATTTTTAAGACAAGACATCCAGTTGCTCACGTGGCACGTCAGCGAGCTTACAGCGGTGCGTGAATGAATCGCATCGTGCTGTGAGCATGTGGCCATGTGTTTACAAGCCCTCAGTCCAGGTTTGACTTTTAACTCAGACATCACAAAAATGTCAGATCACATTAAATAGCAGCTGAGTTCTCTGGAACATTGTCTAATAATAAAGGTGGACCATTTGTTTAGTTTAATTATGACTTTTTACTAAGTGGCTAATTAATGGTCAAAATGGCTTGGATGAAGAGTTTTGCTTTGGATTATCTAATAATTGGCTTGTTTCAAGCTCTTCAGTTGAATGACTCACTAACAACCTGTTACACAAGAACACTGATGGATTTGATGGCTTATCAATGTTCTCATTATTTTATAATGAAAGGAATGGTTCTCTCAAAAATGATATTGCTGACATGATTTACTCACCCTCATTTTGTTCCAAATATGAAACCCTTTGAACAACAGAATTAGAGCTTCACCCACATGTACATACTCTCATAAGTTTCATTTCTAACTCTGAAGAAACAGTTTATGCAAAAACGTTGATAGTAATCTTACCGGCTCTGCTCTCTCGGCAGCGTTGCAGTTCAGCGGCTTGCCAATGAATCCCGCTTCATACTGTATGAGTTCTGGGAACAAAGCAACGTTTGGAAAAAGTAAGTCACTCTCTTATTTCCACTGATTCAAAACACTTCTTGCAAGCTTCGATATTAATATAATCCTAATGATTCCGTATTGCAATCAAGAAATTGCAATAACTAGATGAAAAGGGTCTTTGTTTTCTATTTATAGTCATCTGCAGACCAATTACAGCAAAACCTTCCAGAGAGGCAATGTGGATTTCTTAGAGACGCCAGAGCTTATGACAACTATGCTGGTTCCAGGTGAACTATAGTGCAAAAACTCTCTGAAAATAATATAAATAAAATATTTTAATATAATAAAGTATTTTACAAGATTTCATTTATATAATCAATTTTATATTTAAAAATATTTACACTACCAGTCAACAGTTTTTGAACAGTAAGATTTTTTTATGTTTTTAAAAATCTCTTCTGCTCACCAAGCCTGCATTTATTTGATCTGAAGTACAGCAAAAACAGTACAATTTTGAAATATTTTTACTATTTAAAATATCTGTTTTCTATTTGAATATATTTTAAAATGTAATTTATTCATGTGATTTTAAAGCTGAATTTTTAGCATAATTTCTCCAGTCACATGATTCTTCAGAAATCATTCTAATATTCGGATTTGCTGCTCAAAAAAAAACAGTTATTATTGTTATTATGTTGGAAACAGCTGATTGGAATTTTTTCAGGATTCTCTGATGAATAGAAAGTTCAGAAGAAGAGCGTTTATCTGAAATAGAAATCTTTTGTAACATCATAAATGTGTTTATCATCACTTCAATTTAAAGTATCCTTGCTAAATAAAGTATTCATTTCTATAATTTCTTTCCCAAAATTTGGGGAAAAAACCTTTTGAATATAGTGTATAATGTTACAAAAGCTTTTTATTTCAGATAAATGCTGATTTTGGATCTTTCTATTCATCAAAGAATCCTGAAAAATGTACTCAACTATTTTAAATATTGATAATGACATCAAATCAGCATATTTAAATGATTTCTGAAGGATCATGAAGTAATGATGCTGAAAATTTTAGCTTTGATCACAGGAATAAATTACATTTTAAAAAACATTCAAATGGAAAAGTGTTATTTTAAATAGTAAATATATTTTACAATATTACTGCTTTTGCTGTACTTTGGATCAAATAAATGCACGCTTGATGAGCTGAAGAGACTTATTTAAAAAACATTAAAAATCTTACTGTTCAAAAACTTTTGACCAGTAGTGTGTATTTATACAAATACATAATAAAAAATGCTCATGAATTTCTTTCCACAGCATCATGGTGGGTCCTCAACAATAACTAGAATCCGTCGACTTGCATAGACGACAGCAGACATTATGAGGACCACACAAGCCTGGACTGACATCTGTATCCCTGTCATCAGGAACACGTTGTGTTCAAATTTGCTGTATAGTCATTGTGACTAGAACTTGCTTTTCATGTTGTTACATTCTTAGTTCTATAGGAGTAGTGTAAACTGTAGAGATCAAATAAAGCAATGAAATCTAGCACTCCAATCCCATCAGAGTTGCATAAAATACGTGTTCATCTGTGCCGTGACAGTACAGTGTTGAGTGCTGTCAGTCTCTCTGTAGCACAGGTCTGTGTCTCCTCATGTAGCAGTTCTTGTGATGTCATCGCTCCTGACATGACCATTTCTTTGAGAAGATATACTTATGTTATTGTATTTTATGTAGTTTGTCAGCTCAGAATGAACGGTATGTTATTATTAATGTGACCAACCACAATTTTCGTCTTAAGTTTTGACAAGTGGAGGTAGTATCAAGTGGTTAATAAAGTTTCTAAGCAGATTTGCTGGGTTTTTTTTTATTCTACATCATATACATTCAAATCATATGGAGTTTGGAGATGAAGACAGCATATGAAAGCTGTTTTTGGTCCACTGAGAGAGAGGACTGATTTTGCCAGACTATTTCCCAGAGCCAGATGACTCACTGAGTGCTGCGTCCATCTCTCAAGAATCAACACTGCCATCCAGTGGATGGCAAGGACATAAATGTATTGGCAGAAATGAACAAAAACTAAACTAGTTTTCTGAAAATACACAGTGCGGTCCAATAAATAGCACAATTCAGTGGTGTTCTGGTTCTGGTGTTCTGAGGTGAGGAGGCAAAAATGTCAAACATTTTTCTTGGATCAATAAACATTACTTACACTATCAGAAAATGAAGAACAAATTCTGTTTTATTATATTCTGTTACATTAAAGTCAAGTATGAATCTCATAAAGTGTTAGTTTTTTTAAGCATTTTATGTTCATTCCAAAATAATAAATCTAGAACTTATGTTCAGCTATTCTTTTTAATAGTAAACTTGTAACTATTTCAGTCTTGATGACTTTGATTGTCAGACATCAAGTTCGTTAAATATTGGACACAGACACTGACATTTACTTTAAATTTGTGAATTGTTAATGCAGACTAATTCATAAGTGAAGAATGCGCACAAACTCAAGATACGGGATTTATGCACGAACCAATCAAAACCGAACATAAACAGTCACATGCAATCATATCGCGCCAAAATTGCAGCTGTAACTTTACCTCCTGGTGTCGCTGTTGGACAGTGTTTCTTTAGAAAAACGAGTGATTTGTACACTTTTTAGTACTATATTTGTAATATTTGTGTTTTATTTTTGTACTACAATTTTTTTTTCTCATGCCATATTTTGAGGAGTCACTGCCTCCCTTGCCTTCTTGAAGGAAACGCCCCTGGCACAATTTAAAATGATTAAAACTTGAAGCTTTGGACTGACAACTATCTATCTATCTATCTATTTATCTATACTTGCATGCAACTACTACAAAAGGTTCAATGTTCACTGGTGCACCAGAATTAGTTGAAGATTTAGTTTACTTCCAGAACAAAACTTTACAGATAATGTACTCACCCCCTTGTCATCCAAGATGTTTTCTTTCTTCAGTCGTAAAGAAATTATGTTTTTTTGAGGAAAATATTTCATAATGGATATGTATATTTTATAATGGATATGTATGGTGCCCCCAAGTTTGAACTTCCAAAATGCAGTTTTAATGCAGCTTCAAAGGTCTCTAAACAATCCCAGCTGAGGAAGAAGGGTCTTATCTAGTGAAACGATCAGTTATTTTCGAAACAAATTGACAATTCATATTATTTTTAACCTCAAATTCTCAAATTCGGGTCATTGCAGACAGGGCATGTCGAAAAACTCCCATATCATTTTTTCCCCAACTTTAAAATCATCCTACATCGCTGCAGAAGTACCGACCCAAGTCAACATACAAAGAAGATCAAACGCCCTTTACAAACAAAGGTAAAACAGTGTTGTAGGACAATTTTAAAGTCGAAGAAAAAAACGAGATGGCAGTTTTTCGACATACCCTAACTGCATTGACCCTGATTACTCAAACTACGTATGCGTGTACATTACCTGTAAATTTTTGTTCTGAAAGTGAACTAATCAAAACAAATACAATTCATCCTGATGTTAAAATTCCTCTAAATGGCTCTTTAATGCATCGCATTTCTTTTTGAGCATCAGTGAATGTTTAAATCTTTTGTAATAGTTGCGTACGAGTCCGTCCAGTGTCATCAGTGTGAAAAAAAAATAGAGTCACTGCTGGAAAACCAAAGGATTTGCAAACCCTGGAGGATTTTTCTGAAGAACAGTTAATAAATATTACACATTATTAAATTAATTTTATGTAAAATATCTTATTCAGGACAGTACTAAATAAAAAATAGCATGCATTTTGTATGATCCCTCTTATATTTTGGCAAAATAATTAACATTTTGCAGATTCTGCAAGGAGTATGTAAACTTTTGGCCACAAATGTATTTTTTAATAATTACTTCTTTTGGGGCAAGATATGATTCATTACAAAGGAAGAGAGGACCAATCAGTGCCGTGTTGCCTGCTGCTATAGGTTACCATGTTCACTCTAATGTCAGCCTGACCTTTGAGAGACGATGTGTTGTTGGCTTCTAACTGAATTATGTCATGTGCCTGCATTAAACAGACACACAGAGCATTGCTGAATCTTTAATTAACAAGCCTGTGTGACAGCAGAGACAAGAATATTCTTATCAAAAATACTAATGGTGCCACTTGTTACAAAGCAAAGCACGCCTTATTTGTCGAAATGACACATTTTGCTAAATGAAAGAAAATCAGGAGGCTTTTGTGAAATGCAAAATAACATATCTGCGATAAAAAGGACGATTCAAATCAAACCGGCACAAAGCATCACACCATCAAAGAGCAAGGAATATTTTTGTATTTTATTGAGAAATTATTGTTTTAAAAAGACCCAAGCCATATTCCAACTTGAACTACAGACTTTGTGTGCTCAGTTTCCTATGTACAAGGACTTCACTGGCTTGTCACATTCAGAACAAGTTTAGATAGTATAGTTATCTCCATTTGTCTTGACAAAATACAGAACTACTGTAAATGTAAGCTACAGCAATACTAGCAAGGTTGTGGTGAGTTGTGGAGTTAGGCGGGTAGCAGTGGGGCGTTTACATTCTACACACAGGAAGGAGCACTAGACACATGGCATAACACTTCCACTGTGCCCTGTCAGTAACAGACTAACAAAACACTGTTTCTCGGTACAAAAGAATCAAATTAAAATCATGCACATGTCATTTCCCATTCACCAAATGTCATTATTACTGATCAGTGAGTGAAATTAAAGGAATATTTCAGGTTCAATACAAGTCCAGATCAACCACTTGTGGCCACAAAAATATATTTTTTTTGGTCAAAAATCAAGGTTACAGTGATGCTTTTATATTGGAAGTGATTGGGGCCAATTTTGACGTATTTTAAAGTAGAAACTCTTCTGTACAACTGTCATTTTTAAAGTTGTTTTAGGTGTTCTGTTGTCTTATTTATGGAAAATTTACAGTTTTCACAAACATATTAAGCAGCACAACTGTTTTCAACATTGATAATAATAAGAAATATTTCTTGAGCAGCAAATTAGCATATTAGAATGATTTCTGAAAAATCATGTGACACTGAAGACTGGATTAATGATGCTGAAAATTCATATTTACATCACAAGAATAAATTACATTTTGAAATATAAATAAAAAGTTATTTTTAAATAGTAATATTTATAATATCAATGTTCTTACTTTATTTTTGATCCAATAACTGCAGCCTTTGTGAGCGTAAGAGACTTCTATCAGAGATAAAATCTTACCGACCATAAACTTCTGAATGATAGTGTAAGTTTTTCCACATATAACATTTATATTACATCTTGTAGCTGTACTGTTAAACGGCAGAGTATTTTAACTAGGGCTTTTAATCGATTCTCATTTTTTAATTAAACGATATTTATTTTTAAATTCCACAAATTGATTAGTCTAGTTTAACATAAGTAGCGAACCTCCCATCCAATTCACGCAATAAGCTTTTTGCTTTGTTACTTTTTATATGAAACAAAGTCTCAGATTTTGAATTCTGTCCATTTCATTCCAATATTCAAACAATACAATTTTTGGCGTTTTGGCGCTGTTTATTGTGGAGTGACAGATCGCTGTAGCGCCTCAGTTCAAGATAAATGATCATCTCCTCTGCTTAAATACCAGTTCCAGCATGAAATTAACATACACAAACATCTGAAGATATGCTAAAAGAAGGAGTACAACTTACTGAAATCCGTTTCCTGTCTCATGTAATCGCTCAACCAGTGTTTCAACCCACAAAGACGTCAATAAAACAGCTTCTAAACAATATGTCAAGTGACGTCACATTTACCTCAGGAAGAAAAAAAAACATATTCGGTGACCATAAACTCATTAGTTAACTAGAAAAATGAACTCCAGAGAGGAGCACTTTGCTAAACACATGCACCATATAACCTTTAATGTTTAATTTGTTTGATTAAATCCGTCAAGGTTTTATGACAGCCACCATTTAAATGTTTATATTTAAAAAAACGAATTGGAGTAGAAATATAATTAGGCTATGTAATTGTATCGTATTATTATAAAAACTTAATCGAGTGTAATTTAAGCATTTGTATAGTTTTAACCTCTAATATTATAGTACCAACTGCCGCTCATGTATATTTTACAGCTTTAGTTATTTTTTTCCATGGGAAAATTTGGCATGTACTCTACCTGATATATATCCAAAATAATCTATCTTGAATTGAACTGCAAGCTTGTGAATCCAAATCGAATCAAATCGTGAAATTTGTGTCAAAACCTAGCCCTAATGAATTATGAATGTCCCATTCACTTCCCTTGCCTCAATGTAACCCAGATTTGCTTTTTTTGTTTATGCCAAAATATTATTTTATTTTTTGTGCCACTCACTCAATATTATGCCACAAGTGCTGTTGAATGAGCTTAAGCTGCATTGAACCCAGATTTTGTTTTAGAGGTCCAGTGACTGTGTACATGCAGTTTTTCTTTTAAAGCCACAAAAAATGCATGATTATTGCTCACAGTGAGTTGGAGCGTCCAAAATGGATTTGGAAATACTGCTAAATTTCATCAGAGGGAGATCCCCTAACGGACCATGAACAACAAAAAAAGTTGGCACAGGATTTTAAGAACAGTTAAATATATCTGAACATGACAGATAGTGCCACCGTGGGTGCTGGCAGGCTCTCTGAACACATAACATCTCTCAGCTCATAACGACTGTAGTAACTAGCAGCAACACAACAGAAGAATTGCATAAAATTGTAGTGCAATGGGCAAATTGTTCATAAAAGATCATCTCTTTTGGTCAAGTTGGTAACAAAATGCAGTACGTAAAACATGTTCGATATCCACCCACCATGACAAATCCAAGAGGTGTACCACGAATGGATTATTTGTGTTATTTTTCTAGTTTTAGAATCACTGATTTCACTTTAATTCCTCAAGCCGTCATATTGCGGGTTCAAATCAGTTACATCAGAGCTAATCAATAACTCAATCTGAAACATCTGCAGGTACTAACCCCCCTGGATTCTTATGTTCTTGTAACAGATAACCTGTTCAAATCAAGAGAAATCAAACACTAAGGACTTGAAGGATGGATGCTCTGTCTACGCAAAGGTGTTCTCTGGATAGCTGACTTTAATCGCTCCCCAATAGCAGGCCCGTACCAGACAGATGAGACCCAGGAGATAAGCGAAGGCCCAGGACACGTAAGTAGCGTGGTAACGCCTGGCGAAGTCCTGAGTGCCCACCTGAGAGAAAAAACACAGGGATGTGATAAGCCAACAGTTTAATAGTTCATATCCAGAGTCCAAAATGGAACACCTGCCAAGTGCTAACTTGAGCGTTACTCGTTAGTTGGATGGGAAGTTTTTTTAGGAACTGCAACATAATATATGGTTTAAATCAAACTGTAAGAATGATCATCTGACCCTGATGTAAATTACAAGCGTGACTGAAATAAATCTGTTACTAAAGAAAACCGTGACTTCATGTCAGTGAAAAATATAAAATTTTCCACTGTGTTTCCAGGAGTGTAATTAAATTACCAAGTGTATCCAGGAAGGCTTTTTGTTTTTATCCATACTGCCATGTAGTAAAACTTCTGTGGAGAACTTCCACCAAAATACAATTTTACGAACAAAATCATGGTGGGTAATCCTATGGCAGGTGCAGTTTTACTGAGACAGACACAGCTAATATGAATAAATGAAATGTAAAATAAATAATACATTGCATAATTTAATCTCCTTGTTTATTATGGATTTGTTTTATTTTTGTTTTCATCCATTTAGTTTTGTATAATTTTGTTACAATAAAATATGGATAGAAAAGCTGAAGTTAAATGTAAAATATGTTTTACCCTTTTGTATGTGAAATTCATTATATGTGTGTTAAAGTGTTAAAAAAATGACATTGTCAAAAATGTGTGTTTTATGCATTTTATTAATTGAAAAATACTTTCATAATGTTATACTACCAAAAAAAACAAAACAAAAAAACATTCAAACATATGTGACCCTGGACCACAAAACCAGTCATAAGTCGCTGGGGTATATTTGTAGAAATAGCCAAAAATACATTGTATGGGTCAAAATTATTGTAAAATCATTATGATATTAAGTAAATATCATGTTCCATAAAGATATTTTGTAAATTTCCTACCGTAAACATATCAAAACTTAATTTTTGAAAAGTAATATGCATTGCTAAGAACTTCACTTGTACAACTTTGAAGGTGATTGTCTGAGTAATTTTATTTTTTTGCACCCTCAGATTCCAGATTTTCAAACAGTTGTATCTCGGCCAAATATGGTCATAACAAACCATACATCAATGGAAAGCTTTTTTCAGCTTTCAGATAATGTATAAATCTCAATTTTGACCATTATGAATGGTTTTGTGGTCCAGGGTTACATATCTAAATACATATATGTTCACATTTGGGGTCAGTAAGATTTTTTAAATGTTTTTAATGTCTTTGATATAAGTCTTTTATGCTCACCAAGGCTGCATTTTTGTGACCAAAATACAGTAAAACAGTAATATTATAAAATAATACAATTTTAAAATAACTTTTCTATTTTTATATATCTTAAAATGTAACTTGTGATGAAAAGCTGAATTTTCAGCTTCATTACTTGATGATTTTACCTAAAAAGATCACTACAAAAATTATTTAATGATTCATCACTTTTGACCAATAGGTAGCACTGGTCCCAAATTAATGTGGTGTGGTTAACTAGGAGTGACGATGATGCATCATTTGGTGCCAATATGCCAAAGCATTGCAGTTGTCATTTTTTAAATAACTCCTGACCACAAGGTGTCACTGCTCTAAAACTGCAGGTAACCTGAGGACATGTTTGTCATAACAAACTCCAAGTTTAGCCTGAATACAATAAAGCTTTGAGGGGATATAGCCTCATGTCTACTTCAGCAAGCTCTTCATCAAATTCATTTGTGCCTTATTTGAGAATGGTTGAGTTGACTTTTTGTTGGTCTGTATCAATTTTGGTGAAAATGCGAAAATACAGCCATTTTCATTCCTGTTATAGTGCCAACTTTTTGCCATGAAGGTCTCTAGATGATGAATGTCAAGTTTCGAGTGAATCGGACAAATGGCCTAGAGCAGGGTTCCTCAAATCTTGCCCTGGAGGTCCAATGACCTGCAGAGTTTATCACAAACCCTGCTAAAACACAACTGCCTGTGATTTTCTAATGATTGTGAAGGCAATGATTAGCATGCTCAGGTGTGTTTGATTAGGGTTAGAGCTAAACTCTGCAGGAAAGTGGATCCCAAGGTCCAGATTTGAGGATCCTAATGAATAAACTATTCATTTCTTTGAAGAAAAACCTACTGGCCCCAAAATTTTGGACGGTAGAGAATGCAACAAAATTTGTTATGACTATAACTATGAACTACACCGAAAAATACTTACCGTTAAACCAATACCAATGAAAATGCAGATCATTCCTACTGTAATGTAGGCACAGCAGCGTCTTCTAGGTAGAGCACTGCCTACAGAGGATCTGAAGACAAAGATAGCACATGTGCTTAGTACTAGTGCTGCTTTAAACAGACAGCAAACCTTTAAACTGACCACACACCTAATGCGGCTGTTTTATTGGGCTGTTTTAGTCTCAGTAAAAAATCACTCCCAAAGCAACCACTGGTATAATGGTTTTAATAGCAGGACTTAGTGCTTGACTTGCAACCCTACACAGGACAAGTAGCGAAAGTAAGCTACAAAACACTAAAAAAATTTAACATTGTTAAAATAGTCCATTGTGACAATTTTACAAAGCTATGAGAATGCTTTTTGTGCGCAACAAAAACAAAAATAACACCTTTATTTAACAATTTCTTGTCCAGTGGCATTAATAAGAGTACCTTTAACTATGGTCTTCATAATAAATAATCTTTTTACTTCATTTGAATGTATTTGTCTTTGGAAAATATTGACTTTTTATGGACTTTACCTAAATCAATATGAGAAAAACTAATACATTTGGCTTAACAAATGTGTATTTTAGTAGCATTTTATTTTAAGCTGGTCCAAAGTACTTTTTTTTCAGTATACTGGGCCTTTCACTTGGTTCAGCACAGAGCTTTTGGCCATCAGCCCTACAAACACTAGTAGTCACATGGTCCGCTCTTTTTCCTGTTTGAGAGCGATTAAGTCGTTCCATGACCTTTCACATGCCTCTCATGTGATGGGATTTTCAAACATTCTTCTGGATTCACAATGATTCAGATAGCTCAAGGTGCTTAATTTCTCTTCTCTTCAAACGCTCAGCATTCAAGTGGAAATCAGTGATTTGCTTTGGGAGACTCTCGGCTCCATTCATGTCTGCTGCAACATCTGTTGTCATAAGTCTCCCTCGCAGCGTCACTAGCGTGCAGGGCTCATGTTTCAGTATGTCAGCATGATACGCTCGTTCTCTCAGCTGACTGGCAGACTGGCATCACATTGCCTCCCTCTCTAACTGGAACTCGCTGGGGTTTATTTACTTTCACTTCTACAAACTGGCCAGTATAAACTCGAGCCTGACCTCTGGTTAGTAAGGAACATTTCTCCTGAGAACAGCAAATCACTAGTGGAGTACTGCCACAGACATCACATTTTTGATGTACAAATATTATGACAAATGACGGCAACTCACATTTTTTTGCAATGCGGGCACTTGGCCAGTGTATTGAATCGGAGCTCCATCCACTGCAAAAACAAGCAGAGATGAGAAGGTGGTTACTTCTACTGTAAGCAAACACACAGCATGCACAGCAGCACGAATCACTTTGAAAATCAACACCAAAATTGATTCCAGCAGTCAGTGCATAACATTCAAATATTAGTCGGCTAGTGATAAATGATTCAAAAAACTAGCAAATATTTTAGAGATGATTTTAGTGAATAAACTGACATGTACAAGGGAAGATATTAGAAGAATTAGTGGATTTAACCATGTACAAAGGCAAAAAACAATTTAAAACAATAATTATTTCAGTTTATAAAAGAAGATCCCACAAAAAAACACATCAACCAAATTTTTCTGTTGCTGTATTTTGCCTCTGTAGGCCACAAGAACTTATAATCATGAGTCAAAGGACTTCAGACAAAAAAAAATATGACTAAAGTGAAACATTTAGGAGCCAAATTACATTTTTAAGTTGACAAATTCCAGAATTGATAGTCAAGATGATGGTTTAGAAGTTCTGAGTTCACAGCATCTTACTTTAGTTATTAACAGTCAGTGGATGAAATGAAGATTCAGTACATAGACTATTTATGTTAGTATATAGACTATTAAAATATAAATTAGGTTGTTGCTGTATTTAGTGTAATTTGTTTCAATTAATTTTGCTCCTACTAAGCAAATTCAAAGCAGTTGTGAATTTATTTTTAAGGATTAGTTCACTTCCAGAATAATAAATTTTCCTGATAATTTACTCACCCCCTTGTCATCCAAGATGTTCATGACTTCAGTCTTCAGTCAAAAATAAATCATCCATATAGTGGACTTCAATAGGGGCCAACGGGTTGAAGGGATCTACACGGGGAATAAGGGTCTTACCTACCTACCTTTTACCGTGTAACATTTTACCTTTTATCTAACCGTGTAACATTTCCAACGTGATTACAAAATGCGTGAAGATGCGCATGTGCAACCCAGAGAAAATGACTGATCGTTTTCCTAGACAAGACCCTTATTCCTGAAGCTGCACCGAAACTGCAATTTGGACCCTCAGCCCGTTGGCTCTCATTGCAGTCCACTATATGGAGAAAAATCCTGGAATGTTTTCCTCAAAAACCTTCATTTCTTTTCGACTAAAGAAAGAAAAACATGAACATCTTGGATGACATGGGGGTGAGTAAATCATCAGGAAATGTTTATTCTGGAAGTGAACTAATCCTTTAATGACAACGTTTATAAGAATTGGTTCATTCGTCACATTGGCAATCATTTTAATCACAGTCTGGAGCCCTGGAATCATGTGATTTTCAAAAAAGAAAAATTCTAATTAGTTTTTGGATGTTTAGTTTAGTCATTCTGTCAGTTCCACCAACTAAGAAGGGGGCAGTGCATTAAGACCTTGAAAAGATCAGAGGGGCCGCGAATAGCCAGGCCTGAGGAAGACTGGGAGCACTCATCATCATCATCATCATCATCATCATCGCTGCCCTACACAGCAGGGGCACCACAGGACACTAAGAACATGTGCACTAGAAAAACTCTACACCACAAATACACTACACTTGAAAAGTCTGAGGTCAGTAATATTTAAAAAAAAAAAAAGTTAAAAAGTACTGATATTCTGAAAGGATGCATTACATTGAAAATGGTAGTAAAGACATTTGTAATGTTACAAATAATGTTGTTCATTCATCAAAGAATTTATCACGGTTTCTACAAAAATATTAAGCAGTACAACTGTTTTCAACATTGATAATAATAAATGTTTCCAAAATCAGCATATAAAATTTTTTTCTGAAGGATCATGACACTGACACTGAAGGCAAGAGTAATGATTCATAGTGATTCAAATTCAGTTTTGCATCACAGAAATAAATTAACATTTTAAGTATATTCCTACAGAAAAGTTTTTTAAATTGTATTAATATTTTGCAAAATGCTACTTCAAATAACTGCAGCCATGGCAACCTTATTGATCTCAAACTTTTGAATGGTAGTGCAAATGCATTCACAGATCTTCTCTGCTTTGCACATACTGACACTGCAAGAAACATTACTGTAGGTCAAAGATGAGATATTATAACAAAAATGTGAGACCGTACAAGGAATGTGTTGCCGCAGTGGCCGCAGACCACGCGCATGCCCTCAGGCTGGACTGGCAGAGCTGGCTGGGCCGGCTGCTCTTCTGGGATCATCATCACAGGACTCAGGTTGATGATCCGTCTGCTAGGGGCCCATAAAAACAATGTCAGTTTTTCACTTTCTACATATTGGAAGTTAACTATTAACTCTATAAAGTCCATATCTTATTTGATAACCCTAACCCCATCACTAAATCATCAACATGATCAAGACCTTGCTTCCTCAAGCTGGTACTATTCTTTAGGGTCTTCATGAAATGTAGCAACATAATCATTTAAATACCATCTAAGAAAAAAGTAGTGACAACATATATTTATATGCATTTTATGTAAGTAGTCTGTTATGCTGTTACACAAATCAGAATTACATCTTACTTTTTGGCCATGTAAGTATCAGCAACTGGGCCAAATTGCATATTTTCCTCAGTCTGGGCATCAGAATAAAACTGGAGAGAAACTGGATGTTTTTTTTTTGTGAGGATCTTTGCTAAAGTATTAATTTCTATAAAAAAACATAAAAAGCCTTATGGATCTTTATTTATTTTTATTATTTTTAAATATGTTATGAAGGAATGCACTGGTATTACCAATATTGTGATCTCAATATCATTGTGGATATTAAACAATAGGTCTTCCAGGCAAAATGTGTAGTTTGCTTTGCTTTTAATGTATTTAAACTTCCAATTCTAACATAAAAGGTCTTTAAAGTTATTTTTGGCCATTATGCTTTGGCACAGTATCTGTCAAACGAAGTAAAACTGAAAGCACAATATGGCTTAATCCAGTGTTTTCCATGCCTCAGAACGGCTCAGTTCACAGTCAACTCCATTACTGCATGCGCTGTGAGATTCGCATGAGCTTGGAAATGCAATGGCCACTGGTTATGCTTTATTTTTGCAGCAGATGTGTACAGCATTTTAGTAGTTTTGTAGTGAGATGTAGTAAGCCTGTTTTTGCTGAAGGTGGAGTTTTCTGTCAAAATTAAAGCTCTACTGCCGTTTCCGTCAAAATAAAAGCTCAAAAGTGCAGTATGAATTGCTGACAGCTAGCGGTTTAAATGGGTAAAGTTACTGCGGCTTAAATTCTAAATATCTCTTTCAGGTGTAGAAATTAGGAAAGACGTATTGTAATTTCCTTACTGTAGTGTAAAGCAAAAATAATATACCTAACACATATGAATTTCACTGATTTTACAGTGCAATTGTTTCATAATATATGGCTATTACTGTCATAGGAATAACAATAATCTAAAATCGTGTTTGGCTTCCTAAACACCAGTGTCAATGTAATTTAGACTGAAACAGTACACCACAAATAAGAACATGGGTTGGAGCTCTTAAATTGCATTAAAAAGTGCGTTAGATAGAATAATTGAACTTTAAAATGCACAAATATTGCAATAAATATCGTATTGTGGACTTAATATCGAGATATTATCGTATTGTGAGATTTGGATATTGTTACATCCCTAATGTTAGGTAAAGGTTCAATCAACTGTTTCACTTCAGAATAAAAAAAAAATCTGACTATTATTTCACATATCAGGCTTTACAGACTTTTCAGTGATTTCTCAAAATTCTCACAGCTCTCTAAATAATTCAGACTGCTTTGTAAAAGTAATACCAAGTGCAAGTGCCATAGTCATACACACTCAAAACATCACTGCTTGTTTGAGTGTTTACGGTAATGCACATCTGCAGTAATATACTGTTGCAGATCCCATAACACATACCGAACAAATGACCCTCTGAAGTCTGTCTTTAATACTTACCAGTTGGGCCGAGGGCATCCTATCCTCCTAGACGTGTCTTTACAGATAAGCAGGCAGTTACAAGGACATCTAACATACTTCTTTCCTGTTGGTGGATTTTTTATAGGCTGTTAAAAAAAACAGATACATCATGTTTCAGACAGGACTATGCAATATGCAAGATAACATAATAAAAAGTACTATAATGCTAGTAATAATATTGTACATTAATATAATAAATCTCCCTTATGATTCTGAATTTGCTCAACTGCTCTTGCTTAAAGGATTAGTTCACTTTCAGAACAAAACAATTTACAGATAATGTACTCACCCCCTTGTCATCCAAGATGTTCATGCCTTTCTTTCTTTAGTCATAAAGAAATTATGTTTTTTGAGGAAAACATTTCAGCATTTCTCTCCATATAATGGACTTCAATGGTGCCCCCATGTTTGAACCTCCAAAATGCAGTTTAGATGCAGCTTCAAAGGGCTATATAAGATCCCAGCCGAGGAAGAAGGGTCTTATCTAGCGAAACGATTGGTTATTTTCAAAACAAACTGACAATTTATATACTTTTTTACCTCAAATGATTGTCTCTGCAATGCATAGTCTGTGTGATCCGGGTCAGTGCAGTTAGGGTATGTCAGACATACAACGAAGATCAAATGCCCTTTACAAACAAAGGTAAAACAGTTTTGTAGGACAATTTTGAAGTTGAATAAATTGTCAATTTGTTTTGAAAATAACCAAACATTTTGCTAGCTAAGACACTTCTTCATCGGCTGGGATCATTTAGAGCCCTTTGAAGCTGGATTTAAACTGCATTTTGGAAGTTCAAACTTGGGGGCACCATAGAAGTCCATTATATGGAGAGATTTCCTCAAAAAACTATTTCTTTACGACTGAGGAAAGAAAGACATGAACATCTTGGACGACAAGGGGGTAAGTACATTATCTGTAAATTTTTGTTCTGAAAGTGAACTAATCCTTTAAGCATTCTACTGTAAGAAACCAACAACACTTTGTGTAATAATTCTATTATTATAGTCAACTAGTCTGGCAGCCTTAATAAATCTAGACAGAGCAACCTTTTAATACATCTTATTGAGGTCAGGTCTGCATTATGAAATCTGATTCTGAACCAATTAAGCTGAAGGTTTAATGTAGTGCAACACGTACAGTATATACGCTAAACTAATATGAAATAGAACTGTGTGAAGCTGTCTAAAATCAAACAAATTATATAATTTCCCTCCCTAAAACACCATGATTTTTGCTGTTATGTGAATCAGGTGACTCTGCAGTTCAGATTAAGCATCCACCGCTCATGTGAAGTGTTTCTCATGCAGACAATTCAATTACATTGCAATTCAACCTTCTTAAGCACACAACACTTATGGGTATGTACGTGGATCCTTCATCCTAAACACAATTACTTGTAGGCTCTACGAGGCTGTGAGGACTATATTGTGGCCAAAATTGAACCATTATTCACCGGTAAACTTCACCTCCACTAAAGACCACATTCAAGTCCAGATTCAAAACTTGTGTTACGAACAGTCGCAACTGCTGTCGTAACTGTAACTGTTTTGACACTGGATATGAAAGCAGCAGAGAGAAATGTCACAAACAAGTCAGTATGAGACTTATTAAACTGAAGTTTAGTTGTTTATGGTTGTTAAACTATGTCATAACTTGCTGTATATATTAACTGATACGCAAAAAAATAAGGTTTTTGAGGAAAACATTACAGGATTTTTTCCATATAGAGGACTTTAATGGGAGCCAATGGGCTGAAAGTCCAAATTGCAGGTTTAAAGTGCTCTACATGATCCCAGCTGAGGAAAAAGGGTCTTATATAGAGTCTTATAAACAACAACAACAAACACAAATGCTCGTCTTGCACTAGCTCTGCGATACGTGTCCATGACTTGATGCATGGTTAGTTTTTCATCTGTGTACTTCAGTTCAAACAGGTAGGGTAGGGCGAAAAAATCAATCTTGTTTTCTCATCCAACTTCAAAATCATCTGACATCGTTGTTTTACCTGTTTTTGTAAACACTGGGTCGGTACTTCCGCCTACATCACGCATGACTACATAATGCATGAAGTCAACCCAGTGCAAGATGAACATTTGTGGTTAAAAAGTATATAAATATCGCTAGATAAGACCCTTATTCCTTGGCTGGGATCGTGTAGAGCCCTTTGAAGTAGGGCTGGGCGATAAATCGATAACGATACTTATCACGCAATATGAATTTATCATAACTCTTGTTATTTAACAAGAGTTCAATATATGTTCCATATAATGTACAAAAGATTGCTAGTCAAAGCGCGTCACTCGGACTGTTTATCCGCTTGGATTAAAGTTATTACTGATTTTGATAATGATCTGCATTCTAAATCAAGCTACTACCAAATGTGTATTTCTATTAATATTATACAATTAATATGTGTATGTCTATTAATATTATTTTTAGGTAACACAAACCTGTTTCTTGATTTGAAACAATATTACTCATTAAACATGCTGAACTAAGATTTTTTTCTATTAAGATACTTATTTTATTAAGGAAAAGGAAAAAGTGTTAAGAATTAAAAAAAGAATTTTAAAAAGAATATTTTAAAGCCATATTTAACTGTCTGTTTTTTATAACATTTACACTGTAGCAAAATCTGCCTTTAAACTTGTAAATTTGACATTTATCATGATAATTATCGATATCGACTGATATGAAAAAAAAACTATTGTGATCATTTTTTGGCCATATCACCCAGCCCTACTTTGAAGCTGGACTGAAACTTTAATTTGGACCTTCAACCTGTTGATCCCCACTGAAGTCTACTATATAGACAAAAATCCTGGAATGTTTTCCTCAAAAACTAATTTCTTTTTGACTGTAGAAAGAAAGACATGAACATCTTAGATGATAAGAGGGTGAGTAATTTATCAGGGAATTTTAATTCTGGAGTGAACTAATCCTTTAACGTGTGATACAGACTTTTAATCATACTGCAAACCCCTAGTAAAAAAAAGAACGAGCCAGATGGAGGACTAAATGCTGTGGATGACTAAGCTGAAGCCGCAGTTGGGGGTCTCTTACCGTGGCCTCATTGCAGACAGTGCACTTCACCACGTGCTGATGGAGCTTGCCATCCAGAGTTATAAGAGACTGGCACACTCGACAGTTAATGACTGGAACTCCCCCTGCATCTGGACTGGCAATGGCTGTGTAGGGTGGAGGCAATTCAGCTGCAGAGTGACAGAAACCAGCATGCAGTCTGTCAGTGTTGCATGATGACACTACACACTTAAAATGAGAGGTTTCAAAGAGGGCAGTGATGCCATAGAACCCTTTTTTGTGAACAGTCCTTAAAATAACCAAGAAGAACCTGTTTTCACCATAAAGAACCTTTTGTGCAATGGAAAGTTTTCATGGATGTTAAAGGCTCTTCATAGAACCATAGACACCAATAAAGAACCTTTATGTATTAAGTGTATTGTTACAGGTTTGTATAAGTAATAACTTAAGTAGTACAAGATATTACAAAAACTACATACTGTATTACCAGTTTGGGTAAGTTGCCAATGTACAGTCAGCCAGTTACTATTGCAAAATAAACCCAGACAGGGTGATCAGGTTTTGCATCACCCTTAAGAGGTTTATTTTGCAATAATGACCAGCTCGGTTCCATTACTCCATGTATTATTCCACATTATTACAAGGCTATTTAGCACATAAATAATGTGCATGAAGTATTAATTTGAATTCACATTCTACCATTATGTGAAAAGAAAGAGACCACAGAACAATAACAGAGACATGAAACTAGCACAGTTATGCATTAATTCGTTGTCCTTAGAAAAAGGTCAGCAATTTACCGGTTATTATACAAAAATAATGATCAATTTGAATGAAGTATTCTAGAGAGCCGTGTAATAAGCAATGATAATCGCTTTCCTGAATAAAACCTTAGAAATGAATCAAACACTACAACTGCGTCTAGACAGGGCTTTTTGTCTTTACAGCTAGAATCCACTTAAATATGTAATATTTCTATCATAAATGTGTCTTGTATTCAGTACCATTCGACGTACCCAAAAACTGCAGATTCATTGTGTTTAGCAGTAAGTGCATCCTACTCACACTTTCAATTACTCTTTCACATCTATTGTACAGAAGCTGGGCTATCAGCCAAACCCTGCACTCAGTCTCCCCTTGTCTTCAGTCTTACTGAAATCCAGAGCTCAGCCACTGTTTATTCTCAGTGAATTTAAGACATGTTCCTCCTGCTGTCTTTCACTTCTTATTCTTGAGATTATGCTGGCCAAAGACACAGTCATATTGCAGCCATATTGAACATGTGACACCATAGCAAAAACAACTGACAGCAGCTCTTGGCCTCATGAACCCCCCTCAGCTGTCGGGGATCATCCATCTCTCTGTGCGCTGCTGTAAGATACCAAACACACATACTAGATCTGAGAACTGAGATATTTTATCACATATACAAAGTTCAAATATTGTCTTAATGAAAAGGTGCCTTCAGGATTATTAAAGTCACATTGTTTTGAAACTAATTCTTCAAATATGTGACCCAGGACCACAAAACCAGTCAAAACCAGTCATTTTTTGACATTGAGATTTATACATCATCTTAAAGCTGATCAAATAAGCTTTACATTTATGATCGGGTTGTTAGGAAAGAACAATATTGTTCTCTACTGGAATCTGGAATCTGAGGATGCAAAAAAAAAAAAAAAATCTATATATTTAGAAAATCGCCTTTAGAAGTTGTCCAAATGAAGTTGTTATCAATGCATATTACTAATCAAAAATTACATTTTGATAAATTTACAATAGGAAACAAAATAAATTCATGGAACATGATCTTTACTTAATATCCTAATGATTTTTGGCATAAAAGGAAAAAATCGATAATTTTGACCCATGCAATGCATTTTGGGCTAGTGTTACAAATATATGCTACTTAAGACTGGTTTTGTGGTCCAGGGTCACACACATACGCATTTTTTTTTGTACATTTTTGCTAGGATTTTGTAATGTTTTTTAAGAAGATGTGTCCTATGCTGCATTTGTTTGATCAATAATACAGTAAAACAGTAATATTATGAAATATTATTAAACTTTAATTTATATATATATATATATAATAAATTACGGTCACTTTTGATCAATGTAATGCATCATTGTTGAATAAAAGAATTCAATTCTTTCCAAAAAAAAAAAAAAAAAAATCTTAGTGACTTTATCTTAATTGATTTTCGATGTGATACAATAACCAAAAAATACTCTAAAGCTAAGAGCAGATAAACACCCATCCACATATCTCATTTTAACAGAAAACCATCCTGTTAAACTAGTACGATAGAAGTTTTTTAAACCTATCGACTTGTTCTACCTGCAAGCCATTGATGATAACATCAAGAACTACAGCTATGATGAGTATGTCTTCTTCCACGTAGTATAATTTTAAAGGAATAGTTCACCCAAAAATGTCAATTCTTTCACTCTGTTACCAGCTCCTGTGTCAGCAGCACCACGCTCTTGAACAAACCTTGAATAAAGTTGTTATTTTTGTTACCTTTGCGCATACAAAGTATTCTCATATCTTCATAAAATTAAAGGTTGAACCACTGATGTCACATAAACTTATTCAACAATGTCCTTACTACCTTTCTGGGCCTTGAACGTTTCAGTTGCATTGCTGTCTATGCACGGTCAGAAAGCCTTGAATTTCATCAAAAATATTGTAAGTTGTGTTCTGATGATGAATCTTATGGGTTTGAAACGACTTGAGGATAAATTAATAATAACTGAATTTTCCGTTTTGGATGAACTATCACTTTAATGCTGTCAAGAAATTGCTCTCCAGTGCATTTTAGGTGTCATTCTCTGACTGACAGCTTATGTTTCCATGTTGTTTGGAGCAGAACATGGTGCAAACTGAACCTGCTTGAACCTAGATCATGAGACAGTGTTTAGAGTATTAATCAAAACATTAGCCTTTCAGGCTAAAAAAGTCTGCATTGTTTTCAACAGGCCATAAAATTTTGTCTTTGTTATTGAAGCTGCAGCTAGGATGCATTCATGTTAGGGGTTGACCGATGTATTGGTTTTGCCGATTAATTGGCATTGATAGTTGATTGGCAGAACTATCGGTTATTAGCAAAAATCCATGGGTTCCGGTTTGCGTCCATTGCTGAAGCGGCTGAGAAGGCTCCACTGTCATTATACAGTATGAGAGCCACAGATATGTATGATGAGAGCGGCCTCTAGAGGTGGAAATCACTTACAACACATGCTGTTTGTTTACACAATGGACACTGCGCACTGAATTGCGGATTTATGACATTGACAACGAACTATAGTGCATGTTTTCATACCATTACTTAGTAAGCACTTTGTTAGATGTTGCATTAGTAGAGAAAGCACAGCAGTATGTTTGCTATCAAGGCTGAGAGGAAGCGAACATTAGCCGCACATCAAGAGGTTAAAACAATGTGACCAAATTAGTAAGTCCAACCCAAATTATTAATTTCACAATTGGTATAGTCTATTTGCATTAGTATCCAGCTGATCACTGTGCAAACGGTGTTCATTCAGCTGACAGAAATCCTGCCGCATCACAGAGCTATCACAGCGTTTTACATTAAATACATCATACCTGTCCCAAATTGATGTCCATAAAGACTTCACCATGCAAAATGTTTTTCTTTCTGTGGCTCTAATAAAGTCTGTATGTTTCATATAAAGAGCTATAATATAGATTGCGCTTTCTCTTCCCATTTGCCGAACTTCAAACTCATCTGTGCCACTTTTTGATCATGCTTGAAGTAAACTTATGTCTGTTTGGTGATTAATAAAAAAAAAAAAAACAGTTTTTGACTGCTGTTTGAACTAAACCCGACGCTCGGTTTTTGCTCAGTTTATGACTAAAATAGTTTGTTATTTTGATTAGATATTCATCAAGTGTTCTAGAATAGAAGCAGTTAAACTGTGAGACTAATCCATACAATATCCATATGATGTCATTTCAATACTATGGCTTTTGTGCAGATGTTTAAAGACTGTTGATATAAAATGGTAACAATTCACAATAAGAGTCCATTTGTAGCATTAACTAAGATTAATAAAAGCTATAGAATGAAGATAGAAGAAGATATCCTTATGCCTCACACACTAATATAGCATATACTGTCTCTGCAGGGGCATATGGAAGCAGAGGTCTCATTTATCTGACACCATCCTGCACTGTTTGTAAGATGAGAGGCCTTTTCCCAACCCTGGAACCTGCAGACAGCTGTTGTTGCTGCTCCCTCTCTGTCCGTCTTACTATCATGGTTAAAATCAGAAAGGTTCAGCACCCCATGTGTAGCAGAAATAAGCATGCATTGACAATAGTGAATATCATGATCAAGATCATGTGCATTGAGAGAGTAGGAGTGTTTGATTTATAATACAAAACAAAACAAAAGCATCAATGTGGAACAATAACACAATAATCGTTGCAAGCCAAAATGGGAATTGACAACAAAATTTGATTAATCGCCCAGGCCTAAAGCAAAGTTGATCTAGACCTCCTGCCCATCCCTAGCCTACAGCTGGACCTTCAGGAATTTCAGTCAACTATTATTTATTTATCTTGCAAGGTCCTTGCAGAAATGACATGACATCACCAGCAAAAAGAACAACAGTTGCTCTGGTTTCGCCTCGGAGGACTGATCACATATCACTAAAATAAACCCAATCAGTGAATGTCATGCAGACAAGGTTAAAGCACTTCTTATCCTTTGTTCTACTCAGCCTAACAGCACCAAACACTGCTAAAAGCTTGCAGACAGTGACATTCACAGTTCCACACTTGTAAGGTTTGATGCACACAAGTGTTTCCAACAAATGTAGCTTTGATTTCCAAATGCAACTGCAGAATAAATATCAGTCTCAGCACACTATGTAGTGCACAGACTCCAGTCCAGCTCAGCAGTTCCTCCCCCCAACAGGACAAGCTAATCCCTCTCACAGACTCAGCGAGTGAACGTTTGTGGTCAGAAACAGCCAAAGAAACCATAATCCAGGGGTTTGAAATACTAGGCCAGATAATAATGCTAGAGTACATTAGCACCCATAGTTTACGCCGTCCACATCACCTGATCATGGTACAGCCATTATGAATAACGAGATGAAGTGTAAGCAGATCATTACAGTAAAAATGTAAATCTTTTTCAGCTAATTAGGAAGTGCAATATGGGGTAGATATGGGTTGAAAGTTTAGTAGAGAGAAATTTGGTCATTTTGAGATTATAGGCTGTAAGTCTGAGAAGCAAGTCATTCCTTTGTTTTCAAACACTTCAACGAATTTCAGAATTGCTGTACGTAAATCTTATATCACATAGGCTATATGTCAGAAAAACCCTATTAATTAACTATATCTGTTTAGTGGGCTTTGGGGCTCTTATTTATTGATTGATTTTGAAAATCTTCAGTTCACAAGGCCCTCTTTTCTTCAGTCCACCTCACGAAACTGGTTTTACTATTAAATATGTAAAGAAATGTTTATAGTATGTGACCCTAGACCACAAAACCAGTCTTAAGTAGCATGGGTATATTTGCAGCAACAGCCAAAAATACATTGTATGGGTCAAAACGATCGATTTTTCTTTTATGCCAAAAATCATTAGGATATTAAGTAGATTGTGTTCGATGAATATATTTTGTACATTTCCTACCGTAAATATATCAAAACTTAATTTTTGATTAGTAATATGCATTGCTAAGAACTGAATTTGGACAACTTTAAAGGAAATTTTCTCAATATATAGATTTTTTGCACCCTCAGATTTTCAAATAGTTGTATCTCGACCAAACATGATCCTATTCTAACCATACATCAATAGAAAGCTTATTTATTCAGCTTTCATATGATATATAAATCTAAAAAAAAAACTGACCCTTATGACTGGTTTTGTGGTCCAGGATCATGTATGTAAAATATACCATCAAATGTTCTTTGCTTCTTATTCAGACTTGCAAAAGGTGGAACTGTCTGTTCAGTTTGTGCCATCCTCACTTGGATTTGATGTGTCATTACAGCCTAGCAATCAAATACACAACCAATTGTTTGTGATTAGAGCAAATGAAAGTAAAAGTCTAGAAATCAATCACTAAAAACCCCATATTGATTGACCACTATGCTTTATGCTTTTGTGACTCTGTTAACAACCCCAGAGAAAAATATTTTATGGGTACATCTTATTTTAAGGTGTCCCTATTACAGTGTAATTACACAATAAATGCTGAGTAACATTAATTAACAACACACACTTACAGAGTTAGGATTTGACTATGATCTATTTGTGGTAGGAGATGTACTGAATATATTCATGGAACATGATCTTTACTTAATATCCTTATGATTTTTGGCATTAAAGGAAAATAGACCGTTTGACCCCATACAATGTATTGCTATGTGCTACTTATGACTGTTTTTTTCGGTCCAGGGTCACACATGTTGATATTTACATAGTGTACTGTGCCTCATCTTTGTTGTTTACTATGAGCACTGCTTCTTATGTAAATGTAAACAAGTGTTTTTATGACTTAATAATGTTTAATGTGCTTATAGAATCTGTATAATTTGGTCTGGGCCTGTATAATAGAAGCTGGCCCTTATAGAGGTCTATGAATGTAAGCAAAACATCTCCAGCAAGCGAAATGTCAACTGCCTCATCTTAAATGCAGCGACCTCGAAATATCCATACAAATTTGGATATTTCGGTGTTATTTGACCGTCGTTTAATAACCGATAAATCATAATGTTTACCTACTAACTAGCTTAAAATACGACACAATGTGTCCTTGTCCAGGAATGCAACATTGTGTGTCCATCACATGAGGTTGCGATGGCAATATCAGGCAGATTGAGGCCCGCTCTTCTGGCACGACCATCTGAGCTGTTATTCCTTGTCGTCTACAGACAATGTATCATATTAAACGGGCTGTAGGCTGCTACAGATCACCGCTCACTACTATACGCCCTAAATGATTCAGCACTCCTACGTCAATCACAATCCACATTTACCTCTCGGGCTCTGGTCCTGCAGGTACGGCGGAGCGGTGGGCGTGACATTCCCCGAGTTCGGTGCTGACAACAGCGGGGATCGTTCATCCATACCTTCGGAAGCCATTATATCAGTAGATCAGCACGGCACAACAGCAGCAGCAGCGGCGAATGGTGGTGGGCTCCGTCCGCTGCTCTGTAGAGGGGCAGTGAGACTCAGAGCTCGAGGCAGGGCAGTGGAGAGGCGGAGTTAAAGACGTAAGCAGGGAGGATGAGAAATCACTGCTGGACCGGACGGGATCTCCCTCCCTTCCTACCCTCCCCTCTGCAGCCACTGTCAATGTTGCCTGCTAACTAGTCTTTCCCGAGTCTATTAATTTGACCTTGTATGCATTTGCTCATCACGGAGAAAATGTAAATTTTCTGTCCTGAAGCCCACTCCTTCATCAGTAATACTGGTGATAGTGTATGGCAAGCCATTTTAGCTTAAAATGTTCCCAGCGAAATATCCGTGGTAATTCACCCTTAGCATGGAGGCTGATTAATAGGCCAATCATAATGCCGAATCTGCAATTTTGTCTGACAAACAAACCACACAGGACAGTAGATTAACTTTTGTGAACTTGAAAAATGGGTTGTATTGAAGTCTTTCCGTGGTTGAAACAAGATACCTTCTGATATTCTTTCATGTTCATTTCATGCTATAACTAGTAAAAAGGAAGAGATGATCGATTGATATGCAGCATGAACTGATGCAAATTAAAGAGCAACAAAACGGTATTTATTCAGGACTTTGTTTCATACCAAAAGTAACCTGCTCTGTCACGTCTGTCAGTTTCCTCTTTCCCTCTGAGATTTTTCACTGTTTGAGAACATGATGTGTGGCGTAAGAGTGCCATGGCTTGTCAGTAAGAAGGGGTGTGGGTCGTTGTGAAGCGTCAATTGAATTTTTTACTAGTAAGAATTAAATTACAGAGCTCTAGAATTCAGTCCTTACTAGTAACAATGCCAATTAAAGAACTCTCTAATTCAACACTTATTTGTAACAATTATGATTAGAGACCTCTCTAATTCAATTATGACTTGCAGAATTCCAATAACAGTGCTCTCTAATTAATTTCTTTAATTAATAATGAAACTACAAATGCATTTTTACTAGTCATATTTTGACGCTTCCATAGAAGGATCAGGAGACGTGGGATCCATTTGCAACATACTTTATTAGAAACAACAATCAGAGTTAAACAGACAAGGGTCGTTTCCGGCAGACTGGTGTGTTTGGGACAATCCAGAGAATAAACAATAGAACAGACGCTAGGTACAGAATACAGTCTGGTAGGCAACAATAGGCAAGACAAGGAAAAAACGCTCAGGATTGATAGACGGGGCTAGTTAAAACTTCCAGACGAACGCATGTTAATGGTGGCTATTTATGCCGCAAAGAACCGGAAAGAGGGCAGCGACCCGGAACTGATGGGAAAGGTAGTCCAAGGGGTTAAAACTCCAGTGAGGGTTCCCGCTGGTGGAGGTTAGAGGGAGCCACAGAGACCGCGTTTGTGACACATATGTCTCCATTAACTTTTATTAATTTTTTAGAGCAATTAATTTCAGAGCTCTACAACTGAATTAATTATAGCAAAAATTACAGTTAGAGTTCAATTACAATTACAATTCAATTTTACTAGTACGAATTCTACTTAAAGAGCTCTCTAATTCTTACTCGTAAAAATGCAATTACAGCGCGCTATAATTTAATTTGTACCAGTAAAAAAACACATTAAAGATATGTTTAATTGCAGAGGTAGCATTCTCTATTATAATTCAGATCTTACTAGTAACAGTTGAATTAGAGAGCTTTTTAACTACAATTCTTACTAGTAAATATGCAATTTCAACAAAGACTGTAGAATGCCCAAGACATGTAACTCATTACGATTTGAATGGGGAAAAATGCAATGCTCAAAATGGCCGCTCTATAGAAGGAAGCCACGCCCTCTGAATAAAAGAGCCAATCAGTAAAGTCATCACATAACTACAGCTGCCGTTAGAAGCACTGGCTGGGCTAGCCTGAACAATAAGCATTTTTTTATAGCAAAATAAGTAACATTTTTGAGATGGTTGTTGTAAGATTTCATTGGTGATTTCAAATATAAAATTCAATTGTAAGCTTGATGAACAGTTTTGGAGACACTGCACTTGCATGCCCAAGAAGCATTTCAAAAATGACCGCTGAGTGAAATGACTTGCCTTAAAGGGACTTTGATTCTGACAAGTAAAGCTGGGAATATTTTAAGCTAACACAGCTTGCCATAATAGTACCAGAGGGGAAAAAAAAAAAAACAAAACTATTTGTACAGCCACTGCAGGGAGTGTTCTTGTTCAGAATTTACAGAGCTGGGGCCAGTTGTATAAACAAAGCCACTTTGTTAAGACTGTGTCTTTAGAACTAGTTTGACCAACTAGTTAATTAACCAAGTGGTAATCAGTCTTAAATTAAACTAGACCAAGCTACCTTTTTATGTAACTTACTTTACAATTTTATAAGCAGTCTTAAAGAAAAAAAAAAAAGATTACTAACTTATAAAACTAGTTTATGCAACTGGCACCTGATTCTGTAATTCTTATAATTTAATATGTAATTCCATTTATCCAAACACAAAACTAAAATATCTAAACTGAACACATAGGCCACTAAAGTGTCTGCAAAGTACTATACCAAAAAAAAAGAAAAAAGAAAAAAGAAAACTATAACTATGGGATCAGAACATAATACAATAGAATATATTAAATTTAATTAATACATTCTAATAAATAAATAAATATACTGTAATTCATCACAGCTAACATTTGACTTATTAAAAGTTGTCTATTTTTATGTCATTTTTAGCATTCTTTGCCAATAATTTGATTTCATCCTGACAATACTTTGTTTAATAAGTGAAATCTTATTTTAAGTGTTTTAAATGTTTAATGTAAATGAATTAAAGCACGTGTATGTGTCCATGGAAGTTGTGTTTGCCATAAATTAGGGGACTTCAAACTTATTTAGGTCAAGGGCATTGTAGGACACACACACACACACACACGCACACACGCTCACTCACTCACTCACACTAAGTTCTGTCCTATGATAATCATATCATATAAGTGCATTTACGTACGTTGTTGGAGTTTTGTTAATTTGCAAATCAATTATTTGCATTTTTTCATTGCAAGAATTAAAGACCATGTCATACATTTGTTTTGTATTACATGTTAATTTTACTCAGTTTTTATAGGGAGAATCAATCAAACATTTAGCTGTTAGAAATCAACTGCATTATTGTTTATCACCTTTCTTTTCGTATTACTATAGTGTCATCACAATCCTGTTGGTCCTACAATCCAACTGTGCCTTAAGGATTTGCTTATTATTTTCATTACGTTACTCGTCGTTAGACAAGTGGGCCTTGCTGGCTTGATAAAAGACAATCGTTAATATGTGGGTTGATATGTGTCTGATGGCGTTTTAATAATTAATATTCATGATCTTAAGCCTTCGCTGTAGTGTTTTCTGTCCAGTCTAAGAAACGACGCACTGCGCATGTCAATGCAAAAGATAAACGACAACTGCATGACCATAGAAGCGCTCACTAAGATTGATCTATTCAGGTAAGAACAGAATCGTTTACATAAATGTTCATATTTAGTTTGAGGAAAACACATTTTAATCTAAGACATTGCATTTATTAACTGGTTCCGAACAAACTAGCCCGCTACGTCTTTACCTTAGCTTTGTTTTTAGCCAACCGGTCATTAGCCTATAGCGATGCTCGCGTACGAACTCATGTGTCCAGGCCTACCGATGGCCTTCTGTCACATTTTTTTTTTGTCTCCACTTCGCACATGACCATGTCATGACCGATTTAGCCATTTATTCTGTAAGATACAGTTATCCGTGTAACGTATGAAGTGTTGCTAGGTAGGTATCTTTTTCCCTAAGGAATCTCAGCTGTGACCGTGACTTAATATCTCCTTAGTATTCATCTTCGATTTGATTCTCTAACGTTACGTATTAAAGATTATTTTATTCAGCTCGAAATATGTTTTTCCTGTTCGATTTATCCAGTTCTCCGTTAAAGTTCTGTTGTATTAGATTCTCTGCTGAAGATTCTATTGCATTTGATTCTCTACTAAAGATTCTATTCTAATAGATTCTCTGTCAAATATTCTCTTCTGGGTTCTCAATTTAAGCTTCTATTTATTTCTCTGCTCTGAGTTTATTCTGTTTGATTATTTATTGAAGGTTCTGATTAATTCTGTTCAGCTCAGCTCTTCGTTAAAGCGTTTGTTGCATTTGATTCTGTATTAAATATTCTGTTCTATTCGTTTCTTTATTCAAGATTCTGTTACATTTGATTCTCTGTTAAAGAGTCCTTTCTGTTTGATTCTCTGCTAATGATTATTTGTTTTTCTATTAGATATTCTGTTTGATTCTATATTAAATATTCTGGTCTGTTTGGTTCCTAAAGGTTCCATTCTATACATTTCAATGTTAAAGATTATGTTTCATTACTGAGATTCTATTTTATTCTATTCACTTCTCTGTTAAAGTTTCTGTTGTATTTGATTCTCAGATAAGTTGATTCTAAAGATTCTGTAGGCTTTGTTAAAGATTTTTTAAATAAAAGATCATGTTCTATTATTTATTAAATATTCTGTTCTAAATAGTTTTGGTGGTATTGGATATTAAAAAAAAATGTAAAAAAAATAATAAATAATTAACTTTGCTTTTATGGGCTCTTAGGTGTAAGCAATAAGCCATGGGGAAGGCTCTTTCCCACCTGCCGAAGCATACCTGTCATGATGAGTGTAAGGACAGCCTGACCTCATCGCCCGGGTACAGCACCATGCAGACTGAAGACAATAAGAATGGGGGAGACGTGTCTCAGTTCCCTTATGTGGAGTTCACTGGCCGAGACAGCGTCACCTGCCCCACATGCCAAGGCACTGGAAGGATCCCGCGAGGTACATTTCTAAACTCACTTTAGAACACTTCTTCTGAAGGGTTCCTGTTAACTGAAATGTTTTAAAAGTGTACCCCATATAACACATTGTGTAATATTAATGCAGGCCAAGAAAATCAACTGGTGGCCCTGATCCCATACAGCGACCAGAGGCTGAGACCAAGGAGAACGTAAGAGAGCATGAAAGATCTTTATCCTGATGCGTTTTGTTAAACCAGTTACTTATATTAAAGATCTTGGGTTCTAACTTCTCGAATACTGATTGAGCTCTTCTTCTGACTAAATCTATGTTATATATGTCTCACAGCAAGCTGTACGTGACTGCTTCGGTCATTGTTTGCTTGCTGCTCTCTGGTCTGGCTGTGTTCTTCCTTTTCCCACGTTCCATTGATGTCAACTATGTGGGAGTGAAGTCTGTCTACGTGTCCTATGACCAGAGCAAACGCATTGTGTATCTCAATGTCACTGTAAGTTCCTGCAGTTATCACTGAACACACATAACACAAGTGTTTTTTTAGTGTTTGATGGTGCATTAAAGAGACCGTTAGCATCTTGCTCAAAAATAACTAAAGAGTTTCAATATTTTTTCTATTTAAAACTTAACTGTTCTGTAGTTACATTGTGTACTAAGACCGACAGAAAATGAAAATGAGTTGCAATTTTCTAGTCTGATATGGATAGGAACTATACTCTCACTCCGGCGTAATAATCAAGGAACTTTGCTGCCGTACCATGGGTGCAGCAGGTGCAATGATAACACGCAGCGCCTGAAAATAGTCCCCAGCTAGGTAACTTCCAACGTGACTGACACTAAGCTAATAGAAAAATAGCTGGGGACTATATCCAGACGCTGCAAAATAACATAGCGCCTGCTGCACCCATGGTACAGCAGCAATGTTCCCGGAAAATGATGCCGGAATGAGAGTATAGTTCCTATTCATATCATCCTAGAAAATCACAACTTTTAATTTTCTGTCGGTCTTAGTACACAATGTAACTACAGAAGAGTCAATATTGAAAATATTGAAACTCTTTGGTCATTTTTGAGCGAGATGTTAATGGTCTAATAAGATTCAATGATTTATGCTAAGCTATGCTAAAAGTGCTACCATAAGACCTGGAGATCAGATGAATGGATTCGAAAATGGTAAAACTCATCTGTTTAACTCTAGGGGAGTTGGAAAATAAACCTATTTTCAAAAAAAGTGGGGTGTTTCTTTAAAGGATTAGTTCACCTCCAGAATAAAAATGTACTCATCCCCATGTCATCCAAGCGGTTAATGTCTGTCTTTCTTCAGTCTTTCTTTCTTTAACACAAATTTCTTTTAAAAAAAAAAAAAAAATTGAGGAAAGCGTTCCAGGATTCTTCTCCACGTAGTGGACTTCAGTGGTTCGAACTTCCAAATTACAGTTCATATGCAGCTTCAAAGGACTTTACACGATCCCAGCCAAGGAATAAGGGTATTATCTAGTGAAATGATCTGTCAAAAAAAATCAGATTTCTATACTTTTTAAACACATATGCTCGTTTTGCACTAGCTTGACCTCACGCATTGCGTAATCACGCACGCAAAGAAAGTCAAACGCCCTGTACAAAATAAGGTAAAACAACGATGTTGGACGATTTTGAAGTTGGAGGAGTTTTTCGCCCCACCCTACCTTTTTTTACCTTACCTAAGTACACAGACAAAGAACTAACCGCACATGACCTTTCCGACATGATTACGTAATGTGTGAAGATGCGCATACGCATTGCAGAGCTAGTGCAAGATGAGCATATGTGGTTTAAAAGTATATACATTTTTATTTTTTTGAGAAAATGTCCAATCGTTTGGCTAGATGAAACCATTTCTTGGCTGGGATCATGTAGAGCCCTTTGATGCTGCAATTTGGAAGCTCAAACTGTTGAGAACCATTAAAATCCACTATATGGAGAAAATTCCTGGAATATTTTCCCAAAAAAACTTAATTTCTTTGCTACTGAAGAAAGAAAGACATGAACATTTTATGGGGGTGAGTAAATTATCAGGACATTTTTTTAAATCTGGAAATGAATCGGTCCTTTAAGAAAAATCTCTTGTCATTTCAGGCTGGAATGCACTATGCTGAACAGCTTTTAAAACAATAGGCATCATACGTTTGCAAACTTTTAAAATGGTTACAGAGGAAAATCTGGGCATAACACACTAAAAAAAACAAGTGAGGATCACACACTTATCAGACTAGGTTGTTCCGAACAGATGCATGACAAAAATTACAACAATATGTGTTCTTAAATTAGCTCAAAATAGTTTTTCAACTACACAGTTGTCCTTTAGCTGATAATTCAGCCTGTTTATTCTGTTTAATTGTCTTTCTTTCTTTTAAAGAACTCATTGAATATTACTAACAACAACTATTACTCGGTGGATGTGGCCAACATCACAGCCCAGGTGCAGTTTTCCAAGACTGTAATTGGAAAAACCCGTATCAGCAACATTACTACTATTGGCCCTCTGGATATGAAGCAGGTGGAGATTTACGTGAACTAATGGTTAAAAAATAAACATGTTTTAGCATATATATATATATATATATATATATATATGTAACAATGATCCTACTTCTGTTTCCTTGTCAGATTGACTACATGGTGCCCACCACTATTGCAGATGAAATGAGCTATATGTAGTAAGTTTACACACTTTTCATACATAAAAACAAAGCGTACAAATTGTATATTCTTTTGCTGGCAAACCTTTTCAATGTCCTTTGTTTTCTAGTGACTACTGTACCCTGCAGAGCATCAAGGTGCACAACATTGTGGTTATGATGCAGTAAGTACTGTGCACATCATATGTATTGTACTTCATCATATGATAGTTCATCCAAAAATAAAAATTCTGTCATTATTACTCACCCTCATGTCGTTCCAAACCTGTAAGACCTTCATTCGTCCTCGAAACAAATTAAGATATTTTTGATGAAATCCAAGAGCTTTCTGACCCTGTATAGACAGCAACACAACTGACAGGCTCAAGGCCCAGTAAGGTACTAAGGGCATAATTAAAATAGTCCACTAAGAATACATTTAAATAAAGTTATTTTTGTTTTCTTTGCACACAAAAAGTATTCTCATTGCTTCATTACATTACGGTTGAACCACTGATGGTCACATGGACTGTTTTATGCAGGGTCAGAAAACTCTCAGATTTAAAGGGTTACTCCACCCCAAAATGAAAATTTTGTCATTAATCACTTAACCCCATGTCGTTCCAAACCCTTAAAAGGTTTGATCGTCTTCAGAACACAATTTAGGATATTTTGGATGAAAACCAGTAGATTTTTGACTGTCCCATTGACTGCCAAGTAAACAACACTGTCAAGGCCCAGAAACGTATAAAAGACGTTGTCCAAATAGCCAATCTGCCATCAGTGGTTCAACCACAATTTTACGAAGCTACGAGAATACTTTTTGTATGCAAAGAACACAAAAATAACGACTTTAGTCAACAATTCATCTCCTCTATGTCACCGGCACGCCATTTTGGAAAGTTGTTATTTTTGTTTTCTTTGCGTACAAAAAGTATTCTCGTAACTTCGTAAAATTATGGTTGAACCACTGATGGCAGATGGACTATTTTGACAACATCTTTTATACGTTTCTGGGCCTTGACAGTGTTGTTTACTTGGCAGTCAATGGGACAGTCAAAAAGCTATCGGTTTTCATCCAAAATATCCTAAATTGTGTTCCGAAGACAATCTAACCTTTTACGGGTTTGGAACGACATGGGGGTAAACGATTAATGACAATTTTCCTTTTGGGGTGGAGTTTCCCTTTAATCAAAAATATATTTATTTGTATTCGAACGACAAGAGGGCGAGTAATTATGCCAGAATTTGTATGTTTTAGGTGAACTATCCCTTTTATGTGCTTGGTTTACTTGTTACTAACTTGGCTTGTTTGCAGGATAACCGTCACTACTGTGTACTTTGGCCATGCTGAGCAGGTGTCTCAGGAGATGTACCAGTATGTGGACTGTGGAGAAAACACTACTGCTCTGCATGAGTACAGTCTGAATACTCCTTTGGCAGGCTAGAGTTGAGCCTGTTTGTGTAAACCTTCACCCTGTCCCTCACCGCTCCACTTTATGTCATTGTTTTGGCAAAACTGGTTGAGGGTTTACTGCACTTCTGCCAGTTAACCACTAGATGTCAGGCTGTTTGCAATTCACGAATGATGCACTTTATTGTCCATGTTCTCCAAGCAATATGAACATTGCAAAGTCCCATAGTTCTCATTCCAGTTCACTTTGCCAAACTGAACGTTTGTTATTGTGATGGTACAAATTCTATTTTGACAAAGTTCTCTTGTTTTCAAGCAGTATTTGAAGTGATGTAATGATGTATTTGACGACCAAGTGTGCTTTGGGTTATTATATTTATTTCTTTAATTTTGATCCTAATATTCATTTCTGTTTCAGTGACTGGATCAGTCTTGACCCAAACACTCTAACAGGAGTTTTTACAATGAAAATATTCTAGAAGATTGGGTTACCTGAGTTGCTGTTAATGCCTCGCTTTAGAGATTTCTTTCAGACTCAGAAGCAGCATTACCTAATGCTGTTTTATGAAGGGTATACTAATTGTGTTTCTTCAAAAGGATCATGTGACATGTAGAAAACACTTTAATCTATTTATTTTGTTTGCACTTTGATAGCAGTTTCTCACTGTTACAGTTTATAATCTGTTGATCTCTCCATGAGAAATTGCATCCAAATGCAAATTGGTAAAGCACTAATTACATAGAGCAACAATCACTGGGATCTGAGAGCATCCGGCTGCTTGCATGATGGAAGATAGTATGAGATGTTCATTCCCTCAGATTCCCTAATGTTCATAATTTAAATGCATTTTACAGAAATGTAGAAGTTTGCTCATTAAAACTAGATGTGATGTTTAGCTTGAGAGAAGTTTGATAACATTTTTACCATTTCTCAGACTGGAACTTGACATTTTTAAACATTTTAATTATGTTGTAAAAAAGCTCCACAGATTATTTTTGCTTAAAGATGATCTATTTACTTTGTGATAGAAGTGGCTGCTAACATGGCGTGGCATTTATGCAGTTCATAAAAACTGCTGGCTTGATGTACATGTTTATATGTAACACTTGTGATTGTTGAGAAAAGTGGTTTGGACTGCTTTAGAGATACACTGAAATAACATAATGCTGACTGGTTTCCATTCAATAAACCTGTTTTGAGTCACTTGTCATTTTTTATGACAAAATGTGAGGAAAAAAAGACAAATTTAACAAATTCATTTTAGAATGTGTTAAGGTTTTTTTTTTGATTGAAACATTGTATGTTTCAGATGTATATTTTTATATAAAATCAAACAATATACACTCTGGGCCTCATTCAGGAAGCACAAACAGAACGAATTTCTGTGTAAATCGCTCATAAAGCCGTTCTCTGAAAAAAAAAAGCATATGCTGGTTAGGTAAGTTTTGAAAATAGGCTAATTTAAACAGATGAGTTTTACCGTTTTTGAATCCACTCAGCCGATCTCCGGGTCTGCCGGTAGCACTTTTTAGCATAGCTTAGCATAAATCATTGAATCAGATTAGACCATTAGCATCTCGTTCAAAAATGACCAAAGATTTTCGATATTTTTCCTATTTAAAACTTGACACTTCTGTGGTTACATTGTGTACAAAGACCGACAGAAAATGAAAAGTCGCAATTTTCCAGGCTGATATGGATAGGAGCTATACTCTCATTCCGGCATAATAATCAATGAACTTTACTACTGTACAGCAGGCGCAATGATATTATGCAGCGCCTGAAAATAGTCCCCAGCTCTTTTACTATTATCTTAATGGCTTAGTGCCAGTCACGTTGGAAGTTACCTAGTTGGGGACTATATTCAGGCGCTGCGTAATATCATTGCGCCTGCTGCATCCATGGTACGGCAACAAAGTTCCCTGATTATTACGCCAGACTGAGAGTATAGTTCCTATCCATATCAGCCAAAAATATAAAAAATCTTTGGTCATTTTTTGAACGAGATGCTAATGGTCTAATCTGATTCAAATAAATAAAGTGATTTATGCTAAGCTATGCTGAATGTGCTACCGGCAGACCCGGAGATCGGCTGAATGGATTTGAAAACGGTAAAACTCATCTGTTTAACTCTAGGGGAGTTGGCCTAAAATTAGCCTATTTTCAAAAAAAGTCGAGTGTTCCTTTAAGTAACCTAATGTTTTGTAACATCAAGAGTTCATTTACTACTCAAAATGACCCATTACTTACTTAAAACCTATTCACTGATTATTGTGTATCATGTGCTAAGTACTGAGGTCTCTGTGTTCAATTGGTTCATAACTACATTGAGTCAACATATATTAAAAAATAATTAGGAGCCACCTACTTGCTTACGTATATGTTTGTAAGTGAACCACATGCTTTTAATGCCATTTTTTCAGTGCTATGGTGTTTGAGTAAAGTTTACAAACCATGGCTGAGTGAATTGTACTTGAGGACTGCAGGGTGAACTTAAAATAATTAAGTAGAAATTACTCATCATATTCTAACTGTATGTGTTAAATTTACTTATTTCCTTTGCTAATTTTACTTCACTTAGTTAAGTAGATTTTACTTGATTCCGTGCTTAAATTTTAATTTAGAAGTGTGCGTGCAAAAATGTGGCAAATAAAAATTAAGTACATTTACATATTTACTTTATTTTTAAAACATTTCAACTTTATTTTCATAATTTTGACTTTATTCTTGAAATATTTTGATTTCAGTATTAAAGGAAGGGAGTATAACATAACAGCATGACTTCGCACAAACTTTACTCAGAGACATTTCCTTGGAAATGCATGACCAGAAGTTTTTCTAGTTTTTTCAACATGAAAAGATTCTATGGTACTTGATGACATGCCACAGATACTACTGATTGGACCTAAGTTGGAAATAAGTGTTTTGGACAATTCCTTTTAACACAGATTGTTTACTAATCTCACGTTCAGTTAAAATGACACTTTATACTCTTGTTTCTGTAAAGATTGACCAGTGAAATGTTTAAACGCATATACTTCTTCTTTATGACTGAATTTCAAAATTTTTTAAAAATGTAACTAAATTAAAATCATCATATTAGACACAAATGGAAGTATGGGATGAAGCGATGAAGACGTCCGCAAAGTCTTCAAAAAGAACGAAAGGAAAAAAGCACCAGGTCCAGACGATGTGACTCCAGCCTGTCTGAAAACCTGTGCTGATCAGCTGGCTCCCATCTTTTTACAGATCTTCAACAGATCTCTGGAGTTGTGTGAGGTCCCTTCCTGCTTCAAATGCTCCACCATTATCCCCGTTCCAAAGAAACCCAAGATAACAATACTTAACGACTACAGACCTGTGGCACAAACGTCTGTGGTCATGAAGTCGTTTGAAAAACTGGTTCTGGCTTATCTGAAGGACATCACTGGACCCTTACTGGACCCCCTGCAGTTTGCCTACCGAGCAAACAGGTCTGTGGATGATGCTGTAAACATGGGTTTGCATCTGGATAAATCAGGGACTTATGTAAGGATCCTGTTTGTGGACTTCAGCTTAGCTTTTAACACTATCATCCCAAACCTCCTCCAGCCCAAACTAACTCAGCTCTCTGTGCCCACCTCTGTCTGTCAGTGGATTACCAGCTTCCTGACAGACAGACAGCAGCTAGTGAGGCTGGAAAAATTCTCATCTAGCACCCGCACCATCAGCACTGGCGCCCCTCAAGGTTGTGTCCTCTCCCCACTGCTCTTCTCCTTGTACACCAATGACTGCATCTCTAAAGACCCCTCTGTCAAGCTCCTGAAGTTTGCAGATGACACCACACTGATCGGCCTCATTCAGGATGGTGACGAGTCTGCCTACAGACAGGAGGTCAAAGAGCTGGCTGTCTGGTGCAGTCACAACAACCTG
This sequence comes from Cirrhinus molitorella, assembly GCA_033026305.1. Classification (NCBI taxonomy): domain Eukaryota; kingdom Metazoa; phylum Chordata; class Actinopteri; order Cypriniformes; family Cyprinidae; genus Cirrhinus; species Cirrhinus molitorella. The sequence continues at coordinate 11,034,770 of CM065131.1, forward strand.
GAGCTCAACACGCTCAAAACAGTGGAGATGATTGTGGACTTCAGGAGAAAGCCCCCTGCTCTCCCCCCACTCACCATCATGAACAGCACTGTAAAAACAGTGGAGTCATTCAGGTTCCTTGGCAACACCATTTCTCAGGACCTGAAGTGGGACATTCACATTGACTCCACTGTGAAAAAGGCCCAGTAGAGGCTGTACCTCCTCCGCCAACTGAGTAAGTTCAACCTGCCACAAGATCTGCTGAAGCAGTTCTACTCTGCCATCATCGAATCCGTCCTATGCACTTCAGTTATCGTCTGGTTCAACTCAGCTACCAGTTGTGACCTCAGAAGACTACGTCGGATAGTCCGGTGTGCTGAGCGAATCATTGGTACAATCCTCCCCACTCTTCAAGATCTGTACTTATCCAGAGTGTGCGAAATGGCTGGTAAAATCACTCTGGACCCCTCACATCCAGCACACTCGCTCTTTGAACTGTTGCCATCTGGTCGACGCTACAGAGCCCTGAGCACTAGAACGACCAGGCACAGGAACAGTTTCTTCCCTCAGGCAATCCATCTCATGAACACTTGAAAAAATAAACATGGAACACACAACACTATTATACATTCATTTATTTATTTAATACACATACTTGTTAACATTTCTAATTTGCACCTGTACATAGTAAATTGTTTACATTTATTTTAGTTTATTTTAAATTGTATATTGTGTCTTTGCTTTTTCTTGCACTTTTTCTGTATATTTGTATATTGTTCTTTTTATTATCTGTGTCTTGTCTTGTCACTAGGGGTGGCACGGTACATGAAAAAACCCCCGAACCGTTCGGTTCGCTTGTCTCGGTTCGGTTCGTGTGTGCACCGCACGGTTCGACGCATTGGCCTCAGTTTGGCCTCAGACAGTTTCGCGCGAACATACATATAGACAGTAAAAGTGGAGTAAGGAGTGCTGCAGAAATGGCAAGTGGAGGGGATAATGAAGGATACCCGGAGTTAACGGATGCGGCCGCGTCGTTCAAATCTGGTGTGTGGGAACATTTTGGATTTCATGTTACTTACGATGACAACGGAAATAAAACAGTAGATATAACTGCCAATGTGTTCAAGCATTGTGCAAAATGCATTTAATATGAAGAGCTCTTTTCCAAAACGCGATTAAATGCCATTTTTAAAAAAAAATGAGTTATTGCCAACATTACTATTGTATCTGGTCGGTATTGAAAGGTCCATTATTAATTTGACACAAAATGCAATATATGCAGTGTTATTCTGTCATGTGTTCTCCCTTTTTTCCCAAACCGCGACAAACGCCAGTCTCCTTTCTCTGCAAAATGCGATAGATCCGCTCAACCAATCACAGCGCACCATTACACGCACTGTAAACAATAAAGGGAGTTTGTAAATGAGATATGATTTAATACAACAGTTAAATAAACAAGAAGGTAATATTAAGTCACTTACATTGTCTGACTAACACTATTGCCCGATTTTGCTCCATTCTTTGTGAAAATTAGTTTGAAACAATGTCACAACTGAACCGCAGCGCATCTCCATTCAAACACAGCGGTGTTTTTTTATGAATGAACGTGCGTTTTTACACTAATCTAGTGAGTCAATTTCCCATTCATAAACACAGTCACTTGCTTTATTCCTCAATAAATCAGCGTTCAAACGAATCAAATGAATATGATTCAGTTATTTAAATAAGTGATTTGACGCCACCTACTGGCTTGTAGTTTCATTTTTAAAGTATATTTTCAGTGATTGAAAACATTTAATCTTTCTATATTCAAAATGTTATATTTAAAACATTAATCTCAACATTCTTTTTTTCTCTCTCTCTCTTTAAGTTTTTAACAAAAAGTAAGCAGAGCCCTGCTGGATTTATTGCATAAACGAAAAACATGTCATCATCAATGTCTTTTCTCTTGCACTATCAAAATCTCACCTAGCTTTTACTCAGAGATGGTCCAAATAATGTGCTTAAAGTCAAGTCTGATTCAGTTAGTGCATGATTATATTACAAAAATGTTAATACTGTATCCTAAATTGTGGATAATTAAGCTAATAAGCTATATATCATATGCTGAAGCAAATATCTGGAATGTTAAGGATTAAAAGAAAAAATAACAAGAACCGTACAGAACCGAAAACCGTGACCCTAAATCCGTGATACGAACCGAACTGTGGGTTTTGTGAACCGTGCCACCCCTACTTGTCACTGTCATTCTGTTGCACTGTGGAGCTTCTGTCACTAAAACAAATTCCTAGTATGTGCAAACATACCTGGCAATAAAGCTCATTCTGATTCTGATTTTGAAAGCTCATTCTGATATGTAGTGATAAAAAAAAGATACACTACCAGTCAAAAGGTTTTTTTTTTTTTTTAAAGAATTCTCTTTTGTTCAACAAGCCTGCATTATTTTGATCCAAAATACAGCAAACACTGTAATACTATGAAATATTTTACTATTTAAAATAACTGCTTTCTATTTGAATATTTAAAATGTAATATAATGATCAAAGCTACATTTTTAACATCATTACTCCAGTCTTCAGTGTCATATGATCCTTTAGAAATCATTCTTTTATACTGATTTGCTGTTCAAGAAACATGTATTATTAGTAGTAGTATTACCAATATTTAAAACAGTTGAGTAGATTTCTTTTGGGATTATTTGATAAGTATTTATCTGAAATAAAAAGCTTTTGTAATATTATATATTATACCAAAAATTAATACTTTTTATTTAGCAAGGATGCTTCAAATTGATCAAAAGTGACGATAAAGATATTTATAATGGTACAAAAGATTTCTATTTATTCTGAACATTCTATTCATCAAATGAAAATATTCTACTCATTATTAAAATATTATGACTTTTTACCTTGTAATTTTAGATTTTTTTATTTTTTAGCGTGGCACTAAAACACTGTTGTAATTTGGTAGATAATTGAATATTTATTGTCTCACCCATAAGCTTACTTTCGCATTGAAAAAAAGGGACAAGGGACCTGACAAGGGAGTCCAGAAGATTTATCAGCGTTTCTGTACACGTAATTTATGAAGTTGTTATTCATAGGTGGGGATTATGCTTATTGTGAATGATGTCTGTTTTACTCCAAATTTACTCATACTTTTAGTTTATTTTTGAACACTGAGAGGACTACGTAAAACATTTATCAGAGGAAATAACCTGATTCTTGTTGAAAAACATGAAATGCGACATGTTTGATGCTGCTGCAAACCTGAATCTTGATTTAAAACAAACAAACAAAAAAAAAAAACACCATATTTCAATTTCATTATTCAACTCGAAAGTAAGCCTATGGGGAGACCTTTGGTTCATTATCCACTAGGGAAACAAACCAGTGTGCTCATAATTACGATAATACATTAAAATAATATGGTAAGATACACCAGTCTGCAATATCAAGCAGCAAAACCAGCTGTTTTATACAGCTAAAAATACATGAATGATACCAGAAGCCAGACCCATAAATTTAACAAATGGCAGCGCCTGCTCCTACGGGAAAAATAAGGTGGATAAACATAGGCCTATCTACTTCAAATACATGCACTTATTTTGCACTTTATATCTCTCTATAAAAGTATTTGATTATGGAAGACTGGAAACCTGCATCTACTCAGCAATTAAAAATGTTAGAGCAACATATGTAATTGAAGTGCGCAAATAACTCCACGTAATTAGGAGAGTTTCATTTCCGATGTTTCACCATGACAACAATAAAGTAATCATGTACAACTGGGTATTATAACCCACAGTCTAATTAGTGTTATTTCATAACCCGAACACTTACCGAAACCATTATTTCGAATTTACACAATGGACGTTCAAACAGGGAGCACGCTTTTATAAGCTAGCAACAAAGCCACGTATCAAGGGAATAGACAAATTACACAATGGTCGTCATGGAGACTGCCAATAAGAGGCGTAATTTCTGTTCAGTCGCTATAATTATGTCTCACTAAATAACGTTTTTTCAAAACTGTAGAATTGTTTATAGGCACTGGTAAACTTTCACAGAGATTTACCAGTGTATCATTCGCTAGATGCAATTGTAAACATATGCCAGAATGAAAAACAGGACTTCATAATCATACCCTTTATGATTTCTTTATGGCCTGCAGTGATCGGCACATTTAATCACTGATGACTTGTAACTGTTTGTTTTGCCACAAGAGGGAGTTATGAGTTTCATCCCAGGCCCCTTGAGCAATGTTGTTCATTATGCAAGGGTTTGCATAATGTGCTGATGAGTTTAGAGCACATGATAAAATTTTCAGATGAGGAATGAGGTTTCGCTTTATCATTCACAGACCCAGATCTGTCTAAAGCATAGATCCCTCAAATGATTGTTGTCATGGAGGCTGAACCGCAAGTGAAGAGACAACTGAACTCTATGCTGCACTAGTGTACTGTATACACGTATATTTATCATAACCATAACTATATGCATTATATGAGCCTAAGATTTGGTGTAATCATTTACTATAGTCATATCTGTGCAAAGCTTTATTTTAAATGGTAACTTGTGCGACCAGGAAGGGAGTTTAACATAACAGCATGCCTTGGCACAAACTTTACTCAGAGTCATTTCCTTGGAAATGCATAATCAGAAGATTTTCTAGTTTTTTATTTTGAACATGAGAAGATTTTCTATGGTACTCGATAACATACCGCAGATACCATTGACTGGACTTAAGTTGGAATTTAGTGTTTTGGATAATTCCTTTTAACACAGATTGTTTACTGATCTCGCTTTCAGTTAAAATTACACGTGATATTCTATTGTTTCTGTAAAGATCGATTAACCAGTGAATATACTACTTCTTTATGACTGACGTTCACATTTTTAAATAAAAGTAACCTCAATAAAATCATTATGTATTATGTATGTTCTGCTTAACAAGCCTGATACTTAATTTGACTCATGTAATTTATTCCTGCGAACAAAGCTACATTTTCAGCATCATTACTCCAGTCTTCAGTGTCACATGATCCTTCAGAAATCATTCAAATATGCTGATTTGCTTTTCAATAACCATTTATTATTATTATTATTATTATTATTATCATCATCATCATCATTTAAAACAGCTAAATACATTTCTTTCAGGATTATTTGATGAACTGAAAGATCCAAAGATTAGCATTTATCTGAAATAAAAAGCTTTGTAATATTATACATTATATCATTCAAATGCTTGGAGTCAGTATAATTTTTTTTTTTTTTTTATCAAAAGTGATGATAAAGATATTTATGATGGTACAAAAGATTTCTATTTCTTCTGAACTTTCTATTCATCAAAGAAACCTGAAAATATTCTACTCAGCTGTTTAAAACAAAAACCATAAGAAATGTTTTTTGAGAAGCAAAATCTGAATATTATAATGATTTCTGAAGAATCATGTGACTAGAGTAATGATGCTAAAAATTCAGCTTTGAAATCACAAGAATAAATTACATTTTAAAATATACCTAAATATAATTAATAATAATAAAATTATAATAAAATAATAATTATATATATTATTTTTTTTTAAATATAGTTATGTCTATTTCTTGGCTAAATTTATATATATATACATACATTTTGCAAAGAAATGGGCATAATTATATTTTAAAAAATAAAATATAAATAAAATAAAAAAATAATTCATAATTAATTGTCATTTGGAAAAAAAATAGGGTTTTTTTGCACTTTTGTCTGGAATGATCATCAAGATGAATTTGTTCTGACACAGTTTAACTCTTGTCATATTTATTACCATTTTCTAAACTATAGCAAATAAACTGATAATGTGAGAAGTGTTGAAGGTGTCTGAATAAATCTTGGTTTGACTGTAATTCATTTGTGATTTTCAAGATGAATTTGTTCTGACACAGTTTAACTCTTGAGTTCTTTCATATTTTATTACCATTTTCTTCCATTGTCTGAATACATTTAGTTTTAACTGTACATGGAGACATCATATAACATATAACAACTTGTTGCATTCAGTTTGTGCAATGCTGCAAGAGGGAGAGAAAAATGTTTGTGTGAAGAAGCAAAAGCTGACTGCTTTGTTGGTTGCAATAAGTGTGAATGCAACTGTGTCCCTGCCAAAAGTGAGAACCTGGTCTTCTACCATAGGCAAATTTGGCCTTAGAGACAAACAAGAACCATGATATATTCAGAAATTCATAATTCAATATAGTATATAAAGTGCATATAAATCCTGTATCTTTAAGTAAAATGTTTCATGATTAATGCACTGATAATGTGGCCATGTGACATACTTGTTTGATGGAGCAGCTGATAAATGATACAGAAAAGCGAATATACAGATATCAACACTCTGTGAGTCATTCTACATCCGGTGCCATTTGTTTAGTCTCAGACATGTGTAGAAAATTATTTAACACTGAATAGCACTTTACTTTTATACATATTTTTGTTAACAAAAATCCAGCCTCTTTTTTTCTCGGTAAAATACATTTTTTAAACACTTTAACAGTATTATCTGATAGAAGCTCCATTATTAGCTCCATTATTATTATTAGTTTGCATCTTTTAGTTCATGATGTTAAGTAACAGCCTGTTCCACCAGATGCTGAAGAGTTCAACTAGGTCTGTGATGAAGGGTTTCTTCTATTTATTATACATTTTATATGCTATTCTCTGTGGATAACATGGCTTAAAATGACAAGTCAAGTCTGGTTCCCTCATCACCAGGCAGATAGCATTGATGATTTAAATACCTGGCTTATTCGAGGCTGTGTTGGGTGGGGTTTTTAATGTTTTAACTAATTGTGGATGCTTCGTTCACACAGGTTTAACACTATCATTTGCCAAGAACTAGAGTGACACTGATGACAGCAAACATCTGTACAGCATACGACAGTTACACCCTTGACTTCCTGAGAGATGTTGCACTACCGAGACTACCAAAAGTTTCCTTTTTAGTCACATGGGTAAACCATGTGTCAGTGAAAGATTTGCTGCATGAATTAACTGCTTGTTTCTTGTTTAGAGTGGGCCCTTTCATATAACATTACTCTCATCTAAATTGTTGTTTTCCCCAGTGGTTTTTATAAATTTTCTACCTATCCCGACCTCAACCTCACCCATCTTACTGAATTAGTTTTTCCAGCAGCATCTGAAATATTTCCAACCTATTTTATGATAAGTCTCCAATATTGAAGCAAAGTAAGCTGTGACAGTGTCTTGTCTACTGTTAGTTGTGTACAAGTTTAATTACGTCCTCAGAAAAGGTTTTAATGCAAAATTTCAAAGGAACTAACTGTGGTAGATGTACATGTATACATTAGGTAATGTGGTAGTGTATACATCACAATGTGCAAAATGTGTACGATCCTTGTAGTGCAACAGTGAGAGAACCTTTAGAAAGCCCATTTTTTCTGACACTGAATATACATTAAAAAAAAAAAGGTCATTGTGACTTTCTTTCTTTTCTTTTTTTTCCTCAAAATTGCATTCGTTTTAGTTTATATCTCTCACAATTCTGAGAAAAAAGCTATAAACTCGCAATTGCAAGAAAAGGCATAATTGCAAGATACAAACACAAAGTTCTGAGAAAAAAGTCAGAATTGTGAGTTCGTATCTCGCAATTCTACATTTATTATTTAATGCAAATGCGAGTTTATATATTATAATTCTGAGAAAAAAGCTATAAACCTGTAACACCTGTCCCTTTAACTTTGGTTTAAGTGTTACATAAGGATGAGGAACCAAACAGACCAAATTCACTCATGAGTCATTCTATTAAACATGGTCAAAAGACATTCCCAACAAGACACCCACCATTGATGGTCAAAGCATACATAGATTTAAGTCATACGATTAGAGAGGTAGACTAAAATCCCCATACACAGTCTTTTGTTCTCAAACACCTGGAACCATAACACCTTGCTCAGTACTTGCTAAAAACAGTGAAGGTAGACAGTACTCATGTGCCAAGACAAGGTCCATAGTTATGTGGCCTCCAAAAATGGTGGTATCACACAGTCCTCTGTAGAAGATTAGTAATGATACTTTATTCTAGTCTTCTTAACCGATCAAACCCTCCAGCAATCCCCAAACATAAACCCTGGATGAGCTTAGAACCAAAAGGTTCCTCAAACAGGGCAACCAAATCCCAACCAGCAAGATACTAACTGTTCTGAGAAAAAAGGGCAGAATTGTGAGTTTATATCTCACAATTATGACTTTATATCTAGCAGTTCTTCTCAAAATGTTGTGATTTCACAATTGCGAGTTTATTTCGCAAGTCTGAGAAAAAAGCTATAAACTTGCAATTGCGAAAACAAAGTCTGAATTGCAAGACAAAAACACACAGTTCTGAGAGAAAAATGAGAATTGTGAGTTCATATCTTGCACTTCTAAATTTATTTTATGCAATTGCGAGTTTATATCTCATAATGCTGAGAAAAAAGCTATAAACCCACAATTGCTAGAAAAAAGTCAGAATTGCGAGATAAGAAATGTTCTGAGAAAAAAGGGCAGAATTGAGTTTATATCTCACAATTATGACTTTACATCTAGCAATTCTTATCAAAATGTTGTGATGTGACTTTATTTCTCACAATTGCGAAAAAAAGTCTGAATTGCAAGACAAAAACACAGTTCTAAAAAAAAAAGTCAGAATTGTGGGTTCATATCTTCCAATTCTAAATTTATTTTACGCAATTGCGAGTTTATGTCTCATAATTCTGAGAAAAAAGCTATAAAAAAGGCAGAATTGTGAGATGCAAACATGCAGTTCTTATAAAAAAAAGTCAGAATTGTGATATTTCGCAATTCTAAACAAAATTTATGCAATTGCTAGTTTATATCTCACATTTCTGAGAAAAAAAAGCATACATTCGCAATTGTGAGAAAAAAAAGTCAGAATTACAAGATACAAACACACTGTGAGTTTATAAAAAAAAAGCTATAAACTCACAATTACTAGAAAAAAGGCAGAATTGCGAGATGCAAACATGCAGTTCTCAGAAAAAAGTCAGAATTGTGATATTTCACAATTTTAAATAGATTTCATGCAATTGCGAGTTTATATCTCACATTTCTGAGAAAAAAAACGATGAATTCGCAATTGTGAGAAAAAAGTCAAAATTGTGAGATGCAAACATGCAGTTCTTAGAAAAAAGTCAGAATTGTGAGATTATATTTCGCTATTCTAAACAGATTTCATGCAATTGCGAGTTTATATCTCACATTTCTGAGAAAAAAAAGCTATAAATTCGCAATTGTGAGAGAAAAAAAGTCAGAATTACAAGATACAAACACACTTTTGAGAAACTGTGAGGTTATATCCCACAATTCTTACTTTACATCTAGCAGTTCTTCTCGAAATGTTGTGATATGACTTTATTTCTTACAGTTGCGAGTTTATATTTTACAATTCTAAAACAAAAAAACCTATAAACTCGCAATTGCAAGAAAACTAAGTCAGAATTGCAAGATACAAACAAGCAGTTCTGAGAGAAAAAGTCAGAATTGCCCGTTTATATCTCAATTCTGACTTAATTTCTCAGAATTGCGAGTTTGTATATCAATTCTAAAAAAGTCAGAATTATAAAATGTAAACGATTATGAGAAAAAAGTCTGAATTGTCGCGAAACAAATGGTCACAATTACCTTTTTTATTTTTGATTCATGGAATAAAAAATAAAGAGTAAACAACTTTTTTTTGAGTTAAACTCAAAATTCTGAAAAAAAAAGTCAAACTTTTTTCCCCTCATAATTCCGAATTTTCATCTCGCAATCTGTTTATATCCAGTGCTATCTCATGGCAATTTGTACGTATTTTACGAGGTGGATAATTCGTATGGCCAGCAACGGCCCTGCAGGCACCCTATCAAATCTTTCGAGTAGAGCTGCAAGTGCGACAATAAATTGATGCATTGTGATCAGCATTTGATAATGCAGTTTTTATCTAGTTAAAAACTAGATTAGAGCGCATTCTGCTATTAAAAACTAAGCTCAGAATCAATTCCATTCACGATCGATTTATCATCACAACCCTACTTTGCAGAATGTCCAGTGGCTTGGAAGTCCTTCTGCATTTTTTACAATTTCAAATAATGGTAGACACTTATCTACCAAATGGAGAAACAAATGTGCTATAAATGTAAACAAATAAATGCAGTTTTAGCTATTTGAAATTATATTCCCCTTTGTTATAAAAACAAACTTTACATCATATGTCCTTCAGACAGAGCTGTTAATTTCATTTTCATTTTTATCAAAGTCATTTAAGTCGATTAATATATGGTTTGATAATATCAAAAGAAAAAGACAATAGGGAAATGCAATAAAACAACTGCACATATATTACTCAATATCTTTTTATGCTCCGCTCTCTCTCTCTGTCTCTCTCTCTTTCTCTCTCTCTGTGTTTAACTACTTCACCGTGTTTCTGAACACGCCCACTTAAAGTGTCAGTAGAGACATCTGTACACGGCTAGTATTGATTCAGTGCTGTCAGACCACTGAAGTACACTGTTTGTCTCTCACCACATCTGCATCTGACCTCTCTCTGTCATGGTGCTTTACCACAAAGAGTTTGAAAAGGCTGGCAAGGAGTCTGGTCTACAGATATGGAGAATTGAAAAGATGGAACTGGTCCCTGTGCCTGCAAACTTACATGGGAGTTTCTATACAGGTGATGCCTATCTGGTGCTCCACACTGTCAAACAGAAGGATGTGGGCTACTACGATCTGCATTACTGGATGGGTAAGCAGTAGATTTTCTGTCATTTATAAGAGCTTAGGTCTTTTGAATCAACATTTTATGTTTTAAATACTCTTTTTGTAGACTTTTTTCTTTATTCAATATTGCATGTGACTCTGCAGTTAAACAGTAAAATGACTAATCTTAGTAATTTGACTAATATAGTACCTTAATGTGTTCACAAAACTCTATGAATGACGATTTCAATGTTATTATTATTTTTTTTTTAAAAAACTAAATCTCAGTCACTATTTAAATGGTTGAGGCAAGACAAAAGGGCAAATTAACTGACATGATACTCAAATGTGCTCATTGTAAACACGCCAGCAGATAGACTGAGCAAAGTAGAGTATATGGCCCCTATGAAATGACACTTTAGAATCATGAAGGTTGTAAAGTTCATTCTCAGAAGTAAGCACTGGGTCACCTGATAATAATACTAGACTTTTATCTATACACCTTCTCTGTGATAAGCATGGTTTTAAATTCTGATTTAAAATTCAGTTCGATATTTTGGAGAGCCTTATTAAATAAAAAATAACCTGGCATATTCTTTTAATGTTAATGTCAAACAACAAACAAACAAACCAAAAAAAACTTTACTGCTTAATAAGTCATGTGGTTCCAGCCAACACACAAACACACAAAAAATAAATAAATGAATAATGCATACAATAAGACAGGAAATGATGCAGACCATCATTGTGACAAAGGTCTAGATGAATCTCTTAAAATACCATTATTTGACCTTTTTCATATCATCAAAATGTCATGTGACTTTCAAAATCATAAACAGTACATTACGAAAACATGGCACACTCTCATTTGTCACTGATCTTAGTCATGCTTTTATGTTGGAGGGCTTTGTTTTATAATATTTTTACTGGAGATGCCTCAGGCATACATGCTCTGGTTGCTTTAAAAAGCTGTCACAGCAATGTCAAAAAAAAAAAAACTTCTGAGGTCAAGTTGCAAAAGAATGGAATGACCACAGTTAATGCATTTTACTCTGGCAGAGTCTAAAGTGACATTAAATTTCTGTTAATGTCAACAGTTTTCTCAAAAAGATCACAGAAAAGTACAAGCCATTTAGCTGCCAGAAACCATGTGTACTTAATACGGTTTCCTTCCTCTGCTGAGTGAGAACACTCTCTTTACTCCATTAGATGTTTCAGAACGGTCAATATCATTGAGATGTTTTGGCCTTGAGTGTATTTGTGGCACAGGCACACACAGCGGCTTGCATTATGAGTCATTAACCACTTCTAATATAAATGGATTTCTTAATGATGTTTCTGCCCATAATGTCATTCTTGCCAAGTCATTTACCCTAAAAAAGCCTACTACAAAATGGACAGATTACACAGATCTGTGGTCACAGGCAACAACTAATATACCAGGCTTTAACGTGTAAAAACTGATGCTGCATGGTTCAAAGAATAAATGCTCTTGATATCGGTCGTCTTCAAGTGTGAAAACAAACAGCTCTATGTGGTTTGCAAATGCAATGTTCACGCATATGATGAGCTGAAAGTGTGCAAGTAAAACAGAAAACAAACAAACAAATACTTAATTATTAACCTGAATGAAAATGAGCGAATAGGCCTCAGAACTAGATGATAGTTCTTTCTCTCTCTCTAGGTAAGACATGTACCCAGGATGAAAGTGCAGCGGCAGCCATCTATACTATTCAGATGGATGACTACCTGGGAGGAAAACCCGTCCAGTTCCGTGAAATCCAGGGTTTTGAGTCTACAAACTTTACAAGCTACTTCAAAGGCGGGATCACATATAAGGTTAGCTTTTGTGCTCCACTGACTCACAACAGCATGTTATTCTTCACTTTACTTCAGGCCTGTCTTAGGGTAAACATAAAGCTACTTTTTAAACAGATGGAAAGACTGACAGCTGCTGCTGTATTTATTTGCAACTTGAGAAAATGTTTCCTAAACTTCACAGTGCAAATCTAAGATTAGTCTAAGTTAGTTTACAATTTGGGTGAGGTAAAACTTGCTACTCCAATAGGTTCCTACTGTGCACAGGACCTTATGTTTTTTACAAATGTAAACATTTGGTCTAAGGGGATGTTGTGTTTTAGCACATGCTTTGGGACATTCAGCTCCTCAGTGTTGCAATTGGCCGCCGAATGAAAATGACTCACGGGTTTATAAATGGAAAGGGTTTAAAATTGGAAAAACAAGAAGAAAGAGCAGGAAAATTAAAAAAATATTTTCCTACCTCCTCAGACCGGAGGTGTGGCATCAGGGTTTCATCATGTGGTCACCAACGATCTTACTGCCCACCGACTCTTCCACATCAAGGGCAGGCGTACTGTCCGGGCGACAGAAGTGCCTCTCACCTGGGCCAGTTTCAACAACGGCGACTGCTTCATAGCTGATCTGGGAGCGGTAAGATCTGCAACAAATGTACAAATGGCTGTGTTAGGATCATCATCATCATCATCATGAACCTTCATGTTGTTCCACATGTATTATTAGACTTTTTTCTGTGGAACATCCATGGAATTATGTAGCAAAATACCCACACTGCACTTTTCCACATACAGTGAAAATGGAAAACCGAAGCTGGTAAACCACGAAACAGAAAAAATTCACTATATTCCAACTCTTTTAAAATAAATAGTGTATGTGACACTTTTTTTTTTATTGCTAAAAATATCAGAATCACTGCAAATACCATGCAGTGTTTAAACATTATCAGGAGTAAATGATGACAGATTTTTGGGTAAACTGTTCATATTAAAGAGATAGTTCACCCAGAAATAAAAATGTCATCATTAATTACTCAGCCTCATGTTGTTCCAAACCCATAAGACCTTCGTTCATCTTCAGAACACAAATTAAGATATTTTTAAAGAAAAAGAGCTGAGGGTGAGTAATTAATGACAGTATTGTCATTTTTGGGTAAATTACTTTTTTTGATTGCTAAACTAAATTATAATTTTTTGACCTTTCAACAAACGGTTAACTATGGAAGCCTGTTCAGAAAATATAAAAAGGTAAAATTATATTTTAATATTGCAATTTGCAACATTTTATCTCACAATTTTTTTTCTCGCAATACTAATTTTTTTTGCGTGATGTATACTCGCAATTGCAAGCAATTCTGAGAAATAACCTCGCTATTTTGAGAAATAAATTAGAATTGCGAAATACAAATTCACACTTTTGACTTTTTTTCTTGCAATTCTGATTCAATGGTAAGATATAAACTTGCATTTTTTTATACTTACATTTTTTTTCTCGCATTTACGAGAAAAAAGGTCAGAATTGTTTGAGTTATCTCGCAATTTTGACTTTATTTCTCACAATTGTGAGTTTATATGATGTAATTCTGATTTTATAACTTGCAATGGCGAGTTTATATCTCACAACTGTGAGAAAGAAGTCTGAACTGCGAGATACAAACTCACATTTATGAGAAAAAAGTCAGAATTTTTATCTTGCAATTCTGACTTTATTTCTAAAAATTGTTTTTAAGCACAATTCTGAGGAAAAAAAGTCAGAATTGTGAGTTTACATCTTGCAAGATTTTATAAATCAGTATTTTGAGTTTATATTACGGATATGTTTTATAACTCGCAATTTAAAGTTTATATTTCGCAACTGCAACTTATTAAGTTATTAAGAACTGTGAGATATAAACTTGCTATTTTTTCCCTTCAAAGTTGGACTTTATGACTTGCAATTGTTTTGATTTGAGGAAAAAAAAAGTCAGAATTACGAGACACAACCTCACAATTGTGAGAAAAAATAATTGCGGGTTTTTATCTTGCAATTCTGACTATATATCTCACAATTGTGAGTTGTCTTTCGCAGTTTTGACCTTATTACTCGTAATTGCAAGTTTATATCTTTTTTTCTATTTTTTTTTTTTTTCCTAAGGAAAAAAGTCAGAGTTGTAAGATAAAAAGTTGCAATAACCTTTTTTACATTTTTTATTCAGTGGCAGAAATGGGTATCCATAGGTTAACATAAGTACAGTCTCAACAAAACCCAGACAGAATGCCTAAAGAATCTTACGCTAATCTTAGTTATTCAACTTCATTTTCCATAGACAATAACTAGCTGATTCACTTGTGCTGCATGCATTTAATATCCTCTCTGTATGCACTTTGGGTGTGTTTGATAACTGGGTTGCTGTCAAATTACTTTGACTGTCAACACAGAGCAAATGTTTTGAGAGTGCAAGGGCTGAACCACATTTCACGCTAAACAGATGCATCTTTTAAGCTACTTACAGGCTTGTGCTGACCATGGGTTACACAGGATTGTTTGCAGGAAGATTACATGTGACAATACTACTTGACTAAAGTGTTTGACAGCACACTTAGTGCTGTGCTCTCTCACCTCTCCAAAGGAATGTACAGACCACAGTCAAATAAACAAAACAGAAACATCCTAAATGATACCATTCCACAATGACAGTGCAAAAACAACTATACGGTAGCATTTTCAAAGGCAGAGGTGACAAAAATGGTTTCTTAAGAATTTAAGAATTTGTCACTGACAAAATTACCAAGAACAAAACAGAGGCCAATGTCTTTCTAGGAAGTCTGCTATTGTACACAGGACAAACATAAGTATGCATCAGGACTGCCACCAATTAATATGATTTCTGAAACTAGGTAATCTACCAATGGTGTGGGTCTAAGTGCAACAAGTTTGAGCGCATCAAAGCTGCACAGGTAGCTACTGGCATCCGAGACAATGAGAGAAGCGGACGGGCCAAGCTGGTGGTTGTAGAAGAAGGACAAGAGCCTGAAGCGATGATGAAGGTATCAAATAAAAATGCCCGTCAAATGTTAGAAGTATGGAGGATATTGCATGCAACATAGTCTTTCACCACTAAGAATTTTACAGTTAAACCAATGTTTGCTATAGGCATTATGATATCAGGTTTAGCTGGAAGTTTTGGAACTTTTACACCTCGTCTTTGCACATCACAGGTTCTCGGTGAGAAGCCTGCAATTCCTGAAGGGGATGATAATGAGGATGTGGTTGCAGACATGTCAAACAGGAAAATGGCCAAACTTTACATGGTAAACAAGTCTATAAACTAACAGCTTAATTCATCTCTATGCAAATTCAATAGACACTTGTACACACACACAATGGAAATGTAACAGGATATTATTTAAATACAATTGCACTTTACAGGTATCAGATGCAACAGGGAAAATGCAAGTGTCGCTTGTGTCAGATGAAAATCCGTTTAAGCAGACTGACCTGTTGACTGAGGAATGCTTCATTCTGGACCATGGGAAAAGCAAAATGATCTTTGTGTGGAAAGGTATTAGTAAACTGAAGCCGTTAAATAAGGGGGTTGTGTAACCATCTTACTGACCTTATTTTTTTGATGATCTAGGCCGCAATGCAAATCCAAATGAGAGGAAGGAGGCCATGAAAACAGCTGAGGGCTTCATTAAGCAGATGGGATATCCTGCCAACACCCAGGTTCAGAAACACATGTGTATATGATTATCTGCATTATCATTTACATTCACTTGAATGAGTAAATCACCATATTAGATGTAGTAACACTGTCAGAAAAAAAAAATGCAACAAAAATGTACAAGAGCTTGTCTCTTACTGAAATAGTAGAAAACCCCAGGATATTGTGTGAAATCCATGCTAAGAAACTCCTTCAGTGACTGTGGCGTCATGACAAGCATCAACACGTTTACATCCTGCCAGGATGGCATCTAGCATTTCTTGTCTCTGCCATTTGTAAGCTTTTTAAGTAGCGGTGGTTTACCAAAAGCCTCAAAGACATCAGGGCTTTTCGCAGGTCTTTTGGAAATGATATCTGTACACAGGCATCTTCCCATTCTTTTCTCCTCTTCTTATTGCTAGGAAAATCAGTAAAGACTTACATCTCTTCTCTTGTTGCCCTTGATTCTGGAGGGCTACTGTCCTGAAAAGTTTAGCTGCAATCCTAATTAAACACACCTACACCAGCTAATCAAGGTCTTCAGATTCACTAAAAACTTCTAGGCAAGTGTTTGGCACTGACTGAAGCCAAAATCTGCAGGACATTGGCCCTCCAGAAGCAGGATTGGATTAGTGGTAAATAATTGCTCCAAGATGTTGCATGTCAAAAGGTACAATTTCTGCACATTTGTTTTTTTCTGACAGAGAAAATGTATAGTGTTCTTTGGGTCACCCAGGTCTTTTCGTCCTTGCACACAGATCCAGGTCCTTCCAGAGGGTGGAGAGACGCCTATCTTTAAGCAGTTCTTCAAAAGCTGGAAAGACAAGGACCAAGCTAAGGGTCTAGGCAGAGTCTATGTCACCGAGCGGATCGCCAAGATCAAACAAGAACAGTTTGATGCCTCCAAGCTGCACGAGTCTCATCAAATGGCTGCTCAGTATAACATGGTTGACAACGGCACTGGAAAAACACAGGTCACAATTTGCATGCAAGAGATCAGAGATTGTATAAGTTTAATTGTGATTGCGTTTGGCATATGGTGAGCATCTTACAGTCACACTGAGAGTCAAAATGAAACTAGAAGATAAAATTCTGATAAGCCGCTAAATGACTTTTGCAATCTAAAGGTGCGGTCACGTTTACCGCTGTTCACTGAAATAAAGTAATTGTCACCATGCAGATTTCATAACAGGTTCAAGTTGGTCACATGCATTCATTGTATTGACCAAGAGAATGCTGCTTGATTTGAAAGTGACTCATTTTTTGCCCATAAAAGTTCAAATTGTTCTATATTATGAAAGAAAATCAACCTATGGATATGCTTTTTAGATATTCTTAATCTGGTTTTGTTTCACAGATTTGGAGGGTGGAGTGTGTTACTAAAATAGGTGATACCAAGGTTCCTGTTGACCCAGATACATATGGGCAGTTCTATGGAGGGGACTGCTATATCATTTTATATACCTACACCAAGGGAGAAATCATTTACACCTGGTAAGCCTTATAGAAGTAGATCATTTTCAGAGGGGGAGTCAAATCATACACAACAGGAATCAAATAAAGCTTATCGCTCTATGCTTTCACCCTCAGGCAAGGTTCCAGCAGCACAATAGATGAATTGACAGCTTCAGCCTTTCTCACTGTTGAACTAGATCGTACACTGGGAGGAAAAGCTGTTCAGGTGAGCGGAATTTGAATTTTATCTATGTACTAATTTACTGACTGTAACTAGGGCTGGATTATGGACTAGATTCAAAAATGCATGTCCAGGATCTGAAAATCTAGAAGAAAACCAACACATTTTCACTTGCAAGTCGAAAGTATTCACAGCGCTTCACTTTTTCCACATTTTGTTATGTTACAGCCTTATTCCAAAATTGATTAAATTAATTATTTTCCTCCACATTCTACAACAATACCCCATTATGACAACATGAAGAAGTTTGCTGTACAGTACAGCCATCTCTGTATTTCTGGATACTATACTTTCTGGATGCATTGTGCATTACACTATTTACAGAACAGACTTTGTCACTAAGTCAACAAGTCACTTTTTTTTTTTTTTAAAAAAAACATTAATATTTCAAGTCTTCCAAGGCAAAACAACTGATTTGTGAGAGGAATAAATGCAAAACAGTCTCCATCCGCTGTAACACCCTGAGCACAAATTCAAAAACTGACACGAAAATAAGCCTTACTTCAGCTTTGGTTGTGAAATACCATTGGCTGTTGTGCGTCTCGTGACCAGTTGCTTCTGGTATCTTTTTGAATGAGATGTTAGTGCTTTATGAGAGTGGGATCATTATTTGTGATTAAAAGCTTATGATTATGAATTACGATTATAGCTTCAGAAGATTTGGTCGGCAAGACGACTTGTTTGTAATACTTTTATACTGCTTTTACATGGTCAGTTTATGCAATAAATACCTTTGACTGTACTTTTATTTGCCTATTACAGTACGTGTTTTATATTATTCGGAAGTGGGTAGGTTTAGGTACTCTAAAATATAACATTTTATATAAAATGATTTCTGTTTTTAAAAAATGCATGCAAACTATTAAATGCGTCTTGATCTGACACATAAGGCAAACAACTGAAAGCAATGGAGGACCCTGCCACCCGCAAGTGAAGACAATGAGAGAAAAAAAAAAAAACACAACTAGGCCAGTGTTGTCATCTTACTGTTGGTTTCATTCAATGTCCATCCAGGTGCGGGTGACTCAAGGAAAGGAGCCACCACATTTGCTGAGTCTCTTCAAAGAGAAGCCTCTGATTGTGTACAAGAACGGGACTTCAAGAAAGGGAGGAGAGGCACCCGTGCCTCCAACACGCCTCTTTCAAGTGCGCAAGAACCTGGGCACCATTACGCGGATTTATGAGGCAAGTACTGCTCTCCATATGGAGACTAACTCTGGTGAAACACATTGTCCAGAAAAATGAGTTTGGTCATATTAAGTTCCATCTAAACCACATTTCCATGTCTAACTTGGTCATTTATAGTGAGTATCTAGTCCAAGTTGGCTTAGGTGGTTGCTGAGCTAGACTGCCATGTGGCTATGTAGGTCATTCTGGTTAGCACTGGCAGATCATGTAGACCAAGACGGTGAAGATCTGCTTGATGTTTGGTTAGGCTGACCTATTCAGTGTAACTTCAATTGAGATATGTCCTTTGAATGTGTTGGTTTGTGGTCTAACAGGTAGATGCTAAAGCATCAAGTTTGAACAGCAATGATGCCTACCTCCTGAAGTTACCTAAAGGGGATGGGTACTTGTGGAAGGGGAAGGGAGCCAGTGAGGAAGAGGAACGAGGGGCAAAGTACATGAGCGAGAAGCTCAAGTGCGAAGTTAAACTGATTACTGAAGGAACAGAGCCAGGTAAGGCAATGTGCAATAGATTTAATTCACAATTCACTAGTAGTAATGACAGGAGTGGAGCGATATTTACTTCTTTTACCTTTTACAAACTTCTTGTTCATTTTCCCATTGAAAGAGGACTTCTGGAATGCTCTGGGTGGAAAGACCGAGTATCAGACATCTGAGATGTTGGAGAGCGAAACTATACCACATCCTCCTCGCATGTTTGCCTGCTCCAACAAAACTGGAAAATTCATTGTGAGTATCCTTGACCTGATAAGAGAGAGCAAAAGTCCAGGTCAGTTTCACATTAGGCATTTGCTTTTGATACAAATTCTTCATGGGAGACAAGGCTGTGTTAAAATACTGCTGCATATAACCAAACTATTGTTTAGCCACTTAACATGCATTTTTTAACAATAGATTGAAGAAGTACCTGGTGAGTTTAACCAAGATGACCTGGCAGAGGACGATGTCATGCTATTGGATGTCTGGGATCAGGTAAGACAATTGGTTTCTTTCAAGATTAGCTCTAAGATTCAAAGAACAGCGGTTGTCTTTGATTAGATTATCAGACAATCTTTATTTTAGGATTCAAAGATATTTCCTTATGGATTGGCATGTGATATTTGCCAATGATCTTTGATTTAATCTCTCAGGTGTTTGTGTGGATTGGTAAGGATGCCAATGATGCAGAGAGGACTGAGTCTGTAAAATCCGGTAAGATGCCTCAGGCACACATTCCATAAAATATTTTTCGACATAATCTAAATACAAACCGAAAACCATTTCAACAAGTTTAACAGCATACTTGAACAAACCACATCTCATATGCAAAAGCAAAAGATACAATTTAAACATACACTACCAGTCAGAAGTTTTTGAACAGTAAGATTTTTAAGGTTTTTTAAAGAAGTCTCTTCCGCTCGCCAAGCCTGCATTTATTTGATTTAAAGTACAGAAAAAACAGTAATGTTTTGAAATATTTTTACAACTTAAAATAATTGTTTTCTATTTGAATATATTTTAAAATGTAATTTATTCCTGTGATTTTAAAGGTAAATTTTAGCATCACTACTCCAGTCACATGATCCTTCTGAAATCATTCTAATATTATGGTTTGCTGTTCAAAAACATTAATTATTATTATGTTGAAAACAGCCAAGTGGAATTTTTGCAGGTTTCTTTGATGAACAGGAAGTCTTTTATAAGACTTATTAAATGTCTATATTAAAAATATTTCACAATATTACTGCTTTTCGGATCAAATAAAGCAAACAAATGCTTAAAAAACATTCAAATACTTTGAAAGATTGTGAATAATTGAAAATTGAAAAATTATGTTTTGATTATGTACTCTCCTTGTAAACTAATAAATATAGTAATTCAGCTTTTTGAATAAGTATTTGTACCTTTGCAGCAAAGACTTACATTGAGACGGATCCATCAGGACGGGACAAGGGAACACCTGTTGTGGTGGTAAAGCAGGGACACGAACCCCCCACCTTCACCGGATGGTTCCTGGGGTGGGACGCTACTCGATGGGACAGTGACCTCATGGCAAGAGCAGTGGAAACACTTAAGGTTTAGTGAAAGTCCTGAAATCAACAGTCTTCAACAAGCAACAAAGTTGTTCTTAAGGCATGATTAGTTATTTGTACTGAACCATTCAATTAAAATCCTAATAAAATATATGCCACATGTCCAACCTGTAAAGTTACTTGATATCTGTCTGATCTTGAAGTTGTGTTTCTTTAAGATTTGTTTGCACAGATTTATATTTCTGCTCTGGATTTCTGTAAGCATGATTTGAAATCGTACAATAAAAGAATCGATACATTTTTCAAAAATGTCGTCTTAGTTAATGCAGCACACAAGAGCCCCCTACAGACAAACACAACACAACACAACACAAATAATACTTCAATATAAATGTTCTAGGTGTCTTCTTGTTTTGCTGACCAACAATACACACACACATTATGGCCAAGATTTGGTATAAGAAAATAATACCATAGTACTAAAATTCATGTACCAACACGATACTATTATGACATGTCATACATACTGATTATAGTTCAAATTCATCACACCCAAAGAACTATCTGTAAATATTTACTTTATTTGGTACATACAAATTGTAAGTATTTGATCTTTGCGGGATACAAAGCTGTACCATTATTTTAAAAGCAGCCAGGCTAACAGGGATCTTTAATATTAATTACTCAATAAATGTTGGAACAACAGTTAAATGGGTGTTGAGTGCATGTAATGATGATGCCTTGTACATGGGCAGCTAAATGGCAGCAAAGTGCATAATACACTTGTAATTAAAGTCATTAAAGAAGGCGGGAATCATATTATTTCACTATGCTAGAGAGAAAATCTCATAGACTACCATTATTTGTAAAACTGGGCCACAAAACCAGTCATAAGTTGCATGGGTATATTTGTAGCAATAGCCAACAATACATTGTTTGGGTAAAAAAATACATAAATAAATGTATAAATAAAATGCATATATATATATATATATATATATATATATATATATATATTCTCATTTATGCCAAAAAAATCATTAGGATGTTAAGTAAAGATCATATTCCATGAAGATTCCTGGTGTAAATATATATAAACTTAATTTTGATTAATAATATGCATTGTTAAGAACTTAATTTGGACAATTTTAAAGACAATTTTCCTCAATATTTAGATTTTTTTGCACCCTCAGATTCCAGATTTTCAAATAGCTGTATGTCAGCCAAATATTGTCCTATCATAACAAACCATACATCAATGGATTAATAGAAAGCTTTATATAATATATATAAATCTCAATTTAAAAAAAGTGACTATTATGGCTGGTTTTGTGGTCCAGGGTCACATGTTTATATTAAGCTAATCATACTCCCTTTGTCCTAATTTACCCCTACCCCTATAACGAACCCTCACGAGTACACTTCATTATATTTAAACACATTTAATAATATTTCTTGTGACATCTAGTGAGGACATTGTGGAGCATAGCCAAACATGTAGACCTTTACAAAATACTGCTCTGCCTCAAATAAATCATTATCAGAATAATTGTAAACAAGTGAGCGTCACATTTGTGACTGGTGGGTTTTTGATTCACGTCCTAAAATTGTGTTAAAATTAATTTTTATTTGTAGCCACTGAACAATACGACATTTTACTTTTTTGACTTTGTAAATTCCCACATCTTGTGGTGTTACGACTGTCAACACCACAAGATGGCGCACAAGTAAAACAAAACATTTTGTGCGGACAAAATCCATCATTGGAAATTCACACAACCCTTCATCCAAGCTGAAGGTTTGCACGTTTAGTGTTGTTTAATCTATAAAAATACTATGTGTTACTTTAAATAAGTGTACATTTTCAAAACAGCGAAAGTGTTAACCCAAAAGGCTTAAGAACATCTAAAACAATAATTTGTTTTAGCTTTCATGCGTGATTTTGAAACGCATTTTGTATTTGTTAAACTTCGTTGAATACGTGTATTTCACTAGACATACAAACACTGGTTCTAGTGCCTTCTTTTTAAGTGACAGACTAATTTGTAAAGAAGCTCAGACGAACGATTGTTTGAAGACAGGCAATCGTGACAGTCTAGGGTATTCAGTAGTTAGATCTCCGGAGTATGAATGGATGTGTGGTGTACGTGACAGCACGTCCATCACGGGCTAATTGTGTATTGATAGCAGTGCTAATTGTTCTGACACTTTGATACACCTCCTTTCTATGAAAGCGGTGCCTCACGTATGTTTATTGCCTTTTGCTTTTCTCTACATAGCACACACGTTTTCACACGTTGAGCTTTTCTTTTACTTCCTTTCAGGTTAAAGGCTCTTTTACTAGGGCCGCTTTTTTGTAGCCAAATGTTAATGTCCGAACTGGAAATCATTTTACATGTAAATAGCCACCAACCACGTCCTGTGTTTCGTCCTGTTAGAATCAGAACTAATGATGAGAATGAATGAATCTTTTGACTCGGTTCTTTTGAATGAATTGCTTAAACACGTTACAAACGGACTGAATCGGTTCGTTATATAGTCTGAGTGAGTCAGACAGCTCATTCCCACTTAATATTTCGAGCAGTGTCGAACTCAGTAAAGATGAAGTGGATATTTCCCGATAATACATTGAAACAAAACCTATACACGCTTCCGTTTGGTTACCAGCGAAAGAACTGAATTACTGATAACCTAGTAACGCTCACCTGTAAGCGCCTCTCAAACTTTAAACGCCTTGAGCGACATGAACAGGTGGTGAAGAGGTGTGTCCAAAAAGCCGACAGGCTTGACTTTTCACCAATTAAACTCCGAGAAAAATAACACGCTCTCATTCAATCGAACCAATCAGCGCGTAGTTACACGCAGTGGGCGGAGCCAACCCTGCTAGAATGAAGTGGAAGGCAGCCCGCTGTAGAGTCAGTGAAACAGGCGCTGTTACAGGGAGTGGATACACTTGTCGGCTCAGCTGATATGAATGGCAACAATATTTTGGAAATACTCGTAAACATTTTCATCTAATGAGCTAACGAGTAACGCAAGGATCACATTATAAATAAGGTGAGTGTCGAACGAGATTTTATTTCCATCCGCGGGTGCTTACAGAGCTTAAAAGGTAGAAAAATAACATTATTATGTGTAATGTTGTAATTTAGAGTAACTTATTATTTTGGTAATGAATCCCTAGCGTTCTGGGGCACATCTGTTGCGCACAAAATAATAATGATTCTCATGTTGAATCACTTGTTGGGAGAAAATGATGACAAAATTCATGTCTTTATGTATGGAGATGAGCCCCTCCTAAAGCGCTTTTACAGATGGCCACAGAGATCTGCGACAGACTCGTGTATTCCTCGTTTACATAGGCCAGCTTGTGCGTTTTTCTCTATTTGCAACTGGCAACTACTGTTGAACAATAAAAAGCCACGAATAGATGGACAGGAGCCTTTGCGCACTAGGATTTTTACCGATGCGTAATTCTGGTGCCCCTGTGGCGCTACATGTGCAAATGGGCTTCCTGCTGTTTCATCCTTCATTCACCATCACTGGAACTGAATGACACCCAGCTAGGTTGAATCTGTGTGCCTTTTAGAATGACAAAGAGAGTAGCATGCTCACTTAGAATGAACAGGCAAGTAAAGGAGAGCTGTAAAACTGTGTGTCATGGTGCTCCACTGCTGGCCTCATTGCATCATCTCCTTTTTCATTTGGTTTCAGGTTATAGCAGCAGCAGCAGCTTCTCAGGGGAACGAGAGAAGCCTTGTGAATATTTGGTGAAGCATCAGCGGTAGCAGCGGCGACACCTGGTCTCCTGAGTCTCCGCGTTTGCTTTCATCCTCATCAGAGTGGCGGAACAAGATGGGGAATGGATTATCAGAGCCCCATGCCATCTTTCCCTGCCTGCCGTCCTTTCAGGCCTTGCACATTGTTATTCTCGGCTTGGACTGTGCCGGTAAGACTACCGTATTGTACCGGCTTCGCTTTAATGAGTTCGTGAACACCGTTCCCACCAAAGGCTTCAACACGGAGAAGATCAAGGTGACTCTTGGTGGGAAAGGCCGGACTGCAACCTTTCATTTCTGGGATGTAGGAGGTCAGGAGAAGCTCCGGCCGCTGTGGCGCTCCTATACGCGGTGCGCCGACGGCCTCGTGTTCGTAGTGGACTCGGTAGATGCCGAACGCATGGAGGAGGCCAAGACGGAGTTGCATAAGATCACACGGCTACAAGAGAACCAGGGGGTGCCTGTGTTGGTGGTGGCTAACAAGCAGGACCTTCGCAGCGCGTTGCCACTAGGTGAGGTCGAACAGATGTTGGCACTGAATGAGCTTGGCTCTCATACACCATGGCACCTTCAACCAGCTTGTGCCATCATCGGAGAAGGTCTACAAGAAGGCCTAGAACGTCTCCACTCCATGATCATCAAGCGGAGAAAAATGATGAGGCAGCAGAAAAGGAAAAGATGACTGTTTGGTGATGTTTTGTGAGCTGGATGTGGTGGTAGGCCTCTATGATGGCTCTGCTGGTGACGTGCCATAGGCTGTTGTGGCCTGCGCTCCTGGAATTATTGTTTCGGTGGGCTGAGTTTTATCAGTCAGATGGTTCTGGAGACAGTTCAGAGACCACAAGAGGACAATATTGATTTGCCACTTTGGTTGTTGGATTGTAGCAGCGGTGGGACGATCACATGGACCTTTTACATCGAAACAAGTGTTACACAATGTCAACAGGTCTTGTGGTACATTGAGTTCTCATGAAGGACAACACTGGACATGAACTTGTAAATGACAAAGACTGTTCGCTTAAGTCTTTGCGTATGAAGTGTTACACGTATCTTAGCCTCCTAGCATTCATGTAAAGTCTTGAAACGGAAGGATTGATTACCAAAGCTGCCATGGACATCATGAAAAACCCAATGTATACATTCAGGTGATGTGTTTTTCCCCCATCGGTTTTATCCAACCGTTATGGCCAACCGTCATTTTCCCTGGGTGTTTGTTGTCTCGGTGGTCAGGGGAACCAGAATAAGCTTTATGGATCACTTGTTTGGGAATGCACAAATCAGATTGGAGTCACGCAGAAGGGCATTTTGTATATCCTTCTCAACATGTCGGTGCAGTAGCTTCTCCCAAGTTTGAGGACTACTGGTGTCATTTTTAGCTTTGTGTGCTTCCCTGAAAGACAAGAGATGTTTAAATGCACTTTAGCAATTCCCTTTTCTTAACTATGAACTTGCAACATCTGATTTTTTTGTAAAGAGTTTATCATGCTACAAAAAAGAAGTAATGTATTGCTTCGAGTGAAGCGTTTTTGTTTTGTTTTTTTTTTTTTAAATATCCACTGTTCCACATTCAAATGTGTCAGTTTGTCACTCAGTGCTTGTGTGTTGGGGGATGTTCATATTTATGTGTCAGAATTTGTACACTTTGAATAAATCCACAACTACACTAAACGTCATCTTTGGAGTCCTCATTACTACCTGTTGCATGTCACAAGTTTATGAGATCTGACAATGTTTCTAATTGCATTTTTAGTCTGATAATCGTCTGACGCATTTCACTGTTGAGTCACCGTAGGTTGGTCCTTTATAGAGTCACTAGGACATGCAAAAGACCTAATACAGCATGAGCTGTGTGTGTCCCGTTCAAGGTATGCGACCAAACAGGATGTACTTTGTCCTCGGTCTGTTATCAAACACATAGATGTCAAAGGCGCTGCAAGAGTGCAATTATTCCATCTCCATATTGAATGTTGAAATTAAATTTGTACATTGTGGTGTTTACTTTTAATTATGTATTTCAGAGTAATTCGTTTGTAAGGGAAAAATGTATTTTTTTCAAAAGAATGGAATTCAACATTAACCCAGACAATAATTACCTAGAAAAATATATTTTAAAACGTTTTTTTGGGAAAAATGATTAAGATGTTTTGAGGGTGTAAGTTTAAACAGGTTACACATGAAATTTTTCAACAGTTTCAACTTTTGTTGAAGTTCCTCATAGGAAACAACATGAAAGCAACTTGAAGTACATTTCTAAGAAAAATTAACTTGGCACATGTGTTTTAAACTAGTTTCTTGTATATTATTATAAATCTGGTATATTCAAAATCAATAATATATATAGTATAATATTTTTGTTTAATAATTTTCTTCATCATAGACAGTCTTACTCGTATGGAAGCCTGTTTCCACCACTGAATAAAAAAGGTTTTTGCAACTTTTTATCTCAGAATTCAGACTTTTTTTCTTGCAGTTGCATAATACAAGTTGTGAGTTATAAAGTCAGAGCTGTAGGATATAAACACACAATATAAAACTTTTTCAGAATCACATTATACAAAATCACAATTCTGACTTATTTTCTCAGAATTGTGAGATCTAAACTCAACTGTGAGATAAAATTTTGTATTCCTGACTTCTCAGAATTGCATGATATAAACTCGCAAATGTGAGTTATAAAGTCAGAATAGCGAGATTTAAACTCGGATTTGTAAGAAATAGTCATAAATGCGAGACAAAAAACTCGTAATTCTGACTTTTTTTCCACAATTGCAAGTTTATATCTCGCAATTCAGACTTCTTTTTTTTTTTAACAATTGAGTTATAAAGCCAGATTTGCAAGACATAAACTCACAATTCTGACTTGTTTGTTCTAAACTTTCAATTGCAAAAAAATGTGAATTGTGAGATAAAATTTTGTATGCCTGACTTTTTTTCTCAGAATTGTATGATATAAACTAGCAATTGTGAGAAAAAAGTCAGAATTGTGAGATAAAAACTCATCATTCCGACTTTTTTCTCAGAATTGCATGATATAAACTCGCAAACGCGAGTTATAAAGTCAGAATAGCAAGATTTAAACTCAGAATTGTAAGAAATAAAGTCATAATTGCGAGATAAAAAACTCTGATTCTGACTTTTTTCACAATTGCGAGTTTATATCTCACAATTCTGACTTTTTTTCTCAGAACTGCATGATATAAACACAATTGTGAGTTATAAAGCCAGATTTGCAAGACATAAGCTCACAATTCTGACTTATTTTCTCAGAATTGTGATATAAACTTTGAATTGCGGAAAAAAAATTCTGAATTGTTTGAAAACATTTTGTAAGACTTTTTTTCTCAGAATTGTATAATATAAACTTGCAATTGTGAGAAAAAAATTATCTCTGTAATTCTGACTTTTTTCACAGTTGCGAGTTTATATCTCGCAATTGTCATTTTTTCTTAGAGCTGTGAGATATAAACTTGGAGTCCGATATAAAGTTATGTCCGATATAAAGTCCGATATATGCTTTTAGAATTGTGAGTTTATGTCAAGCAATTCTGAGAAAAAGATGTAAACTTGAAATAGCAAGAAAAAAGTCAGAATTGTGAGATAGAAAGCACCTTTTTTTGACTTGACATTAGTAAAGGAAACAGGCTTCCATATACTTGTCACCCACCCCTAAAACCAAAAACAAACTATTCTTGCATAACAAGCCCAACCGACTGAGAGTTCATGCTTAATTAAACATTAATCAAAAAAGCCTGCACAAATAGAATTTGCTCTTTTATAAACTCAATACGTAACTGCTCAGAGTTTTTGAACACAGCTGGCTTGCCCGAAGCCCCACAGAGTCGCATGTTGTGTTTGGAGAGGATCTGGCACAGCCGGTTCCAGCACAAGAGCATTTTCCCTGGGAACAATGAGGCTTTAACACAGCGAGAGAGGGGCCTGTACACCAGCTGACCAGTTCAAACAGGAATCCTTTGCTGGACGTTAGTCTGTTCAAGCTTTCTGATGACATCTGGGTGACAGACGTAGATCACATGATACCAGCTTCAGAGGTAATAGATGTGGGATTGGCTTCTAATTGGGTCTCAAATCATGAAAAATGCAAACACATCCACCACAAAAGCCGAGGCACCACGCTCAGTGGAAAACCTGCTGTTTTGGTGTAAGCGGTACAAAGAGAATTTACAATTTAGCATCTAAAACATAGTTTCTTGCTTTATGTATTATATCTTGGAGGGCAAGAACATCAAGACTTCGCAATCTAGCTTGGCTGGGCACGAGGCTTTGGGGAGAGGTGTGATCTGGCTGTCTGACTGTCTGCTTTGATTTGTTTGAGAACAGCACTTGAGAATTATACCTGACAACCTCTGCTTCACAAGCCATGTAGATGAGCTGAGGAATTTTAATGAACCGGTGTGCCGTGCCTTTTGTCTTCGCATGAAAGTACAGCTCACTTGTATTAGTAATGCTGTGAGGGGGGCTGGCGTTATGCCCAGCGCCCCATGGTCTGTTCCACTAAAACATCATTTAAGCAGGGCAGAGGTTAAGCTTGTGTGCCGTTCTCATGGCTGTCTAAGCAAAAAAGCCCAGTTTATCAGAATCAAACTGAGGTTAGCAGTTCCCATACTACCCTATCGCTCCTGACCCTTCCTGTACGCTGCTGTGACCCAGTTCGGGCCTCTTTCCTTGTGATCCTGTGATGTAAGTGACATGGGACTGAAGGGCCAGTGTTGGTAGAGGAGATCAGAAATCAGAGCAGGCTTCCTGTTTGCTCCACCCTAGAACAGGCTGAGTCAGGACATGGCATCGTACACTCCCTTCACCGGGTGTCCTGCTTGTCTCCGCACTGCTGCACGTCATAAAAGAGCCACTTACGCTTGTAAAACTGTAGCTTACGGTCATAAAAGGTGCTCTGGGCCATCATTAAGGCCATTTGGGAATGTAGAATCAATCTGGAACACTAAACGTTTATGCACAGCAGATGTTTACTGTAATTTGGTGTTCCCGTGACTTGGAGATGTTTCTAATGAGCAAGTTTATATATTTCCTCGGTTTAATGGCTACATATTGTGTTGACAAAAATGGTGTTTATGAGGGGTTATGACAGAATGAATCATGAATGATTATGAATAATGAGGCAAATATGTATTGAAAGCAGTTTTACAGATATCAAGGAATAGTTTGCCCCAAAATGAAAATTCTGTCATTAATTATTCACCCTCATGTCGTTCCAAACCCATAAGACCTTTGTTCATCTTTGGAACACAAATAAAGATATTTTTGATGAAATCCGAGAACTCTCTGACCCTGCATAGACAGCAACGCAACTGAAACATTCAAGGCCCAGAAAGGTAGTAATGACATCGTTAAAACAGTCCATGTGATATCAGTGGTTCAACCATAATTTTACAAAGCTACGAGAATATTTTTTGCGCGCAAAGAAAACAAACTTTATTCAACAATTTCTTCTCTTCCTTGGCAGTCAGTTTTTAATTTAATTTAACCAACATGACATTTTAAGCAACTGTGACTAAACTTAAACTTTAAAAAAAGTGAACTTTAAAAATGAGTTATACACAATAAGTCAAATTATGTGCATGTTTACATGTAGATAGATATCCAAAATGTTGCAAATGTACAGCTGAAGTCAAAAGTTTACATACACCTTGCAGAATCTCCAAAATGTTCATTATTTTACCAAAATAAGAGGGATAATACAAAAGGTGTGTTGTTTTTTATTTAGTACTGACCTGAATAAGATATTTCACATAAAAACGTTCACATTTAAGAGAAAATAATAGAATTTATGAAAAATGACCCTGTTTAAAAGTTTACATACACTTGATTCTAAATTGGTGATCTTTTGACACCGTGGACAATTGAGGGACTCATATAGACAGAAGGTTCAAACGCTCACTGATGCTTCAGAAGGAAAAACGATGCATTAAGAGAATAAAAATGTGTACATTTTTCTTATTTTGCCTAAATATCATATATTTTTTTTTATATAGTACTGCCCTTCAAAAGCTACAGAAGATACTTACATGTTTCCCTGAAGACAAAACAAGCTAAATTTACCCTCATCTTCAAATTCAAAAAGTTTGTCTTTCCTTCTGGAGCATCAGTGAGTGTTTGAACCTTCTGTAATAGCTGCATATGAGTCCCTCAGTTGTCCTCAGTGTCAAAAGATAGATCTCAAAATCATACATTAATTTTGGAAAGGGTTCAAATACACAAAAATGCTGAAAACCAAATAATTTGTGGGACCTGAAGGATTTTTCTTAAGAACAGTGGGCAGTTTAACTGTTTAGGACAAACAAGGGACTCATGAAAAACTATCACTAAACAAAAAAACACAGCTGTGAATCATTCAGGTAACAGCAATGTATTAAGAATCAAGTGTTTGTAAACTGTTGAATGGAGATATTTTAATAAACTCAACTATTATTTTCTCTTGTGGACTATATGTAAACATCTTTTATGGTAAATATCTTATTTAGGTCAGTACTAAATAAAACATAATATATACAGTTTTGAATCTCTCTTATTTTGGTAAAATAATTTACGTTTTGCAAATTCTGCAAGGTTTTCAAGTCTCTAGATCAGATGATTGTTTTTATGTGTAAGCCATAACCAACCGTCAAAGGTTAACACCCTTGTTTTAAAGTAGTGGCTGATTGACAGATGAGTAGACAGTACTACAGATTAGCACTTACACTACTAAATTTAGTGTTTTGAGTAATTAGATCACAAAACGCCTTGGACGTCACCTGAAATGGGCAGCAGCACCAGAATCAAAGAGGTGCTTCAAACAACACTATGATCATCACTTTCATTTGTGATCCTGTTTTTAGATGGCAGAGATACCTGGCAGGGTTAATGTTTAGGCCATTTAATGGTTGGCCGTAAAAGTGTCTGTCTCATTCTCAGAGCTTGAATTGTGATTAACATATGTTTGAAGTCAATGCATTTATCTGTGTTGTCTGGCTGCAGTGGGGAGGTGTGAACGTCTGAGCGCAGGGGTGAGTGTGGTGTGAACGGGCGGGTGGAGGATGATAGGCCTGGGTGAGAGGGGAAAGCAGAGCGAGATAAGTGCTCCACCACTCCCTGCCTTTCCTGAGAAGCACAGCGGCTCCCGCCCTTCTCAGTACGTGCACCAATTTATGACGACACCATTATTAATTTTATTCATCCTTGCTGCAACGGAAGTCTTTCCGTTCTTTTAAACACAGTCCTTCTGGATAACTTTTATTGACGTTCAGAAGTAATTATGTTCTGGGGATTGTACTGGGGATAGTCACTTGGAAAATATAGAGAGAGCTATGGTGCTTTCACATTTGCTAAATTCAAATGAATTTGATGAGAAAAGGACCCATAAATGAGACTTTTAGTATCAAAAACTTTTAGTGAGAACATTTGTTTTTATATCCTGTGTGCTTTATATCTTGGATTAGTATGGTCTGAATGACACTCAGTGTCTCTTATGGAACTGGTGGCACCTTTTGGTGAGGTTGTTTAAAATGTTTTCATGATATCTGTATTTTGTACGATTTTGTTTATGATTGGTGTAAGACAACTTTTGAGCTCATATCAAACAACTATTTACACTTATGCTGATTTAACTGATTTAACTAACTGTTATATAATAGGTTAGAAGTTGCATCATGTTCCCTTTATTTTGGCCCCTAAACCCTCCCTATGCAGATTCAAGAAAATCTACTACGCTTTGGTAATGTTGAGCAAAAAGAATTAGAAACATTAAATACATGGTAATAAAAATAAATAAAATAAAATAAAATAAAAATTCAAATAAAATACAATATCATACAATAAAATTATAATAGAATATTACAGCTAATAGAATAAAATAAAATATACTTTCTAATAAAATAAAGTAAAATTAAATAAAATAGAACAGAATAGAACAAAATAAAAAACTTACCAATAAAATAAACTTAACAATAAAATAAAATATACTTTCTCATAAAATAAACTTCCTAATAAGATAAAATAAAATTCCAAACAAAATAAATTAAACTTCCTAATAAAATAATATTCCAAATAAAATAAAATAAAATACTTCCTATTAAAATAAAATAAACTTCCTAATAAAATAATATAAAATAAAATTCCAAGTAAAATAAAAAAAAACTTACCAATAAATTAAAATAAAATAAAATAAACTTACCAATAAAATAAAATATACTTTCTCATAAAATAAAATAAACTTCCTAATAAAATAAAATAAAATTCCAAATAACATAAAATAAATTTCCTAATAAAATAAAATAAAAAAAAATATTCCAAAAAATAAAAAATAAAATACTTCCTAATAAAATTAAATAAAATTTCAAATAAAATACAATTTAATAAAATAAAATAAAAATAAAATACTTCCTAATAAAATAAAATAAAATAAAATAAACTTAAGTAAAATATAAAAATTAAGTACTTCCTAAAAAAACAAATGAAATAATCTTCCTAATACAATACAATACAATACAATACAATAAAATAAATAAATAGAATACTTACTAAAAAAGCTAAATAATATTAAATTAAATTAAATAAATAGGAGGGGAGTAATAGCAACATATCAATAGCAATAGCAACAGCATAGATAGATAGATAGATGGGTCGGAAGTAATAGCAACAATATTTAAAATTCAGCGTTCATATCTGTGAGCATACGAGAGGAGGCGAGGGAGAGAGAACGAAAAGAAAAGGAGAGAAATGAAGAATACGTGTGTAAGCGAGTATCCCTCAGTATGTCTGACAGTTCAAAGCCAGTCTGCACTTAAAACAAAACCTCAGTAGAGTTGTGTAAGTATTCAGTTTGAAGGTGCTCTTTTACTGTCCTCCAAATGAGCTCTCATGAACTGTGATTCTTGACAAATGCCATCATTAATTCATCCAGAGACTGATGATGATGTGCCTGGCCTGATCTATGAAGTGTATTTAGCAAAGTGCTGTTCTCTCAACCACATAATGAATATGAAAAAGCCCCATCATGGTGCAATTCATAGACGTGACCTTTTACAGACTTACCTTGTCATGAGTTTGCAAGTGTTTACTTGGTATCTCCTGTGACAGATACAAAATAAAACATTATCAGTGAAATATATTGCAAATAAAACAAACTATAAACACTAATGTTAGAACAGCATTGTTTAGTTTCTTCATATTGTTTTTCAATGTTATAGCCAAAATCAGTGCACCCTGTATATATTTTAGAAGTCAGATACTGTGTGGCTCCAGGCTGTATCATCTAGTTTTAAACATGAATATAAATAGTATAAAGTGTTTGTATAAAGTTAAACTGTAGTCTTGGGATGGTGTCCGTCTGGCTGGAGGCACTAGGGTGGGTTGAGGAGGGTGGGAGAGGATGACAGGGCAGTTGCAGCGGACAGGAACTCAACTGTTGTGTTTTGTCTAGAGAGCTTTTGTTAACACAGAGGGTGTGGGTGTCCAGGGCTTCCTGTCATGGTCTTGAGAGGGCTGTACAGGGCCAGTTCAGATAAGACTAAGTCAAACAGAAAGGCAAAGAAAATGGGTGGAAGAATTTAGTGTAGAGCAGTTCATCAATCAAACCTCTCCAAATGCAATTTGGCTGCAAAATCAGTTTATGTTTGAACTCAGCTGGAACAATGTTGAAATTCAGATAGGAGTTAGCGTTATTATTTTAAATAATAACTGAACAAAATATAATGATGTAACGCCATGATTATATTTCTATCATGACAACTCTCTTAAGATTTTAGCATAGTAATGGATATGACAATGTTAATGTATTTGGTCTTTGCGAATTGCTGCTGAATTGCTGCTGCCGTTGGTTATTGCTGTTGATGTCAATTATTGCTGCTGCAAAGCAAGTACAGCATCTTGCAACTGCCAATACATACGCCAATATACTGTGAGTATTTAAAAGGATGCCCATTTTCCACAAGTTAATATGATTCTTTAGGGTCTTATTGAAAAGTCTATAACATACGTTGGTTAAAATTTCTCAGTGGTGGTGTAAAACAACACCCATTTTACCTTGTCAAAACCAACTCTGTTCAGAGCAAGCCATTTCAGTGCATGTCCCTTTAAATGCTAATGAGCTCTGCTCATCCCGCCTCTTTTTCGTGGGGTGACGAGCTGTGCTCTGAGAGATTCTGAGAGACTGTAAACACAGTCAAGAACCAGAGAATGGCTTGAATTGAAAAAAGGGGTTATGATTTATAGGGATTTAAAAAAAACACTGAGTGGATATTTATCATTATAGGGTGGATGTGTATATACACTGCAAACACACATTTATGTTCAAACAACATGTAAAAGTGAATTTTGCATCCACTGACCCCTTTAAGACACACTGCTGCTGCACAAAAAGCATATATAATAACCAGTAGCAGATCTATAAAGGTGGAGCTGGGAAGGTGGAAGGTTTCACAGGAACTGCAAAATGTTCTAGTGAATGCTAACCAGCCATTTAAATGTAAAGCAGCAAGCTCATTGGCTGCGTATGCAACATGAGCCAATCAGCTTGTGGCAAGTAGCTGACCGCTGTGAATATCGTCCATCTAGAGTTTCACGACAGAACTTGGCATTTATACACACTGATGATATTAAGCATAAAAATATATAAATACAAATATTATACATTTTCCAAGTATTATCGCAAGTCTTTCTTGATATTTTGACCAAACCTCAACCTAGATAACGTTATCATGGTAACTTAAGATAGAACAAATTATAACAACAATATTACTGACTGTTGAAACAGTGAAAACTGAAAGTCCAACTAAAGCAATTTTGCAAAAACTCCCATATATGGCAAATGAGGTGGTTTGAAAAAGTAATATTTCTCAAAGCTGCATCTCCAGGTTATCTGGTGTACGTATAGTCACATGATCACTGGAGCAGACCACGGCCACTCTAGTCAATGCTTGTTTTTATACCAGCTGCATGATGGCATGTTTCAAAAACTTCCCAGAAATGGCTCTCTGTGCTGCTACGCTAAAGAAACACACCATATGTGGCCGCTCACATTTGCCTACTGTCTGTTGCCATGCCTTCTAGTAAGAGAAAAAAAATAAGTTTTAGTCACATAACATCGGTTAATGAAAATGCTGTCATTTCCCAATAGTTTTTTTATTGACATTTATAAAACATTGCAAGTTCATAGCTGCGTTAATAGAAACGCAGCTAGTGAAAACTAAATTCCAACTAAAGCAAACACAAAACACAGATGACCTGCAACAGTAGCTGTGTTTCCATTACTCTTCAAATTGCACAAACTGAAATTGCAAATATATATTGCAAAGAAGTTTTTACACTCGGTTGAGGTGATTTTTCAGGCAATTTGCAAGAGGAGTATTTTGTGAAACTGCAATGGAAATAGTTTTTTCGCCTTTACAGGTCACCTGACATACATAAAGGTCACATGATCATTCTTAAATGTACTATAACAGGGGTGCCCAAACTCAGTCCTGGAGAGCAGGTATCCTGCAGATTTTATCTCCAACCCTAATTAAACGCACCTGAACCAGCTAATCAAGGTCTTAATAGGCATGCTAGAAACCTCCAGGCAGGTGTGTTGAGGCAAGCTGGAGCTAAACTCTGCAGGACGCCGGCCCTCCAGGACCAAGTTTGGGCACCCCTGTACTATAACCTCCAAGAAACACCTCATAGGTGGCCGCTTATGCCTACAGCGCAATACGGCTCCAACACAGCCACCGGAGCTGATCGAGAGCACTTCAATGCTGCTTCGCTAAAGGTACATGTCTACATCTCCTTTGATTAAAAATGATTGCAGTGGCTGCGCTATTTTGTAAACCAACCAATCTGTCGCCATGCCTTATAGTGAGAGGCAAAATTACTTTATTCATAAACATTGGTTAATGAAAACGCAACAATTTTTTATTGACATTTATAAATTTTGAAATAATAAGTTATGGAATGGAAAAACAGCTAACTATAACTATTTTACATTATGGTAGCTAATTTATCTGCATTCATTCGTTCAATCTATTGTATGTTATCTTACAATTCACATTGTACACATTAATAAATATTCGCCACCTCGCAAAATACTTTAATTGTCTTATGAGATCAGATTGGGACATCTTTAACGTTGAGTACAATGTTTTAAAACTATTTTTAACTTGTTTTCCTGAAAATTTACAGCTTCTTTCTCTTAAAACTTACATAACCTTTATTTACACCCTTCTATCTCACCCTGTACAGCAGGCCTCTGCCATGTGCCCTGTCATCCTCTTTATTAAACATTCAGACTTTTAAACAAACACCTCAGCACCTCCATCATGAGGCCACTCTGCTTAAGAGCCTTTTACTGTCTGTGCTCTCCTTGCTCATCTACGCTCCCTGTTCGCGTGCCAAACCTTTTCCAGAGCACCTCAAGCCCTCTGATCTGCCTGACAACAATCACGTCTGGAAATTATTTAACGTTTCAGTTCCCATGCACATCAGTTATGCTCACACAGCCAGAGGAAACACAGGCCTTACTGCTGCATTTGCGCTGAAAATGCCTTGGGGTTATGCAACTGTTGGCACAGCGCTTCGACAGACCTCTGTGAAAACACACAGTGTGGAGATAACGCTGGAACCTGTGAGAGTTAGGCTGCTGTAGAGCCACTGTAAACAAACCTCGGAAAGCCGCCAGCTCTGATCTGAGGGAGACGGAGCGCTGAGTGAATGACAGCTGTCAGGAACAGGGGCGTGTGGAGAGGTGTGTCTGAGAGGAACAGCGGTGTACGGCGGATGTTTACTTGAGGGAACCAACCAGATTATCCTCTCAGCAGGTGAAAGTCTCAGAGCGCCGGCTCATTATCGCCGCTGATGCTATGAGGAAACGAGACATTGTGAGACTGTAGTTACTTGTTCATTTGCAAAGTGAAATACTCTTTGACTCCATTTACACCTCTTCTAGGTGAACGGGGGATTAAATACAGGTGTAAATGGGGTCCAAAATGCTTTACGACGGCATGACTCAAACCACAACTAAATTAAATTAAAAAAAAAAATGTGACCACATCACATTAGTAGTTTAATCAGTAGCAGAATCCCTTTAGAGGATTAGATCACTCCTGAATTAAAATTTAATAATAATTTACTCACTCCCATGTTATCCAAGATGCTCATATCTTTCATATAGTGGACTTCAATGGGAGCCAACAGGTTGAAGGTTCAAATTGCAGCTTCAAAGGGCTCTACAGGATTCCAGAGTCCTATCTAGTGAAATTATTGATAAATTGTGATGCGATCTGGGAAAACCTGTCGGATGTCACGCTGGGACATTTTCAGGAAATTTCGAAAAATAGGTTGAATGTCAATTTTTTTGGTCAAAATTAGGTTTTCATTAAATTATTATTCTATAACATAACATCTTGTCTATCATCTTTGAAAATATCTTGGCAAAATTCACTTGTTTAGTGCAGTAAAATTGCAATTTATTGCAGCAAGCAGAAATGACTCTGTCTTTTCTCTAATGTTAAGAACGTGCTGCGGAGGTGCTTTCTCTAAACACCACAAAAACAGTTAACCTATCAAAATAAACCACGTAACATATTTAATAAAGGTGAATCAATGCACATTTCCCACCAGCCCTGTGTATACTGCGGCACACAAAGAAATTATAAAAAAATATTTTTTTAATCGTGAAATGGCGGAGCGCAAGAGATCAATGCAGTCGGAAGAAGCTGCTCACTCAAATGATCTAACTTGCCTCAATCTGCTCAATCCAGGTGATGTCAGTGCCCTAAATTATGTTATAATGGACTATTTCACATCCAGAGATGAAGGATCGGATGATGAAGTTACAAAAGAGGAGGAGTCCGATGACAGTCTGCACGAACAGTTGTGCTGCGCTCGCATTTCTACATGTAAACTATAACTATAAAGCACAATATTCATGCTATTTAAACATACAAGGGATGATCAAAAGTTCAGAGACTATACCCATGATAAACAATGGAAAACAGACGCTAGTCTGTTTGTGTAATAATGCAGTATAGCGCTCCTGACAGCTCTCCTTAAACCCGTAAAGTGAAAATAAAGCACATCTCACTTTAAATCCGTTTTTCTCAAAATTCAATTCCTGAAAATCATAGCACAGAATAAACACAGTTTTGGAAAGACCTTGAATGATATGCTTTGATGTGGTATCAAAATCTAAAAAAAGGTAAAATTTCACCATGTGTTGGGTTTTCCCAGTTCACATCACAATTTAGTACTTATATGCTCGTCTTGCACTAGCTCGACACACATTATGTAATCATGTTGGAAAGGATTTGTACACAATTCCTGGAAGCTGAAATCATCCCAGTTCTTGCATGGCCAGCATACTCACCGGACATATCACCCATTAAGCATGTTTGGGATGCTCTGGATCGGTGTATATGACAGCGTGTTCCAGTTCCTGCCAATATCCAGCAACTTCGCACAGCCATTGAAGAGGAGTGGACCAACATTCCACAGGCCACAATCAACAACCTAATCAACTCTATGTGAAGGAGATGTGTTGCACTGCGTGAGGCAAATGGTGGTCACACCAGATACTGACTGGTTTTCGGACCCCACCGGACCCCCCAATACAGTTAAACTGCACATTTTTGAGTGGCCTTTTATTGTGGCGAGCCTAAGGCACACCTGTGCAATAATCATGCTGTATAATCAGCATCTTGATATGCCACACCTGTGAGGTGGATGGATTATCTCTGCAAAAGAGAAGTGCTCAGTAACAGATTTGTGAACAATATTTGAGAAAAATAGGCTTTTTGTGTACATAGAAAAAGTCTTAGATCTTTGAGTTCAGCTCATGAAAAATGGGGGCAAATACAAAAGTGTTGCTTTTATAATTTTGTTCAGTGTTTTTTCAGATACATGTTCATACCAGGTGTATACAGAGCCTCAGACTAAACAAAGTTACCCAACTGTTTCAGCAGATTATGTATTTTGGAGGTGTCTCAACAACTTTTTAAGTGAATCCAAACAGCTGCTCTGGAAAACTCCCACATTCTGGCAGAGCCGCTCTGACACTGGCAAAAACAATAACACAGTCAAGGCCGGCCACATTTGACTAGCAATTCCTCATAGGTTACATAAAGCTTCCACCATTGTCCTGTGTGGCCACAGCACTGTGCTCCTTATGCAGATGAAAGCTTGATCTTGCTCCAGTTTGATCCACCTGTGCTGTTATTATGACGCAAAGATCATTTTGTCCCTGATCTCTTGGCACAGATACACCAGCAAAGCATTTAAGCCCTGAGGGGACAATCATCGCCCACGATAATGTTTGGGATGAAGCTGGCTGTGAAGATTCGGGCACGGTGACAAGACTGTGGTTAGCATTACATACAGTACATTATAAACCCGATTACATAAACCATGTGCCCTCTGGGAAAGTTGATAAAACATTGATGGAGAAAAATTAAAAGGCTGTTTTTAGCTACTTATTAATGAATCTCTGCTTTTCATGCAATCACACATAATATATGAGAGATATCTTTTCTCTTTGACTGATCCCATGTGTTAATATATTCACAGAGCTTTGAAATCTAAAAATAGCATGCATGCAACAACGAGTTGAATGGCTAACAGCTTATGCAAAGTGTGTTAGATTTTGGCACACTCTTTGAATACGCTAACAAAAGCACACTCACAACTGAGCTATTTTGAGATTTGAAAGTTCTGCCTCTACGTCACAACACCATATGGGAAAAAGCCAGAGTAAAATTTCCCCAATTTTAATGTCATATTGGCTTTGTCTGTCCATCCCATCATCTTTTGTTCGTTTTCCTGTGCGCCAACTGTTATCTTTGCCCTTTCCTGCTCGCTCATATTCCATCCTCATACCTTTTCCTCTGCCATCATTTGCACACATCCATCTGCTAATTTACTTCCAGTGCTTTCCATTTTCCCTTAGGCCTTGTTTACATCTAATATGAAAATCTATTGCATGTGACCTGATCGCAATTGATCACGTCATGGATCAAATAACATAAGTTTATAAGAAATCTGTAAGTTGTTTCGAATGTTTTTGCATTTATTTGATTAAAAGTACTGTAAAAACTGTATATTTTTATAATTTATAATAACTGTTTTCTATTTGAATATATTTTAAAATGTAATTTATTCCTTTGATGCAAAGCTGTATTTTCAGCACCATTACTCCAGTCTTCAGTGTCACATGACACTTCAGAAATCATTCTAATATGCTAATTTGCAAGAAACATTAGCAAATAATAATAATGCATTTTTAGGTGAAAAGCCATTAAAGGTTAGGTCTAAACAAAGTTTTGGTTTCTTAAATGCTTTCCAGACACCTTCTTTCTTGCTCACTTAATTTTTTACATCCTCTAAAGGTCTTGTTGATATGAAGTTAATTGGCCTGAGGGTGGGGGAACAATAGCAGGACAAAGGTTTGCTTCCCCCTGTTCAAAGCACACCGCAGGGGGAGGATGTTGCCAGGGGGGCTTTGTGTGGTGCCAAAGCCGACGGTCAATAGTTTAATTTGTGATGGATGACCAACGGAGTGGCTGCTCAGTGTGAGCCTATTGCTCATGCATTAGCAAAAAGGCTAGGACTCTTTTCAAATAGTGATTTTACTGTTGTAAATGACTCTTCAGGGCAAAGTACAATAAAAAACAACAGTAAGAACAAAAGGAGAGCACAACTGATTTGCAGAGCTTCATTTGTAAGGCGTACAAAAACACTTTAAGCTAAATCTGTTTAGCATTAACTACAACTTCTGAAAGACTGCTCAGCTCTTGCTCCCTGATATTCTCCGTCTGGCTGTGATCAGTGAACTATTAGTTCTTCAGTCTCTTTTGGACCAGAAGAGATCGCTGGACTCGGCTTACACCACAAACACTTGTGGTTGTGTAACCAAACATCTGCGGTTCCAGTAAAAGCATAAAAGACAGTGAAAAAATGGATGGAGGGAGGGAGCTTCAGATCCGTCAGTTCCCCGTCTGTCGTTCACGTTCGACGTTGTGTCGAAGTGACGACTAGGGGTCGCTCTTGAGAGCCCGAATACCTCTGACAGCTTTGAGAAAAGGCCAATGAGAATTGGTATGCAGTATTTGCATAGCCCGCTCCGCCCCGGAGATCCGGGCATAAGAGGGGGGGGCTAGGCAACACTCATTGTTCTGTTTCTTCGGAGCCGAATGCAGCGTCTCTTCATTGAGAAGCAGCGTTACTCACCTCTCTCGTCGTTGGATCTACGGCACGGGCAGCGGTCTCTTCCTTCTCGAACGCAGTAGCAGTGAGAGTCCCCTGGGTGCTTCGACGGCGAATCTTGAAGAGCAGATTTCCTCTTAATAAAATCTAAAGAGCAAATTTCTCTAAAAGAGTGCAGACACGGTGGGTTTGTGTGTTTACTATGCCTTTCCTTCCGTGTCCTTCTGGTTGCGGCTTCTTTCTCTCCCAAAACGATCGGCACGAGCTCTGTCTTCAATGTTTGGGTCGTGACCATGCTGAAGCAGCGTTCGGCGAGGGCGGATGTCCTGCTTGCGAGGACATGCCCCTCAGCACACTTCGTTCGCGAGTCGCGTTCTTTACTAAAAGACCGCGGCTCGCATCAACCGCTACCGCGGCTCGTCCTTCTACTTCCGGGTACGAGGCTGCCGCGGCGCGTGTTGATGAAGAGCGAGAGAGCGCGAGCGTTTCGCCGGGTAATTCCCCGCGTCCCTCGCGCTCTGTGTGTCTGCCGGTCGAGCTTTCGGATGACTTTGAAAACTCGTCTCAGTACGGGTTGGATTGGTTATTCGGGGCTCCTGCGGGGGAGGAAGAAGTGTCTGCAGCATCGGAGAGTGGGCAGCCATCTGAAGCAGACGCGCTATCTGAGGCACCCGCTGCGGGGGCGGGTTCTCAGTCAGTAGCAGACGCGGAAATGGCGGCCATGCTCGAACGGGCGGCCAAAGCAATCGGGATTGAGTGGAAGTCTCCGCCCCATCCTGAGCGCTCACGGCTGGATGATTGGTATCTGGGTAACGACCGTGGTTCTCGGCCACGTTCTACCCCAGTTCCTTTCTTCCCGGAAGTGCATGAGGAACTGACTAAGTCGTGGAAGGCTCCTTTTTCAGCCAGAACGCGTCTTAGCGGTTCTTCCTCTCTCACCACCCTCGATGGAGGTCCAGCGAAGGGGTATACGGAGGTTCCTGCCGTGGAGCGTGCGATCGCGGTGCATCTTTGCCCGCAGACCGCCGCCACCTGGCGGGACCGCCCAAAACTCCCGTCCAGGGCATGTAAGGCTTCTTCCGCTCTCGTGGGGAAGGCTTATGCTGCTTCTGGACAAGCTGCGTCCGCCCTTCACGCTATGGCCGTCCTGCAGGTCTATCAGGCCAAGGTTCTTAGCGAGTTGCACGAGGGTGTTCCCAAACCAGAGCTTTTGCAGGATCTGCGCTCGGCGACTGACTATGCTCTACGAGCTACGAAGGTCACGGCGCAGGCTCTGGGGAGGGCGATGTCCACTATGGTGGTCCAGGAGCGCCACCTTTGGCTGAATCTGGCGGAAATGAAGGACGCTGAGAAGGTTCGCTTTCTTGACGCCCCCATTTCTCAGGCTGGTCTCTTTGGCGACACTGTCGAGGAATTTGCACAGCAGTTCTCCGCAGTGAAGAAACAGACGGAGGCTATCAAACACATCTTGCCTCGTCGGGCGCCGCCCCCCGGGCCCGCACCCCCGAGGCAGCAGCCTCCGCCTGTTTCACGCCGAGGACGACCGCCTTCCAGACCGGCTCAGGGCCCGCCACAGGCTGGTCCTGCACCTAAACCAGCCTTGCGGTCGAGCTCTCGCAAGAAGGTGGCGCCGTTAGCTCAGTCTCAGGCCGCTAAGAACCCTCGTCAGGCTTCGAAGCGTTCCTGAAACGAGCAGCCCGGAGGAGAGAGATCTGCTGACCTGTCTGGATCCACACTCGGCGAGGGGACGAGTGTGGGTTTCGGCTCCACCCCGGCTGTCTGCCTCTCGGCAGACGGCCACCACATGGTCAATAAAAGAGCAATTTTCTTCTCTGGGCGAAAAAATCTATGTGACTGCGTCCCTCCGGGGTACCCAGCCACTAAAACATGTCAAAGCATGCTCAACCGCAGGGCCTGCGCTTCGGCATGCTTTGACGAATCAAGTGCATCCATCAGTCGATCCCCTGAGCTCAGGCGATCTTCTGATGGATCCTTGTCTGTCGGTTCCGATGGTCGATCCTCCCATGGCTGGGTCCCTCCGGGGTACCCAGCCACCAAAACACATCAAAGCATGCTCAACCGCAAAACTTGCGCTTCTGCATACTTTGACAGAGAAACAAGCGCATCCGTCAGTCGATCCCCTGAGCTCAGGCGATCTTCTCACGGATCCTTGTATGTCGGTTATGGCGATCAAAGCACCTTGTGTCCTCCGGGACAGCACGCCCCCGAACAAAGGGCTTTCACCACAACTCAGTCACACCGTACCCACCCGAGGTACGTCGGTGGTCCCCCTGAGACCGTTGGCAGAGAGTTTTACAGCTTGGCTCGAGATACCCAACCTCTCTCGCTGGCTTCTCAGAACCATCCGACTCGGCTATGCTATCCAATTCGCACGCAACCCGCCCAAGTTCAGCGGCATCTTCTCTACCGCGGTTCGGGACGAGAATGCTGCGGTTCTTCGGGCGGAGATCGCGACCCTTCTGGTGAAGGACGCGATAGAGCCGGTCCCCTCGGCCGACATGAAGAAA
The DNA here is from genome assembly GCA_033026305.1 of Cirrhinus molitorella. Classification (NCBI taxonomy): domain Eukaryota; kingdom Metazoa; phylum Chordata; class Actinopteri; order Cypriniformes; family Cyprinidae; genus Cirrhinus; species Cirrhinus molitorella. The sequence continues at coordinate 11,079,370 of CM065131.1, forward strand.
GGGTTCTACAGCCCCTACTTCATTGTACCCAAGAAAGGTGGCGGTTTAAGACCAATCCTGGATCTGAGGATTCTGAATCGGGCCCTTCACAAGCTCCCCTTCAGAATGCTAACGCTCAAACGCATTCTCACGTGCATCAGATTCCAGGATTGGTTTGTGGCGATAGACCTGAAAGACGCGTACTTTCATGTCTCGATTCTTCCAAGACACAGGCCCTTCCTGCGGTTTGCCTTCGAAGGTCGAGCATTTCAGTACAAAGTCCTTCCATTTGGGCTCTCCCTGTCTCCCCGCGTCTTTACGAAAGTCGCAGAGGCAGCCCTTGCCCCTCTCCGGAGAGGGGCATCCGCATTCTCAATTACCTCGACGACTGGCTGGTCATAGCACACTCTCAGGAGTTGGTATGCAAACACAGGGATGTGGTTCTCAACCATCTGGCCCATCTGGGGTTTCGGGTCAACTGGGAAAAGAGCAAGCTCGCCCCGGTACGGAGCATCTCTTTTCTCGGTATACAACTAGACTCGGTTGCCATGAGTGCACGGCTCTCCCCGGAGCGTGCACAGTCAGTGCTGAGCTGCGTCCAGAAGCTCTCACGCAGCCCGACGGTCCCCCTCAAACAATTTCAGAGGCTCCTGGGTCACATGGCATCCGCAGCCGCCGTCACGCCGCTGGGCCTGATGCACATGAGACCGTTACAACACTGGCTGCGTTCCCGAGTCCCGAGATGGCCATGGCGCCAGGGTTCATACCGGGTGCACGTCACACCCGTATGTCTAAAAACCCTCGGTCCTTGGAAAGACATTTCGTTCCTACGGGCCGGGGTGCCCTTAGGACAAGTGTCCAGGCGCATTTTGGTTACGACAGATGCATCCAACACAGGCTGGGGCGCCGTATGCAATGGGCAAGCAGCTGCAGGGCTCTGGTCGGGCCCTCGGCTGCATTGGCATATCAATTGCCTCGAGCTGCTGACAGTGTTTTTGGCCCTGAAGAGGTTCCGACCTTTGGTTCAGGGCAAACACGTGCTGGTCCGCACAGACAGCACTGCGACTGTAGCCTACATCAATCACCAGGGCGGTGTACGCTCCTTTCGCATGTCACAGCTAGCCCGCCATCTCCTCCTTTGGTGTCGAAACAATGTCAAGTCTCTACGAGCCACCCACATACCGGGCGAACTCAATTGGGTAGCGAACGCGCTCTCCCGACAGACTTCGCTTCGGGGCGAGTGGAGACTTCACCCTCAGACGGTTCAGCTGATCAGGAGTCTTTTCGGTCAGGCCCAGGTCGACCTGTTTGCCTCGATAGAGAACACTCACTGCCAGTTGTGGTACGGTCTGTCCGAGGCGCCCCTCGGCACAGATGCACTGGCACACAGCTGGCCTCAGGGCCTCCTCAAGTATGCGTTTCCACCAGTGAGCCTAATTGCACAGACCCTGTGCAAAGTCAGGGAGGACAGAGAACAGATCCTGCTGGTGGCCCCCTACTGGCCCAACAGGGTTTGGTTCTCAGAGCTGGTGCTCCTCTCCCCCGTTCCTCCCTGGCGCATTCCCCTGAGGAAGGACCTCCTTTCACAGGGGAAGGGCACGATATGGCACCCGCGCCCAGATCTCTGGAACCTCCACGTATGGTCCCTGGACGCGACCAGGAGGATTTCAGAGATCTCCCACTGGCAGTGGTAAACACTCTGTTGCAGTCGAGAGCTCCTTCCACGAGGCGGCTGTACGACCTCAGATGGCGCAAATTCACAAACTGGTGTTCCTCCCGGGGGGAGAACCCACGGAGATGTGGCATCCGAACGGTGCTTTCCTTCCTCCAAGGAGGACTGGATAGACACCTTTCTGCTTCAACACTTAAGGTCCAGGTAGCCGCTATTGCCGCTAACCACGACCTGGTGGAAGGTAGATCGGTTGGGAAGCACAATTTGGTTATACGATTCCTTAAAGGTGCACGCAGGCTGAACCCCGTCAGACCGCGCCTTGTCCCCTCTTGGGATCTGTCTGTGGTCCTCCGGGGCCTACAGTCAGATCCCTTTGAGCCGCTCCAGTCAGTCGAACTCAGTGCTCTCTCCCAAAAGACGGCTCTCCTGACTGCGCTCACATCGATCAAAAGAGTGGGAGACCTCCAAGCCCTCTCCGTCAGTGACTCGTGCCTCGAATTCGGGCCGGCTAACTCTCACGTTATCCTGAGACCCCGGCCCGGTTATGTGCCCAAAGTGCCCACCACTCCCTTCAGGGACCAGGTGGTCACTCTGCAAGCTATCCCTTCTCAGGAAGGCGACCCCAACCTCTCCTTGTTATGCCCAGTCCGTGCCCTGAGCATTTACTTGGAACGTACTGAAAGCTTCAGACGGTCGAGTCAGCTCTTTGTCTGTTTTGGAGGACAGCAGAAGGGGAAAGCTGTCTCCAAACAAAGAATTTCCCACTGGATTGTGGATGCGATTCGTTTGGCCTACCAGGCCACAGGGGTGCCCTGCCCGCTGGGGGTGCACGCCCACTCCACCAGGGGCGTCGCAGCGTCGGTTGCGCTGGCGAACGGGATCTCTTTAACAGACATTTGCAGAGCTGCAGGTTGGGCTACACCTAACACGTTTGCCAGGTTCTACAATCTGCGTGTAGAACCAGTCTCTTCGGGAGTCCTGAACGCAAGCCCAGTAACTCCTGAAGCTGACACGGTGTAGAAGCTTGCTGAAGCGTCGTTCCCCACGGGTGATGACGCTTCCCCAGTTCAGTAAGTTTCCTGGCGTGAACCCTGAACGACAATTTCCATCATGTTGCACCCGCAACGTAGCTATGTTCAGCGGAGGAACTAGCTATCAGAATCTAATATGAGGTTAGGTTGCCTCTTGTGAACTCTCATATTAGGTTGGTGCCCCACATGTAGTGGCTCCTAATGCGGCCCCATGTGTGTATCTCCACCTATACTCCCAGAGATGCGGTGTTTCCCTTAAGACAAAACTTGTCTCCGACCCTGAGCTCAGCAGTCTCTCCTCATGCGGAGCCTGCCTCAGGATCGTCCCCTTATTGTGCTCCCCTAGTGCGAGCCCTCAAGTGTATTCTCCACACAAATACCTCCCTCCGGGCAGGGTGTGGTCTCCGTAGTGCCCATCCCCCCCCGGGGAGGACGGACACTGGCCCAATGTTCTCCAAGATGTTCAACCAAAGGTGAGGAAAGGCTGGCTGAAGCTCTTGGGCATTGGAAGGTCACGTAGAGGTGAGTGACATTTATCTAACACGCAAGACCTGTTAATATTTGCACTCCATGCACTCGTGACGCGGTCCGCTGGTTGTGGCGTTTTCAACTGGGACCCCTAGTCGTCACTTCGACACAACGTCGAACGTGAACGACAGACGGGGAACGTCTTGGTTACGTATGGTAACCCTCGTTCCCTGATGGAGGGAACGGAGACGTTGTGTCCCCCTTGCCACAACCTCGGACCGCCTCTGAGTGTAGCCGGGTGCTTCGGCTCCTCAGATCAGAACAATGAGTGTTGCCTAGCCCCCCCCTCTTATGCCCGGATCTCCGGGGCGGAGCGGGCTATGCAAATACTGCATACCAATTCTCATTGGCCTTTTCTCAAAGCTGTCAGAGGTATTCGGGCTCTCAAGAGCGACCCCTAGTCGTCACTTCGACACAACGTCTCCGTTCCCTCCATCAGGGAACGAGGGTTACCATACGTAACCAAGACGTTTTTTTTCACCTTTTAGGGTGAAGAAGGGCTGTAATTTTATGCTTTTACCCAGCAGTCTTTGAGGTGCTAACTCAGTGCCAAAAAGACAGGTGACAGGTAGTCTGAGCCTCAGACGATACGACCGGTGGACTGCAGACAGTCTGTTTGCTGATGTCTGATGCATATTGCATCCATTGGTAAAGACAGCCACAGAATTATTCAACTTTTTTATGTCAGCCAGTTATTGTGATATAGTCCATTTTAGACAAATCCAGTCCTAACATCACATAAAAACAAAACAAACTATGGTTGCTCACTTTACATCCAAAAGTCAACCCCAAAATGTCAGTGTTTTTGTTTGTCTATACAACGAAAGTAAATAGGGTCCAAAAACCCTTTTTAAATTCCAGGTTTGGAATTTTCTGAATATTGTTTTTGGGTCAGCTGTCCCTTTAAGAACCCTTTAAACTCATGCATAAACAAAATAATGCACAAATATTTTAAAAACGATAACACAGTATTGCTAGAGTACATGGTGTGACCGTTACGCTTTCTAACCCAGATTTAAGTGAGGCACTATCACCACAACCCCAGAATTGCTTCCATTTAAACATCAGCTGCTCTGCTGCAAGTCAGTAAGAATATAGAGGCCAGAGCAGTACTATTCATGAGAATCTTAACAAGTCCTACTAAAAATTCAGGCCTAATCCCTTGTTGTACTGTCATAAATGGGATGCGTTCTCTTGATCCTGCTCTTCTGCCTGAGGCCTAACAATTATGCCAGTTCCATCACTGAAGTACAACCTGATGCTAAACATGAGAAAATGCTTTGTTACACAGAAATAGATGATATGGAACCATATTTGACAAATACTGCATTAATCATTGATTTCTCATTTTTTGTAGCCTGTGTGATGCAAAATCCAAGGAGTTTTATTGGCGTGGTTATAAAGTTGTAGATGAAAGCACAGACACCCTCATCTCCCCATGGTGATAAGATCATGTCTGTCATCAGTCATTCCCATCTGAGCAGCACAACCTCCCCCAGCTGCACTAGGAACACTGGAGGAGGTCTAGGAGTGTGTTGAACTAGCAGAAGAGGAGTGTGTTAGTGAAGGAGACAGACAGTGCAAGCACATACACAAGTAACATGTAAAGGTTCAGATAATGTGATTGTAAATGCCCCAAAGTCACTGTTAGGGATCTTTCTGATTTAATCTACCATTATGTAAGTGTCACACACCCAATTCCCAAAACTTTGAAGAGGACTGGACCACAACCACAAAGTCACACAATATAACTGACAATTGTTCAAAAAAACCAAGAGACAGGCCAAAACAAACAAAAAGATAGGCAGGCTGAAATAAAACATTAAGAGATAAAAACAAAATACATACATATGCCAAAACAAAACACTGAGATAAACTGAAACAAAACAAAACCCAGAGAGAGACAAAAACAAAATACATAGACAGGCTGAAACAAAACACAAAGACAGCCCGAAACAAAACACAGAAAGGGACAAAAACAAAACGGAGGCAGGCCGAAAAAAAAAAAAAGAGAAACAAAACTAAACAGGCCAGAAAGAAGCAAAAACAAAATACGTAGACAAGTTAAAACAAAACAAAGAAAGAGACAAAAACCAAATACATAGACAGCCTGAAAAAAAAACTAAACACAGAAACAGCCTGAAAAAAAAACACAGAAAGACAAAAACAAAATACATAGAAAGACCGAAACAAAACAAAACAAACCACAACACAGAGGCAGGCCAAAAAAAAAAAAAAAAAGAGACAAAAACAAAATACATAGGCAGGCCAAAACAAAACACAGACACAGGCTGAAACAAAACACAGAAAGAGACAAAATACTTAGACAGGCGGAAACAAAATACAGGAAAACACAAAAACTAAATATGTAGACAGGCTGAAACAAAACTAAACAAAACACAGAGACAGGCAGAAATAAAACAAAACAAAGAGACAGGCCGAAACAAAACAAAGAAAGAGACACAAATAATTAAATAAATAAACAAAACACAGAAAAAGAAAACAAAATAGGTAGACAGGCCGAAACAAAACAAAACACAGAAAGAGACAAAATATGTAGACAGGCCGAAACAAAATACAGAAAGATACAAAAACTTTGTTTTGTTACAAAAAAAAACACAGAGACAGGCTGAAACAAAACACAGAAAGAGACAAAATATGTAGACAGGCTGACACAAAACTAAACAAAACACAGAGACAGGCAGAAACAAAACACAGAAAGACAAAAACACAATATGTAGAAAGACCGAAACAAAACAAAACAAAACACAACACAGAGACAGGCCAAAACAAAACACAAAAAGAGACAAAAACAAATTATGTAGACAGGCCGAAACAAAACACAGAAAGACAAAAACAAAATATGTAGAAAGACCGAAACAAAACAAAACACAACACAAAAAGAGACAAAAACAAATTATGTAGACAGGCTGAAACAAAACAGAGGCAGGCCAAAACAAAACACAAAAAGAGACAAAAAAAATAAAATAAAATACATACAGTAGGTAGGCCGAAACAAAACACAGAGACAAGCAGAAACAAAACACAGCAAGAGACAAAAACTAAATACTTAAACCAAAACAAAATAAAACAAAACACAGAGACAAAATGAATCACAGGAAGATACAAACTCCAAAAAACATAGACAGGCCAAAAACACAGAGACAGCCCAAAACAAAAACAATAGACAGGTTGAAACAAAACAATAGACAAAACACACAGACAGGCCGAAACAAAACACAGAAAGAGACAAAAACAAAATACAAGCTAAAACAAAACAAAACAAAACAAAACAAAACACAGACACAAATGAAAACAAAGCACAAAGACAGGACAAAATAACAAAACTAAATGAAACAAATCACAGAAAGTGACAAACTCCAAAAAACAGAGAGGCAGAAACAAAAAACACAGACAGAGGCCAAAACAAAACACAGAGACAAATGAAAACAAAGCACAAACACAGGTCAACACAGTGACAGACCAAAAAAAAAAATCTAAAGTTAGATTGAACACATCAAAAGTAGAACTATTGTGCTGTAAGTGACTCTATAGGCCGGCTCTCCCAGTGTGTTTTCAGGTGGAGAGACGTTTGATGTCTTCACTGACTAGCCATATCAATGCAGTGGCAACCAGTAATGACTTTGTTGAAGCAATGCCGCCTCCTGTCCAAAGGTCTGTTGATAACTAAACATAGACAGTGAATGACTTTGACACACAGACATACAAAACATAGACTCCCTGTATGACGTAATAAAGCCTTATGACATTTATAAAGACAAGAACATAAAACTAGAATTTAACTTAAATTAGCTTGCTCTCAAAACCTGCTAGATTTGACCTGAAGGCTTACATCTCAATTTACAGCTCCACCCATTTTGGATCTAAACCATCCCAAGGCTGATTTTTCAGCTGGAGTTTCCCATTTCTTTCTCTATCTCGAGCTAACAGAGTCATCTTTGGCTTTGTATGCTAAACCACCTCTTCAAAACATGTGCTCTTCAGCTCCAAAGTGCAGATTAGCAGCTGCTGCCTAAAGGGGAACCGGGCCTGTTTAAACCCAGAGCGGGAGTCAGCGCAGCCGCATGAACTCAGCACCTCCGCATGATGAGCCAAAACTCAATCAGGGTGAATCCTTTTTAAGCCATCCCAAGAATGCAAGTAGACACCTAAAATAATCGCAGTAAAAATACCTCATCAACATAGCCACAGATGTAAAAACATAGCTATATTTAAACCCTATGCAAGCACTTCACACCTCATGGTATGTGTATGTGTCAATGGTTATCCATCAGTGTGCAATTTTGTGTGTTAACTCAGATCAGACTTTCTAAAATTAATTTATCAAGTGAAATATAGCACTTGAGGATTTCGTTCAAGCCTGGGGGTTGGAGTATGACCCAGTAAAGAGACGATGAAGTTTCTTACGTCTACAAGGTAGCAGCTGTATGTTTTAGGCCTGCATCTGTTCCTGCCTTCACCACCTCGCTGAAAATTGGTCTTTAATTAACTTCATACTTAAAATATCTCCTTTGCATTATTTAGCTCTCTTCCTCACACACACACACTAAAAGACTCTTCGGCTCTTTTTAGTATAATACAAAATAGAAATTTACAGAAGCTCACAGTTCAATTCTAAAATTAATATGAAGAAAGCTGATTCAATTTTGAATATCATATTTTAACTGATTTGTTTAACATAAGGAAGAAAAGATAAAAATGTCCAAAATTCAAAACAAGTTAAAAGCTCTGTCTATAACATATGTGGCATGATGTTAAGAATTAAAAAATTGAGAAAAATAATGAAGAAAAAAATGTAACACATCAACAAGCATCAACATCAGTTCAAGCTCAGCAATCATGTCTATAGCCAGCTATGAGGTCACCAAGGACCTCTGTAAATTTATCATATTCAAAATTAAAATTTGTTCTCTAAATGACTAATTAGCTGTTTAAAACTCCTCATATGACTGTCTGCATGTATAAATAAGTTCAGACGGTTTGAAAGAATGTTTAGCGTCTGTGGTGTGAAAATGATCGTTGCAAGACACTGGCAAAGTGAACGAGGCTTGAGAGAGTTGTGAGTGAGGGTGTGAAAGGGTTGCCAGGTTTTCACAGCAAAACTAGCCCAATCGTGTTTCGGGGAGTCCCCCAGTAAAAATTGCGTTCCTGAGGTTAAAGTACATGTTTCTTGGCAGTTACATTACGTGATGAAGTCTAGTAAGTACGCATTTAGAGTGCGTTCTTTCACTGCATTATTCTGTCTGTTAAAATGCTTTTAGAATGATCACATAATTCAAGATATGGAGGCAAAAATGTATTTATTTATATCATTTCATACAGTTAATCGATATGTGACGAAGTGTGCCATTTTTTCCTTCAAAAATTAGCACGACTACGAATGCGATATTGATTTTATACAACAGTTCAATAAACAAGTAGTTAATATTAAAATACTTAGTTTTGTTGTTTTTGTTCCATTTTGCCAATAAAAATCATTTCAGCCACAGTACTGTGTTGTGTCTCTGAGCATTCCTGAATGAATCAACTGTTTGAATGATTTAGTTCAATCACAATGACTCACTTATTAACAAAACGGCCACTTACTGGCCATTTTAATTTCACATTCAAAGTCTCTTTTTACTTTTAAAATAATTTTAAATAAATAAATATAAAAATATGTAAATGCATCTAAATGCCACTTCATATGCAACTTCTGCAAAGGTGAATGTTGTTGATGCTGATTTAATTTGTTCGGTAACAGCCTAAATGTAACATTAATTGTAACATTAATTGACTGATTAAATGTCAGAATTTGAGTCAAAGGATGATGCACAATTTTAGAAAAAATGGCTTTATAAAGGTAAAAATGCCTATAAAAGGTAAAAATCAATTTAAAGGTATCGAAAAGGTCTAATTTCTATCACTGCTGTCAACCGACCACACAAAATATGAAGAACATCAAAAACTTTAGGAGTCAGCATGGTCTTAACCATAGTCCTTATGCACAATAACACACAGCAAAATATCATCTAATTGTCGTAATCTCAGAAAATATCGAGATATTGTTATTATTTTTTTAATCAATATTGCACACCCCTACCCGCAGGAATCAAAAAAGTGCAGTAACAGTGTTAAAGTAGCCCAATTTTACAGGAAAACTGCAAACTTGGCAACACCTGGCACGGATGCAGTCTCCATGTTGCCAGATCAAGCTATTATAAGCGTCCTTGGACTTTTCCTTTTCAATTTAATTTGACACTTTAGAAAGTTAATAAATTGGCAAGATCCAGTTTAGGATTAGCAATATCTTTATCATATCTTATTTACAAAATATGTGAATGAATTTTGGTTCGTTTTTATTTATTTTTTTGTTTTATTTGTTTTCCTTCAATATCTGGTAACACTGCTATGATCGCCAGTAATTAAACTGCCAGCAAACAGGTTATTGCTGACAGGATACCACATTCGGCAAGGCAAACATGAAAAACTTCATAACGTTATTAGTCAGAAACGTTATCGACGCTATCAAAAACAGTAGCATTTAACATTAGTACACATATCTGAAGAACAAAAACTACAGAAATATGCAAACACTAACCATAAAGAAGTCTATGCTATTTCATTCAGTATAGGAGTTACATTTTCACAAAATCATGCTAAAAACATTCGTAAGCGCACTAGACAAATGACCTAACCTATAGTATTTTTCAACCTAATCTCATGACGAAAACTTAACTGTGGGAACTTTCCCGCAAGACACAAAATACGTACCGCCATGCTGTATTATTGGTTTTTCGGTCTCTCAACTTTCAGCTCTTTCATCTAGAGTCATGTTTTCCATTGGATTTGTACCCATAGATTCAGTCCAGTTCCACCCCGACTAAGCTACCAAACAAGCTTGTTATGTCTGGAAATTGAAACAATTTTTATATAGTACCTATAGATTTAAAGATGTCTAAATTGTGTTTTAGTAGTTTTATTGGCTTTACATGGACATTGCAGTTATTCAAGGGTTATTAAGCTTTTTACATCCCTATAGTCTCATGTGAACATGTATAATGTTTATGGGTTGATTTTTTTTTTAAAACATTTTATTTTGGTGCAAGGATTGCCCCATAGACTTCCACTGTAAATTCATATTTTTAAGCACAAATTGAGGCATGAGTCAAAATAATTTTCTGTGGTCACAGAGGCTGTCAATAGAGCTTAACTTGTGTGCAACCCATAACATTCCTGTAACCGTTAACAGTTTTATGGTTTCTGAAAGACCAGCGTTTAGCATTCACTGGAAATCCAAGTTGTGTGTTTCTATGGATGTTTTGTTCATAGTGTCTACATACAAAATCCCCAAGGCTTATGCATTTCTCAAATTCCTTAGGTTCTGTACATTTCTCACATGATTTTTGGCAGCAACCGAACAATGATATGATACCACAAACAGAGCTCACTGAATGGTCTTAATTTAGATTGAGCACTTTCGGGTTTATCTTTAACCACGCAATCACAAAATCCCTCAGTGTTTCCAAGAACGCTCCCAGCATACCCCATTCACAGTTATCAGCTGCATCTCATTAAAAGAGGTTTTTCTGAAATCTGCATCACAAATCTGTTATCCACATGGTCTAATCTCCATTAAAACAGCAACACCACACACTGAGTATTTTGCAAGAGCCTGTACTGTTGCAGTCATTAATTAAAAAAATAAAAAAGAAAAAAAATTTGAGAATCAGTTGCAAAAAGAAAAATAAAAAGGAGAAAATTGTATTAGCTAGTTAGTGTTATTAAATTAGACTAAAAAACTAAATTAGTGCTGTCAAATCGATTAATCGTGATTAATCGCATCCAAAATAAACAATTGTTTTTACATGTGTGTGTACTGTATATATTTATATGTATATATAAATACACATACATACACGTATACATTTAAGAAATAGGTCTGTATATGTAATACATATATATATATATATATATATATTCTATTAATCGCGATGAATCGCATCCAAAATACAAATTAATTTACATAATATCTGTATATAAAGAAACACATACATGCATATATTCAAGAAATATGTATGTGTATATATAAATATATCATGAATAATTTATATTACAATACATACAGTACACACACATACTATATAAACACTTTTATTTAATAAACTTTAATAAAAATTGTATTTACTTTTTATTTTTATAAAACCATGATTAATCAATTTGACAGCACTAATCTAATTTAAGATTTCTATTATATTATATTATAATAAATACAGTACACACACATATATTATGTAAACAAACTTTTATTTTGGATGCGATTAATTGTGATTAATCGCTCTAAAATCACTAATCTAAATTCCTTTTTATGCTATATCATTACCATTACTTTATCAGCAATTTCTATTTGGAACTAATTCATCATAGGCTTTATTAATCTAATCTATGAATTCATTAAATATTGCGTAAATTATCCACAAATAATACTTTTTCATTCAAAAACTGAGGCGCAAAAGCTCAGATCAATAAAGCAAATAACCAATCACTTCCAAAAAAAACTGAAAGAGAACTAGAGCTGACCAAAAAAGATTAAATCTAAGATTTGATGATAATATAGCATAACAAGAGATTTATGAGCTATAAAAAGATATTTTTAAAAGGCATTTTTCCATACAAGACAAGAAACAAAATTTTTCTCAAAATTGAGTAAATTACAGTAATTATAGTAAAATACTATAATTTTTTCAACAAAATAAATTACACTATATTAAATACACAATTATTGTTTTCATAATACAGTATTGAAAATGTATTTTTTCATTATGTTAATGAGAATTATACGTAATTATCTGTCTTAAATATCATAGAAATAATACCACGTTTAAAAAAAGGTATTTAAAAAAGTATTTCACTGCAAAATGTCCATTTCTCTCATGATTTAGGGCTAAAATAGTTATGTTCAAGTGTTCATGCACATATTCATGACCAGTTTGTGAGATTCACTCAATAACAACATTATTATTTTATCCTTTTATTTGTTCCTCTGCACTGTGAAGTGATATAGCCTTGTAAAACCCCTGCTAAAGACCCTCTCACATAAACACACATATAAGGGCAAAAACAGTATACGCTACAGAAGAGCTGGATGCACCAAGGCTCCTCCATAAATATCCCACATAAAAAAGGAATCCTTCATCTAAGGGCTATTAATGGCAGGCCTGCTGCACTAAGTTCCTCTTCCACGCCCGCTCCAAATCAGCAGCTCGTTAATCTTCAGATGAATACATCGCCCCGTTCTGTCCCCTCCGCCCGCGTCGCTCTAAGGGCCTTTTAGAGGAACGATACTCCATCATTTCGCTCAACTTTAATTTTGTCGCCTGGTTCTTCTCTATTTGTCCAATTAGATGATCACACATTTCAGAATCTGAAGCGCGAGGAGGAGTATTTGATTGTAATTTCCTAGACTCTGTGCTTTTCTTTCATTAACTTCAAATAAAAGAGCGTATTGCTCACGAATATTCAATATGCTTACATGCGTGCTGTTTACATCTACACTTTCCTTCACAGGTACACAAGAACTGAGAGACACACAGCATGACGATGTTTTTTTAGGCCACGTCGCATGCAAACACAAACTCACATACAAACAATCAAAGCGAGTTAATTCCATCACAGCCAATCTCAGCGTGATTACTGTCTCTCACATCACTATTTTCACAACTGTTTGATGAAGAAGGCGAAACACAGAGAGCAAGCGAGAGGAGATGACTGAAGATAATGCGCTGAAAAAACTAATTAAAGAAGAAGGCCGTGGCCCGTTATCAGTTATCACAGCCGAGCCTGAGTCACCCATTATAGATCAAACAGAAGTTGCAGCATTTCAGCTTTCTTGTGCTTGTACAAAGCGAGACGGATCAGGTGAACGCCGTTTGAAGTGGAATGAAATCCTACACGCCGGGTGGCAGATTGAACCCCAGACAAACCCCATTCCCAACCTCATTAGCTGTGATGCTTCGATTGGACACACATAGCAGATATAGTTCTGACAATGTGCGAATAACATAATGAGTTTCTGGGGGGTCGGATTATTAAAAGGAATTTTACAAAGCTGCTAAATGAGTAAATGCAATTTTCAATTCTGTGTTGAATGACAACGCAAGCACAATACCAATTATTTAAAAGAATATAAAAAGAAAACACTAATGTTGTGTTTTACTTTTTTTTTTGTGATATGTAAATATACAGTAAAGTGATATATAATGATTTTTTAGTAGACAAGAATTGTACAGCTGTACTGGAACATTTTAAAACCCTGTTAACATTTTTAATAGTAATACTTTTTGAAAATGTTTTGAAAGGACTTTTGCTTAACAAGTCTTCTTCAAAGATATAATAAAAGTAGTAATATTGTGAAATATTATTGCGGTTTAAAATAACTATTTTCTGTTTGAATATATTGTAAAATGTCATTTATTTCTGTGATTCAAAGCGTTATTACTTCAGTCTTCAGTGTCACATGATCCATCAGAAATCATTATAACATCCTGATTTGCTGCTCAAGAAACTATGGAAGCCATTGAATAAAAAAAATTAAAAAGGTAATGCGAGTTTTGCGAGAAAGTCAGAATTTTTTCAGAATTGTGAGATACAAACTGAAAACTGCGAGAAAAAAGTCTGAATTCCAAGAAAAAAGTCAAAATTGTGAGATATAAACTCGCAGTTGTGAAAAAGAAAGACTCATATGTTCTCAGAATTGCGAATTTATATCTCGCAGTTCTGACTTTTTTGTTCGTTTCTCTATTTTTTTCCCCTTGTAATTCTGACTTTTTTTTTTTTTTTTTTTAGAATTGTGAGATATAAAGTCAGAATTGCTAGAAAAAAGTCAGAATTGCTAAATATAAACTCACAATTCTGACTTTTCTGTGTGTATCTCACAATTCAGAATTTATTTTCTCAGAATTGTGAGATACAAACTGAAAAATGCGAGAAAAAAGAATTGTGAGATATATAGTCAAATTTGTGAGATATAAAGTCAGAATTGTGAAATATCAACTCAAAATTCTGAATTTTCTGTTTGTATCTCACAATTCTGAAGTTTTTTCTCAGAATTGTAAGATACAAACTGAAAATTGCAAGAAAAAAAGTCTGAATTGTGAGATATAAAGTCAAATTAAACTCGCAGTTCTGACTTTTTTGCTTGTATCTCACAATTCTTTCGCAATTGACTTTTTTCGTCACAATTCTGACTTTTTTTCTCAGAAACTTGCAATTGTGAAAAAAAAGACTGATATGTTCTCAGAATTGCGAGTTTATATCTTGCAGTTCTGACTTTTTTGTTTGTATCTCAAATTTTTTTTCCTTGCAATTCTGACTTTTTTCTCAGAATTGTGAGATATAAGTTCACAATTGCAAGAAAAAAGTCAGAATTGTGAAATATAAACTCACATTGCTGACTTTTTTGTGTATATCTCACAATTCTACATTTTTTTGTCACAATTCTGACTTTTTTGTCAGAATTGTGAAAATTGCAAGAAAAAAAGTCAGAATTGTGAGATACAAACTCGCAATTGCGAGTTATAAAGTACAGTTCTGAGGGGGAAAAAGACTGATATGTTCTCAGAATTGCGAGTTTGTATCTCACAATTCTGACTTTTTCCTTGCAATTCTGACTTTTTTTCTCAGGATTTTGAGATATAATTACACAATTGCAAGAAAGAAAGTGTGTATCTTGCAATTCTACATTTTTTGTCACAATTCTGACTTTTTTCCTCAGAATTGTGAAAACTGCGAGAAAAAAAAGTCAGAATTGTGAGATATAAAGTCAGAATTGCAAGATATAAAGTCAGAATTGCGAGAAAAAGTCAGAATTGTGAGATACAGAGAACTTGCAGTTCTGACTTTTTTGCTTGTATCTCACAATTGTTTTGCAATTGACTTTTTTGGTCACAATTCTGACTTTTTTCTCAGAACTGTGAGATAACAACTGATATGATCTCAGAACTGTGCAGTTCTGACTTTTTTGTTTGTATCTCAAAATTTTTTCCTTGCAATTCTGACTTTATTTCTCAGAATTGTGACTTTATTGCTGAGATTTGTAAGTTCATATAACGCAATACTGACTTTATAACTTGCATTTGTGAGTTTATATCACACAATTCTGAGAAAAAAAAACAGAATTGTGAGATGTAAACTCATAATTGCGAGAAAAGGGTTACCTTTTTTTATATAAATTTTTTATTCAGTGGTGGAAACATGCTTTCTTAAGAAACATTTCTTATAGTTGAAAAGAGAATGTGTCTTTGTAAGACATCTCAATTTTTTTTACATCTTTTTATAGAGTCTGATACCTACAAGCCCCCATAATCCACTGCTTGATCCACTGTCATCAGATATATAACTGTCCTATGTGTGTGATGACATTAAGGTAAGTCAAGATGACAGCAGAAATCTCTGTGTCCCAGTTTTACATGTCCTTTGTTTGACCTACGAACCTTCACCTTGTGAAATGCTGAATTATCTGAGGTGTCAGTGCGAAGGGTTGGGTGTAAAACGTGTTGGAGGAAAAACAAAGTCACGGGTGACAGTGCGGCCAATACTTTGACAACATTGGCAGTGTTTTTCTCCAGCAACCCACTGACCTGAATCACTGAATCCCTCTCCATTTGATGTGGAGATCTTTTCCCATCTCTTTCCAACAAGAATACATGAATATACAATCATCTCTGCAGCGTGGAAGACATTTTTAGGTTTCCACCAGAATGGACTTTAATTTATTTGTTATTATTATTATTATTTAAAAAAAAAAAAATAATAATGATAACAGAGCTTCTCAAATGAGAACATATTATCTAAGGATGTAGTTTTTCATTTGTTTTTCACATTATCAAAGACATGTCATCACATCTAAAACTTTTAAACAGCATGTTGTTAATTAAACTTTTAGAATTATTATATAATTCTCAATTTTACTCACTTTTGTGGCCAGCGGTTTAGACATTAATGGGTTATGGGTTTGTTTTATTTTGAGGGGACAGCAAATTTACACTGTTAATACTGTAAATACATATAAAAATCTAAAATAAATTAGTTAAAATAAATTAAGTGGGTAAATTAATCAATGAATATGCAAGTAAATAAATATAAAATAAAATAATAAAAAATAAAATAAATGCATATACAGGGAAATAAATATTAAATAACTGACAATTAGTATATACATATATTTCTGTCATGACAACTCTCAGAGGGATTGGCATGGCAATGACAATGTAAATGTATTTCGTCTTGGCGGAATATATAATATGTAAATATAAGTGAAGTAAAAAAAGGTAAATTAATGAATAAATAAACAAAAATAAGCAAGTTTAAATAAATAAATAAGATCCAAGACTGTATATATTCCCTTATACATTCACATATAGTACATTTTAACTCAGGACATACTATGTCAACTATCCCTGACCTCAAAGTCATTGTTTAGCCATTACAATACACACTGGGATTTTCTCAAAACAACTAGACTAAATTTATAATTAGCATCACAATTGCAGACAGTAGCATCAGAGTGTTTGTGTGTGCTCATCTGTTTGTATTTGTGTTTGGTCTTAGTCTGTGTTAAGTCTTATAACTGCTGTTGGGACACAATAGTCTATCAGGTGAGGGGAAGAACAGCTCGCTGAATGGAAGGAAGAGAGGCGTGGAGACAGGAAGCCCACCAGCCTGAGGAAACACACTTCAACATTATCCCTCTCCACACACACGGGCCTCTGTCTCGACACTCACTGTGAGAGAGAAAGAGACAGGAAACACAAATGCAGAGAAAGAGAGAGTAACATACAGTGAAAGAGCAAGATAAAGAAAGTCACTGAGTGTGAGAAAAAGAAATAATGTGCATGAGTGAAGAGAAGACTAAGTGTGTATATGCCTTGTAAAAAATCCTTCAAAAACTCTAAAGACTGTCAGCGTTTCCACAAAAATATTAAGCAGCACAACTGTTAATATTGATAATAGTAAGAAATGTTTAATTAATTCAGCATATTAGAATGATTTCTGAAGGATCATGTGACACTGAATGCTGGAGTAATGATGCTGAAAATTCAGCTTTTTAATCACAGAAATAAGTTACATTTTAAAATATATTTAAATAGAAAATCGTTATTTTAAGTTGTAAAAATATTTTACAGTATTACTTTTTTACTGTATGCAGCATTGGTGACCAAAAGAGACTTATCTTATATATTATTGTATAATATTTTTTAGATTTAAATTTAAATTATATAATTAATTTCTAATTTGAAAAAAAGAAAGAAAAAAATCTATAAATAAAATTATGAATTTAACAATGCACACATACTTGAATTTTGGACTTCAAGTTTTGAGTGTAACTAAATACATTTTTCCTGACAATTAATGACATGGAAATAATACAAAGTCTTGAAAATATTATTCAAAATCTAGTTAAAATCTGGTAATAGAAAATGGAAAAAATAAATAAATAAATAAATAAATAAATACAAACAAATAAACAAACAAATAAATGTCATGTGGTGTGACCTAATGAAAACATAATGACATTCATGAATTAAATCATAATATGAAGCCTTGGTAATCATAAGATATACTTCTTTCAAAAACATTAAAAGTCATAATTATTCAAAACTTACAGTATATTTCAAACTTATCTTTAAATGTATACTATATTATAAAAATCAAACTTACACTAATATACACACACACACACACACACACACACACACACACACACACACAAGCTACTAGAAATAAAGAAAGAAATAAGTAAATAAATATAAAATAAATTTCTTAAGTTAAATTAGTATATAAATATATAAGATATAATGAATATATGAATACGCAAGTAAATAAATATAAAATAAATTAATTAATATGAATTTGTATATAAATGTATAAATATAAGCAAGTCAATGAATGAAAACATTAGTAAATAAATATAAAATAGAATAAATAAAATAAAGCTAGAAGAAAACAATCAAACTAATAAATAAAAAAGTAAATAAATCTAAAATAAATGTATTAAAACAAATTAGTATATAAAGTTAAAGCTAGTAAATGCAAATAGCAAGTAAATAAAGATAAATGATTAAAATAAATAAAGCTAGAAGAAAACAAATAAACAAACAAACGTAAATTTGTATAAAATAAATTTCTTAAAATAGATTAGTATATAAATATATAACTAATAAATGAATGAATATGCAAATAAACAAATATAAAATAGACTTATCTGACATGATATCTTACTGCATAAGAATTTTGTAATTCTTATTATATATATATTATTATATATAATTCTCTGTGATATTCATGAATCAATCATTACGATATAAAGCCTTGGTAAGCATAAGATACTTCTTTCAAAAACATTAAAAAGTCATAATTATTCCAAATTTACGGTACATTTCAAACCTAATCTCTAAATGCATATTATATTAAAAAAATCCAAAATATTTTTAATTTATCTAGATTTTGAATCATATTCTCAAGCAGTCTTAGACGTCTGGACCCCACTGTATATACTGAAGGACATCAAATGATCTTTTCATTTAACAGTGCACATATTTAAATGCACTGTTTAATAATCTGCATTCAATAACCCAGTGTTTCTTTAATATTTACCTTCAGTAAGAACAGAAAGCCCATAATATTTGAACTTGCATAACACATTGCAGTCTGACATGTCTTTCCCCAAATGTACCCACTCACAGGCACTAAACTTCTACTTTCACATTCAATTTTGTGAGAGGAGACGCTGCATCCATATGCAGACAGACAGAAAACCCCTGCAGGTGCATTCGCGTTACACAACCATCCAGAATCAACGGAGGCCAGCACCAGCCTGTCATTTCCAAGGGCTTGCCTAGCTTATGTGTGTGTGTAAATGTGTGTGTGTGTGCCACTGACAAACCTTCCCTAGTGACAGTTATACATGAAAGCAATCTCTGTCCTTAAATTCAACTCATCAGTTCAACAGGTAACCCATTCACCTTTCAACCACCTTACTAAAATGATGAAGTTTCTGTTTTCAGGATGTTTTTGAGAAGGCTACGTAGGGGTTTCGCATCTGTTTGGTGCATGTTTATTAGGGTGTGTCTGAGTGGTGCGGGGAAACTGAGGGCTGTCAGATCGAGTGTGTGTCTGCAGCTGCTTGAAATGATGTTTGTGAGTGTGCGCACATGTGCATGAGTGTGTGTCGTATGCGTGAGTACAATAGACATGTCAGAGCAGTGAACGCCCGACAGACAGACACACTGTGATCTCAGTACACAGCCTTTTGTGAAGGTTACTTGGAAAACACAGGCAGGGTACAAATGAGGTTAATCTCAATGGGCAGAAGCTACCAGACCCTTGTACAAATATAGAGTCACGGCTAGGCAGAATACACCAAATCTAAGAGATGAATTAAATTATTTATTAAATATAGACACCATTTGGTGGTGATAATTAAATAGTGTCGACACATCTGTGTGTGTGTGTATATTTATTTTGTTGATACAACATTTTACTGCAAAACTCAAAATGTCTGACTCCCAAAAAGGCCAACATAGGAAAATAAGATATTGTTTGATTCAGCATGCTGTTTCGATTTTTGGCCAAACTGGTCAGAAGTTACAAGCAGAAATGTAAATATTTTATATCTTTTGACAAGTAGGTGGTGCTGTGCTGAAACTACTTATGTCCCCTCAGGTAATGCTTGTTATAACACATACCAAGTTTGGTCAGAATCCGCTAAAGATATAGCATCATGTGTTTTTTTGCACAAACATCGTCCAAATTCGCTAGCGCACTTCACAAAAATGCTTTGGTAAAGCTTTTGATAACATTTTGCCAGCACTGTCTGAAGATGATCTGAGACAATTTTGGTGAAAATTGGTCAAACTGGCCAAGACAAATTCAAAAAAGTTGATTTTTAAAAAAAATCAAAATTATGAAAAATCTTAATCATAGAAATGCTTTCAACTCAATACAAACCAAGAAACATGAGAGTTTAAATAAGAGATTCCAAATTTGCTGTGGTTAATGGCTGTCCTCTATCCATGTGCCAAATTTCATAACTTTCTCACAAGGGATTCTATAAGATTCATAAGCGCTGTGGAAATATAGCCTCATGTCTTTTTTTGCACAAACATCATCCAATTCACTAGCGTACTTTACAAAAATCAGTTTGGTATATCAAAAAGCTTTTGATAACTTTTTGCCAGCATTGTCTGAAGATGATCTGAGACAATTTTGGTGAAAATTGGACAAACTGTCTTAATGCTCAATTCCGATTTTCTGCTCAGATCTGATTTTTTGTTTGCCTGTTCACATTGTTTTTAAAAATGTGGCCCATATCCGATTCCTGTGTGAACTTGTCACTGGCCTGAACTGAAGTGCATGTGCACAGCGACAGATGTCACGTCAGTAGCGTAGCCAGAAAAGAGAATCCCCTCACTGACAGAATTTCATGTGAAATGTTTATGCCTTACTACCATCATTTTTTTGCATTCACGTCCTTTTTATGAGCCATTTTCCTAAGCTTTTCCTGCTCCTTAAGACAGCAATCTACAATAAAAAAAATGTAATGCTGCAATAGACAAATGATTTTTAATTTAATTTTCACTTTATCAGCAAAAAATCATAAGTTTAGGCTACATACAATTTGCACAATCTGCAAGATATTAGTAATAGCTGCAAGATGTTATTAATAAAGATATTTATTAATATAAATAAATAAATTGCATGTCGCTTACTGGCTAGAATAAGCTGTTTCACATAACTGCGTTTACACACAAATTAAGCAGTTTCAAAGTTCACATACTTTCGATGTTTAAATAATAAATTATGTTATGTAAAGAACTGTATTTTAACGAAAATAAAGTCAATTATTCTGTAAAAATTTGGTTGCGTGTAATACTACGTTTTGAAGATTATCTGTAACTAGCCTACATGTTAGTATTTTGTAAACAATCAAGCACTAAAGAAAGGACACATTCCTGGTCCTGTTCCCGGTCCTATTTCAGGTAGCTGCATTTTCTAGATGGATATGCACTATGTGCGCATATCAGCTTGATTATTAGCCTATCGCGCTTACTGCGTGACATGGAGGCACCCGCGCAATCCCTTGCATTTTTTTTCTGCTAAAAGAACTTTTTCTGATGTATGTGCACTCACGATAACACCAAAAGGTTGTGCTTCTGTAAAATAGAGAAATAAACAAGATGAAATAAACTATTTGGCCTGTTGGTGGCGCTAGTGAGTTTGAGTTAGAGACTCCAAATTTGTTGTTGTTAATGATGAGACAAATTTATGTGCCAAATTTCATAACTTTCTCGCAAGTGATTCTGTAAGATTTAAAACAATATGTTAAAGCAGGGGTGCCCAATCCAGTCCTGCAAAGTTCAGCTCCAACCCTGATCAAACACACCTGAACCAGCTAATTAATATCTTCGGTAGCACTTTATAATTACAGAGAGCTGTGTTGAAGCAAGGCTGGAACTGATGTCTGCAGGTAGGTAGATCTCTAGGAACAGGACTTGGCCCCCCTACATTAAAGCATCTGTAAAATACAGCATTTTACTACAAAATTCAAAATGGTCCACACTTAGGACAAATAAACTCAGAATCTAACAAGATCACTCTTATGATTTTTGGTCAAACTGTTCAGAAAATTGTGAAAAATCTTGACCTGTAGAAATTTTAAAAAGAATTTTGCTTCTAGACTTTAAAAGTTATTAGCAGAAATATGAGTGCAAATTTGGCCTATTGGTGGCACTAGAGAGTTTGAGTTAGAGACTCCAAATTTGCTGTGGTTAATGATGAGACTGTCCTCTATCCATGTGCCAAATTTCATAACTTTCTCGCAAGTGATTCTATAAGATTCATAACAATACTGTAAAGCGTTTGAAAGATACAGCATTTTACTATGAATTCAAAATGGTCCATAATCAAAATGGCAGACATAGGAAAATTTGGTATCATTTGATTTGGTATGTTACTCCAAATCTAGATCACTCTTATGATTTTTGGTTAAACTGTTCAGAGAATTATGAGCCAAGGAATCAGAGGGAAAAATAATTTTGCTTCTAGACCTCACGGTTCAAAAGTAGCAGACATATGAGTGCAAATTTGCTATGGTTAACATTGAGACTGTGATTTATCAGTGTGTCAAATTTCCCGCAAGTGGTAATATTGTAAAATATCATTTGAATTTACACAAACACCTGTTTTCCATTTGGATATTTTACATAAATATAGATTTTAAAATGTAATTTATTTTAATCTCACAACTCATCAGAAATCATTGTAGTATATTGAATTGTTTCTCAATAAATGTATTATTATTAATACTATTAATCTCGAAAAGAAACAGTTGTGCAGAACAAACAAATCAATAAAAAAACAACAGCATTTATTACACATAAATAATTTGATCTATATAAACAGTGCTATAAAAATATAACAAATAGTTTTTAATGTATACCAACAAATAAACATAATAAAATATAGGCATAAAAAACAAAAAACGTAATCGGGTCAAGTGATTCTACAAAAGGTCACAGCTCTGGTGAACTGAGAATTGGGTATATATTTGGCAATATGAAATATTATCTTTTTAACAAAGGATGCTTGTTTTTATAGGTAGTTTATGGTCTCTAGAGGAGATTTATCTTCATAAAGTCTGGTATTAAAACATACATTCAATAAGTGGGTCACGGCTTGCTTGGTTATTGTCCTGTCAGCAATTTCACGGAGGAGCTTCTACTGTATCCCTGGCTCCTGTGGTAAGAATGCTTATGAATATCTCACTCTCTCTCCAGGCTATTAATAGCAATGACAGCAAGTGCTCTGCCCTGTGCTGTAAACCCAGATACCTGATACAGGGTTTAGACACACTGCCATCCCATAATGCAGTAGGTAAACCACACTCTACATTAATAGCAGACCTCTATCTGACTTGAGAGATGAAAATGTAATGATAGAACAAAAATCATTTGATATAGCTTATCAAATAAGTGCAAGCTTTGTTGTTTATTTCATTTTTGATTCACTAAAAACAGAATTCTTGAACTAAACACACAACTTTTATGCTGAAACTATAATGAAAGTACAACTAAAGTTGAGTTTCAAACTTCTCTCGCAATCTGTGTCAGCTCTGTGTAAAGATGAAGTGTTTCTACTGAGATGCGCAGAATGTTTGATATCAAACAGCGTTGAGTCGAGGAGGTTTCGTGGAGCTGCATACTAACTGGGTTGCGGTGTGTTTACCAAAATCCCTCCGAGGAAATTTCCGTTGTGCCAAAGTGAGGTTGAGGGCATGGATGGGAAAAGTCAGAGATGGAGGATGGATGAATCCTGTAACCCAACACTATGTAAGCAAGCAGATATCTGTGGAATCATGCCTACTGACAGACTTATCCATGATCTCATCCTCGATATATGAGTGTATCTGCTGTGGCCCCCTGCCAGAGGAGGAATGAAGTGTGTGATGAAGTACTCATGCTGTTGCTCACGCATAATTGGCTTAAACAATTTAAGTGCTCGGCATTTAGATAATTACCTCCAATCAAAGAAAATATCACACGTACTTGTGATAGTGAGCAACGGTAATGAAATGCAGAAAGATTGCAAAACTGGTGTTACCCAACATGCTTTAATGTTATGGCATATTAGTCACTGAGCACTTTAATGCCAGCTAAAAGAAATCTGCCATTTAAAGGAATAGTAGTTCTTTCATCATTTACTCACTCACATCACTCATCTTCTTTGGAAACAAAAGGTGACGTTGGGGAAAGTTCACACTGCTGCTTTACATAGAGTGAATAAAAAAAGTCTACACACCCCTGATAAAATGCCAGGTTTATGTGATTTAAAAAAAATTAAATACCACAAATCATTTCAGAACTTTTTCCACCTTTATTGTGACCTATATCTTGTACAACTCAATTGAAAAAAAAAACTGAAATCTTTTTTTCTGTGGAAAGTAAAAATAAAAAACTAAAATGTGGTTGCGTTAGTGTACACACCCTTAAACTAATACTTTGTCGAAGCACCTTTTGATTTTATTACAGCACTCAGTCTTTTTGGGTATGAGTTTATCAGCATGGCACATCTTGTCTTGGCAATATTTGCCCACTCTTCTTTGCAAAAACACTCTAAATCTGCCATATTGAGAGGGCATCTCTTATGCACAGCCCTCTTTAGATCACAACACAGATTTTCAATTGGATTCAGGTCTGAGCTCTGGCTTGGCCATTCTAAATCTTTAAATCTTTTTCTTGTGAAGCCATTCTTTTGTTGATTTGGATGTATGCTTAGGGTCATTGTTGTGCTGAAAGATGAAGTTCCTCTTCATCTTCAGCTTTCTTGCAGAAGCCTAAAGGTTTTGTGCCAATATTGACTGGTATTTGGCACTGTTCATAATTCCCTGTAGATTGACTAAGACCCCAGTTCCAGCTGAAGAAAAACAGCCCCAAAGCATGATGCTGCCACCACCATGCTTCACTGTGGGTATGGTGTTCTTTTGGTGATGTGCAGTGTTGTTTTTGCATCAAACATACCTTTTGGAATTGTGGCCAAAGAGTTCAACCTTGGTTTCATCAGACCGTAACACATTTTCCCACATGCTTTTGGAAGACTTCAAATGGGTTTTTGCAAAATTGAGTCGGGCTTGGATGATTTTCTTCATAACAAAAGGCTTCCGTCTTGCCACCCTACCCCACAGCCCAGACATATGAAGAATATGGGTGATTGTCGTCACATGTACCACACAACCAGTACTTGCCAGAAATTCCTGCAGCTCCTTTAATGTTGCTGTAGGCCTCTTGGCAGCCTCCCTGACCAGTTTTCTTCTTGTCTTTTCATCAATTTTGGTGGTACGTCCTATTCTTGGTAATGCCACTGTTGCACCATATTTTCTCCACTTGATGATGACTGACTTCACGGTGTTCCACTGTATATATCTAATGCCTTAGAAATTTTTTTGTACCCTTCTCCTGACTGATACCTTTTAACAATGGGAAAATTTTCAGAAATTATTTATCATGGTCTAATTTTTTTTTAAAATCACATAAACCTGGCATTTTAACAGGGGTGTGTAGACTTTTTAAATCTACTGTACAGTGAAGGAGAAAGTGCTGTTAAAAATTGACACAACGCAACTGACACATTCAAGGCCCAGAAAGGTAATAAGGACATTGTTAAAATAATCCATTGCCCCTTTCACACTGCCTGTTGATTTGAATTGACGGAGTGCCTTCTGTGTGAATGCAAACACGTCCCGGGATTGATTCCAGGAACGATTCCAGGATGGGGACCTAGTAACATTGCTGGGATCAGTCCTGGAACGAGTGCTGTGTGAACAAAAGTCAGAACCAATGCTGTACAGGTTGTGTAGAACTGACGACGCACGTTATTGTGTGTTTCTTCTATTCCGTGTCAATCTTCAACATTCGTTCAATTGTTGAATAGTCATAATTTGTGTTTTCTTTGCACACAAAAAGTACTATGTCAGTTGCATTGCTATCTATGCAGGGTCAGAAAGGTCTCGGATTTCATCAAAAAATATCTTAATTTGCATACCAAAGATGAACGAAGGCCTTACACGTTTGGAACGACATGAGGGTGTGTAATTAATGAGAGAATTTTCATTTTTTGGGTGAACTAACCCTTTAAAAAATGTGTTAGTAAATGTTAAAATTAGCATTAAATACGTTTAATAAATACTGTGGAAGTATACATCTAGTTAAAATAATAGTTTGCCCACAGATGAAAATTTCCTGAAAATCTGCTCAAGATGGCCATTCAAGATGTGGACAAGTTTGTCTCTTTATTGGATCACCAATGGATCATCTGCAGTGAATGGGTGCCGTCAGAACAAGAGACCAAACAGCTGATAAAAGCATCACAGTAATCCACAAGTAATCCGCGTGACTCTAGCCCATCAATTAACGTCTCATGAAGTGAAAAGCTATGCGTTTGTAATAAATCCATCATTAAGATGCTTTTAACTTTAAATCATCCATATTCCACAATAATGCTTCCAGTTAAAAAAGTCTATCCTCTGTTGTCCTCCCACATCAAAATCCACCAACATATTTGTTTAGAATAGTTTTCACTTGTAAACAGGGCTTGATCTGTTAATGACACTTTCACTGTAGAAAGCAATAATATACGGAGCTGTAATTTGGTGGGCAAATAATGCCAAATTTCTTCAAATCTGTTCCGATGAAGAACAAGCTCCTCTACATATTGGATGGCATGAGGGTGAGTACATTTTCAGCAAAGTTTAACTAAAGTTAACAAAAAAAAATTGCTAAATTTCTCCTTTGGTGTTTAATGGAAGAAAAACATAATACAGGTTTGGAATGATTTTCAAATGAATAAATGGCAGAGTTTTCTTTTTTTGCTCAACCTTTTTCTTATGTTTATAGCTGATATATGAAATGTAATATTTTGCTGATGATGGAGGAAAGCAGAAAACCCTTCAGATCTCCCACTGAGAGACAGCTATGATTCTCTCTCTCATCACATCTTTCCTCTTCCTTATCTCCCTCTCAAAGACGTGTGGGACGCAGCTTTGGAAGTAGGTCAAATCTGTGCGGGAAAACAGTGATCCTGGCAGACAGAACTGGCTCGATAGTGTGGAGCATGTGGTCTTTTTACCTTCACGCCTTAAACAGAATAACAAAAGCAAAAAGCGTCAAGACAACTCCAAGTTTTCAGGCACTCAAATGTAAGCACTCAGCTATGCAGCAAATAATCAATTAAATGCTGCCAGGAAGTAAAATGATGAGCCGGTGTATAAGTGATGCATTTTGCGGTGAGATATTGCTAGTGTACAGATGGTACACTAGGAGATCTTGCTGTCATAGATGTGTATAGTAATGAGCTGATATCTGCTCTGCTAGAAAATCTGTCCACCGTTCCTCTGATTGTGACTTCTGTTTTCTCTTTCCAACTCACTATGTTATACTCATCTGAAAGCGCACAAATGGGCCTTGACTTTATATGTGTGTGTTAGATACAGTAGGAACAGATGACCAGAGAAAGCACTGGCTCGTCTCTGCATTCATGGTTCTCCTGAGTTGTCATGGAAACACTATCGCCTGAGTGTGGTAGACCAGTCCTTGGCTTGTGTTTGTATTCTTGCGCTGTATTTAGGCCAATCAGATATCGTGATCCAGTGATGTGATCAGAGGGACATCCTTTCATCTTCACCCTTTAGTTGTTTATTTTAAGTTACATTTACACACCTACTACTTAAACTAGTATGTAAATGACTGATTTGGTAAGATATTTTTAAACTGTAGTTCTCTCCGCTATTTGAGAGTCATAGTCATTAAATCATAATAAAATTAAGTATTAAATTACATGAGCAAAAGTGGTGCTGTACTGAATAACACTTTCAAATATTTATTGCCAGTGGCTGAATCATGTTAATATTCAAAAAGCATGTTGTAAGTGTGACACTGCTTTTATACAACATTAAAAAAAAAAAGGTAAATGGTGAGAATCTCTCAAAAGTGGGGATGTAACGATATTATCAACAATATGATCATGGTCGCATAATGATATGAAACGATAGATCTTCCGGGCAAAAAGTGTAGTTTTTAAAATATATTTAAACTTCTTTAACATAAAGTTGTGCTTTGGGCCATTAAGCTTTGACACAGTATCTGTCAGACGAACTAAAACCGAAAGCGCAATGTGGCTTAATCCTTTCATCAAGTCTGTTTTCGCTGTGCGTTTTAAAGCGCGGCTCAGTTCACAGTAAATGCAGTGAACTAGTTTGTTGCATGTTCTATGAATTTACTGCACATTTGGGAAAAGCCACCAGTTATGCTTTATTTTCACGGCAGATGATTACAGCAATTCAATGGACTTGTACTGAGGTGTGTTTTTGTAAGCTTGTTTTCACTGAAGCTGGAGTTTTCCTTCGAAATATAAGCTCTACTGTTATTTCCGTCAAATAAAAGCTTAAAAATGCAGTATGAATTGCTGACAGCTAGTGGTTTAAATGGGTATCGTTACTGCAGTCCAAATTAAAAAAAAAAATCTCTTTCAAGTGTAGAAATTAGGAAAGTATTGTAACTTCCCTACTGTTTTGTAAAGCAAAAAAGATGTACCTATAAAATATAGATTTTTATTTATATATTTATTTTATTTATTTACACAGTTTTCTTAGTTAATAACATGGGTTGGAGCTCTTTATGTTGAACTCTCAAAGTACATTAGAGTAAATCAACTTCAAAATGTACGAAATTTTACATTTATATATTGCATTGTGGACTTCATATCAAGATATAATCGTATTGTGAGATTCTGATGTCATTACATCCTTACTCAAAAGGTGATTAAATAAACCGAATTGAAGGACATGTGTCTCAAATTAAAGTCACTATAAAAAAAAAGTATTTTCTTTCTCAGTTAAAATCGAACAGAAGCATGCACATCAGTCTCAAATTGGGTGCTTGACTAAAAAACAAATAGAACAATCCTTTTGGAGCCTTGGTGTTGCCGACTTTACATTTTCATTTTACTTCCACGGTTCCAAACCGTATACTTGTGGATCTGGTTCAATAATATAAAAATAATAATAATTACTAACCTTCATGTCATTCCAAACCTGTAATACCTTTGTTCATCTTCAGAACACAAAGTAAGATGTTTTTGATGAAATCCGAAAGCTTTCTGACCCTCCACAGACAGCAACGCAACTACCACATTCAAGGCCCAGAAAGGTAGCAAGGACGTTGTTAAAATAGTCCATTTGACATCAGTGGTTCAACCTACATGAAGCTACAAAAATACTTTTTGTGCACAAACATAACAAAAAAATTAACCTGAGGTGCATCGAAGACTGACACAGAAGAGAAGTAATTGTTGAATAAAGTTGTTATTTTTGTTTTCTTTGTACTTCATCAGAAATAGGGTTTGAACTACATGAGGGTGAGTAATTAAAGACAGAATTTTCATTTCTGAGTGAACTATCCCTATCCCTTAGGCCTGGGTAACTTGCATTTCAGGCAGTATATGGACGGCTATTTTATGTTTTTTCTTTGAAAATAGTTTCAAAAGAACCCAAAGCGTGATCAACGGTTATGTGTTGCCAAGCAACACACAGACTGACAGCCTGAAACGCAGTGAACACAGGCAATCAAAGTGATACGAATAGTGAAAAATGCCAGTGAAAATCAACCAATCAGACTGAAAGATCAGAACTAAATGTTGTGTGATAGGTCTATTTTGACCCTTTGCCTGTTTTAATCACATGTTCAGCTGATTATGAATCAAGCTTTGTAAAGAAGAAAGGAAAAAAAAGATGAGCTTTTGAGGAATAAAAGTACCTGGAGTATTGAAAGGAATTAATCTCCAATAACTAAAAATAACACAAGGACAAAAGTTGAAGACCAAATCAAAGCAAAGACAGAAAAAATACACACACACATACACACGCACACTCAGATCAAAGTAAAAGCATGCCCTTGTTTTATTGAAATAGTTCAGTCCTTGCTTGAGGCAGTGTCTGATCCTCGGCCAGAGAGATGTTTTTTTGTGCACCAGGAGGGACACTTGGGGTTGATAAACCTTCATATGAACATCTAATTTTTTTTGCAGGATGTACTGTTAAAAACAGGAAACCAAAAGACAGAGAGGGTCTGACATCTCGGTAGGGTATGGAAATATTTCCACTCCATAATCACGCAAATCAAATTTAGTTTATTTTCTTAATACACTTTCCTAGTTCTATTCTGCCCTGCAAAAGCATAAGGCAGAACGCAACACCAAAAATGAGAAAAATGTCTTCAAAGACTTTTGAATTTGAATTTAGATTGATTTAATATCCATTTCCTCCAAAACGGAGCATATTTGAGCCAAACCGCCTACACGGGACTAGTCTAAAACAAGGCTTCCTAAACTTGGTTTGTGAGGGAAACTGTTTGTGAGTTGATGAAATAAAACTCCTCCTTCAACAGGTGGTACAGCTCAGGGTCTGTCTACAGCTGTAAATGATAGCAGTCATTTCACTGTTAAATGTTAATGTGTGACTGTAGTGTTTTCACCCTGTTAGTTTAAAATCCTCTCACAGACAATCAAAAGTTTAAACTACAAAGTAGTAAGTTCTGTCCAAACCTTAAATTAATGTAATGAAACTGTGGTTTGTATGGATCAGCTATCAATTAACACCTGAAAATCCATTTTAATTACATCATGATCTGCTAATAACCTTCAACAAGGTAAAATTGAATGGTTTTAAGTTAAATCTCTTCAACTTCAAAGGGCGCTTTGTAAATTGGATTTTCACATTGGCACCCTTCCTGATCAAAAATGTCAAATACAGCAAAACATTTTGAAAGTGGATACAGAAGCAAGGACATGTGGAATGGCCTTGTAAAATATGAAAGCCATCATGTGTCTCTCCTCTTCCCACCTTTGCGTGTATAAAGGCACTCTGTCCCGACCACAGGCTCTTACCGGTGCGCATAAAGTAAAGTGCCCGCTCATATTCTGTTTGCCAGGCCACCCACACTGGCTGCGGCTTTCCTGTATCACTTCCAGAACTGTAAAAGCAGTCACGATCTGCCGGGAAATCAACACGTCACGCTTGAGTCAGACTAAACCGCCGGATTCTTGCTACCAGCACAGCCTGTTATGTGTTATAGGTTTACAGAGTAAACACAGCGATTACGGCACTTTCAGTTTCGCAACTTTGTGTACTGGATGGATGGGCTGAAAACTGTCTGTACAAAGTTCAATCACACAGATATAGCTAGACCACTGATGTCAAAATACATGGAGAAAGCTGTTTGTTCCCTTTCCTCTCAATGGCACTTTAAGTATATGATTCAATATCTGCTATTATTGCTCTTGTGTGTTCATTTGAGGGGCAAAGTTAAGAAAGTTTGTTCATCTTCAGAACACAAATTTATATATTTTTATTGAAATCCGAGAGCTTTCAGACCCTGCATAGACGGCAACACAACTACCACATTCAAGACCCAGAAAAGTAGTAAGGACATTGTTAAAACAGTCCATGTGACATCCGTGCTTCAACCGTAATTTTATAAAGCTACAGGAATACTTTCTGTGCACAAAGAAAACAAAAATAACGACTTTATTCAGTCTCTGTGGCCATTCACAAAAGTACCATGACCCATGCATGTGCATTCTAGGGATGCATCGATCCGATACTCAGTATCGGAATCGGCTCCGATCCTGGCAATTTCCGCCAGATCGGGGATCGGTCAGACAAGACCGATCCAAATTCGATATTGTGCGTATACTATTCTGTTATTGTTGAGCCCTACGAAAGGCACAAAAAACATTATAAAGCACCACAAAGTTCTTGTGCACTATATTTCAAGTGTTCTCCAGCTGTTCCATAGTTTAATGTGGGGTACAAATTAATATATTGAGTCATTAAATTCAAGTTCACGTAAACTCTTCTCTCCGCTGCAGCTGTCTGTCATCCTCCATTCAGCATTCAAACTACGTGTTGTGTTCGGTTACTAGTCAAAACAATGAAACTCTCTTTAAGAGCGCACAGAAACTGAGGGTTAAAACTGTTAAAAGAAAAGGCTCAATAGACTAACGGACATATGGACTGCGCAGCCTTCGTACCGCGTTGCTTCAAGCGCATTATTCTGCGTATGGGATGCGCATGTGTTGCTTCAGGCGCACCAGTCTGTGTATGTAATGCGCAACGTACTGCTTTAAGCGCATCTTTTTGCGCATGGGATGCGCACAACCGCTTATGCCGCTCTGTATTGGAGCCTTTCGTATTATAATACTTTTCTGCGCAATGAAAGATTATTAATAATCCTCCTTGTTCTGTCCTATCGATCATATGTTGATGCCTTCATTACTGTGCTAGACATTTAAAAGAAATGTCTTTTAATTGTATAGCATATACTTATATATAAATGTATTTACTTGTTTTTTCATGAATGTAGTTAACAACAATACAAACAGAATAATTTAACAGTTTACCAGATTTAGTCATGCACTTATTTACTTTTATTTGTAAGTATCTTTTGCTGCTAAATTATCCATTAACCTAGGTTATAATACATTTTTTCATTTTGTCATATATTATGATTACATATTTTTTCATTTGTAATTTTTCATTAAAATGACGTTGTCTATATGTGATAGATTGTGTTTAACACACAAAAGAGTGACGATCAGGTCAACACAAAGTAGTAATAGAAATTCAACATTGATTACAAAAAAGCTATGCTGATATCGGATTGGATCCGTATCGGCAGATACTCTGAACTTTTTGTATCGGATCGGTTCTGAAAAAATGATATCGTAGCATACCTAGTGCATTCCTCTGCTTGTAAACAAGGCTCAAGTTATTTCTTACAACCAACCTTGGCTGTTTTTGATTTATCCTCTTTGTAAGACCATTTCGACTGATGTTTCACATACTTCACGACTGGTACTTGAATCTTTTAGCTCACAGTATCTGATTTCATTAAGTCAGTTTCAGTTAGAGTGTAGTGAGAAGTACAGACATTTCTCAGTCACTGGGTCTGATCTAAGATGGTACAGTTTTAATAAGTATCTGCATGCCAATCTGAGACAAAACAGTCATTATAATGTTCAGAGGTGCTCTGCATGGTCTCCTATTTGCCCACACACAGCCACTACTGCACATGTAATCAGCATGAAAAGATTTGATATGGAAAGTCACTCACCTCCCCTATCTCACAACACTTGAGGAACATACGCATCCAAAACATCCTGTGCACCAACACATAGATGAATCACTGATGTGGGGCACACTCAGGCCTGTTCATAAACCTTTGATGCTTTAAATCAAAACCATGCAAAGCCATGTAAATATACGAGGCGATGAGTTTGTACAGACAAGTTTGAGGATAAACATGCAACGACATGCCAAAATACAGATATAGGGCCAGCGCAATCCATCTTTTGCCATTAAAATAGTGCTGTCAGGATTTACTAAAGACACACAGTGAAGAATTAGCGCGAAAAGGCATGGACGCAGTTATTTTTGCACCTGACCTCATTGAATATGCATTTGTAGGAGTTTCCCTTTCAGACGAAACATTTATGCCAGGAGAGTAATAAAATTATTCTAACTTTTGCGCTTGTCAAATTACTGGAATTTGTGCCATTATTGAAGCCCCAAACAAGCATGTCTTAAAGTAGGCAGTAATTTGTATTTAAGACATACTGCTGTGGAACAAATTGCATATATAATAACCCACAGCAGATCTAGACAGGTGGACCTGGGGAGGTGGAGGGTTTCAGAGGAATTATGTAAAGCAGCAAGCTCATTGTCTGCGTATGCAACATGAACCAATCAGCTTGTGCCAAGTAGTTTAACGCTGTGAATATCATCAGTTTGCGTTAAAGACCCATTAGCCTGCGCCATCTAGAGTTTCATGAGTTTCATGGCATTTTAAAATGAAATTTATTCCTATGATGGCTATAATGAATTGTGTCACATGATCCTTCAGGGATTATCCTAATATGCTGATTTGCTGCTCAAGAAACATTTCTTATTAATATTATTATTCAATAAGAAACGGACACGTTTTTCAGGATTCTTTGGTTAATAGAAATTTCAAAAGAACATAATTTATTTGAATTTGCAACATTTTTAAATGTCTGTAAATCTTATTCTATAGTCTATTTGTGTGTAATAAAAGAAAATGCAAAGTTCAAATTAGAATATAACCACCACACTCCGAAAAATGCTGGGTTAAAAACAACCCAAGTTGGGTTATTTGGCAACCCAGCACTGGGTAAAAATTGGACAGAACACAACTGACTTATTTTGACCCAGCTGGTTGAGTTGAATGTTTTTGCTCAACATGCTGGGCTGTTTTATTTAAGTCAACTATTGTTTAAAAATAAGAACTACAAACTGTCGCCTCGCTTTTCACTCGTAGCAAAAAGATACTGTGACTTGGCTGACTCCATAACCTGCCCATAAACAAACAGTACCGAGATTAGAGAACATATTTTATATCAAATTAAATTAAACTAAATAATGAATAAAATCAATTTATGTTATGCAAGGCAAAAAGGTGTTTCCATCATGTGAAGCAAACGACTCTGACTGTAACTCAACAGCTTGGTTGTTTCATCAGAGATAATAAAATGACCAATAAAATCAATAAATAATCAATAAAATGACCCAACAGGCTGAACCCAGCATTTGGGTTAAAAAAAATAACTTTTTTAAAGAGTGTATGCTATAATGTCTGTGGCCTATCTCTTCAAGTTATGATGAAATACTATATTAATATTATTTGTTGTAAGAAAATATGTCCAGAAATTGTGAATTCTCACCATCAACGTGAAGTACTTTGTTAAAATGCTTTTGTGTTTGAACAAAGCACAGCTTCTTTTAAACCAGGAATGCTTATCAGTACATGATAGCGTTTGCTTTTTAGTACCAAATAAAAAGAATATATAAAGAACAAGTCTTATCATTAAAATGCAACATGGCTATATCGCAGCTGATTTTGAAAAAAACATTTACTCACTGTATCGGTGCTTTCTTAAGAGCAATACATTTCATATGGTACAAGCTGTACAAAAAGGAAATGGATGTTATTCCTCTGGACATTCCAGAGATTTTCTTTTAAGGGAAAGAACACTGTACACTAGCATTTTCTAAGATGAAAAAAAAGAGACATACTGCACGTCCTTATCGGTCTCGGACACAAACAGCTCATTTAAAGTGTTTTATGGCCGCACGTTTGTACAGCAGCAGACACCTGGCATATTTACGGTCATAAGGTTAACCCCCCTTTGAAGGTGTCTGAATGTATTTTCAACACGATCAGCTGCAGTGAAACATTTATTTGACCTCTGACCTTCAATAATCTTTCTATAATCTTCAGTGCTCCCTACTGACAATCCCTGGTGTGTTTGCTGAGAAACCGGGTTTAAGGTTTCTGGGGGTGCAGATGTGCCCTTATCTCAACATCAAAACGCTCTGAAAGCGATGAGGCTTACAGAGATTAGACGTGTCGAAAACAAGAAGAGGCCTTCTTCCCCCAGCGGAGTCCTCGCCACACGTCTCAAAGCCACTGTTCTGGTGACAGATGTGGGTGTGACTGTGTTTGTTTAGGTGCTGTATGTGGGTTTTGTGTTTCTTTTTTGGGAATGTTGTAGTTCTTCTCTTCTACTGGGAGCAAACACGGAAAACACAGGAGCACGGTTGGATGTTTATCTGTTTGCGCCCAATCACGCAGCGCAGTGGAGCTTTAACACAGGATTTCCTTCAACTCTGAAGATGAGGAGAGCCCTGGAGACTTCATAAGAAGCTTGGAAAGATCCCATGATGAGCTGATGTGCTCTGAATGTATTCTGTTCTCAGTGCACTGCTGTTTTCTTCTTCACTGAGTCGTTCCCAGCTCTAACACTCTTGAGTATTTCATGGAGCGTATATGATATGTCCCGCCTTTCTGACACACATTGTTTTGGAAAACATCAAAACTGCTAAAAAAAAAAAGGCTATTAAAAAATCCTCAGTCCCTTTCACTTCTTATGTGACTTTCATCTGGGTTCCCTTTTCCAACTGGTTGTTCACAGCTTATACTGTAGAGTACATCCTGCTTTACACAACCTCAAAACACACAAACACAACCATAATAGGTTTTACATGTTAAGAATGTAAAGTATTAGGGATGTAATAAATGCTAACTTTTTTTCATATCCTTCTCAAACAGGAGGAGACACACTACTGCCTGTGATACAGTACATTACAATTTTCATGTAATGGCATTTTATCCAGCATATGTGCCAATGTTGATTTCTTAGTTTCTTATAGCATCACCTTAGCCATTTATTGTTTTATGTTATGACTTCTTCCATGAATAGGTTCCCATCCAATCCAACAGTACTAATACATATACATTCTGAAGAGATGCAATCATTTTATATGATAAACAAGCTGCTATTCACAAACACAAACACAAAAAAGGTTTCAAAAGGGGGTTTCACATCCATTTTTGGATACATTTCGGTTTCCCAAAGCACCTTTCAGTGAACAGTTCCTCAAAGAACCATTTTTTCTAGGTGTGGAGAATATTTAAAAGAACACTCCACTTTTTTTTGAAAATAGGCTCATTTTCCAACTTCCCTAGTTTTACCGTTTTCAAATCCTACGGGTCCGGCGGTAGCACTTTTAGCATAGATTAGCATAAATCACTGAATCTGATTAGACTGTTAGCATCTCGCTCAAAAATCACCAAATAGTTTCGATATTTTTCCTATTTAAAATTTGACTCTTCTGTAGTTACTTTGAGTACTAAGAATGACAGAAAATAAAAAGGCTGATATGGATAGGAACAATACTCTCATTCTGGTGTAATAATCAAGGAACGTACTTTACAGGCGCAATGATATTACGCAGTGCCTGAGAACGGTAAAACTCATCTGTTTAACTCTAGGCCAGAGGTCTTCAATCCTGCTCCTGGGGACCCACTCTCCTGGAAAGTTTATTTCCAACATGCTTCAGGACACCTGCCTCCAATTTTCAAGCAGTCTTGAGGAGCTTGATTGGCCACTTCAGGTGTGTTTGATTAGAGTTGTAGCTAAAATCTTCAGGATAGTGGGTCCCCAGGAA
Organism: Cirrhinus molitorella; assembly: GCA_033026305.1. Taxonomy (NCBI): domain Eukaryota; kingdom Metazoa; phylum Chordata; class Actinopteri; order Cypriniformes; family Cyprinidae; genus Cirrhinus; species Cirrhinus molitorella. The sequence continues at coordinate 11,116,214 of CM065131.1, forward strand.
CAGGGTTGAAGACCTCTGCTCTAGGGGAGTTGGAAGTGTTCCTTTAAACATCTAAAGATTTTTTCCCCACTATAAATAAAATAAACAAAAAAAAATTGTCCAGTGAAAAGGTTCTATGCATCTTATAGACTCTTAATGAAACCACAGATGCCATTAAAGAATCTTTATTATTAAAGAGATTGAAAATTCTGTCCTTAATTATTCACCCTCATGTCGTTCCAAACCCGTAAGACCTTCGTTTATCTTCAGAGACACAAATTAAGATATTTTTTATGAAATCCAAGAGCTTTCTGACCCTGCATATACAGCAATACAAATGAAATGTTCCCAGGCCCACAAAGGTAGTAAGAACATCTGCATGCGTTGTGGTACTTTCATGAATGGCGGCGGACACTGACCCGGAAGAGAAGAAATTGTTGAATAAAGTCATTATTTTTGCTTTCTTTGCACAGAAAAAGTATACTCGTAGCTTTAGAAAATTACAGTACCACTGATGTCACATGGACTATTTTAGGGTCAGAAAGCTCTCGGATTTCATAAAAAATATCTTGAATTTGCGTTCCAAAGATGAATGAAGGTCTTACGTGTTTGGAACGACATGAGAGTGAGTAATTAATAACAAAACGTTTATTTTTAAAGACTGATATATACAGTAGATGAAGCTATATTTCCCATAAATTAGAAAAAGGATATTTATTTGCTCATTATTCTTACAATAAAATTTGTAACAGAGTTTAATGTTTGAGTTTGACCAAAAAAAAAAAAAAAAAAAAAAGCGTCCAAATGATGTTTTTTGTGCATTGGGTGCAAAATCATGTGGTAACAAAAAATGTGGTAAACAGCTAAATTAAAATGTAATTAACTAGTTAGGCCTATTAAAATAACTGAAAATAGTTTGGTACTGTAATGAATTGAATCTCATTTTAACAAATGTTGTTCCAAACCTGTAAGATCTTTGTTCATCTTTGGAGCACCAATTAAGATATTTTTTATAAAATCTGAGAGCTTTCTGACCCTGCATAGACATCAATGTAATTACCATGTTCAAGGCCCAGAAAGGCAGTAAGGACATTGTTAAAATAGTCAATGTGACATTAGTGGTTCAACCGTAATTTTATAAAGCTATGACAATACTTTTTGTGCACATAAAAAACTATTTCATCTCTCTGATTTAATCGAAAATTTCTTAATCTGTGTTCTGAAGATGAATGAAGGTCTTGTGGTCTTGGAACGACATGAGGGTGAGTAATCAATGAAAAAAATTTTGGGTAGGGATATAGATATCTGACGTGTTTAAAACTAGCTATTTCTACTAAGCTTATTTTACGCTGCAGAATAGCTAATCTAAAACCACATACTACTCATGGAAAGTGCTTGGTAACATCATCTCATTCATGCTTCTGGTAGCACTTCTCCCTAATGTATCTATGTCATCCCAGCCTCCTCCATCCTACCAGACAAACCTGGCGCCCCGCTGGGATCCTTCATACATGCTCCAGATAAGTCAAAGAGCCTCAAGTACAGGGAGAGAAGAGAGGATTCGGAGAGGAAAAACAATAGCATTATAATGACCTCAGATTATGATTGCAAATTGTGTTTCAACATTCAGTATGAATCTGTATTGAAATGATACATGATTCTCTAAACTAGAACATTATTTATATAACAAATTTCTTTAAACTCTGTATTTGAGGAGATCAAATCCATCTCAATCATCTAAACATGAATAGATACAGAAAAAACACACACACACACACACACACACACACACACACACACACACACACACACACACACACACACCTCTAATATCAACACTGAAGCGCTCCAAACAGTTAAATTATTTACTCAGTTCATGACTAAATTCATGAATCCACTGCTTCTGTAGAGCTTTACTCCAACTGTATTTGAAACCACACAGATCTCTGGAGTTCCACTGGAATACAGCCATTTAGAACTTTGACCTTTAAAACCAAACACAAGTAAAGAATAAGGTATCTGTGTATGTTCTACTTAATATAACTCAGAGCCTCCTCCAGCAACCAGTGTTCCCAACCTGATTTCCAGGCCATCTCTCCCTGTGTTTCTTCCAGAAAGCGCTTGCTTTCTCTCCCACACATAAGCCCTGAGGTGATAACTCCATTTCATCCTAGTTCACTGTTGTGTAGCGTCAGATAATAGGCTTGCAGAGACTGAGATATTACATTTTTAGCAGTTTTAATGCTGTGCTGTACATGTCCAGTGAAGCAGATTTAAACTGTTTTTGTTTTATATCTCCTTCCAGCCTTGACCCACAGCGCTCAAAGCACTTAACTTCCCATGATTCTCAGGTCCAAGAACAACATGAACACAGCGTGCTTTTATACAGTCAAATAAAGAGATGTCTGATTGCATAATTCAGTGAATATAACGGGCGGTATAGAGATTTTTTTTGTAAAAGGAACAGACAGAAGATCAAAAATGCCTTACGGACAAAGTTCTTTAAAGTGCCTTACTGGAAATAGCAGTGCAGGAAACCTAATATGGATATCTAAAATGAGCTGTCCATCTTTTCATTTTCCAGCCGCTGGAATATTATTGATTTTTGGCAGTCATGGTTTAGATAACAACACCTCCACCTAGTGGTACATGAGTTGTAATGGCAAACAGTGTTTGCCATAGTAATTACATAACGTAGTGTAAAATGATCAATACTTTGGAGTTAAATTATATTACACATGCATGTAATGGAGGATGTAAATATTTACATAATTTTATACTTAGTATATCTTGACTCCCCCCCCCCATCCTTTTCCAGAAAAGACCACAGGATGGCGCTGTCAGCATTTGTCAGTAATTCAAAGTTTGGAAGTTTGCATTTATGGACTAAACTCACAGAGCTCCTACCTCAAACACACAATCAAGTCAGAGAACAATGTCAGGCTAAATCTACAGCAAATCTGGTAAACTGTTTATACAAAAGTACATTTCAACTTCCAAACTGATGCAGAAATGAATTGTTCCACCAATAGTATAAATGTGGGTTTGAAAAAAGCAAAAGCATTTACACTACCAGTCAAACGTTTTTGAACAGTAAGACTTTTTATGTTTTTAAAGGAGTCTCTTCTGCTCACCAAGCCTGCATTTATTTAATCCAAAATACAGCAAGAGCGGTAATATTGTGAAATATTTTTACTATTTTAAATAATTATTTCTATTTGAATATAATTAAAAAAATGTAGTTTATTTCTGTGATCAAAGCTACATTTTCAGCATCATTACTCAAACCTCACAAGATCCTTAAAAAATCATTCTAATATGCTGATAGTTGAGTACATTTTTCTTCAGGATTCTTTGGTGAATAGCATTTATCTAGTTTATTTATTTATCTGTCTAGTTCAAAAGTGATGATAAAGACATTTATAATGTTACAAAAGATTTCCATTTTGGATAAATACTGTTTTTCTTTTGATAATATTAGAATGATTTCTGAAGGATCGTGTGACTGGAGTAATGATGCTAAAAATTCTTCTTTGAAATCACGGAAATAAATGACATTTTAAAATATAATCAAATAGAAAACAGTTATTTTAAATAATAAAAATATTTTAAAAATTGTTTTTGCTGTACTTTGGATCAAATAAATGCAGACTTGGTGAGCAGAAGAGACTTCTTTAAAAAAAAAAAAACTAAAAATCTTACTGTTCAAAAACTTTTGACTGGTAGTGTAAGTGCAGTAAAATTAAACTTATATATTTTTATTTCCTTTCAAATGTTTTACACCTTCATTTTTTTTTACATTTTAAACAGTAGCTTTTAAGTACATGCTGCTCCAAATGAATAAAAAAATGAATATTAATCAAGCAATTTTAGGGGTAAACAAAAATAAAAATTACTGAATCCATATTGAATACTATTTTTTAATATTTATGTTTAATTATTTATTTTTTTATCTGTTCCTTTCTCAGCTCAAAGTTTTACCTCAAAAAATAAATGATGAATTAATCATAACAAATTTTATGGAAATTTGGCACGTCTCAATGCATTGCTGTCAGTGTTCGCAAACCATGACATCATCAGGCTACTCTGTAATGCGGAGACAAATCAGTGACTGAGCGAGAGAGAGAGAGCGGGACAGTGTATGAAGTCATTGTCCTTTCTATCTGATGCAGAGCAGTTTTCCTCTCTGGCTTTTATCAGTGAACTTTCCAAACACTATCACTCAAAAGGCACATGGTACATTTAAATTCAGTGGTCACGGGTATGAAGTGTTTTAAAGTGATTTGTCCCATTGCGACAGAGGACGTGTTAGTGCTTTATGGTGGAACACAAATGATGAGAGACGAACATGATTCCAATAGGTTGAATAAAAGAGTCCTGTCGTTCTTTGTGGGTAAGAGAGCGATGTCGCCAGTGTGAGTGTGGATCTTGGCACGGCCCAAACATGAGCCGCATGACAGATGACGCTTGCCAGTCAGACATTAACTCATTTGATCAACCTGATTTACTGGAAGATCCGAACACGCAAGTCCTTCCAACTTTTGATTTCTAGTGGAAATTTGGCTTGGGATGGGAGAAGGTTTCTGGATGATGTGCCTGTCTGTTGCTTGAGAAGAGCAGGAATCATTTCTGGCATTGCAATCCTTTTCATCATTAACAAATGTGGGGCAATGATGTCTTTGAGAGTTTTTTATCTTGCATGTTTGAAGAAACAGATGTTCAGGTTGCTCCGTCACGCTCAGAATCAAACGGTCCCCTAAGTGAGATAAGCTTCATCCTGAGTGTCCAGCTTTGGGATAATTTGACGTATTTTATGATGCATAGTACGTATCTGAATTTTACCAGCTTATAGAACCGTTTTACTCATCTTCATTGTTGTGGGGAGCACGGAGGAACTGTAAAAATTAGACCACCATGTGGTGGGTTGACAGAACTTTATCTTTTGTGTTCAGTCTCACTGTTACATTAGTCTCTCTGTGTTGAAATTAGGGATGCCACAATACTCAATATAATATCATACCATTCACATCCACGGTTCAATACGCGCACGCAAATTGCGTTTTTTCAGTTTTGCATTTAAATAATTTCTTTGTTTTATTTCTCTCGGAATTTGTTGTGTGTGCGCGCCCATGATTTCACATGCTGAGATAAGGAAATGCTTCCCCGTTATACTTGAAAAAGCAACACATGCAAGCATCTTCCCTTCTAATGACATGCAATGATAAGCCTTTCTAAGCCTGTTCTTTAACAAAAGAGTTATAAAAACAAAAGATGTAAAAACATTATAACTTGTTTTTAATTTACAACATCAGTTGAGTGTTTGAAATAACTTCCTTGTGTGATCTGATGTGGCTTCGTATCACAGAATGAGGCAGACACGCTACCTGTTGCTATTTTTACCTCAACATAACTCGGCAAATACAGGTCCTTCTCAAAAAATTAGCATATTGTGATAAAGTTCATTATTTTCTGTAATGTACTGATAAACATTAGACTTTCATATATTTTAGATTCATTACACACACCTCGAAGTAGTTCAAGCCTTTTATTGTTTTAATATTGATGATTTTGGCATACAGCTCATGAAAACCCAAAATTCCTATCTCAAAAAATTAGCATATTTCATCCGACCAATAAAAGAAAAGTGTTTTTAATACAAAAAAAGTCAACCTTCAAATAATTATGTTCAGTTATGGACTCAATACTTGGTCGGGAATCCTTTTGCAGAAATGACTGCTTCAATGCGGCGTGGCATGGAGGCAATCAGCCTGTGGCACTGCTGAGGTGTTATGGAGGCCCAGGATGCTTCGATAGCGGCCTTAAGCTCATCCAGAGTGTTGGGTCTTGCGTCTCTCAACTTTCTCTTCACAATATCCCACAGATTCTCTATGGGGTTCAGGTCAGGAGAGTTGGCAGGCCAATTGAGCACAGTAATACCATGGTCAGTAAACCATTTACCAGTGGTTTTGGCACTGTGAGCAGGTGCCAGGTCGTGCTGAAAAATGAAATCTTCATCTCCATAAAGCTTTTCAGCAGATGGAAGCATGAAGTGCTCCAAAATCTCCTGATAGCTAGCTGCATTGACCCTGCCCTTGATAAAACACAGTGGACCAACACCAGCAGCTGACATGGCACCCCAGACCATCACTGACTGTGGGTACTTGACACTGGACTTCAGGCATTTTGGCATTTCCCTCTCCCCAGTCTTCCTCCAGACTCTGGCACCTTGATTTCCGAATGACATGCAAAATTTGCTTTCATCCGAAAAAAGTACTTTGGACCACTGAGCAACAGTCCAGTGCTGCTTCTCTGTAGCCCAGGTCAGGCGCTTCTGCCGCTGTTTCTGGTTCAAAAGTGGCTTGACCTGGGGAATGCGGCACCTGTAGCCCTTTTCCTGCACACGCCTGTACACGGTGGCTCTGGATGTTTCTACTCCAGACTCAGTCCACTGCTTCCGCAGGTCCCCCAAGGTCTGGAATCGGTCCTTCTCCACAATCTTCCTCAGGGTCCGGTCACCTCTTCTCGTTGTGCAGCGTTTTCTGCCACACTTTTTCCTTCCCAGAGACCTCTTGCTTGAGGGTGTCAATGATGGCCTTCTGGACAGCAGTCAGGTCGGCAGTCTTACCCATGATTGCGGTTTTGAGTAATGAACCAGGCTGGGAGTTTTTAACAGCCTCAGGAATCTTTTGCAGGTGTTTAGAGTTAATTAGTTGATTCAGATGATTAGGTTAATAGCTTGTTTAGAGAACCTTTTCATGATATGCTAATTTTTTGAGATAGGAATTTTGGGTTTTCATGAGCTGTATGCCAAAATCATCAATATTAAAACAATAAAAGGCTTGAACTACTTCGAGGTGTGTGTAATGAATCTAAAATATATGAAAGTCTAATGTTTATCAGTACATTACAGAAAATAATGAACTTTATCACAATATGCTAATTTTTTGAGAAGGACCTGTAAAATACTGATATGATTTTTTCCAACAATGAGTCTAAAAGCCACCAGATATCAAGTTGAAATTCACACTGAGAAACTTCTTCGCTACAGTGTCATGAAAGCATAGACGTGTTTACATTCTGCCAGGATGACAACTAGCATTTCTTGTCTCTGTCGTTTGTAAGCTCTTTCAGTAGCTGTGGTCTACTAAAAGCCTCAAAGGCATTAGTGGCATTAATTTCTTCTCTTCTTGTCGCTAGGAAAGCAGTATATTAGTGTTTTATTTTCCGAGTTGTGTTGCGGTAAAAATAGCAACAGGTAGCGGCAGCAGCTCACAGAGAAAAATAATGGTGCCCCGTATAGTCCAAAATATGTGTAAAACAATGTGGATTTTATAAATAACGTAAATCTTTAATGGGTTTTCTACTACATATTTCAGTCAGAGACATCATTTAAGTTATATTAAGCCATACAAGTCTTAAAGGAGAAGTTCACTTCCAGAACAAAAATTTACAGATAATTTACTCACCCCCTTGTTATCCAAGATGTTCATGTCTTTCTTTCTCGATAAGTATTATGTTTTTTTAAGGAAAACATTTTCGGATTTCTCTTCATATAGAGGACTTCTATAGTGCCCATGAGTTTGAACTTCAAAAATGCATTTTAAATGCAGCTTTAAAGTGCTCTAAATGATCCCAGCCAAGGAAGAAGGGTCTTATCTAGTGAAACGATCGTCATTTTCTAAACAAATTGACAATTTGTGTACTTTTTAACCTCAAATGCTCATCTTGTCTAGCTCTGCATCAACTCTGTGTCAGCTTCCATCTCATTTTCTTCTCTAACTTCAAAATCGGCCTACATTGCTGCAGAAGTACTGATCCAGTGTTTACAAAGTAAACGTGCAAAGAAGATCAAACACCCTTTACAAAAAAAGCTAAAACAGCCATATAAGACCATTTTGAAGAAAATTAGATGGTAGTTTTTTTTCGACATACCCCAACCCAGAAGTTCACAGAGTTCACGCAGAGCTAGACATGACAAACATTTGAGAGTAAAAAGTAAAGAAATTGTCTTTTTTTTTAGAAAATGACAGATTGAGTCGCTAGATAAGACCCTTCTTCCTCGGCTGGGATCCTTTAGAACTCTTTAAAGCTGCATTTAAACTTCAGTTTGAAAGTTCAAAATCGCAGACACAATTGTCCACTATATGGAGAGAAATCCTGAAATGTTTTCCTCAAAAAAAAAAAAAAAAAAACTATTTCTTGTCAACTGAAAAAAGAAAGATATGAACATCTTGGATAACAAGGGGGTGAATTTTTGCTCTGGAAGTGAACTCTTTCCCTTAAAAAAAACACAAAGATTTGCATTAATTAATACTGACCAATAATAATAATTATACCCAATAATGCTTTGGCATGCACACAACACACTGACCATGAACCAGCAGGTGTTCATGGTCAGTGTGTTGCGTGCATGCCAAAGCAGCAGAGTAAATATATTATTATTTTTATAAAAACATGTTTTTTTTAGTATGCTGTAGAAATTCTGCCTTATTTAACATTTGTTTAAATAAAGAAATGTTTTAGAAAGTATCAAGACAAGTAGCAATTATGTGGCCAAGCACTGAAATGGCAGCATGCGCATCCCATTAAGCAAGACCCGAAGAATACACAAAGGACAAAATGCATATTTGCTAAGTTTAAACCAACAACCTTCCTCACCAGCCCAGACCTTCACCCACACAAAATCGAGTTAAAAAAGACTTTGCCTTAGAAAATGAATTAAGGATTTCATGACCAACAGGACCAATAGGTGGCGCTTTCACCAAACTCAACAGATACAGTCTCAGATGAGTTTGATAATGACAAATACAAAGTTTAACTTCAATACGCTAAAGCATTGCCATGATACTGTAAGTACTCCCAGTCAATTATGTATGTGCATTAATAAACAAGAGTTTTGAAAATCAAAAATCCATATGGTCAGTTACGTGCAGCGTAAATCCTGAAGTAATCTTCAGCGCAAAATGTGCTGAGAACTGAATCAACTCTGTAGGAGGAACAGCTTTCATCACACATCAAGATGGCAGACAGCAGACATTTCTGTGCATTATAATGATCAGATGAAGTGTTTAAGGTGGCACACGGCTCTCAGATGTGCGTGTGTGTGTGTGAGGGGTTAAGGAGGCGGCTGGGATCCGGAGGCTTGGAGCAGCTGCACTCGTGACTGAAATGAAAACAGGACTGAACGAGGCTGTCAGGCCTCTGATGTACGACTTGTAATGGGATGTTTCCAAACCTCCTTTCTCCATATGGCTGCCGACACAATCAGAAACACCCACCGCCTACAGAACCGGGGACTCTCAGAGCACTACATCTGGTACACAGACACTCACACTTACACACATGCCAAACAAACACACTGATTCACTGTCTTCTATTGTGTTGACCCGTTTAAAATGTCCACCTTTAGTCAAAAGTCAAATGTTCATAGAGGAGCATTGCAACACAAACTTCATCTAAATTCAAGTTCAGGTGACTCCGTGAGTCTTCGGGCCTCACCCTCGCACTAAACTCACCAACCTCCCATCTGTATCAAACATGTCAGTCCCGCGGCCATGTTCTGACATTTCATTCTTCCCACACTCACTGTTCACGGCTTAACTCAATCAAGTTCTCCTACATCTGTTTGTCTGTCAGCTCTCCAACCTTTTGTAAAATCTCAGCCTGTCTGTTTTTGTTTGCTACGTCCTGTGCGGCGACTCGGAAGCGCTACTCTAAGTAAATGTCAGTTTGAATTTATCAGAAGCTGAACTGTTATAAACACTTCCTGACTTTCCGAGACCTCGATGCTCTCCTGAGTCGCGCTCACAGGAAACCACAGAAGGAGACATCGCTATGTCTCACGAGCTTGTCCAGGCCGGCCTGTTAGCTCACACTGTTTTGGCTGTGGAAAAGACTTTTTAATACTAACGGTGACCTCCATCCACACCTGAAAGACCTACAACAGGAAGTATCTTCCATTCGCACTTTGACTTCTTCTAAAGAGGTGGACACACTCGGCTGTCCATGACCACATCCTTTCAGGTAAACAGCCCGCACATTGAGACCCAAGAGCCCTTGGTAAATGGAAAATAAACTCTCCGGGCTCTTAAGTCAAGTGACATTCATAACTTGCTTTGAGTTATTGTGATAGGCTTAGATTAACTTACATGTGGAAATATAACAGAATCCACTGATTATTTAAAACACCATTCATTTGTGACTACATCTCTGCTATGATAACACAATGTTTTTAATTTCGGAATTAAAATTCATTTTTCTGGGAATGACACAACTGTCCAGATATCAATGCAGAAAACTCATTTAAAGAATATTTAAGTAGATTCATAATTCATATAATCCTTTAGTTATTTATTTTGCAATACAAAGTAGTATTTTAACAAAACTATGTCTATGGACATGAAACTATTGAAATTATGTCATAGAGACTACTATCATGACTATTTTAGGGTCAATAACTTTTATAAAATTGAAGATAAGTTTGCCTTTTTATGTCAAGACAGGTTGTAAAATCTCATGCGCAAAAAGCAAGCATATTTGTGACCTTGGACCACAAAACCAGTCATAAGTTGCTGGGGTTTATTTGTAGCAACAGCCAAAAATACATTGTATGGGTCCAAATTATAGTTTTTTCTTTTATGCTAAAAATCATTAGGATATCAAGTAAAGATTATGTTCCATGAAGATATTTTGTAATTTTCTTACTGTAAATGTATCAAAACATATTTTTTAAGTAATACACATTGCTAAAACTTTAAAGGTGATTTTCTCAATATTTGTTTTTTTTTTTTCAGATTCCAGATTTTCAGATATTGTCCTATCCTAACAAACCATACATCAATGGAATGCTTATTTATTATAATTTCAGATGATGTATAAATCTCAAGACAAGCCTCTGACGTAACAGGCAAAGTACTCATTAGGTTCTAAGATTGAAGGAGAAAATGAATGATGTTGCCTAAGCCCAACTATAGAAACACCATATGGACCGTCCATGTAACATGTACTGACTTACACTGAGCGTGCAACATGTCCACATCCTTTCAGGTAAACAGCTCGCACACTGAGACCCAAGAGCCCTTGATAAATGGAAAATAAACTCTCCCGGCTGTTAAGTCAAGTGAGTGACATTCATAACTTGCTTTGAGTTATTGTGATAGGCTTAGATTAATTTACATGTGGAAAATAACAGAATCCACTGATTATTTAAAACACCATTAATTCATGACTATCTCTGCTATGATAACACAATGTTTTGAATTTCAGAATTAAAGTTAATTTTTCTGGGAATGACACAACTGTCCAGATTTCAATGTAGAAAACTCATTAAACAATATTTAAGTAGATTCATAATTCATATAATCCTTTAAGTTATTTATTTTGCAATACAAAGTAATACTTTAACAAAACTATATCTATGGACATGAAACTATTTTAGGGTCAATAACTCTTATAAAACACAAGATAAGTTTACCTTTTTATGTCAAGACAGATTTAGTTCAGGTTGTAAAATGTCATGTGCAAAAAGCAAGCATATTTGTGACCTTGAACCACAAAACCAGTCATAAGTTGCTGGGTTCATTTGTAGCAATAGCCAAAAATACATTGTATGGGTTAAAATTATAGATTTTTCTTTTATGCCAAAAAATCATTAGGATATCAAGTAAAGATCATGTTCCATGAAGATATTTTGTAAATTTCCTACTGTAAATGTATCAAAGCATATTTGTTTTAAGTAATATACATTGCTAGAACTTAATTTGGACAACTTTAAAGGCGATTTTCTCAATATTTGTATTTTTTTGCACCCTCAGATTCCACATTTTCAGATATTGTCCTATCCTAACAAAACATACATCAATGGAATGCTTATTTATTCAGATTTCAGATGATGTATAAATCTCAATTTTCAAAAATGGACCCTTTGACTGGTTTTGTGGTCCAGGGTCACATTTATGAATTAGTAATATTTTACCATAAAGAGGTCATGATTTTCCACAAGCTGATATGATTCTTTAGGGTCTTAATGAAAAGTCTATAACATACTTTGGTTCAAATTTCTCAATGGTAGTGTAAAACAACACCCTTGTTACCTCATGAAAAACAGCCCTGTTCACAGCATGCCGTTTTAGTGCATGTCTCTTTAAATGCTAATGAGCTCTGCTCACCCTGCCCCTCTCTTCCTCTAATCCACTGCGTCTTCAGTGGCTCAGGTGTCAGGAATATATGACGACTGCTATGTTCATTATTATGTCCAACGAGACACTCTTGTCTACCCCTGCTCCGGCGTCGAAACAATAACGGACAGTTCACAGCTTACTCAGGGCAGGTCTAAGGTTAGACAGTTGTGTCAATCAACAATCATGGAAGCGCCCTGTGCAGAACTACATCATTCTGCCAGGAATCTCAAAATAGTCTAATTTAAGAAAGTGATTATTATTATTGGGGATTTAAAGAAAAAAAAAGCAGTGATTTATTCAATCAGAATTTGGCAAATTCTATGGCATTAAGTTTTAAATTCCGTTTTTATGACTGGATTTCACGATTCTGTTTTTGTATTTTTCTTTTATTTCCATAAATGAAAACTATTTCAGTAGTTTAAATTAACAGCAACACTAAACCTTGTACATTTTAGCAAAAGCATATATATTAAACGCCCAGTTGACCACCCACAACACTGCGACTGAGTTCTGCACAAGAGAGATTTTCTTCAAAAAATGTGAAACCCTAATGGTTAAAGTAGCATTTTTTCATGCATGTAGTGCTGTCAAAGTGCACTTCATCATCTTCAAACAGGCTCAGAGGCCATTTCAAGTTTTAGCGAGTTAAATTACACCCTCTGATCAAAACTGTGCTGCCGTGAATAGAGCAGACGGCTGTAGCCAGATAGGGCGGCTCTGAAAATCAGAACCAGTTTCCTCACAATTATGGAGCAGTTCGGTATCCCAGTCAGACTGCGGACTGCCAGGCAGGTGGGTTTTTATTGGCTTTTGTCTGAAAAGGCTTCAAATGACTTCACTGGTGGGTCAGGGCCAGCCTCCATCAGTGCTAATGCAGAATAGGTAATTACTGAGGGAAATACCATGAACTGCCTTCAAAACCACCCAGTCAGGGCCAAGTGTTACATCATTAGAGCACCAACACACACACATGCATTCCCCCTCTCTCATGCTCATGTGAAGGTAAAACCAGAGCATAGCAGAGCAGATGACCGTCACCTAAGTTTATGGTCCAGGCCTGGTGGTATTTTAGAGAAAAAAACTCCCCAGCCTGCCTATAGCGACACCACAGTCGTATATCACACAGGTCTGGCTTTAACACACTGCCATTTCCATACACTCTTTAACTTACGCTCCTTCATAACCAACGCAATTAAATGCTGTCCCACTCCGGCACTCTGAGTCCTTGGTCTTAGCCACAGTTAATCGACTGGCACGACTTCAAAACAGAATCCTTGAGAGTCAAGCCTTGGCCATTCACATCAAGAGACCTACCATTATATTGTTAACATATTATTTCAGTCTAAATAATGGGTTCCCACTGCTGTCGGCTAAAAATCATTACTGCTGTGGAGGAGGAGGTACATTCGAGACAAGCCTCTGACGTACCTAACAGGCAAAGTACTCATTAGGTTCTAAGATTGAAGGAGAACATGAATGATGTTGCCTAAGCCCAACTATAGAAACACCATATGGACTGTCCATGTAACATGTACTGACTTACACTGAGCGTGTAAGATTCTATACACTGAAAGTCAGACAAACTCATGCTAATAAAAGTATTACCTCATAGAAGCTCATGGATAATGTTCTAAATGCCAAAGCCATCTGGATAGTATTCCTAACATGCAGTACGTTTTCATCCTATGTTTTACCAGTGGTGGACAGTAACGAAGAGTATTTTCATTTCAACTTTTATTTCACTATATTTCAATTTATAGCATCTTTCTTTGGCTTCACTAACTAAAAGTAAATTCAAAACCAGGTCCAAGATATACAGTTGAAGTCAAAAGTTTATTTTATTATTTTGCCAAAATAAGAGGGATCATACAAAATGCATGTTATTTTTTATTTAGTACTGACCTGAATAAGATATTTCACATAGAAGACATTTACATATGTGACCTTGAACCACACAACCAGTCTTAAGTAGCACAGCTATATTTGTAGCAATAGCCAAAAATACATTGCATAGGTCAAAATGATTGATTTTTCCTTTATGCCAAAAATCATTAGGATATTAAGTAAAGATCATGTTCCATGAAGATATTTTGTAAATTTCTTACCATAAATATATCAAAACATAATTTTTTTATTAGTAATATGCATTGCTAAGAACTTAATTTAAGGTGATTTTCTCAATATTTAGATTTTTTTTGCCCCCTTAGATTCCAGATTTTCAAATAGTCGTATCTTGGCCAAATATTATCCTAACAAACCATGTAGCAATGGAAAGTATGAAAAGTACAGATGATGTATGAATCTCAAAAAAAATAAAAAATAAAAAAACCCTCTTATGACTGATTTTGTGGTCCCATATATAAGAATAGTTGAATTTATAAAAATGACCCCGTTCAAAAGTTTACATACACTTGATTCTTAATACTGTGTTGTTACCTGAATGATCTACAGCTGTGTTTTTTTTTTTTTTTTGTATGATTGTGAGATCCATCTTTTCACACTGAGGACAACTGAGGGACTCATATGCAACTATTACAGAAGGTTCAAATTCTCACTCATGCTTCATAAGGAACTTGTGTTAAGCTTACTCATAAATTGCATAGAATGATTAATTTGAGTGATTCATATTGATAAAGTGTGTCTGATTTGTGATGAATCATTTTTTGAACTGAGTCTTATTAATTAATCTGTTAAACTTATTCATAAATTGCATTCTTACCTCTTAATAAATCACAGTTATTTGTTATTGAGGGATTTATTAAATAAATAAATTTAATTAAATAAATCGATAGAAAATCGACTTTTTTAAGCTGATTCTTTTAAAGGAACCTGTTGAAATTGTTTATAAAGAGCACTGAATGATTCACAGGAATGATTCATTCTGATAGTTATGATTCTTTCTAATGATTGCTGTCCAATCCATTAATAATCTTTTTTTTGCTGATTCTTTTCAATTCACCTGTTGAACTGGTTCAAATTGCACAAATTACAATGAATGATTCATTCACACATTTGACTGATCTGATGGGAGCTCAATACTATTTTTTGTGTCTAAGACATGAGACCTTTCTCCTTATATAGGCATTCTGAACAGTAGGATGGATGGTACATAGTAAAATGCAAAAAATAATTAATAAACAACTTTCTCCTTATTCATCAGTACATTTCCTTTTGATACTTAAGTACAGGTAAATACTTCTGTTTGAAATTATTCATCCACCACTGTGTTTCACATTCAAATTGGTGTCTGACACATAAAAATGTGAATAACTGCTATATCGTGCAGTTTCAATTTCATGATGAAATGCCTGAAAGTTTAGTCTTAAATCTGTTAGCAACCTTAATTTGCCCTGGATGGGTCATGAGATGGTCTACCAAAAACACTGGCATTGCTGTCACACAAACGCCCTAGGAAGGGAGTCCCCAGTGGGATTTACCACCTCAGACATAGCAAGCAACAGATGGGCCATCACAATAAAAGACGCATCACAGACTCACGTGTGAATCACATCAGCACGCTCTCTCTCGTTAGCGCCAGACATGTCTAATTGATTCCAGATGCAGGATGGCAGGAGAGGAAGTCGAATAATGAGGGGGTCGCCTGCGATCTGCCGCCTGGCCCGCCGCTGCCACACATCCTCAGTGACGGACTGCAATTTTATGGTCAATTGGACCCTTCAGCTGGAGGAAAACTTCACATGCAGAGGTAAAAAACATGGGAAACTTTTACAGACTTGCAGAGAGACAGCACATGTACGTGCGAAATAAGGTTCACAAGACACACAAAGATATTTACCCCAAATTAAACGCTTCTTCGTCCCTGAGGAGGAGTGTCTTGTCATTCTTTAGTTTTGCCACAAAGCGGAAATAAGTCACACCAGACAGGCTCTTTCTTTCGAAACTGAGCACAGACTCAAGAGAACCAATTACTGTCTGGAAACAGCGCTCTTATTTTCATACCTCTAAAGACTTCAGTGCTTCAGCGTTCAATAGGCACTGCTATTTGCAGTCTGAAGGACATCTCAAATAGTATGGAAAACAGTAATCTATAGCTGATAGCTTTTGCAAGCATTCCCTCCACTGCTTTATCATTTTTTCTCTCTGTTCTGCCGAATGCCTTGTTTAGAAAGGCTTGAATAATAACTTCAAAAGCAGCAATGAATGCTACCGAGTACTAGAGCATATATTCTTTTGAGTGTAAATGCATGGCAGTGATTTTAAGTTCAAAATGGAAGACTACTTTGAATTCCTGAGACATGCTTATTGAAAACTGCATACTTGTCAGGATTAACATTAAACTAAGATACTATATCTTATATAATTGTACTTTTTGAGGTGTCTGTGTTAATATTTGAAACCTCCCAAGTGAGACATTATATGTTTCTGTATCTTAAATGGATAGTTCTCCCAAAATAACTAATTAATTACTCACCCTCATGTCGTTCCAAACCTGTAAGACCTTCAGAGCACAAATTAAAACATTTTTGATGAAATCTGATAGCTTTCTGACCCTGCTTAGACAGCAATGCAACTACCACATTTAAGGGCCAGAAAAGTAGGAAGAACATTGTTAAAATAGTTCATGTGACATCAGTGGTTCAACCATAATTTAATGAAGCTAAGAATATTTTTTGTGCACAAAGAAAACAAAAATAACAACTTATATATATATATATATATATATATATATATAAATAACGCAAAATAACAACTAACAACAATTTCTTCTCTTTCCGAAAATATATTAATTTCTGTTCTGAAGATGAACAAAGTTCTTAAGGGTTTGGAACTACTTGAGGGTGAGTAACTGGCAGAATTTTTGGGTGAACTATCCCTTTAGCTTATCTGTTCGTCAATGAAACAAGTACTAAGACCAAGTGAACAAATGTTAGATCTGCTTTGTTGTCATTTCTAGGATGCTTAAACGTTCAAACTGGAATCTCTTTGTAAACATACAAATGTTATTTGTGACTAAGCTTCTTTTTACAAATCCTGGGGAAATGATAAACAAAAGAGTTGAGTTGATATGAAATTCAAATCCTGTCTACTCAAATGCAGCATTTATTTTACATACTCTACTGTTCAAAAGTTTGGGGCCAGTAAGATTTAAAATATACTAGTCAACATTTAAAGCAGATGAAAACCTTTCATCAAAATTGTCCTAAAACCAAAACAATAACCATTTTTGTCTCAGGACAACTTTGTAGGGATGGGTATCAGTTCAGATGTCCCGATTCGATTTCGATTGGCAAGTTCTCGATTCAATTTCTCGATTTTTAAAATTACATTCAGTGTATATAGTTAATAAAAATGCTATTGATATTTAAAAAAAAAAAAATGAACAGTTAACATCAGAAATTAAGATATTTTAAACATTTCTTTTTTGTGTCCTTTTTTAAAACAATAATAGGGCCCTATAAAATTTATATCTTAATTTTACTGGTAATCAGATGAAGGCATAAAACATTAATTTAATTCATCCTGATCAAATGAAAATTAAACCTTTTTATTTTTTGCCAAAGCTGCACAATAGAGGTTTAATGTAAAAAAAAATCAAAAGAAAACAAATGTGATTACTTATTTTAAAATAAAGATTTATTCATATTTATTATTAGTAGTAGTAGCAGCATTGTTGTTAAGTCTTAAGACTGCTAAATAGTAATATACTTCTGTATTTCTATATTTCTGACACAGTTTAACGTTAAACTAAACTTTTATTTTGACGAGTTGTCGTGAAGAACCTGCAGCTGCTGTGAATGTGATATGATGGTAGTTTTCCCAAATGAAATGGTAAAATGCTAATGAAGTGACTCTCAGAGTAGCTGGAGATGATATTGTGTTCATAACGTCATATAGACAGATGGCAGAAGCTGAAAACCGCGCAAATGCTGCCCGCGCTTTATTATGTGTAGTAAACAAAACAGTGAGTCGCGCCATCCGTCGTTCATTCATTCATTCATTGCGGAAATCATGGCGCCTTTGCGCATATGGGTAAATAAGAGGGTGACATCTAGTGGAGAAGACCAATGATAAGATTCACATTAATCAGATCTTGTTTAAATGTTTGCTGAAATAAATACAGGAAAAGATTGATTCACGGCTTTTGAGAATCAATATCGAATCAACGTCATTTTAAAAAACGATTAATCAAATTTTTTTTTTTTTTTTTTGCCCAGCCCTACAACTTTGATTAACTTTTTTGATTCACTTCAAATGCTGACTACTGTACATAAAATAAACTATTTTAAATTACTAAATTAAACACTTTTATTCCGCAAGGATGCATTAAATTGCTAAT
Source organism: Cirrhinus molitorella (assembly GCA_033026305.1). Taxonomy (NCBI): domain Eukaryota; kingdom Metazoa; phylum Chordata; class Actinopteri; order Cypriniformes; family Cyprinidae; genus Cirrhinus; species Cirrhinus molitorella. The sequence continues at coordinate 11,134,670 of CM065131.1, forward strand.
TTCAATCATTTCAAATAAATTTCTGTTTTATTCATCAAAAGAATTAATCAACATTGACAACTGAAATGTTTCTTGAGCAGCAAATCAGTACTACTGTACTTCGAACACGCGTCGCGACTGGCAGAGAAGAGAAGTAATTTGTTGAAAATTGTCATTGTTTTGTTTTCTTTGCGCACAAAAAGTATTCTCATAGCTTCATAACATTTTGGTTGAACCACTGATGTCACATAGACTATTTTATCGATGTCCTAACTACCTTTCTGGGCCTTGAACGTGGTAGTTGCGTTGCTGTCTATGTAGGGTTAGAAACCTCTCAGATTTCATCATCTTTATTCGTGTCCCGAAGATGAACGAAGGTCTTACAGGTTTGGAATGACATGAGGGTGAGTAATTAATGACAAAAAATTTTGGGGTGGTGAACTATGCTATGCCTTTAAATGGTATTTTGACTTAGTGAACTTCATTTTAAGCCATAGCTATACCCAATTCAATTCAAATACACATACAGAAACATAATTTTATCATTGCAATAGATACATATGCATATAATGGCTGTTGCCGCACTCCTCTACTGCGTCCTGCCGGTCGTAGAGCCAGTAAGCAACACGTTTCACCATATAGGCCTATATTCAGGACTGAGCAATACCAAACGTGGTCTCCATTTCACTTCAAATCCATTTTCATTAGTGACAAATGTCTGTGTTGGGATAAGGAAATACATACCTGTTGGCCATGTTTGTGACCAATAAAACGATCCCTCGTTAAGTTTAGTCAAAATAAATGTGACAGCTGAAATGTGCTCAAATGTCATTCAACGCCAAATACGAGTCTTTTTCATTTGAAGAGGATTAGACTGGAAAATCACTTCAGCTCTTTCAAACAGACTGTGCCTCTTTTTCAATTACTTTAATGCTGTGACAGCGGAGAACTGCTTCTATGATGTCACGTAAATAATATAGGCGCAATTACTTAACATATGTATCTTTTCATAGCATGCTGACACAAAACTTCAGGAATGTATAATTTATGTCCAAGACCACCAAAAAGCCATAAACCCTCTAAGCGTATGCAATCGCCATGCATCCTAAACCTAGATCTATTCTGACTGGAAAGCTCCAGTGATTGATGAATTTCTAAATCAGACAGGAAATAGGCAATGCTACCGCACAAATATTTTCCACAGACCACCGACTTACACTCCCAAGAGGCTCTGAGAGAATCCTTGGAGAGAGGAAAAAAAGATGCGAGAGAAGGATAGCAATGCTAGCAATACCAACATGGTAAAATACAAAAGATGTGGCTTTTCTTTAAAACCACACAAGAAAAAGACAAACTTAAAGGACAAAACAATTTAATATAAAATCAATGGGGCCATACTTTTAAAAATAGCCAAAGATGGCTCCAAAACGACCCATAGTTAGGAATTTCAAACCTAAACCCAAAGAGATGCATTTAGATTTTTAATCTGCGGGCGTTCCAAAATCCTGCCTGGTCATTTCTCATTTTAAATCTTGCATTAAATGAAATGAACATAATAGTGAGAAAAAAGTTTGACTTCTTCAGACTCAAGAGATCAGTTAAACCATTGAACTTACTCTTATTGATAACATTACAACTAAACAGCTCTGCCTCCAATCAACGGGAAGTCATAAATTAAATGTAACAAACCCGCTTGGCTCCAGCAGTTATGATTATTTTGATGAAAAATATCCAGCGAGATAAACCCTGAGGTTGTAAATTTTAACTCATTCCCTAGGCCCTGAAGTAAACGGCAAAAGCAGACACTTCGAACACACGCACACCCACTTTAAGTGAAAGAGTACACTTATGCAACCCCCAGTAACAATAAAGGCTTATTGTCTGGGTTTGAAGAGCAGACACAGGTCTGACTGTATCCCCGTGGTCATTAAGACTCCTTCAGAGCTCATAATAGGGATCTCAGCTCCTCTCCACGAAATTTAAGTCCTGTCTTGCTCGGGGCAGAATGTCTGCTGGACATCAGGCGCTTTATAATGGCTTGGAAGGGATTTTTAACCCAAAGCAATAATTCTTTTCTAAATATATCACTTGACACTACGAATCATCTGGGGGGGCCTCGCTTTTTTATGCTTGGGTGCAAAAAGATCATTCTTTTGTGTTTGAGAGGTGTAACTATTCACACTGACAAAGCCGACAGACACCTGCACTATAAAAATGACTGTAATAAAATAAAGAATTAAATAATAAATGTAAGAGGTTTTTGCTTAAAGGGTCTTTAACAGAACATTGCAAACTAACATATGTGAACATATATGTTCTTACAGAGTTACACTTTCTAATAATACATAGAAAAGAGAAACAAAAAGCAAAGGCAAGAAAAAGACAAATGCACACATAAATACATTATATATAGGGGTGTAGTATATACAGGGTTCCCACCCTAAGCCAAATGTCAAATTCCCTGACTTTCACTGACTAAAAAGCTGAATTTCCATGACCTATAATGAACAGATCCATCCATTTGCCAGCTTTATTTACTTGTTTCGTTTTTAGTACAAAACACACATACATACTTTTTTGTTAATTTTTTACTTTCTACAATTTCTACAGAAATTAATTTTAGTTTTTTATTATTTCAGGGGTTAAACACTTTGAAGGATTTTCTGTTTGTAATCAAGTTCTTCATTCAGTCTTTTTAATTTCTTCACATTTAGTTTTTGCTTTTCTATCAACTACTTTTAACACCTAGTCATTGAAGTGGTCATTTTGTAGCCAAAGATCTTGAAATGTACATTTTCCAGGCATGTTTACCTTAGTTATCAGGTAAAAACCTGGTGACTGCATTTGACTTAAAACCATAAAAATAGGCAAAACATGTGAAACAAAGCAATTTAAAAATATGGTATAGAAAAAGTACATTTTCATAATGGAAACTAAAATTTAAAGCAACAAACAAAAATCCCTGATATTCCACGACTTGGGCCAAAAAAAAAAAAAAAATGTCCGGAAAAGACCTTTTAGAATTCCATGATATTCCAGAAATTCCATGACTAATGGGAACCATGTATATATAGTAGGGCTGAGTAAAAAAAATTATAAATTTATCAATTTTAATCGATACTCATTTTTGCAAAATGATATTGATTCTTAAACCCCCAAAATTTATTAGTCTAGCCTGTTTTCTGTTAATGTATGGAACATTGTAGGGCTCCTCCCATCCAATAAATCGGAATAAGCTTTGTGCTTTGTTACTTTTGATATGAAACAAAGTCTCAAATTTCACATTCTGTTCATTTTATTACAGTATTCCATTTATTACAGCACAACATTTACCTTCAAAACAAGCAAAAATTGTCCTAATGTCCTAATAGGGTTTGGAATATTTCAGATTTTTGAAGGTTTTTAAAAGGCGGCTGCATTTATTATAATGCAGTATATTATACTGTATCTATACCATAAAACATGACATACTGATTACGAATAAGATTTTTTTTAATGCACTTTTACAAAACATTATGATACCCATGTGGTTTCTAGTCACACAAGTATAATATTGCAATTTTAACCCGTTACTTCACATCAGATAAGAATTCAGTATTAATTATGATTTCTTTATCATCAATCCACATGTTGCACAATCTCCTTGCGCAATATTGTGTTATTCCAACTCATTAGCAGTGCTCAGCAGTAGCATATGCACATTTGCACAGTCTAGTGAAGGTGAAGCTATGCTTGTATAAAGTGGCTGGTTTTATAGACTGTTTCTTATTTGGACTGAGTTTTATGGCCTTTTAGTATAATGGGATTATTGTAGAGCGAGCGTTACGCCCACAGCTGGGCCACAGACAGTCCACTGCACGAGGTTAACTTCCTCTCTCATCACGGGCTGTGAAAGATGCATTACCTTGGCATCTCATTATGTTCTTGGGACTAATTACATGCCTGTTAGGTTCAGCGGTCTGCAGACCTAATGGCGGACCACCCATCCTCTTAAGCCTAGGAGCTGTGGCCCACTGACCTACACCGGCCACCACGAAGCAGGTCTACAATTTCATCCACTACTCCGTAATCTGAATGAATAAGCAAGCAAATGTGCCCACGAGGGCCGCTTTTGGTGATCCAAAAAGGTTTAAAACTCTGCAAAGTAAAATATATTGCATATGTCATGGGTATAACAATAATTTAAGTTGTGAAACAAAATATTTCACCATCTTTGCCAGCCCCAAGACATAAGCCAAATGACTTGCTCTCAAAAAACAGAAAGGAAAAACAAGACTATCAGAACATTTCATGAAAAGGATCAATGTTGTGTGAGATAAACAACCCTCCGATGTGTTTACATCTGTTGGCAGGCACGAAAAGTGCCAGAGGCCAAAACCCCAGGCGCTGTTATTATATTCCCTCATTGATCTATTGCGCTTTTTTAGTAGTTGGGGCATCATGGAAGGTTTCAATCCATCATCCGGGCCTCAGAAATTAGTATTTTCAAACAGTTCCCCAAGTTAGCCAGCACTTATAAATAACACGGCCTCCGAGCTGCAAACATCAATGGCAGACAGCTGAGCCTATTGTTGATGCTCTACTGCGTTCCCCCGCCTCTCTGTGAGGGGATGTGGTGGAAGATTGATGGGAGATGTCACTGGAGGGAAGTAGGAGTGGCCAGGCTTCAGTGTACCGCATGTCCCTGCTCTCCAGCGCAGCAGGCAGCTGCATAGTCTGGCGGCCAGCGTTCCTGCGTGCAGTCATGGAGGGATCTTGGGGAACGCAGCAGAAACCGTCCCGCCGAATGCGGTATGCTGAGGCCTGCAGATCTATATTGCCCAGTTGGGGATGCTGGGCAAAGGCCACATCAAACAATGCTGAGGTCGAAAGAAGTGAGGTTTATCAGTAATTATACTGTATAGAAGTGTCTCGAATCAACACTGCAGGTCCAAAAAAGGGGAAATGGTGGAGTACTGAAGCATGTAAAGAAAGTAGTCCCTGAGTAGCCACCAGTGGTGTGAAATGAGGCATTGATTTGCAATCTGCTGAGTAACTGGACGCCCTGTCAGTCAGGTTATCAATGGGGTGTAAAGGCTTTTGGTATTTGGCACGTAAGCCTCCTCACACCGGGTGCCAACTTAAACAGCAGTTTAAGACCCACGACGCAGGACAAACCATTCTCTGTCATCGCAATACTTCACGCTGTCTCCACTACTGCACTGCCAGAACTTCAGAATGAGCATTTTCTGGAGAAGTTTGAATGGTAAAAAAAAACGTGTTCTGGATCGCAATGTTGCTGAGGGAGATTTACTTTATTAATACGTATAACAGCTCATTGAAAATGTTCACAATATAGAGATTTGAAAACAAGCAAAGGCCAGCATTGGATATGAGGGAGCTATTCATGCTTATATGGGAGAGCAAAGCAAGGCGGAGCTCAATTCGCACTGTTTTGTACAACAAATATAGTCAATATCACACGCGGGAGAGCGACGTTGTTCAGAACAAAAGCACGACTGCGATATTGTCTTTAACATAATAAACAAGAAGTTAAAACTGAGAGTAACTTACATTTCAGACAAGATATAGATGGTTTCCTTGACTGTTTTGATCCGCGAACAAAAATAGATCCAAACAGACCCACGTTGCCTCTCCAAACGATGCACATTAGCGGTGCTTCGTTCCTGCATTTCTGAATGAATTGAACGAATCGGTAAATCAGTAAATGAGTCACTGACTCACTTATAAAGATTAATTTTGGCTCCTGGACGAATCAGTATTTTCGAACGAATTAATGATTCAATACTTCATGACAAACTGAAGTGTCCTTCTCGGTACTTACGTAACGATACTTAAACTATAAGAAAATAATTGAATAAAATAAATAAATAAATAAATAAATAAATATTCATAAATAAAACTATTTGCAATAAAGTATTTTCAAAAACTATTTGAATCAGTGTTTTTGAAAGAATCGGTTGAGTAAATTATTTACTGATTCACTTATGAAGATTTATTTTGCTCCTGAACGAATCAGCAGTTTTGAACGGCTGAATTATTTAATAATTAGTGACAAACTGATGTCTTTATCTACTTTACTTATGTAACAATGCCAATGGTGTTATTGTTAACTAAAACTATAATAAAATAATTGAATAATAAAAAAAAAATTATAATAAAATAATAATAAAATAATAAATAATGAAAAACCACTTGCTAAAAATAGATTAAAGACAGGCGGAAATACTCAATTAAAATAATAAATGCCAACATTAGTAGGGTTTTATTCCTGAATGAATCAGTTTTTTTTAAAGAATCGGTTGAGTAAATTATTCAGTGACTCAGCTCTAAACAAATTTTTGAACGAATGGCTGATTTAATAGTTCATTACAAACTGATGTCTGCTTCTACAATGTCAGTGTTGTTACTGTTAACTAAAACTATAATAAAATCATTGAATGAAAATAATGAAATGATAATAAAAATAATTTAAATAAAGATAAAATAGCCTAAAATTACATGTAATTGTTATATGAAAAAAACTCAGTTAAAAATATTGCCTTAGCTACAATTTAGCTACAACTAATTGCTAAAAAAGAAAACAAAATTAAAGACTAAATAAAAAAAATAAATGCAACAAACTGTTTAATTTTGCATACTAAACTATTAGGCTTTAAGAAATGCTTTCTTTTATTTTTTGTTATTTATGTCAAAGACTGAATCACACTTCTGTTGGACATGCAGTTGATGGTCATATAATAAATGTCAGTGTTTGATTGTAAGAATGATTTCTTTTGTATGATACGCCATTTTGGTTGTGCTGGGTTGCCACTAATGTCTAATGTTAAATGTGGGCCCTGAAGCAAAGCCAGTAAAGACCTACCGATCCACAGTGATGAGATTTTGATAAGTGATCTGGAGGAGCGTTAGACTGAGGCAGTACATGAGGAACAACTAGCGCACCTTGCCAAAGCCAAAGCCAGAGCCTGCAATCTGTTATCAATCTGAGAGCCAGCAATACATTACAAGCAGAGCAGTTTTATGTCTTTAAATAAAGTTTTATTTCTCCAAAAACTGTAGAATCCATAAAGGCATATCTAAATAATTAAACTACCGTCTTAATCTACTTGAAGCACGTTCAAAATCCACATTCAAAATGTTTAACTGGATGAGATGAAAGGAATGTGATTACAATAATACATCTTTTACATGGAGTGATGCTGATCCAGCAAGTCATTTTACACCAGAAGTGTGATTTCAAAACCAAATGGAAATGCAAAACGAATGACTGTTTTCAAACAGTCATTCCTGTAAGCCAAAGTTGGAACAGGGATTTAACATCACATGTTCTACCACGTAGATCCAGAAAAATATTATAACGCACACGAACATATACGTAGACGTCAGCTGACCCCCATGATCCTTTGCCGTGAACAGGGTCTGGGTCACTGTTGATGTTATTTCACGGCCCCTCAGGCTTGACTGTAGAGCAGTCTCTCCACATCCTGAGCGCTCGGCTACTTTTGTCCTCCATCCAACCTGCACAGCTAGGGACTTCCAGTCAGAGTCCAGATTTATGAGGCCCTTCTCTACTGGGGACTCACCCCAATGCAGCCGCAACAGGCTTGTTCTTCAAACAATAACATCCAACTGAGCTGGAAGGCTAGTTCACTTTCCCTTTCTCTTCTTCTTTCTTTTTTACCTTCACTATTTAGCACTTTTTTAAGTAAGTGAGATGATGTTTGCCGTCTAATTTTAAATAAATTGAACTAAAAACCTTGCAGCCTTTATCTCTTACATTCTGATGACAGGATTATTGTAAACTTACTTTCCAGTTAACTCAAATGGTTTTCCAATTTCTTTGTCTGTTTTGACCAGGATTATTAACTAAAGCTAAAACCATTAAAACATAAATAATAATAATAATAATAATAATAATAATAAAATGAAATGTTATTTCTCATTTAATTTTCCATTTTGATGTACAATAGACATTTAAAATATATAATAAAACAACAAAATTACTAAAACTAAAACCAAAATGTCTAAAATTATAACAAAAACTAAAGAAAATACAAAAAAACAAACAAACAAACAAACAAACAAACAAAAAAACACTAATAGTAATGCTTTTGACTGATTATCACACTACCAAGTTTTTGACAGATTTGTAATGTCTCTTCTGCTCGCCAAACTATTTGATCCAAAGTAGAGCAAAAACAGTCAAATTTTCAAATATTTTTAGTATTTAAAATAGCGGTTTTCTATTTGAATATGTTTTAAAATGTAATTTATTCCTGTGATTTCAAAAAACAGAATAGATTTTTGTCCGGTTTTTTTTGATGAATAGAAAGTTCAGAAGAACAGAATTTATCTGAAATATAAATCTTTTGAAACATTATAAATGTTTTTATCATCACTTTTGACCAATATAAAGCATCATAGCTAAATAAAAGTATTAATTTCTATAAATTCTCCCTGAAAACTGGGGTAATGATGCTGAAAATGTAACTTTGAACACAGGAATAAATCAGTGGCGTTCCGTCCATATAAGCTGCTATGCTCCGCATACCCAGGCCATCTGAGAGAATGCGTTCACGGGTTAATTAATATAAACATGGTTGTCAGTTGATCCCTTGTGTTTGTGATATAACACTTAAAGTGTAATAAAGAGTTGGGAATAAGTACGTCAAATTATTTATTTGCCAAACAACGGCAATTCTCTGTAAATGTCACATGCGGAAGCTTCCGGGCAAGCGGATTCTCCGCAGCTTACTCGCCTCCTCTCTATTGCAATGACTCCTCAGGATTCACGCGCGTTCACTGCTTTCGCTGATATGCGCGTGATTTCATTGGCGAGGTAAGCTGTCCGCGAAGCGCTCGCCCAAGCGGAAAAATGCGCTGTTGCTGCCAGATTTCGATTGCCGAAAATCACATTGTGTTTGATGCACAACTGACTCGACTAAATCAAATTAAAAAAACATCTTAACTGTATACTTTCATAATTTCTCAAGCAATTCAAAATTTGAAAGTCCACTGAAAACATATAGACCGTGTTGAAGATGTTATTGTATATAGAAATATATAGAAATAGTATAATATATAAAAATATAAAAAAGTTTTTATTTATTTTTATTTATTTAATTTTTTTGAATATTAACAAATAGGGGGAAAAGAGGAAATAATAAAATCTGATTTTTATTTTATTTTATTGTTGTTTGCAACTTACTTGGCAATATTCTAAATATATTATTATTATTTGCATTTTGCATGGTCGTAGTATCACCTGGGTGGGAGTTATATTCACTGGTGATTAATAATAATAATAATAATAATAAAATAATTCAGTCGACGCAGAGATATAGAACGGGGAATCCCCCACCTCCCCACCCTCTTAAAATTAGGCTACGTAACATAAAAGAATACGTGTAAACGTTGTTTTTCGGTTTTTATTAGGAAAAGCAGCTATGTTTTTCTAGCATTAAAATAACTATAGATAAACCTGAAACGATACAAGAAAGATTGGAGATGATGTTTATTCACAAATAAGGTAGGAAATGTGCATACTTTTAAATCGACACATGCCACAGTGTTTTCCTCGTAAGTTTGTCCTAAAAGCTGGTTGGGGGCTGGGACTCAGCACTCAGCATACCCGGTAAAAAAAAAAAGTCACCGCTTGCCACTGGAATAAATTACATTTTAACATATATTACAATATAAGTGTTTTTTTTTTTTTTTTTTTCAATAAAAATCAAATAAATGCAGGCTTGGTAAGCAGAATAGACTTCTTTAAAAACATAAAAAAAGATTACTGTCCAAAAACTTTTGATTAGTAGTGTATATGTAACGTCTGGAATCTGTGTTGTGCGTAATACATGCGACAACAAACACCATTTCGCACCTCGGGTGGATCATTTAATTATGTTAAAACACATTCAAATGAGGTGGTCAGTTTCACAGCATTACATGACGTCCCACCACAACCGCTCTCTTGACTTTCGCGAATATTAATGACTAAACCGAAAAACAGCGCGGGTCTGTTATACTTAAAGGGCCATATGCATATAATAACCAAAAGCAAGTGAAAGCACCTTTTTTTAACCTGTTACATATATAAACAGTAGAACTTGGCACTTGCCAAGTCCAGAAATGTGATATTTAGGGGAACCCAGCTAAAAGGTTTATAAAGGCTAGTTTTGGGCTAGTTTTGAATAGCATTTGGGCTCGTTTTGTTGTGAAAACATGATTTGCCAGCATGAATTCATAAAACACATAGTGTGAATGTGTAAGTCGCTTTGGATAAAATCATATGCTAAAATGCATAAATGTAATGTTGCAATGGCTAATATGACTTTGACCTAGTGGTGTGGATGCAGCATCATACAAACCTTATCAGTTACTACATTTATTCTTTGTGAAAATTCCAACTAGACAAAGTGAGCAGTATTCAGCTGGTCATGTGATTTTAATATTAGGGTGGAGTACTGATATGCCTGAAGTCTTCATCTCATGACAAATGATTTACTAGTTATCACAAGTACTGTTCATTTTTTTTTACTTCTCCAACTTTTAATGAAAGAAAAATTACTGTTTAAGACAGACAGTTACACTGCATGTAATAAAAAAGACAGATAGAATTTTAAATATCCATCATACATCTATCATACAGTATGTCATATAATAGAGAATGATGTGACTTTAGTGAGATAACATTTGCTCTTTTCCAGTAAGTGTTGGGGAAGCTACTTTAAATCTGTAGCTTGCCAAACTTCCCATATTTTAAACTACTTAAACTGCAATCACCCTGTGACCCCACAGAGAATACTTGTGTGTAAAATGGATAAATAAAAATGAAAAAATTAAAAGAAGTTGGCTAAAGAAGTAATTAAAAAAAAAAAACTAAACTTGAACAGACTTAAATAAGTAAATTAATTACTTAATAATAAATAATTATATTCTTTAGAAAATGGTTTGCTGTGGACTATTCTGTTAGTAATGGGCTAGTGTTCAATATGAAAAAAAAAGTCTAATGTCTTTTCAGGGTTTTTGCTACAATACAATGTTATTTCAGTTTTATTTATATAGTATTTAATAATTCAGTTTTTATTTCAGTTTGTATGTATTAATCTTGTTATGTGCTTGTCAATTTTGTGAGTTTTCTATTTTAAATATCAGTTTTAAATTTTACTAAAGTACATCAACTTCAACTTGTTTATTTAATTTCCAAAGCAGCGTTTCTAATTTTATTTACATTTTCGTTTCTCATAAGTTTTTATACAAATATTTTTTTATTCATAGATAGATAGATAGATAGATAGATAGAAAATAGTTATATTTAATTAAACTTTTCCCCCCTAGTCTTTATAATTTTCCTAAAGTACTTCAACTTATTTTAGTTTATTTCCATTTATTTCCAAGTTTTTCATTATATATATTTCATTATATATTAATTATATATATATATATATATATATATATATTATAAGAATATAGGTTCATTAAAACTCTTTTCTCAAGGATTCATATGCAGTTAATAATTATTGGCCATATTATGTAATTAATCAGATTATTTTTATACATTTTATTCTAATAAGAAGGTCTAAATTTCAGCATAGCAATAATGTACAATCTAGTAATGTTAGTAGCCTCACTACTTCCAGTTATTTCCCAAAACTGTTTCCAATCAGTTTCCAGTTATGGATGAGGCAAGTAATGCTGGTTTCCTTATTTCTCACTCAGACTTTCCTCCCACTCTTCCTGGCCCGTTCCTAGTCTCCTTCTCCCACTTTCTCTGTCTTTCGTTCCGGACAGTTTAACACATGCCAGACCTCAGCAGAAACGTGTGGGGGAAGCGAGGGTGATGAAAGACCAGTCAAAACGCGTGTGAGGAACTGCCATTAGCACATGTGGCTTTCGCATGAATCTAATAACGCCAGCGGACGCCTTTGCGGGCAATAAAGGTGGATGAGCTGTATTCATTGGTGTGATAATTTACAATGAAAAGGATCAACAGCAAAAGAGGCCCAGGTGTGAAGGTCCACACTCTCACATGGTTTGGCTGAGCTGAAAGCATTGGATGACGGCATGATTTGTTTCCACAAACCTCAGGTCGTGGGGTTAAGGGTCACTTGTCCTTTCACACAGGAAGACATGTTACAGGATTATTACAAGAGTGAATGAGAGCACTGTATGAGACACTGCATGACCTTACACTTACGGGGCCAAAACTCTCTTGCTTTATCGCCACTTTTGCAAGGACAAAGTGTCAAGTGTTCTCAGCGGAGGGGAAAAGTGAATCACCTTTGTGTGAACTCTGTGAGGGCAGAGGCTAGCATGGGTTAGCTTATTTTCTACAGGTAATTTGTGTCTCAACACAGCTTAATAACACTATCCGCTGAACAAAATGCATTAAACTGATATATAGTCAAAGTGCTTGTTTTTTATTTAAATACACCCTGGATTGGAGGACTGGATTGTCTTCACCTTAAAGGCTCACAATAGATGACAAATGTGGAGGTCTAGCAGCTGCTCTTTGTCTCTAGTGGGCAGTTAGGAGCTGCAGGTGAAGCAGCATGATGAAAGAGGTGGTCACTCATGTTATATCTCCCATGGACTTTGTTTATAGCTTCACTTCACTTCACTTCATACCATCATGTGTTTCTGGTAGGGTGTTTTTTCTGGAAAGAAATTAATTCTTTTATTTTGCAAGGATGCACTAATTGATCAAACGTGACAGAAAATACATTTATAATGTCTAAAATATTTTGCTTTTTAAGATTCATCAAAGAATCTATCACAGTTTCCACAAAAATAAACCTTTTTTTAACATTAATGGTAATAATGAGAAATATTTCTTGAGCAGCAAATCAGCATATTAAAATGATTTCATGTGATAAAAAGTATCATGTGATACTGAACTGGAGCTTGAAATTCAGATTTGCATCACAGGAAGTAATTATATTTCAATATATATTAAAACAGAAAACAGTTGTTTTAAATTGTAATAATATTTCAGCTAGGTTTTGGCTGCAAGTGGTCTTTCATACGAATTCCTACAAATTCATTGCACCTTGTAAAATATGTATGATTTTCCTCAAAACATATGTCTAATTTGAATGAATTGGTACGACCTGCCTCATATGAATTCTTATGAATTAGCCACCTCATTAAATATATGCGAATTGCCATGAGATCGGGTTGCAATAACATGATATTTAGCCCCTGGAATGCAAATTTTACCAGGGGAACCCTGCCAAAAAAACTTTTGATTTTGATTTGATTTTGATTGGGCTAGTTTTGGGCTAGTTTCAAGTAGCGATTGGGTGGGTTTTGTTGTGAAAACCTGGCAACCCTTGTATTGATTCTTAAATCCCAAGAATCTAGCCTGTTTTCAGTTAATGATCGGAACATTGTAGCGCACCTCCCATCCAATAAATTGCAATAAGCTTCGTGCTTTGTTACTTTTGATAAGAAACAAAGACTCTGATTTCAAATTTTCTCCAATTTATTGCAATATTCAAACAATAAATGGCGTTTAGGCCATTTTTTTTTTTTTTTTTGATTGGGCTAGTTTTGTGCTAGTTTTAAGTAGCAATTGGGTGGGTTTTGTTGTGAAAACCTGGCAATCCTGATATTGATTCTTAAACCCCAAGAATCTAGCCTGTTTTCAATTAATGAACAGAACATTGTAGCGCAAATCCCATCCAATAAATCGCAATAAGCTTTGTGCTTTGTTACTTTTGATATGAAACAAAGACTCTGATTTCAAATTTTCTCCAATTTATTAGAGATTATTAGATTATTAGAGATTTTTTTTCTTGGGAAAATTTGGAATGCACAGTACCGGATATATATATATATATATATATATATATGTATATATATATATATATATCCGAAAAACAATCTTGAATCTAATTGAATCGCAAGCTTTTGAATCAGAATCGTGAAACTTGTGTCAAAATCCAGGCCTAATAAAAAAATAATAGCTCAAAATAAATGTTAACATTCACTTTTAAAAGAGCAGGAAAATGTATTTAATCTCTTTTGTTGTTGACAAGATGATTCATCCATGGACAGGTTGCGTGACATGCCCTTATACTTAAAACCCATCAACAAAAGTACAAGAAAAAGAAAACACGCCTCAGACTGCATTAAATATGGGTTCATTTGCACTCAGGAAAAACATGGTTTGTGCCGACCACAGTGTGTTTTGTGGGGTGAATTACTGGCTGCTGAGAGCATGAAACCATTGAAATTAAATTTTGTACAGTAAACAATTTTGATACTGTATTGAGTCGCCACTTGAATCCAATATAAAATGTGAGCCCAGAACCACTGCTCTAATCCACTGTTTGTTGTATTTGTGCATTTGTAACCACACCTGCGGTCAGCCTTAAAAATTTCCCCCTGCCAGCTTTTCTCGTTCTCTTCCATCAGTCCACTTCAGTTTAAACGTCTGTTTCCAGGTTGTTAAGCGTGCAATAAATTCTTCAACTCAACCTCCTGAAAAGTCTCATTACCGTAACGAGTAAGATATCGGTTTCTTGAAGTAGTATTTTCACCTGGGCGCACTTGGAATATTTGTGTGTCCATGCTTTTAGTTTAGTCTGTTGAGGAAATTATGTAAGTGAAGGATTGCGACGACTCACCTAATTTCCAAAATTCTTAAATAAAGACTATTATTAAAAGGAAACCAGAGAACGAGGAGCACCCATTACCTTTTCCTATTTGCTGGTAGAAAGAGGCCCTCGTGACCTTTGCTGACGTACAGTCAGAATCCACAGCTTGGAAAAAGCCAGATGGCCAAGGACACATTGTCAGTCAGCATGAAGGAAATGAACATGGCATAATGTATTGATGACTGAAAAGCTGAGCTGGAAAGAGAAACAAAGACTGTCAAAGAGAGGGAAAGAACCTGCAGGATCCATGAATGTGATTTAGATATGTTTTCATGACACTTCACATCAGAATTTGGTGCAAATCATTCTAGCTCAAAGACCTTCTTTCAAAAGAATGAAAGACATTTCACATTAAACGCAAGAGAGACAGAAGTCAGACACTATTGTCAAACATATTTTCTGAAGAGAGAAAGAGAGAAACAGAGAGTTTAATTAGCCAGGAAATTTTGCGCTGTATTAATTTCACAGCAATCTCACATCTGTATTAAACAGACACTTCTTTAAGTAATTGTCAAGCAGCCATGTAATAAGAGAGATAATGTACAGTAGGTATGAATAAAAAAGGCGCAGGAAAAAAGATCAATTGTTAATAGTGTGTAGCGATGCATGAAGCACAGTTCTTACAGAACCAAACAGATATCTGTTTTTGTGACCAACTTAAACATGAGTAAAATCTGTGCGGGGAATTTTTTTCTCCTTTATGGTACGGTAAAAATATGTACTGACAGAAAGGTACACTGTGAACTTGCTTTATTTTTAATGTAAAAATCATGCAGATTCTTATTAAAATGACTATTCCTCCCATAAAATTGCAACGGCAAATGGTAAAGGGACTGCACCTTAAACTTGTCATCATCATACAAAAAAAAATCCTTCAGGCTGACTGGCTGATTGTACACTGTACATGTTTGTATGCATTATACTGTACTACTCTTGCATTGGTTCACTTTCAAAGCAAAAGAAGTTAAAACATTTCTCACCAGACCTTTCACTAAGCATGATGCACAACCCTGTTGGTGTTCAAAAGATATCACTCTACAAAATTAATTGAACTGTAATTGAATCTAAGGAGGAGTAATGGTCCTCTTATCAAATTGACAATAAGACCCATCTTAGGTAGACTGTATAAACATGAAGAAACATAACTTGGAGTTCACTTCAGTTCTCTGAGTATTATTGTAACTTATCTTCATCCATGCTGTAAGAGGTATGTCTTTGGTTTTCTTTCTTCGAGAGAGAAAAAAATGGTGCTTTGCAGCCAAATTGGCCTCTACTGTACATCCAAAACTCTAGCCCCCGAGAAACTAATAGAAGGCAACAGTGTTTCTGTTGGCGTAGAGTTTTATAAAATACTAAGGCTACATTAAGAAAGTTTTCAAAACTGGTAGCGTACTGTGCAGACGCTTCTCAGGTATTTCTGTGCTGTCTCTGAACAACACTTAATGGGATAGTTCATCCAGAAATAAAAGCCCTCTCTCATTATTTACTCACCATCATATTTTTGTTCCAACCACAGACCTTATTTATTCTGTGGAACATAAAAGAAAAATATCATGGCAGCTCTTTTCAATGCAGTGAATAGAATGGGGACCAAATTACAAAAAGCACCAAGCAAGTGTAATAAAAGTGGTCCATTTGACGATCCATATGACAATTTTGTGTGAGGAATAGGTCAACACTGAAGTAGTTGTTTAAAAGTTCCTGGATTGTTACTGAATTTTAAATCACCCTAGCTGTCCTTGGCATTAGAGCGGCTGTCACCAACAATTATTTTGCTCAGCGAATATTCTGACTATTAATCGAGTAATCATACGCGGCCCATTTCAGAGTGTCTATTTACACAAAGTGCAAATAGCCCATCTTGTTGGCAGTGGCTATTTACACTAACTCTGCCCACCAATGTGTAACGGGACTAGGCAAAAGTACAAAAAAATGACTTTTAGTCATCAAGTGTGGTGATGTAGAGGACAAAAAACTCATTTTCAATGCAGACGACCTGGGTTCGATTCCACCTTCTGGCAAGTTTTTTTTCACCCTTTTCAAATCTCATATAAAAGCATTTATTTTCAATAAAAATGAAGGAAATAAAAAAAATGTAAAATAAAGTATCAGTTAGGGTAGGTTTAAAGAGGGCTTATTGTCCCAATAAGGCAGCATCCATTTAATAAATTGAATTAAAACGATGATTTACACTCAATGCGAAATTACTGCATACTGTTTTAATGTACTACAATACTGAGGTGCAGATAATTGCATCTATTTGCAATAAGTATTATAAATAGCAGAAAATCCTTAAAGTGTAAATAGAACCCATTGCTATTTGCACTTAGTGTATCTATCACTATTTGCACTTAGTGTAAATAGCATCTAATTGGTATTTGCACTTAGTGTAAATAGCATATATTGCTATTTGTACTTAGTGTAAATAGCATGTATCGTTATTTGCACTTAGTGTAAATAGCATCTCTCGCTAAGAAAATATGCTATTTTCACTTAGTTTAAATGCATCCAAACACTTTACAGCCCAATCTAAACCATGTTTAATATGGACTAAACAACATTTCATTCAAATGTCCACTTAATCTTTAATATTTGGCCACTTCTTTATGATAGAAATGCTACAACCACTGTAATTTCTTGAACAATAACATGTAGACATCAAAACATGCAAACTCAGACTGAGGGATTAAAGTTTCATTGTGAAGTGGAATGTGCCATTTCCGGTATTTAATCGTCACAGACAACATGCAATCGTTTTTTGTTGTTGTTGTTTTCATAATCAGGTACTCGAATTGAATCGATAAATCATGACAGCCCTATTACAGGAGCTTTACAGTGAATCATTTGAGCTCATTTACTCAATAATTCAGATAGGAAGGATGCCCATTTCTGCCACTAAATTAAAAAAAAGGTAACTGCGACTTTATATCTCACTATTATTTTTTTCTCAGAATTGAGAGATATAAACTCACAATTCTGACTTTATAGCAAGCAACTGTGAGTTATTAAATCAGAATTGTTAGATATAAACTCGCAATTCTGAGAACATGTCTTTTCCCCCCTCAAAATTTCACTTTATAATTTGCAATTGCGAGTTTCTCACAAAAGTCAAAATTGTCAGTTCATACCTCGCAATTCTGATTTCGTAGCATGCAATTGCAAGTTAATAAGTCATAATTGTGAGATATAAACTAGCATTTGTGAGAAAAAAAAAAGTCAGAATTGCGAGTTTTTATCTAAAAATGTGGTGTTGTTTTTTAATCCTTGTAGCAGTGTTGCCAAATCCACGGATACTGAATTGTTTTTTATATCCGTGGGTTGAAGTGACCACAAAAGCGTGATATTTAAAAACCCTGCCAAATTTTATGCAATTTTTACTGGGACCCTTCACCGAAATGCAGCTATTTTTGGGTTTTGAGTGGCAATTGTGTAGGTTTCGTTGTGAAACCTGGCAACCCTGCCTGGTTGCAACCCAGCTTCATTTAGCAATTAATTCACGAAAATAATAAAATAAGGATTATTTTATTGCATTTAATCAATAATATGAATTAAATATGTTACATATTTCAAGTGTCCATCACTTTACTCAAGCCTAAACTGTATATAATTTAAATGAATGAAAATGACAATTGTTTTTATTTGTTTGCAGTGAAACCTTTATGTGAGTGTATGTGTTTATTTATTGTGTAGTATTTATTGTAGATGAATGAAAAAGACCATCCAGTACATTTTTTCAGAATGCATTCTTTTGAGTTCCATAGATGAAACTCAAAACCACGAGGGTGAGTAAATGATGACAGAATTCCCATATATAGCTGAACTAATCATGTAAAAGTCCTATAAAACGTCTTTGTTTCTCCCAGATGCTGCAAGGTTGTGAACTTCATTAGAGGACACTAGCTGTCTAAAAAGTCCAAAAAAGGAAACTCATGGCTGTCATATTAGGTCATTAATATATTGTTTTAAATTCCACTGTAACACAGTAGAGATGATGTATAACACACAAAAACTGCGGTCTGGTACATGTGCTTTATCCTCAAAGCTGAGCATATCTGACCCGCACTCTACAATAGATCAAAGAGGATATATATCTCTCTCTTGCTGTTAGAGCCAGATGCTTGTAAGGATGGAGGGAAATGGATCTTACACGAAAGTCTTATTAAGCAGCACATCACAGATCTGCTCTCTGAGAGTCTCCGAGGTTTCTCCCAATTCTCCACTGCAGGTGTTCGTGTCGGCGCTGAGCCCAGAACCCGAGCGCTTACCTACGGATCCTTCCGGACAAAGACCTATAAGCTGTGACGTTCCTTGACTCTGGTCCATAGAAATATCTGGGCACTCCTTTATCCCTTGGACCAAGAAGGAGTGTCATTGCCCAGTTGATCTTCAATTTGGAAAATTTGCAACCATGGGTCTTATTACTGCATCGTTGCGGCCAGCATGTGGATGTTTTTGTCTTTTGGGAGAGGGGGGAGTGTTTTGGATTGATGACTGTCCACGCACAACTTAAACCAGATCTTCCCTATCCACACAAATTTCCTCGCCTGCAGAGCGATGGGAGCTGGGCCTGTTGTTTTTTCTCATTGCATGGTAACTTATCTTTGCTGTAGTGTTCACAGTAGCCACAGCTGTTTGACTTGGACCTGGCCGGCAGGTTAAATGAACAGGGTTCAGAATAAGTGAAGATGTATCAGGTTCCCCTGCGCCGGTCTGATGCGAGGAAACGCAGGGTGGACCGACCTTTCATCGCTGTGCGTGGGATCTCTGCCACATGATGACTGATTCGACACACTGATCCAAACTCTAAAGATTGACCTTAAATAACCTTTGGCTCTGTCATAAATCATAGCAATTAACTGAGAACTGCCAACTGTTTGATCCGTATATAGGATATGAATGGTGAAACAACATTGAACATAAAATGCTGGCATTTTTAAAAATTGTAAAATGAGAGCAGTAAAAAAATGGCTGCTTTTATTTTTCCACACCTATGAATGATAGTCCACACCTACATGATGTAGGTTACTATTTGAAGAGTTCAGATGCAAAAGCCTCTAAATCCATCTGACACATTTCTTCACTAAATGGATTTTTATCAGGCTCCAATGTATAAGTTTCTATGCAAGTACTGGTACTTCTGATTGCGCTGAGGGTGGGATTTTGGCGAGTTTGAAGTAAAAGTATTTGATGGATGTATAATATGTGTCAAGAGCACTCACTCAGTATCATTATTACATGTTTGACCGAGATGGCTTTTAGAGGGTTTTGCATCGGAACTCTTCATTTATACTTCCAGTGCAATTTACGAATTAGCTAGTTAAATGTGAATTGTGTCATTTCTGCACCAAGCAAAATCGTACAAAATGATTTCAAACAGGTCATGTTTTGAACATGTTTTGACAGTGTCAGTGTTTTCCATCAGGTCATTAATGTCAACTCATTCATAGTTGTCTATGAATAATTTTGTATTAATTTATAATAATGTTATCTTTGCTAACTTCAGCTGATTAACTAACAAATATATATATATATATATATATATTTCCCCGGTGTTAAATCAACACCACTCGGTGTTCATATGGGAACCACCAGCAGGGTGTTAAAAGTAACACCAAAGCAGTGTTAGAGTTAATTAGGTATTTGAGTGATTAATTAAGTGATCATTATTGAAGACACCTGATGATAACAAGCAGAATCACCAAAAGAGAATTTTTTTAATTTTAAGCAATCATTATAGTGGTCAGTGTTTGCATTAGTTGGGACCTTGAACCTTACATTTTTAACATTACTGTTTGTTTGGCTGCTGTATTTCAGTTATATATATTTGCTTGTTATCATCAGGTGTCTTCAATAATGATCAATCATCACTTAATTAACCACTCAAACACCTATTTAACTCTAACACTGCTTTGGTGTTACTTTTAACACCCTGCTGGTGGTTCCCATATGAACACTGTGTGATGTTGATTTAACACCGGGGAATTTACTGTAAGGCATTTAGTAATCTTAATGTTAATTTGTTAATTTCATGGTTTACTAATACATTATAAAAATCATCTGACTGGCCACTGCTGTGCGTTGTCACGAAAGCTTATCATGTGCACATGTTTTAAACCTTGCCAGTTTCAACATTCAAAACAGTTTAAAGCATTCATATATATATATATATATATATATATGAAGAGTTCAGATGCAAAAGCCTCTAAATCCATCTGACGTAATTCTTCAAAAAGTGCATTTTTCTCAGGCTCCGATGTATAGGTTTCTATGTAAGTACTGGCACTTCTGATTTGACTGAGGGTGGGATTTTAGCGAGTTTGAAGTAAAAGTATTTATGGATGTATAATATCTGTCAAGAGCATTCACTCAGTATCATTATCTCATTTTTGACCGAGATGGCTTTTAGAGGGTTTTGCATCTGAACTCTTCATATATATATATGTCTAAGGCATTTAGTAATCTTAATGTTAATTTCATGGTTTACTAATACATTATAAAAAAATCATCTGACTGGCCACTGCTGCGCGTCGTCACGAAAGCTTATCAGATGCGCGTGTTTTAAACTTTGCCAGGTTCAACATTCAAAACAATTTAAAGCATTCAAACACAAGATGCTGAAAAACTCAACTGAGTACTCGCTCGCAAACACCGAACCGAGCTCTCCTTTGTTATGTTTTGAGTGAAAGTAAACAGTTGAGAAATAAAATTGTACGTGTATTATTATATTGAAAGCATTGTCTCTTAAAGTGACCGTGCCTAATTTACTAGCTGCTGTCGGTGTCCTTAATTTTGATCCAAGAAAATGAATGAAAGAAAACTGATGACTGCTCTTGACTGAATTACTTTGTAGTTTTAACAAGAATTAATCTATATTTAATTTATACAGTGAAGACTGCAGTGCAATTTTATATTTGATTATATTGTTTCTGTATCTGGACAATTAGAAACTTGAAAAACTTAATCATTGTCTAAATAGTGCAAATAAATATATAGAATAAACATACAAATGAATTCATTTCAAACAGGGTCAATGGGTACAACCTGCACCGGGGCCCCGCAAACCCCAGCTACGGCCCTGTCTGTTATTATTGTTTAATAGACAAGCTAACGTACTAACATTACACAGTTGTATATTTATTAAGTTAGTTAATGTTAGTCAATGCATTAACTATCATTAACTAATGAGATTTTATTGTAAAGTGTTACCAATAATTTACTTTAGCTGATATATAAGGATATATAAGGCTAATGTTACACTGTAATTTAACTAAAATTATTATATTTTCCCAGAACATTGCATGCAATTTTACTTGTAATACTAATACATTAAGTAAAAAGTAAAATGAGAATAGTGTTTAAAATCTCTATTATATTGCCAATCTTAATATGATTTATTTTTGTCACTGAAAAAGTTGGTAAAAAATAATACAATATATTCCCTGCATTATGGATCATGTCAATATATATATATATATATATATATATATATATATTTTTTTTTTTTTTACATTTTAATATTCATATTTTTAATCACTGTAAATAATGTTTTATATTTTAAGTATGCTCCTTATTTTGAATTATGTAAAACAGAATATATACATAAAATAATAATAATAATAACATAAACCTGTTTTTTTATGCACTGTAAAATGCAGACAAATAATCCCCAAACACAGATGCTTTTTATTTATTTATTTTTAACAGTTTAGTATTGTTTATTTATTGTATTTGTGAGAGCGCTGTTGAGTCTTTCTCTGCTTTGTTTGGTTCTCACAAGCAATCCAAATTATATCAGTGGTTTGCAGTATCATTAAATACTAATGTTAATTAAATATTAAATATTATGAATATTTTACCCTATTTTTAGTTTTTGCAGAATAGTTTTAACCTTTAACATTACCATACATTGCCGTTTAAAAGTTTAGGGTCAGTAAGATTTTAGTAAGTCTTTTCATGCTCATCAAGGCTGCATTTATTTGATCAAAAACCCAGTAAAAACAGTAATATTGTGAAATATTATTACCATTTAAAATAACAGTGTTCTATTTTAATATACTTTAAAATATAATTTATTCCTGTGATCAAAGTTGAATTTTCAGCAGTCATTATTCCATGTCACATGATCCTTCAGAAATCATTCTAATATGCTTATTTATTATCAATGTTGAAAACAGTTTTTGCTGCTTAATAATTTTTTGGAACCTGTAATGCTTTTTCAGAATACTTAAAAAAATAAATAAATAAATAAATATATATATATATATATATATATAAATTCTTTGTAACAATACACAACCATTCGAAAAAAAGAAAGAAAAAAAGAAAGAAAAAATGATGTGTGAAATTGATAAAAAAAAAAAAAAATCTATTTTTAATAGAGTTCTTTTTGGCTTTTTATACATCAAAGAATCCTGAAAAAAAGTATCAAAAAAAAAAAAAAGAATGACTTCTGAAGGGTTGTGTGACACAAGAATTGTGTAATGGCAAAAGCAAAAAAAAAAAAAAAAAAAAAAAATGCAGCTTTGCATGAAAGGAACAAATTATATTTGAAAGAGTATTAAAATAGAAAACCGTGATTTAATAAATTTATTTCTAAATTTTTGATCAAATAAATGCAGCCTTGATGAGCATAAGAGACTTTTAAAACATTAAAAATCTTACTGTTCCCAAACATTTGAATGGCAGTGTATCAAAACACTAGCTGACACACATTTTACAGTAAACTCCTACCAACCACCAATGCCAGATTTTTTAACCATCAATGTATTACTTGTTATTTTATTTTTTTTATTTCAGTGTATCTGTTTTCTGAGGCAGGGAAAGTCCTAAATGAGCTGCAGAGGGTTGACTGTAGCGTGCGCAGGAGTGCAGGTGGTCCTTCAGTGGAGGCAGGGAGTGTTTGGGAGCGCCCTGGAATGACTGGAATCTCATGGAGTGTGTATACAGGTGGGCTGGGATACAGGGCGAGATTGGATCAGACAGTTAATTGGGAAACCAAGTCCCCGACAGTAAACCAGCAGCTGCACTTTGCATTCTGCTCTGCGGCTCAATCAGTGAGAACAGGCAGTAGAAGGTTCTGGAAATAATCTGCCTGGGTCTGTGTATCGCCATCATTTAGACAAACTTGATAACAATCATTTCCCTCTCAGTGTTGTACTGCAAACCCGCTGCCAAGGAACATTCTGGAGGTTGCTTTCTCCACTTCTAAAGATTAATGAGCACACTTTGCCACAAATACATGATGTAGTCCTCTCAAGATAAATCAATAAAATTATGATAAGCTGTCCTCTTGAATCCCAAACATTAAACACTCAGCTGGTGCCAAACAGTTAAACGAATGCGCTATCACTTCTCACTTGCAAGTCTTGGATTGCGGTCCCGAATGGAAAAATCACATTCGTGGTGCACATGTTTGTGTTTTCAGTCAAAGAGAGCTTGCTGCCAACTTTGTGCATGATGTGAGAACTGCTTTTAAAGTGTGAAAAATATTAAATGAAATCAAATTAAATCAACATTCCCCCCTCAGTTTTTGTCTAAAATGCGTTTCTAATTAAATTTCAGAGTATGACTCCTTAATGCCAAACTTGGAGTTTTCTATTTTTTTATAAGCAGAAAAGTGCTGTGTTGCATGATATTGCCTCTACAAAACCCATTTTGTATGTACATTGACAGTTAAACAATTTATATTGAACAGATTATGCAGAATAAAGCGGTAAAAGGAAACTTTAAAAATAATCATTTTGGCAACCCAGCTCAAGGTCGAAAAGGGACAAACCCAGCATAACAGGGCATTACATTGCAGAGCAAAGAGATAACTGACAAAACACAGACAGAGAAGACAGAACAGATTATTTTAGGTATGAAACTCAAGAAATTCAAACAATATACAGTTTGTGGCTCTTTCATGTGTAGTGACAGATCGATGTGCCTCAGTTCAAGCAGCATAAACCACTCATCTCTTTCTCTTTACTAATTATAGCATAAAAAAAGAATGAATGAACATCAGAAGGTATTCTGTTTCAACTGTGGAAAGACGTCAATACACACCATTTTTTCCACCGACGTTAATCTACTCTTCTGTCTGGTTTGTTTGTCAGACAAAAATAGCAAATGCTGTTTTATGATTGGTCAGAACAACCGTATTCGCAGGCATACGCCATATGACCACCAGCCCATATGAATAACAGAGTATCAGTTGATAATTTTTCATTCTTTTTGCTTAAATTATTGTGTTATTTGTGAACGTAGCCGTTTGAGGACGGCTTTAAGACCAAGCGGAATCCTCTGCCAGCTGCGCTTCACAGTGAGCGGGACTCGCGCTAACAGCCATTGCCTTCATCGTTCGCGTTTTGATTTTGGCAAATCAATTTGGGAGAATGCAGCTTATTGATCGTGAGTTCAACATTTATCAAGGCTGGAAAACATTTAATCTACCTGAGGGAAGACGTCTTTCACTACTGTAAGTTAAAGCTGTTAAATAGAGGGAAAAATAGGCTTCATTAAAAAAATTAAAAATCAGTTCTAGCGCATTCTTAAACAGGGACCTCATTATATTGAAGTAGAAATCCAAGCAACAGAAGAAGCCCACACTCTCTAGGTTTCTTTAATTGAAAAATATGCATTTTCATTCATAGGTTATATGGTTGCAATAATAGCCTATTTTAGTTCAAAAATCTAAGTGTTTAGCAAAATATTATTATTATAAAAATATTATAAAAAATGTTTCATAGATGCTCAGATGTTAAGAAAATGTGATTATCTCTGGTAACTGCAGGCAGACTTACATTATGGTATACAGTACAAATATTTTTTGTTTTAGTTGGATATATGCAAGCAAAAAATGATACATTAAGAAATGGATAAGAGAAAGGCTGTAGAAAAATACAATGAATTACAAGGCTGTAGAGAACAGTGCACTTTTGCAGAATTAGATAGCCTACTGAAGTTTTGATTACATTATTGTAATAGCTATAGTCAGTCGTTAATTAAAGTGGGCCGGCCTAAGGCATAAAACTCCAGAGCTGAAAATGAGTCCCATTCGACCCTGGATGCAGACACAGAATATCTAAGTTGTAATAGAGTGTTTTCACGACGCATCATCAGTCAGCCATATTGGTGGCACTAAACATAAACAATGCCACTGAACCGAATGAAACTTGCATATTTTGCTGATAATTGCTGGTCAGTTATTGTCATGTTTTGGGCTGTACTAATCGGTCGGAAAGAGAAAAACATTTGGAGTACTACACTGTAAAAAATAAATAGTTGAGAAAACTTTAAAAAGTAGGGCAACTTGATGCATTAAAGCATTTGTTTTTTAGTTTTTCTCAGTAATAATACTTTGTTTAGCCAATATGTATTTGTTTGTTCATGCAATGCTGATTGTCTTATTTTGCTAATAGAAAAAGTCTTGTCACTCAGAGGTAAAGTCGGTAAAGAGATCCAAACTTCCCATCACTACTAATATGTAGACAATGTAGACTAATATGTTGTCTTTGTTAGTTAAACATCTTACAAGACTAAGATATAGCAAACAAATATGAGTAGGTGAACATACTCTAGGCCTCAAAACTAGACACACAAACCTCAAGAATGGTTGTAATCAACAAATGTTAAAAATATGAGCTCTTTACATCACAGTACAACAAATAACTATCAATAATGACAAAACAACAAAAAGTTTAAATTAAGTCAGCAAGCAGCAAAACAATAATCCTATAACAGTAACAGCATAATTTA
The DNA here is from genome assembly GCA_033026305.1 of Cirrhinus molitorella. Lineage (NCBI taxonomy): Eukaryota > Metazoa > Chordata > Actinopteri > Cypriniformes > Cyprinidae > Cirrhinus > Cirrhinus molitorella. Next base: position 11,161,051 of record CM065131.1, read on the forward strand.
TTCATGCTGCAATGCATGCTGGGAACACACAAAGCCTTAACATTTCAACAATATGAAATTCTTTGTTCAGACAACTGTTTGACTAGTTAGGACAACATTTGGGGCAATATTGTTGGTCTGACAGGGGTTTTTATGTTGTTTCAAGAAATGAGCATTTGTTAGTATTTGACACACAAAATGTTTTGTAAACTGGAAACTATGCATGTTTTACAATGTATAAACTTCCAAAAGTTATAACAAATAAATAATAAATAAACAAAAGGTGTTTGTGGATGGCCAAACTGAACTAGGATTTCCAGGGCTAGAATCTTGACAACATTTGTGTTTGCTCTTATAATTTCTGGTCAGGTAGGTGAAATATTAGGCTAATATTTAAATGAATACTGCTCGTACATATCTTTACCACCTATTAACTTTAGTTTGTCAAAATATTGCGCCCTTTCCTCTCCTGCTTACTAAGTAATTTTATATGAATTAGCAGCTTCCACATGTTTTTTCCATGGTTTAGACAGCATAAATTAGCAGAACCGCTTATTTAGCAGTACATTAACATGCAATCCATGCTGTTGTTTACATCCGAGTATTGCAATATGGTCGCGCATCTGGGTAACAGACCAAAGCGTGATATAAGTGCAAACCCTCTTTTGTTACGTTTTTTTTTTTTTTTTTTTTTAAATAAGTAATAACTTTGAATTGTGTAATTTGATTACTACATAAATTGCACACAAGAATGTTGCTTATAGCTATCATTTTGTTCTTTTTTGTACATTTTTATACTTTTAATGTTGTTATATCTACATTTTTTTTTTTTTTTTAATTTTAAGTAATTAGTTTATGTGGTTTGGTCGTGTTTTCATGTTAATTTACTTTTCCCCCACGCTGGCATCATAACTGCCACTTAAAGTGTTTTGATCTAAATGTCAGTGTGTATGTTTCATAGCAGTTATAAAAAATTTTTTGGAAAATATTACTTTTCTGTTCTATAATATTTTCTTACTTGTATTCATAATTCCATAATAATTGGAGTTCTTCTCCAGTCTGTTCGGAGGATTATATTCGTGACTTGTGGTTTTAATGCTCCAGGTGTGAAGTCACATTTTACGCTGTTAGTTTCAGTTCCTGGCCCAGATCTTCTGTAGTAAAAGTGACTGTTGTGCCAATAAATAAGATTCTAAATGGCTAAAACAGCCGTCAGTCATGGTCCCCTGCCAGTTTATTGGAGGGTTTGTGGTTTCCTGCATTTCGTCATCCCGTATCATCCGGCCATATTCCTAAAATTCAGAAGAGTTTCCTGAGCCCTAGCCGAATACTGAGTATGTGATATTATGATTAAACCACATCATTGGATTGGTCTGAACTGCTATTATTAAATCTGTCTCACTGCATAATCCTCATAATTCAAGCAGGTTCAAACACATACGGTGGAAAAAAAGAATGTGAAAGAACACAGAATGCATTTTAATCGTTTTTAAAGGTGTGTAATTTGAAGATATTCCCAACATAGCAAATACAGGAGATTGTGAGCTTTTTATGTGATTTTAATTCAAAGTTGTGTCTAATTACTTAAATAAACATGTAACAGTTGCGGATTTTTCACAGATGGCCTTTTTTAATGCGTCCCAGATGCATTATGACCTGGCCTTGACCCAAACGCTTTGCAGAAACTGACAAATTCGGAGCAGGCGTATCCGCAGTCATTCTACTCTCTAGACATGTCTTTCACTGATGCAGGGAGCTGCAGTCTCTATAAAAATGCCAGCGTTTCATTACCTGCGGAACCGTTGCTTTTGTTCCTTGATGAAAGACAAAGAAAAGATTGGGCTCGTTCAGCCATCAGAAGGAAAATAACAACAGTCACGTGGTACACGGGGTAACGTACCTCAGTGAACATCATCCATCAACACCTACAGTTGCACTGAAAATTACCCTAAATCACTTTTTGGAAGGAGGCTGAGCAGACACTCAGACCCTGTGTGGAAAACTCTTCAGTTGGCTGTGTTTTTCTTGGCATGGCATGGAGAAATGACAACATTACCCTTCCTGCTAAAGGAAAGTTGTTCCCTGTGGGGTCAAGGTAGAAGGTTCATTCAGGATCAAAAAGTAACATGGGCCAGAGGTACTCCAAAACAATTGCGTTTTATTTTTTGAAGGGAAAAAGGAAAACTTTCTCTTGCAATGCATGCACTAGCTGTGAAATTTCTAGATGCTCAGGAGAACAATATAAAGCTACATAATTACTTGAATGCAAGGTTGAAATGGGATTATCTTGCACTCTGTGCAAATAAAACTGTGCCCGAAGGGTACGGCTTCAAGACAGTCGCTCTGGGCGACATTTGTCTGTAACAAGAAGAACTTAACTTTCTGAATTAAAATGACAGTTCATGCAAACATTCTTACAAAAGCAAAGCCATAAAGGTTTGGAACAACTTTAAAGGGATAGTCCACCCAAAAATTACAATTTTGTCATCATTTACTCTTGTGTTGTTCCAAACACAGAAAAGACAGAAAAAGGTAACCAAACAGCTTCAGGTCTGATTAACTTCCATTATTTTTGACCATACAATGAAAGTCAATGGTAGTTGAAACTATTTGGTTACCAACATTCTTCAAAATATCTTTCTTTGTCTTTCACAGAAAAAAAGACATACAGGTTTGGAACAACATGTGAGTAAATATTTATACTTTTAGTAAATATTTTTAAACAAAGGCATAGATCATCCAAAAATGAAAAAAAAAAAAAGGGTCATTATTTACTAATCATCTTGTCTGTTCAACCTAGTACTTTTTTTCCGTAAAACTCTGTAGGACTCCTTTCACTTGACTATATCAAAATAACAACAACAACAACAACAAAAAACAAAACAAACAAACAAAAAAAAAAAAAAACAATTGACACAATCTTCAAAATAACTTTTATGTTTCACATAAGAAAAAAAACATTCAGGTTTGGAACAAGAAGAAGTGTGAGTAAATTTAATTTAATTTAATTTAATTTAATTTTATTTTATTTTATTTTATTTTATTTTATTTTATTAAGCCTCAGATCATCAAAAAAAATCATTATTTAATTTAATCTATTTATTTTCTATATTTAATTCTATATTCTATATTTAATCTATATTTAATCTAGATTTTAAAACACAAAATATATTTTGAAAAATTTCTTTTTTGGACTCCTTTCACTTTTGTTATATGAAAACAACAATAAAAACAGTTGACACATTTTTTAAAAGAACTTTTGTGTTTCACATAAGAGAAAAAAAAACAAAAACAAAAACAACAACAACAAAAAAAAACATTAAGGTTTGGAACAAGAAGAAGTATGAGTAATTGTTTTTTTTTTTTTTTTCCCAAGCACAGCTGTTTCCAAAATTCTACTAATAATTCAGAATATCAGAATGAGAGATCATGTGACACTTAAGCCTGGGAAACTGAGTAACAGCTGATAAAAAATCAGCATTGCATCACAGGAATAAATTATATTTTAAAGTATATGAAAATAAAAAACATTATTTTCTATTGTAATATTATGTAATATTACAGTTTATTTTCTGTATTTTTGAAAAAATAAATGCAGCCTTGACTTCATAAAAAAAAAAATTGCAAGTCTTACTGACCCCAAACTTTTGAACAGTAGTGTATATATATATATATATATATAGATAGATAGATAGATAGATAGATAGATAGATAGATAGATAATATAGATATCCAAAAATGAATATTATGTCATTATTTACTTACCCTCATGTTATTCCAAACACAAAATAAGATTTTCTAAAGACAATGGTACAATGGAAGTCAATGGGAACCAACATTTATTTATTTATTTTGTTCCACAGAAGAAAGTCTTACAGCTCTGAAAGGACATGAGGCTGTATAAACATTTTTGGGTGAAGGCATAGTTCACCCAAAAATGAGAATTCTGTCATCATTTACCTAACCGTAATGTTGTTCCAAGCGCAAAAGAAGATATTTTGGAGAATGTTGGCAACCAAACAGTTTTGGTTCCCATTGATCTCCATAATATTTTTGTCCATATAATGAAAGACAATGGGAGCTTAAACAGTTCGCCTATCAACATTCTTCAAAATATCTTCAATTTGCCCCACAGAAGAAAAAAAAAAAATCACAGAGATTTGGAACGACATAAGGGTGAGTAAATATTTTTGGGTGGACCATTCCTTTTAAGATTCTACTTCTATCCACAGTGGTTGGAGAGACAGAAACATCATACCAACGGCAAGTCAACAAACTCGTACAAAAGTTACATTTTGTTTGGAAAGACAAACACAAAAAAGTCTCGCTTGTTTACCTGCGTGTGTGTCTGCGCTCAGCTTTGTTTGTGATCTGTGGTGTATTTTTCATACCTAAGTCATGTTTGTCTTGATTTGTGTTTATTTGCTCGTGTTTTTATTGATTTGTCTGTTTGGGGCCGCTTCTGACGGGCCATATTCATCATGCGTTGTTTAGACACTGCTGTGATCAGTGCAGCTGGCTGCTTGGCAGGGTTTGAGGGGTCATAAATATATTTCCCATTCATTTCGTAAAGCCACGAATTGTTTCCCCGAGGGGATCGTTCCTCGTCTCACTTTGATCACAGTATATCATACACAAACATCTAAATCGGACGGCTAATCAAAAACGTCTTCCACAGAGGGAAAATGCATGGCTGGCTTTGACCACAACTGAAAACAAATCCACTTAGCCTGGGTTTTGCCTATGTGTCGAGGGAACGGCAAAGCCACAAATCAAACCAGTCCAAACTTCTGCAGCTATCGAATCACCAGCTGCTCTCGTATATGAGCAAAGACGTTCGAGAACTTGGCCGACTCGATAACGTGCCAGTCCAGAAATTCAAATGCTCGCTCACGTGGTCTTCACACAAACGCCAAACCATAATATTAGTTCTTCAACATGGCTTTCCATAACATTTACATCACATAATCTCCTTCAACCTTTGGTAACATTTCCATTAAAAAAAGTTTTTTTTTTTTTTAATTAGTAGTTTTTTCGGTGAATTTTATGTTCATGTTTATTTACAATGTAAATAAAAGCTATAAACTATATCGTAAACTAAGAAATATAGTGTTGCATTTATAAATATGAACACCAATACAAAAATTTGGGCTCAGTAAGACTTTTTTTTTTTTTTTTAAATAAATGCATACTTTTATTAAGGTAATAATTCATTAAATTGAATGCAAAAGTTACAGTAAAGACTTTTATAATCTAACAAAAGATAGTAAAAAATTCAGCTTTGCTGTCATAGGAATAAATTACATTTTAAAATATATTAAAATAGAAAACAGTTGTTTTAAATTGTAATCATTTCTAAATATCTACTGTATTTTTGATCAAATAAATGCAGCTTTGGTGAGCATACACTACCAGTCAAAAGTCTTTTAATGTTTTTTAAAGTATTTTCTGCTCACCAAGCCTGCATTTATTTGATCTAAAGTACAACAAAAACAGTAAAGTTGTGAAATATTTTTACTATTTAAAATAAGTTTTCTATTTAAATATATATTATAAAATGTAATTTATTCCTGTGATTTCAAAGCTGATTTTTTAGCATCATTACTCCAGTCACATAATCCTTCAGAAATCATTCTAATATTCTGAATTGCTGCTCAGAAAACACTTTATTAATATTATTATTATTATTATTATTGTTGTTGTTGTTGTTGTTGTTGTTGAAAACAGCTGAGTAGAATTTTTTCAAGTTTTTTGATTAATAGAAAGTCTTTATCATCACTTTTGATCAATTTAAAGCATGCTTGATAAATAATAAAAAACAAATCTTTCCTAAAAATAAGTAAACTCCAAGCTTTTGAATGGTATAGTGTATAATGTTACAAAAACTTTTTTTTATTCTCAAATAAATCCTGATTCTTTGGATCTCTTGGATCTCTTCATCAAAGCATCCTGTAAAAAAATATACTCAACTGTTTTAAATATTAATAATAATAATAATAATAATAATAAATGTTTCTTGAACAGCAAATCAGAATATTAGAATGCTTTCTAACGGATCATATGAGACTTAAACCTGGAGTAATGATGCTGAAAATTAAGTTTTGATCTCAGGAATAAATTATTTTAAAATATATTCAAATAGAAAACAGTTCTTTTAAATAGTAAAAAAAAAAAATCTCTATTTAAAAAACATTAAAACTCTTACTGTTCAAAAACTTTTGACTAGTAGTGTACAAAAAAATTGTTCAAAAACATCTACAAAAATCTTACCAAACCCAATTTTTTGAAGTGTAGCGTAATGTTTTTTTCAATGATTCCTTCAGTACAAGTACACGGCAAGGCAAGTGAAAAGATACCTATAATAGTTACATTTTTATTCTGTTATCCTTCTAAATTAAAAAAGTTGATCAATATGCCAAGTCATTTTCAATCAGTTTCAATGCAAACAAACAACAACAGCAAAAAAAACCTATTGCTTCATTCTAATTCTTCTTCTAATTGATCTACAAATGAATGGCATCCTTTGTTTCTTTACAAACTAATAATACTTCTGCTCTGTCACAGATGTGTCACAGAGTACGTCGATGTGTTTTTTTAATGAATGATATTTGTATCAAAATTTGTGTGTAAATACAGTAGCAAACAGTTCGGGAAAAATTAAAACAGTGCAAAAAAATCCTCTCAAAGGCACTCGTGTGGAATGTTTACAACAATTAAACTTACATTTATTTACAATAACAGATGAAATGCATAGTCTCTTCAAAATTGTGGCCACCTTTGACTATTATTTAGACTACTCCTGGTGCCACCGGGTGCCATCGAGCTCTGGTTTGCAACCCTGTGAGCATCCGTTTCACAGACCAAGAACAAACCCTAACCACTCAGAATGAATAACGCAACACGGCCTGGTACTAGTTGTTAACAGCCTTCTGAGTACCAACATAGTCGATTCCTGAGGAAACTGGCAGGTTCTGATTGGCTGGAGTGCGGGCATCATAAATGCGCATGCTCAGAGCTCTGGTCACTGTCGTGACTGTCGTCCTCATTGCTGGGAGAACCGATGGGATGGTGCAGTCCGACCATTGGCGAGAACTCAGAAGGCAAGAGAGTTCCTTTCTTCACGTTCACCAGTTCTTTCTCCCGTGCCGCGGCTCCCTGCTGACCTCCCTTCACCCGCTTCCACTTCATCCGTCTGTTTTGGAACCACACCTTCACCTGTGTGCATGAGAAATAATGTTTAGTCATATAAGTCATATCTATCTATGAGTAGTCATATAAGGTATTTTAATTTTAGTTAGTTAAACCTTCAGCAATTTTGTTGTGTTTTTGTAATTTTTATTTATTTATTTTTTTTACATATTTCTTTAGTTTTTATTACATTTTAGTCTTTAATTTAGGTTTACAGATTTTGTTCATATGAATTAGACTATTTTCATATTTTCTGTCTTCATATTTTTAGCAATTTTGTTGTGTTTTTGTCCCTTTTTTAGATTTTTTTATTACGCTTTAGTTTTTAGTGTAGGTTTACAGATTTTGTTAATATTTGAATTAGATTCTATTATTATATTTTTTGATTTTAGATAAACGTTTAGTAGCAATTTTGTTGTGTTTTTGTCATTTTTATTTATTTATTTTTTTGGTATATTTCTTTCAGTTTTTGTTATGTTTTAGTTTTTAGTTTAGGTTTACAGATTTTGTTAATATGAATAGACTATTTTCATATTTTCTGTCTTCATATTTTTAACAATTTTGTTGTGTTTTTGTCCCTTTTTTAGATTTTTTTACGTTTTAGATTTTTTGTTAAGGTTTACAGATTTTGTTAATATTTTGAATTAGATTGTATTATTACATTTTCTGTCTTCATTTTAATTTTAGTTAAACCTTTAGCAAAGTCTTTTTTTCTTTATAGTTTTTATTACATTTTAGTTTTTAGTTTAGGTTTACAGATTTATTAGATTTTAGTATTATATTTTCTTATTTTAGTTCAACTTTTAGTAGAATTTATTATTTTTTTTTGTATATTTCTTTCATTTTTATTATATTTTAGTTTTTAGTTTAGGTTTAGAGTTTTTGTTAATATTTTGAATTAGATGTTATTTTTATTTTCCATCTTAATTTTGACTTTAGTTAAACTTTTAGCAGTGTGTTTTTGTCATTTTTATTAATTTCTTTTTTTTTTTTTTGCTTTTAGTTTTTATTTGTTAATATTTTGAATATTTTGATTTCATTGTTATATTTTCTCTATATTTTAATTTTAGATAAATATTTAGCAATTTTGTTGTGTTTTTGTCATTTGTATTTTATATATATATATATATATATATATATATATATATATTTCTTTAGTTTTTATTACGTTTTGTTTTTAGTTTAGGTTTACAGATTTTGTTAATATTTTTGAAATAGATTTTATTTTCATATTTTCTGTCTTCATTTTAATTCATTTAAGATACACTTTCAGCGATTGTAATATGGCTTTTTCAAATTTAATATTAACATTTTGTTGTGTTTTTATCCTTTTGATTAGGTTTTTATTATGTTTCAGTTTCTCATTTAGGTTTAGTTATTTTTAGTTATTTTAGTACATTAACTTGTATATATATATATATATATATATATATATGATGTATACCACATATCACTGATGTAAAAACAAATAAATAAGTGTTGTTTGCTCATTAGCAGCTATTATACAGTAGTCAATTACACACAATGTTTATGAGACTTGACTGGTCTCTTAGCAACACAGGCGTCCAAGATCTGCATCAGGGAAACTCAACGCCACTTTGTGGGAACGTGTGTTAGGGCGTGTGTTATGGCACTTTCCAGAAAGAGTTGTTTTGGCACGCAGACCCCCACTCTAAAACCACCATCACGCCCTCTGTATCAGAACCCCCTTCATACTGCGCAAGTGTGTATCAGATTGAATGAGCGACAGATTTAAAGCTTTCTCTGCCAACACAGCACTCAGATCCCACACGTATAGACCACATACATAAACCAAGTAAAACACCTCATTCGCTTTGTGGGTCCTTCATATCTGCTTTTAATCTTTCAACTTCCTCAAAGTAACTGGTGGACTCTTGTGTGTTTTCCTTCTGGGAAGTTTGGCGGATCAGCAATATGATTGGCTCTATGGGGGACCAGCATTGGCTCTCTAGGCTATTTCCACCTGGTCAGTTATGTGCTGATGCAAAACTCCTGGTCGCCTGTTGGCCCACGCTCCAGGTCCTGACTTGACACTTTGCTCTGTATTCGTGTCTCCTCTGGGATGATCAAACTGCTGCCTAAAACGGGTCGATCGGATCTGGACCGAGTGGCGGCGCCTCATCCCCCACCTCTGCCTTGACAGGGCGACTATTTCAGGCCGAGAGGGTTATTTTAGGAAGCGCAGCGCAGGTATTTTAGACAGCTCTTAAATGAGTCGGCAGATTTCCTTACATGACAAAAACATTTAGATGAAGTGTGAGAACTTTTTTTTGCAATTCGTCAGAATAATAATGACAAGTTTAATGGAACTGTGCTACCAAATTTTACATTTAATTTATATATATATATATATATATATATATATATATATATATGTAATAAATATCAATTATATAAATATACACTACCAGTCAAAAGTTTTAAGTTTTAAGATATTTTTAATGTTTTTTTTAAAGAAGTCTCTTTGACTCAGCAAGCCTGCATTTATTTGATCCAAAGTACAGCAAAAACAGTAACATTTTAAATATTTTTACTATTTCAAATAACTGATTTCTGTTTGAATAAATTTTAAAATGCAATTTATTCCTGTGATCAAAGCTAAATTTTTAGCATCATTATTCCAGTCTTCAGTGTCACATGATCCTTCAGAAATCATTCTAATGCTGATTTGCTGTTCAAGAAACATTCATTATTATTATTATTATTATTATTATTATTATCAATATTTAACCTAACATATTACAAATAATCCTAATCTAATCATGACAAACTATCATTGGAAAGGTCTAAGACTCCTAAATAGACATTTTACCAATTTTTTGTCACAAATTATGAAGGAAAATTAATAGATTAATTTATTAAGCAAAAATCTACATCATAACAGGAGTTCTGACCTTTGTCACAAAAAAGATTTTCTTCATTGCCTTTTTCCCTTTCACGCTTTATATATATATTTGTTTTTTCAATCAGTTGAAAATTAAAATCTCAAATTCATCCTTTGAAAACCATTTTAAAATCAGACATTGCATTACCATAGAAAATGTACATCAAAATCATATTACAAAATGTTTTTGTTCATGAATTATACAAATTTAAGTTAGCGTATTTTCATGCCTATGTTCAAAAACGGGAGTGACAGTTAAAGGGTTTAAGAAGTCTCTTCTATTCACCAAGCCTGCATTTACTTGATCCAAAGCACAGCAAAAACAGTACAATTTTGAAATATTTGTAATATTTTTTTCTGTGATCTATTTATTCCGGTGATCAAAGCTGAATTTTCAGCATCATTACTTCAGTCTTCAGTGTCACATGATCCTTCAGAAAACATTCTAATATTACATTACATTACATTTAGCAGACGCATTTATCCAACGCGACTTACAAAAGAGGACAATGGAAGCAATCAAAATCAACAAAAGAGCAATAACATGCAAGTCCTATGACAAGTCTCATTTAGCCGTATTTAACGCAGTAGGCTACATGTAGCAAGAGATTATTTAAAATTATAATTATATTATAATAAATAAAAAGAAAATAGAATAAAAAAAATAAAAAGCAAGGTAGTGTTTAGTTTTTTGTTAATTTATAGAGAGAAGCTAGTGTTAGTTTTTTTTTTTTTTTAAAGAAAACAAGCAGTAAGTAAATGAATAGAGTATAAGTCTAAAAGGGCATTTTTTAAAGAATAAAATTAGAAAAGTCAAATAAAGATGTAAAAGCTTACATATGCTAATATGCTGATTTGCTGTTCAAGAAACATTTTTTATTATTATTAGCAATATTTAACCTAACATTACATTACAAATAAATAGATATTTTACCACTTTGTGTTACAAATGATGTAGGAAAAGTCATTTATGACAATTTATGAGTCCACCTCAAAAATCTACATCATAACAGGAGTTTTGACCCTTTTTTTTTTTTTTTTTTTTTTGCTTTTTTCCCTCACGCTTTAGAAATCATAATAAATTATATATCATCTGAAAACTTAAAATGTCGAAATTCATCCTTTGAAAAGCATTTTAAAATCAGACATTGCATTACCATGGAAAATGTACATCAAATTCATATTACAAAATGTTTTGTAATTAATCTGTAAAATTGTTTGGATAGTGCATTTTCATGAGAGTGACAGTTAAAGGGTTAAAACAGTTGAGTACATTTTTTAAGGATGTACACTATACCATTTAAAAGCTTGGAGTCAGAATAATTTTTGGGGGGGGAAAGAAATTATAGAAATTAATATTTTTCTTTAGCAAGGATGCTTTAAATTGATCAAAAGTGATGATAAAGACATTTATAATGTTACAAAAGATTTTGATTTCAAATAAAGGCTGTTCTTCTGAACTTTCTATTTCAGAAAAAGTCTACTCTAGCTGTTTTCAATGTAGTAGTAATAACAATAATAATGATAATTAATGTTTTTTCATCATATTAGAATGATTTCTGAAGGATCATGTGACACTGAAGACTGGAGTAATCATGCTAAAAATTCAGCTTTGAAATCACAGGAAAATTACATTTTAAAATAGATTCAAATTGAAAACAGTTGTTTTAAATAGTAAAAATATTTCAAAATGTTACTGTTGTGCTGTACTTTGAATCAAATAAATGCAGGCTTGGTGAGCAGAAGAGACTTCTTTAAAAAAACATTAAAAATCTTTTTTGACTGGTAATGTAAATAGAAACAAATCTTAATCTAAAAATTAATATAAACAAAATATAAATATATAAATGCAATACAATGAATGTGCACAGAAAGGGTTGATTTTCAGACTTTGTTGTTCAAGGTCTGAGATCAACCCACGTCCACAGATTTATTGGATTTGTGTTGAGAGTTATTGGATAGGAAGCAATTGTGTGGAGGAGTAGCAGGGAGAAAAGGGAATAAAACAAAAATGCAAATCCTAAGTGAGTTGCATATACAGTAAAGCTTCTTTTTAGGTCAGGACTCAGCTGGAATGATCCTAAACTCTGGAATGGCTGTGTGGGATGTGAGGGCCATTTTGAAGAAAGCACCAAAAATCTGTGTCTACTGTAGATCTACACTGAACTTCACCAACTATAAACATATTACTATAAATATATTTAAACAGTAATATGCCAGACTGGGGGCTAGTTTTTATGTGAGTAAAAGTGAGTAAACTGAAGTTAAATAGATATAGGTCTATATGCTGGGTTAAAAAACTCAGCGCTGGGTCAAATATAGACAAACCCATTTTGTTGATTAGAAAAGACTATATTTCTTGCTTGAAATAAACCCAAAATAGGTTGGAAATTTACATTATTTAATATGTTCTATAAATTAACTTTTCTTAATAAGTTGAATAAATAATTATTAAATGATAAACCGTTTTTTTTTAAATTGCTTATTAATAAATGTTCACCTTTTAACTATGGCTGATGCCTTTAGTAATTATGTGTCTGATTTTACAATTTTGGGTTCATTTTAAGCCAGCCATAAATATGTGACCCTGGGCCCCAAAACCAGTCATAAGGGTCCATTGAGATTCAAAAATTAAGGTTAATACATCATTTGAAAGCTGAATAAATAAGCACTGATGTATGGTTTGTTATAGACAATATTTGACCGTGATGCAACTATTTGAAAATATGTGGGGTGCAAAAAAAAATCTAAATATTGAGAAAATTGACTTTAAAGTTGTCCATATTAAGTTCTAGAAATGCATATTGCTAATTAGAAATTAAGTTTTGATATATTTACGGTAGGAACTTTACAAAATATCTTCATGGAACATGATCTTTATTTAATATCCTAATGATTTTTGTCATAAAAGAAAATTCAATAATTTTGACCCATACAATATATTTTGGCTATTGTTACAAAAATACCCCAATGACTTATGACTGGTTTTGTGATTCAGGGTCACATATAGTAATTTTTAAACAATAGTTGAGGTAAATAAAACTACCCAGAAGGTTGGGTTAAACATTTATCCAAGTTTCACCCAGCATTTTTTAGAGTGTAAGAAAAAAACATCTGGTAACACTATTTTAAGGTGTCCTTAATGAATTAGTAATTATTCATTATTAATTAATTATGCGTAACTACATGCAAGTAACCCTAAGCCAAACCCCAATCCTAACTCTAACCATATAGAAAGTATAGGTAGTTAATTAATATTACTCATTGCTTAAATGTATAATTACAACAAGGACACTACTATTGTCTTTGCAGTAAAGTATAAACAGTAAAAAGCCAAATTCTGATATAAATACACAAAACCAACAGAAACACCAATTAATAGATTTCTTTAAATTTGGGCAACACTTTATTCAAGGACCAATTCTCACTTAAAACTGTTTATTACTACTTATAAAGCACATATTAATGTCTTATTTTGCACGATCATATTTTAGATCTCCAAATCCTGCTTCGTACTTAACATAACTACCTTATTAACTATTAAGCAGCAAATTAGGAGTTCATTGAGACAAAAGTCAAAGTTATAGTTAGTGAGAACTGGACCTTTATAAAAAGTGTGAACAAAACAGGTTTAAAAAATGGTGACACTTTACAATAAGATTCCATTAGTTAATGTTAGATAATGTATTAAATAAAAGCAACAAACAATGGACAATACATTTATTACAGTATTTATTCATCTTCGTTAGTGTTAGTTAATGAAAATACACTCGTTCCTTGTTAGTTCACAGTGCGTTAACTAATGTTAACAAACAGTAAATGCTGGAATTAACATGAAGTAAGATTAATTAATAATTAGTTTTGTTCATTCTTAGTTTAGTGTAAAGGGTTACCAAAAAAGCAAACTTTTCACTCTAAATTTTATAGTAATTAAGATACTGTACACCTTTGTGACAACTAGCCCCTGTCTCCTCCGTATGCTTTTGAAAGGTTTATATCATCACCGCTCATTAGCAGATGGGAAAATTGGATGCCCTTAGAATTAATGCAATATGCAATAAAAATGAGGACTTTGGTTCAACGCCAGCCTGGATCATGTCCCACTCCTGTTGTTGCTCTCTTTCCCTGTCGCTTTCACTCTGTCTTATCTAATAAAAGTCATTCAAAATTTCTAAATGTTAAAAAAAAGGGAAAAAATAGTTGGAATCCCTCCCTCAACCCTAACAAATGGACTTGACCCCTCCACACAGAGTCCTGTATAAAACACGTCACTCATTTCTAATGTAAAACATATTTATAACTGATTTATATCAGTAAATGAGATCATGTTATTTAATTTGTTGAAAATTACTAACATTAAGCATTGCGTTTATCACTTTATATGAATTAAGTGAAGTCAGTCTTTCGCACAGACTTTTTTTCCCCACCGTCAAGCAAAGAAATATTTGCAAAGCCAACTGAAGTGCCAGTGTTATGTCTGTTGGAAACATGTGAAAACAGGCTCACGTACTTGTCTCTCTGTGAGGTCAAGGTTGACAGCGATTTCGTAACGTCTAAGCCGTGTCAGATAGTTGTGGTGAGCGAATTCTGATTCCAGTTCTCGAATCTGTTCCTTGGTGAACGCTGTGCGCTCCTTCCTAGGTTTACTGCTCACGTCTGACTTATAGCTCCCATCCTGGGAATCTGAAATGAAAAACAGATCACTTTCCAGCCGCTGTAAATGCACAGAAAAAGAAAAAGAGAAAAATGTCAGGGGAAAGCAAAGGGGTGAAAAAATAAGATGGTGTGATAAACTGCAGGGCTCTGAAATAAAATAAACGAACAAAAATAAAAATGAAAGCGGAACAATTTGGCCTGCCAATCACCCTTTATTATGGCGATATGGCTCTGGTGTTTTTAGCAGGCGGAGAACGGAGCACATGCACTCAAATCTGGCCTGAATCAACAGGGCTTCGTTCACACTCTTCAACAATCAGATCAGTTTACTCTCCTTATTTTCCACACACGTCTTCTTTAACAGAATACATCAAGCTTTTCCAAGTAACATTTCTGATTGGTTAAAAAATGATCAAAATCAACCCTAGCTGTATGTGTGTTAATTGAGGCTTGTTATACAACATATAATAAAGTAATATATACAGTTATAAAGTATCTATATTACTAAGGTCAAATTAATCAGCAAAATAAGAATATATAGGGTATAAAATCAGAGTTTGACACCTTCATTTAAAAAGAAACATTCACACTCTTACATAAAATAAAAGTTCCATTAAGAACCTTGAACATCCATGGAACCTTTCAAATGCAGAAAAGGTTCTTTATAGTTAAAAATGGTTCTTTAGATTTTAAAATGTTTCTTTTAAGAACTGTTCAGTGAAAGGTTTTTAGGGGAACCAAAAATGGTTCTTCTATGGCATCACATTTTTAAGAGTGTACTTTGGTGCTGCTTGAAAAGCTCCTGAAAAATTAACAATGACACTAAATAGATTATCATAAGCAATGTATGTCAATTCCAGGGCAAATAAATAATTTGCAATATTAGAATAGCAATTGGCTAAAGCAATTGTTAACAAAGTAACTAAATTAACTGATTTTATTAAGATCAAAAATAGTATTGTCACTAAATCAAATATAATTTAAGTGATTCATCAGGTAGAGATAGCTGTTTAAAAGGTAACAAATCACAATGTATACATATGTAAATAGCAACAAATAACATTTTCATAATTTAATGTACATTTTCTTTTAATTTCATTATCTAAACTACTGAGTTTGAATTTTACATACAGCCTTTTTCTTTCCTACCCTACTACTTTCAAATCTCAGAATCTTAAAAAAAAAAAATGTGACTAGCAGTGTAATGAAAAACACTAATCAGTTATTAGGCAGAAAGAGTTTTAATATAACTCTTAAAAAAAAAGGGAAAAAAAATCTTTAAAAGAAAATATGTTTCCAATGAATATCTTTTGCTTGCCATTCATGGACTGGTATGATTTAGATGTTGAATTTTTGGCTCTTCTGAAACCGGCATAAAAATACAACTGCTGTAGAAATCCAAGGTTTTTACAGAACACAAGATTACGAGCTTTGAAACTCATATTTCATATCCAACATCACTTTTCGGAATAATCTATAATCTGTTCAGCCTATCGCTGCAACATCTCGATATGTGACACGGCTCTAAATGGAAACCACACTGGCTTTGATAACTGCCAACAGACTGGAGGAAATTGGATTTGGTATAAAGGCACAGCAAGTGCCAACAGGAGCCTTCTGGAAATTTCTACCACCATTGGGCCTATCCATCAGTATGCCATCATGCCATAAATTACAGGCACCTGGATGAAAAGCAGCATTTAGACCCCCTTCATGGCATAACTAAATAGACCAAAAAAATCTCAGATGTACAGTACAAGCTGGAATGATTCAGTTCAACTACTGTAAAAGAAAAAAAAAACTTTTGTGAGCTAAATCTCAGGAGAGTTTTCTCTTGAAGACTTTTGCTCTGTTCACAATACCATTTTATGCAAGATCTGTGTTTGAGCAAAACAACCAAGTTCCCTTTTCTGCGCCGCCGTTTTTAAAGACTGTATGTTGATGTCGAAGCACTTAGATCACCAGGTGTGACATTTTCTATTGTTCTTGAAATTTAAGGGTCAAGTTTTATATAAAAACTCTCCAGCTGCAGCTCTGACTGTTTTCCCCAGCCGTAAACGGTGCGTATGTGTTTGGGGGTATCAAAAGCGCAGCTGCGGGCAGTGTGAGCATTTAACGGCGGCTTTCACCTGTGGTCTATTAAAGACCTGAGGGTAAATGCCAGAGTGACTTACACCTCTGAGACTGATGAGAGAAAGAAAAAGGGCAGCCCCACAGCACCAGGTCCTGCTATTAAAACACGACTGTGCCGTGTCCAGCCCATTCAGGATTCGGGTGCTGTTTTTGGTTTAATTACGCTGAAATTTATTCTCATATCAGGAAGCAATCTCTCTGAAAAACTGAGAAATATCAAGTTGCTTTTGACCATATTTATAACAACCACTCAAACTGATTTATTTGTAAAGTTCGCACGCTCCTCTCCTCTACGTTTCATGGATGGTTTACAGCGGTTTGTGTGTGTGGATCTGATCTGAATGGCAAATGTAAAAATGAATAACATTTTTCTGCTTATGCCTTTTCTAACAGAGGACAGCTGTATTAAATTATTCTAAGCAGTGTGTATTTAAGCAAAAACTGAAGTTGTGGGATTTACTTTAAAACAACTTCCGCTCAGAAACTGCAAGAAAATTTCACAAATTGCAAAGAAATGACAAGTAACACACTGAATTAAATGTGAAACTTTGAAGGAGAAAAACTGAGAGTATTTTCTTGCAAACTTCGAAAAATAGTTTTTTTTTTTTTTTGCAATGCATGAGAAATAAAATAATTGCAAATGCATTTAGAACATATAGAACCATTTTTGTTTAAATCATCTTGACACAGAGCAAATGCTATATATATATATATATATATATATATATATATATTTAATGCTACTTGAAGTTTTATTTTTAAAATAAAATTCTTTAATTAACTCTTTTCTTATTTTAAATTATTTTATTTATGTCAAAATCTAAAGGTACATTAATCTTTGAGTACTGCAAAATGAAACTATTAAAATAAAACTAAACTATTTTCTAAACATATAATTTGGTGTATGGATGCATTTCACCTTAATATGTATTAAATGTAAACTCACTAATCTCAGTTCTGAGTCCAGATTATAGAAAATAGACAGTACAACAAATATTACAAAAACCAATTATTTTTGATTAACAAAAGTATTTTACTTGTGCTATTCCGAATAAATCTGACAAGTACTAAAAGAGACAATATTCACTCTCGAGTCATGGAAAACACTTGAATTATTCATACATATTCAAATTGATATTCCAAAAATATCAAGATAAAGAAATAAAATTAAGTTCTGAATGCCTTTCTACTGAATGCATATGTACATTGAAGAGAACGTTTCGAGTCACGTACCTGAACTGTCACTCTTTCCTTTGCTATTCCGTCGCTCCGGCTCAACAGGTGACATTGTCTGTCTCCCGTATTCTCCAGAAACACATGACACCCCAGAAGGGTCACTTCCAGAGAGTGTTGGGTTACCCGTGCACAGGCCCTGTGAACCCGCTCCTGCGCTGCACAGTTCTGGAGCCGTGGCGTCAGGGTGCGGCAGGCAGAGGCCGTGGCGCTCGCCATCGATCGACTGCATCTGCGGCACATGCCACGAGGGCTGATGCTGTGAGTGGTGTGGATGCTGTGGAGCGGGGTGAACTCTGTGATGAGGTCCTCCGAAGCCACCGTCTTCCCCCGCATAGCTGCAGGGCGGCGAGGGTCCCGGGAGGTCAGGGTAGGAGACGTGGTCGGAGCGGCCGTGCAGGGCCAGGGAGGACTGGGTGAATGCCGGGTGCAGGGCTTGGGATGGGGCATGCGGGCTCCGAAGGCATCCGAACAGAGAGTGATCCATGTCTCTTTAGTATCTACAAATCCACTTAACTCCGTGAGCAGGAAACCAGGGAAGCCCCAAAATCACACAGCCTCGCACCCGTTGCCACTGTAGTCCAGGCGAAAGGAAGAGGGAGCGGGCAGCGATGAAAGGCAAGGCCTCCGGTAATCCTGAGCATGCAGCCCCGTTGCCAGGCCGAAAAAGAGGGTAAACACACACAGCCTGCACGAGGAAGCTCGGGTGACAGACGGGAGAGAGAGAGAGAGAAAGAGAGGGAGAGGGAAAGACAGAGCCGTCTGGGCCCGACTGGATACAGCGCTTCTGGAGAAGTGTAGCTGGAGTGAGGGAACGAGGGAGGGGGGGTTGAACGGAGGTGCTGGAGGAATGGATGTTATATATAGGGCGTAACATGAGAGGGAGGTTGGGTCGCAGGCTCCTCGCTACTGACCACATGCATACGATCTTCCTCCAGAACGGCAAGGTACAATAAATCTGAGGCCAGCCAACTAGTTCCGGGCTCGTGAAAACTAGGGTACGATATTTTGGACCCGGGCTATCCGATCCCACGGACGCTTTTTCTAAGAAACGAGTTGCATAAGCAGCCAGAAAGCGAGCGTGGAATAGATTGAAGGGGTTATGGGGGTCTTAGGGGTGGGACAGGGAATGGGGTGAGGGGTTTTGGGATGCTATCTGGTGTCTATCTGTCTGCATGTTTACCCAAAATCATCTACACTACTATTCAAAAGTTTTTAAGATTTTTAATGTTTTCAAAAGAAGTCTCTTCTGCTCACCAAGCCTGCTTTTATTTAAATTACAGCAAAAACTGTAAAAATGTGAAATATTTTTATTTAAAATAAAATATTCTTCTTGAATATATTTTAAAATGTAATTTATTCCTGTGATCAAAGCTAAATTTGCAGCATCATTACTCCAGTCTTCAGTGTCACGTGATCCTTCTGAAATCATTCTAATATGCTGATTTGCTGTTTAAGAAACATTTATTATTATTATTATCAATATTTAAAACAGTTGAGTGCATTTTTTAGGATTCTTTGATGAATATAAAGATCCAAAGATCAGCATTTATCTGAAATAAAAAGTTTACTGTTTTTTAAAAAGTTTTTGAACCTTACTGTTCAAAAACTTTTGACTAGTCGTGTACATCTTTGATAATACAGAAAATTTCATAATTCCTGTCACCAGTGTCAATATCACAAAAAATGAATACTAGCCTACATAATAATAATAATAATAATAAAAACCTCAACCTCACTGAAGACTTTCTATTAAAATTAAGCTAAGTTTAAAGATAAGAGCTGCCAGACCCAATATACAATATACTGTTAAACATGAGTTTTCTCAGGTGTTTGCTTCACTTAAGACCTACTGTGTGGTTGCAAGGATACTTGCAAAAACAGGCATTTTGAGAAATACAAGTGTGTGTATTTAACTGTTCGAAGCCTAAAGCAGCAAAAAATAACTTGGTTCAATACTCCCGCACTCTATAAGCATTGTTTTGAAGCACATATAGCGAATTTTCTTTCACTCCTGATTGCGTTTCAATGGCTTAAAATGCTTGTTTAAACCACAATGTTTAAAACGCATGCAAATGAAAAGTTTTTGTGACCATCTAGCACAGCAATAAACGTGTAACCACGATAGAGCCTCAAATTTCTATTGGTTAATCTTGTTTACTGATACATCGCCAATCCCTCTTTTGGATAAAAATCTACTTAAAGGACAATCACATAAAAGTGCCATAGTACTTCAAATTAAATTCATTAACACAACTAATCAAATTTGATACTGACAGTATGTCTACCCTGCAAGATTTCAGAAATATGTATAACAAATCCAAATGGCAAGCTGGAAGATATAAAACGATAAGCAGATTTCTATAAATCTGTCCAGCAACAAATACGCTGGTCACTCGCATAAAAATATCCTTGAGAACACAGATGCTGTTCATTCTCATGTGTATTTCATACATGGAAAACCATAATTCTCTCCCAGAATGCTCAATGAAACCGAAGACTTGAAAGAGCGTTTTTGCCTGTCACAAATGCGTTTGGTTTTGAGCGTGGCATGAAAACTCATTTAACGATCTAAGCGGACAGTAGAGCAAAAGTACATATTTAAATGAATCTGTTACTAAAAACAAAAACAATTTTATGGACTTTTCATACTGCAAAAAATCAGAACAATGAAATGCATTGGTTGTTATTGGTTGGAGGAGCAATTTCATCGTTTTAATTTCACTTTATAGATTTCGACCACAATGAAATAACAACTCACAGCAATGCAGAGATCATAAAGGATCTCGTTTTTTATGTGGTGGAAACTTGCTGAAGAAAGTGTCGCACTGTAATTACAAAAATGCTGGCAAACAGGCGGAAAAATTGTTTAATCTGCTTTCAATGTCTAATAAAGCTATTAAAATATAGTCTTGTGGCAAGTTCACTGTTTATCATTTTTGCAACTCTTGTCTATGATTACTCAGCTGTACATTTAATTAAAAGTAAAAGGCTTTGGAATTTTTCAGTGGATAAAAATAATTCTTTTATCCCAGTTTTATTGAATCCAGAACTCGCTTGGACTGGTAATTTAACACTTTTATGATTGGTGTAGCTCAGCTGGTGTAAAAATATAATAATAATAAATCAAATAAAATGTAGTTGTGGACTTTCCACCCAGCTGTATTAGTTTGAAAACACAAAGTTTCGCAGTTTTGCTGTCGATCTTGTCCCTGCGTCCTTTACATTCAGCAGTATCTCTACATTTAGATGACTGTGGCGAACCAAACTCACACACGAGCTTGAACCCAGAGAGGAAATTAGGTTCATTTTGAGGGGAAATGACTTTAGCAGACCACCAAAATCCGATGTGGGTGTTGCTGCTCGGCTCAGAGTGACTGCTATGTCCAGTGGTCCTGTATTAAGCTTCAAAAGAAAATATAGTGTTTATTTAACAAATTAGGCCAATTAGTAGTTATGTAAAGTAATCTCCGAGAATGGCCCCCGGGTGCGTATTAATGTTCATATGGTTTCGGTTTTGCTTCAGACCCTGCGCCATGTCATTGCCCCCAGGCCTCTGAGCGGTTATGTGAGTCTCCTGTCTTTCGCTCCTCGTTCTCCGCGGGTCCGAGGCCTAAGCCTCCATAATAGCTAACTGCTAATTTGACAGGTCCCCAGGGAGAAGGGATTTTCTGCAGGTGAGTCCTCTCACCTGGTGGCCAATTGTCGAATGTGTGTGTGACACAAGGTAGAGCTTGTCTGACAGGCTAATGCTTATTAGATTTTGTCGGATTTTGAAGAGGCCTCTCCAGCCTGTCGGAGTCAATCAGACATAAACGAGAGTAAAACCAGACAGATGATTGTTAAAATAGAGCCGCGATGTATTCCGGGGTTTTATTTTTGTTGTTTTGGAAGCTAATTGGGAGTTTGAGTGATAATACATGAAACTTTTAGTGATTTAGTGTGACGTATTTTATAAAGTTATTTGTAGTCTTTAAGATTGCATCAGTTTGTCATTCTATACATTGTAATTTTGGTGTCACTCTGTTCGGTCCGTTTTAAAATGTTTTCTATTTTTAAAAGGCCCCCGTGACGTTCATTAGCTGAGTGGAAAAGGAGCTCAGAGACGAAAACCACTAACTCTGGTATCTGTTAATGCCAGACCTCAGACAGACATTTCCAATAGGATACTCTAAGCGGCTTTAGCGTCGTGTAATGTGCGCTGCTTTGTAATGAGAGGATGAAAGGAGTCGAAGGAGGAGGAAGTGATGCGTTTCATATTAACACACAAAGACTGAGAAAATATAGAGTCTTCAGAAATCCCTGCTGCGCTTGAGTCACTTTATAGGAAATATACTGCTATTAAAAATTAAAAACACTGTCATATAATTGAACAAACTCCATTCTTCAATACTTTGATGTTCTTTCTGGCTATTGTTATACTTCAACTTGTTTGTATCACAATAATTTAATGTCTAAATTAAATAGTAAACCTTAAAAAAATAGTAAAAGATTATTCAAACCCTCTATTCACAAACGCAAAAGAGTAAAACTTTACAATAAGGTTCATTAGGTAACATTAGTTAACTACATTAGGTAACTTGAACTAAGAATGAATTACAGCATTTATTAATCGTAGTTGATGTTAATTTCAGCATTATTAAAATTGCAAGTTGTGTTTGTTAACATTAGTTAATGCACTGTGAATTAACATGAACTAACAATGAACGACGATGAAAAAATATTGTAATAAATGTATTGTTCATTGTTTGTTCAGATATTAAATACATGTAACTGAAAATTATTTTAAAATGTTTTAAATTAAACACATGACAAAAAAAAGTAATTGTATTTTATGTTTATTTACATGACAGAAAATGTGACTTCATTTTATAACAGAACTGTTGAAAATGCAACAGTGGAAAAAACAATCCTTGAAAAAATGAATCAGCTTTCTTTATGTACACTTAAATATCTTCTTTTTTATTTTTTTAAATATCAGTCAAGAACAAGATTCACTACTTTTTTTTGAGCAAGAATTTTTTTCTGACATTTATTTCATAATATATACTATATACACTATTATGAATGACTGTCTGAATAAATAAATAAATAAATAAATACATTTTAAACTTGAATTTTTAAGAATAATCATATTGTCAGTACAAGTTATTTCAACTTAAATTACATTAGATTAGTTGAATTTTTTTTTTAAATTTGTTGAATCTAGTGTAATTTAAAAAAAACGAAGTTGAGATTGGTTAAATGAAATTGATAATTTCATAAAAAAAACAAAACAAATGCTGCCATTAATTATTGATTACATCATATTTTTACAGTGTACCATTTAATAATTCCACCAAACCATTTATTAAATCATTAGTTTTGATGGTAACTCTTTACAATAAGGTGTCATTTGTTAACATTAACATGAACAATAAACAATACATTTACTACACTAATAATTTATTGTTTGTTCATGTTAGTTCACAGTGCATTATCTAATGTTTACAAACACAACTTGTGATTTTAATAATGCATTAGTAAGTGCTGAAATTAACACTAAGATTAATAAATGCTGTAGAAGTTTTGTTTATTCTTAGTTCATGTTAACTAAAGTAGCTAACTAATGTTAACTAATGAACCTTACTGTAAAGTGTTACCAGTGTTACCGAACTTGTTACTGATGCATTTGCAATGGCCACTGTGCTACAATCTGAAATTAAAATTAAACAGCCTTTTCACAAACCATGTATCCAATCAGAGTTGATCTTCCTGTGTGTTAAAGAGTCTGTTTCCTCAGCCAGACTATCTGATTGAGACTGCAGAGTCAATCGGTCTGTGCTCATGACACAAGCTGAGACTAATGCATTCCATGCAGAGCCTACACTTCAGCAATGCCTTTTAAAACCGAATTTGTTTCTGGTGGCCGCAGAGAAGGAACACTGGCATATGTTAGCGACTGAAAATGAAAAAATGAACTCTGACTATTCAAGCTTTGCAGTGCGACACGTTGTTCTAATATTAGAAATAATTCTGAAAAGTGAAGCTGACATCTTATGATTTAATGGCTTCCCTTCTCCTATTAAATTCTTCATGCATTGGCCCAGATCCTAAACTAGATTTTACTTTGCCTATGGGTTTTGTATCACTATAACCCTTTTTTTTTCTTTTTCTTTTTCTTTTTCATCTTCAAACTTTTTTAGTCACTGAACTGACGCTAATGATTTTCATACATATGATTTTAACAGGCGCAATCTTAGAATTTTCCTTGCTGGGATTCTGCTGCCATGGCATCAATCTCGATTCAAGGTTATGTGCCTTGATCATTCCTGTTCATTACTAAAATACAGCCACCAGGACTCACATAGCAAACCATGAAGGACATACCTCACTGCTCTTCTATGTAGAGTTTTCCTTAGAGATTTACTGATTTAGGATTTGCTTGTTAAAAATACTGTGAACTGTGAAGGACACACACTGTCAAACTGCTGATTATTAGGCCTGAGGTTATTTTGAATATTTTTGTCATAATTTGACATTCACTGTAAAAAAAAAAATATATATATATTAAAGGCAGCTTTTTTTAGGTCCCTCAGCCAGTCTGTGGAATCTTTAGACAGCCTTTGAAGGTGCCACAAATAACCTATTATGTAAAGAACTTTCAAAAGTAAAAATCTTATCTTTTTAAAGAAGTCTCTTTTTAAAGATGCTCACTAAGGCTACATTTATTTAATCAAAAATACAGTAAAAACAGAAATGATTACTATTCAACTGTTTTGTATTTGAATATATTCTATTATTTAATTTATTTCTGATTGTAAAGTGGAATTTTCTGTATCATTATTCCAGTCTCCAGTATGGAAGCCTATTTTCACCACAGAATAAAAATAATAGGACTTTTTTATCTCACAGCTCTGTGAGTTTACATCTCACAATAAACACTAACAATAAATGATACGCACAAATAAACTCGCAATTCTGACTTTTTTCTCAGAAACTTGCAATTGTCAGTTATAAAGTCAGAATTGTGAAATATATACTCGCAATTGCGAAAGAAAAAAAATATTTATATCACGCAATTCTAGCTTTATAAACGTAAAATTCTGGATTTTTTTGCAATTGCAAGTTTATATCACGCAATTCTGACTTCATAAACTTAAAATTTTGTCTTTTTTCACAATTGCAAATATATATCATGCAATTCTGACTTGTAAATGTAAAATTCTGGTATTTTATTGCAATTGCAAGTCTATATCATGCAATTCTGACATTATAAACCCCAAATTCTGGATTTTTTTCGCAACTGAAAGTTAATATCACACAATTAGAACTTTATAAACCCACATTTCAGGGTTTTTTCACAATTGCAAGTTTAAATCACACAATTCTGACTTTATAAACTCAAAATTCTGGCTTTTTCACAATTGCGAGTTTATGTCACCCAATTCTGACTTTATAAACCCAAATTTCAGGCTTTTTTTCACAATTGCAAGTTTATATCACACAATTCTTACTTTATAAACTCAAAATTCTGGCTTTTTTCACAACTGTGAGATTATGTCACACAATTCTGACTTTATAAACACAAATTTCAGGCTTTTTTCACAATTGCAAATTTATATCACACAATTTTGACTTTATAAACTCAAAATTCTGGCTTTTTTTGTCGTAATTGTGAGTTCATATCACACAATTCTGACTTTATAAACACAAAATTCTGGATTTTTTGTAATTACAAGTTTATATCACACAATTCTGACTTTATAAAACCAAAATTCTGACTTTTTTTTTGCAATTTTGAATTTATATCATGCAATTCTAACTTTATAAACTCAAAATTCTGGCTTTTTTCACAATTGTGAGTTTATATCACACAATTCTGACTTTATAAACCCCAAATTCTGGCTTTTTTTATTTACAATTGCGGGTTTATATCACTAACAATTCTGACTTTTTTTCTTTCCCAGTTATGTTTATATCTCGAAATTAGTTTATATCTCACAATTTTGACCTTATAATTGACAATTACAAGTTTATATATCACAATTGTGTACTCCCACTCTTCAGTGTCACATGATCCTTCAGAAATCATTTTAAAATACATTTCTTTTTATCATCAATGTGTTGGAATATATTTTGGAAACTCTGGAAACTGATATATTTCAGGATTTCAGTGATGAATATAAAGTTTTTTTTTATTAAAAAAAATAAATTTTTTCTGAAATATAGAAAATTGTGTAATTATATTATAAAATGACTTCACTGTCACTTTTGATCAACGTCCTTCATCTTTACTCAATAAAAATGAATTTCAAGTATAAAATACTATTTAAATTACAGGATGCTCAAATGCTTCCTCAAGTATCTTTTAATTTTTACTGTGCGGACCATGTAAATGAATGGGGAAGAACTTTGGTTGTTAGACTTTTTGCAGTCTCAGAAAATCCTTCAGCCTAGAACAAATTTCTAGTCAAAGTATTATTTATAAATATTTAACAAAAACAAACTGTGTTTAAATGTTTCAAACCAGAACAAAATATCTTGCATGGAAATTGCTAATCTATTTGACACATTGACAAACTGAGCATGTATCTCTAGTGAAAGAAAACTAGCAGAAGATACCGACAGATGCTTTCCTCATCCAGCAACAAGTGTTTACATGTTACAAGTTCAGGAAATCATGCCTTTTCAAACAGCGTACCAACATAGGCTAAACGCTTCATTCGTCCAGCTAATGACTGCTCGCATTTTTTTTTTTTACCACATGTTCAGTCCTTCTGTAATCAGGTCGTAATTTACTATTTTAGCCCTCTGAGCGCTAATTCTGTTGGAAGATTAAGTGTAAACATTATTTGCGGCTGGCACCATCCTGCTGTAGCAATGCTGGGGCCTGTAAATATGTGAGCTCTTAACAGAAAGCCACAATCACATTGCTCTGAATACACCATTTTCTTTGCTAATGAGCCGTGTCACACCACCATGCCATGTTTACGTGGAAAAGGGTTCACCTCTTGTGGTCGCTGATTAATCTGGAAGAAAAAAAGAGGAAAGAGCAAACCACAAGTTTAACACACACTCCATCTCTGTCTTTTTTATACTGTATACAAACAGTCTCTATCTGCCAATGCCTTCTCCATACACTTTGTAAGAATCTGTCGACGCAAATACAATCAGTTACAGATACGCATACACACACACACACACACACACACACACACACACACACAGGATAAAGTTAGATTAACCTGATGATGTGTTTACATTACATAAATTGAATAGGAGAAAATCTATGTTACCAAAAATACTATATCATGTATGTTATGATTAAAAGCTTCCGAGGACGTCACACACAGTTTCACCTGTAAATGGATCACTGTTTGACAACAAATCGTTCAAATTAATGATCTGTATTTCAAATGAGAAGATCTGTACTCATACATTTTAATGAAGGATATCAAATATCCTTTATATAAATTAA
The DNA here is from genome assembly GCA_033026305.1 of Cirrhinus molitorella. Classification (NCBI taxonomy): domain Eukaryota; kingdom Metazoa; phylum Chordata; class Actinopteri; order Cypriniformes; family Cyprinidae; genus Cirrhinus; species Cirrhinus molitorella. The sequence goes on from CM065131.1 coordinate 11,188,605, forward strand.
TGGCTATTTTTTTCAGTCACAAACAAGCGAAAAAATAGTATTTTTTACTAATTGGTTGACTGAATGATTAAATGACTGAGAAGCACAGAATTGTGGCACAAAAATAAGATCACTTCCCAGCTGACAGGGAACGTTCTCACAACTTTGCCTAATGTTCCAGCAGGTTCTCTCAAATCAAATGTAATAGAACTTATTAAACATTAATAGAACATTCATTCTTTAATAATTTCATTCCCACAATGTTTGCAAACTGATATAATGAGATGTTTCCTGTTTTTATAACCCTGTTTTTATTTTTTTTTTAATTGATACTTCATCCATAAGCTTCCCAGTGATATGTAGTTTGTTAGGATAGGACAATATTTGGCTGAGATACAACTATTTGAAAATCTGGAATCTGTGGATGCAAAAAAAATCTAAATATTGAGAAAATTGCCTTTAAAGTTGTCCAAATTAAGTTTTTAGCCATGCATATTACTAATTAAAAAATATGCTTTGATAGAGTTATGGCAGGAAATTTACAAAATGTCTCCATGGAACATGATCTTTACTTAATATCCTAATGATTTTTGGCATAAAAGAAAAATCAATAATTTTGACACATACAATGTATTTTTGGCTACAAATATACCTGTGCTACTTACTGGTTTTGTGGTCCAGTCCATATGTGTATATATATATAGTAGCCCAAGCATGTAAATGAAAAATACAGAAATTGTAATCCAGAGAAGAATAATATTTCAGTGATTCAGAAACCCCTTGTGGGGCCCCTCCATGTCAGAACATGTTTTTCATGCAGCGACTGAGGGCTAGATTTTATTACACATTTAATGAGACATTTGATTCATGTGCACTGAGGGAAATACAGTTGTCTTGAGCCTTTCTGTCTCAAATATTCCAAAAAATATGTTTATAATTATGAATAAGGTTTCCTTTAATATTATAATCCAAAACATCATAAATGTTGAGCTCTAGAATTGCACCCAGACTTCAGCTCTAAGTTGCACAGCACCACCCAAACCATTCGTTTTCCCAGAGCGCGAGTATTAAATTCATGAATGACATGATGCCTTAATGATTGAGTGAGCCTCAACGAACAGAGCAACCAATCAAAAACACAAAACAACAAACTGGTTTGTCACTGATAATGTGTGGGGAGAGCAACGACAAGGCAATGCAATTTTCCCCATAATCAACTCCATGTCTACAAATAGATTTCAGTGCCTAAATGTATCAGGTTTATGCGACCACAATTCCCATTGCTTTTTATTCTTGGGTAAAACCAAAGCATGGCTATGTAAGTTTGCTTAGTGGCAGACTTTCCAGTGAAGGATTTGACACTCAGGGCTGTATTTGTTGTGCAGTAACTTTGTAAACTGTTAAATGCAGAACCAACATATAATTTGTTGAGCAAGTATATACAATTTACACTGAATTTCATTCCATAGAGATATAATTAAACCAATGTGGGATGTGATGAAAAACACTCAGACAAAGCTGCAGGATTTGGGTTTAGTCTAACAACCAATACTGCTTTACACTTTTTTTTTATTTCATCACAGCTGGAGTGAATATCAGAACACACCAACCTCTTGCCCGATGTATTTGTAGTTCAGTCTTACTCCTCCATCTCACAATCCCTCTTTCTGGGCCATGGATGGTGGAAGCAGTAAAAATCTGACTGGAGTTCTCACTGAATACTGCTGTAGAAACACACAGTCAATACACTCTTCTGAGAGGAAGCAATACACCTGTGATGATTAAACAACATCTGTTTAATAACTTAATAAAACTACAAAAACACAGTGATATTACAAAATACTAGACTGTATTAAAATACCTGACAAATCACCTAAGTAGGCTACAAAACTACTAAAACTAAAATCAATTTGAATTTAAACAAAAAGGTCAGGTTACAAAACTGTCACTGGGGTGATACCAGGGTCGAAAATTAAGGACGGCCACTAAAATGAACAAAAATGCCCCATGAATTCAAGAGAAAGAGGCAAAAAAAATGCCCCTGCACAATTAAACAATGTGTTACAGCTGTAGCAGTTAAATGTGAAAAAGAATGAAAAGTGTCATTTCGCGGAATTACATTTAGATTCGCTCACACTGCATCCGCTTTTTTTTTTCAGCTTTTACGCGCTGTTTTGTGTAACGTGAGCCTTATATCAAATCAAACGCGTTTCTGTTGAATTTATGAATGCATTCGCCAATCAGAGGGGATTAGATTAGTCAGTGCAGGAAATGCGCCAATTAGAGGCGCTTATATTAGTCAACTGCCGGAGCTGTTGTTGAGTGCGCGCGCTCGCGAATTCCCTTATCGTAAACAGCACAGTGGAGGTACGATGTAAATAAAAGATTATTTTCGTAACTTTAGTGATTATAACAAAGAGTTTTTGTAAAACTTCTGCTAGACTAGACTAAGGTCATGGACCTACATGTTTGTCTGTGAAGCCAGAATGTGACGTCCCCAAAACAAAAACGGTTTATAGCCTATTGTTTTCTATACCGATATTAATAGCCTATAATCATTATTGCAATATAAAGAGAAATAATCCACAATAATACGTTTTGTCATACTATTGCAGCCTCATGAACACATTTTTTACATGTATAATTTCGATAGAAATTTAAACTGTCATTGACAACATTTTAAAATATTGCATAAAGTAAAATTGAAACATTTGACATTAAAGTAGGTATGATGACATAGCAGCCACTCGCGGCAAACATTCTGCCTCAATTCTGTGTTTCAGACTGCGCGGTAATGTTAGTGTGCGTGTCATTCAATATCTACTCCTGGCCGCCTGGTGGGAGTATGTTTTTCCTAAATACGACGGTAACTACGTCGAGTGCAAAACCCTCTAGCTTTGGACTCTTCGGGATTTCAGACCTGAGGTGTTTTCAGGTCACCGCGACTTTCGGAAGATTTGCGTGGCTTTCAACCGGTCGGCGGGCTTCATCTAAGATTTGGACACTAATGAAAGATAGTTGGACATAAATACATAGCTTTTATCTTGGTACTAATGAAATTTCATCGAAATGCATAGAGGAGAACGTACTTTACTAAATCGCGGAAATTGGGTAGTTACATTTGAGGCAGGTAGATTAGCGCACTGTCAGATGTACTGCAGGCGTCGTTCTAAAAAAAAAAAGTCTGTTAGTTGTACTTTTGTGAATGACATTTAATATTTGTTTTGTACTTGTATGAATATGAATTAACAATTAATAGTGATGTTTTGTATATGCATTGTTGTTGTTTTCTCTTGTATTCTGAAAATAAATGCTTATGAATATAAATGAACGCTTATTAATTATAATTGTTTTCAGTGAGTTACCATGGGTCTGATGCCCATTCCAGTTAAGACAATACATTTTCATGATTTCATTTGAAAGAACTAACAAAATTCTACATTCTATTCAAATTTCATGCAAATATCTGATAAAATGAGGAAGTTATAAGCAAAAATGTGTGAATAATAAGCATTTTCGGTCACAGGACTTCTATTGTAATCAATGTATAGTTTTTTAATACATTTCCCATTATTATAAATAGTATAACTTTCGCAAACCTTAACTGATTTTCACAATCCAGGTGTCGTTGTAAAGGGAATTTTCATCTCTGTCTAGTCATGTGACCCATTTTAAGCTTAGGGGTGTTTGAAAATTTTGTCATCATACCTAATTAAAGACAACATAGTATGGTTTTTATAATAAAGAGGTGATTATAAAAAAATCCTGCACAAATGTCAAAATGCCCCTGGAAATCAAGTATTACCCCTTAATGGAAAAGTAAATTTTTGGCCCTTTCAGAAAAGTATTCATACCAGTAAGGGGTAAAGTGTAATTCTACTTTGTTATGCATATACACTAAATGTAATTATTCCAAAAATAAACATTAAATCTAAATCTCAATTAAGCATCTAATCTAACAATTTAAAACTAAATCTACCCTAAAGCTATTTAGCAAGAAGCTTAAGTATAAGCTGAACCAGAGCAACAGCTGAGATACAGTAATGTTAAACTGAAACCAGAGATCAGTTTCTCATGCATGGGAGTGAGCGTGCCAAATAAGTAACATAAACAAACCGGTAATGTATCTGGCTAGCGATTTAACTCGCATAGTGTGCACAAACATAATAATGTGTCAAAGCATTTCTGTAGGGGATTTATTCACATATGTAGTCTGGTTCTTTAAGCACCTGATTCACTAAAGGAATTAGGCAAGAATGCAACCAACATGCAAGAAAAACTGGAAGCAACTTTCCTCACAAATCCTCAGTATACAGACCTGTTCAGGATGCTCAGCTGAGGTGGATGCAGCAGACTACAATATCCGTCAAAAGAACGTCAAAGATAATCATTTGCACAGAAAAGAGGTGTATTTGCACTGAAAACAATCACAGCTAAATCAGCGCAAATAAGCATATAGTCAAATTGAGTTGCAGCTAGTTAGTGAATAAGGTTTTGAGATGAAATAGTATGCTGTAAAGTGGCACAACAACAGTTACTTTTATGTTTACAATTTACTTTTTTATTTTTATATACAGTGTATTTGCCCTATGACAGTTTATATTGGCGGTCAAAAGTTTGAAATTATTGAAATTATTTAAATATTTTTGAAAGAAGTCTCTTATGCTAACCAAGGCTGCATTTATTTAATTATGTATTTTTAAATTTCAAACATACAGTAATATTAAGAAAGTATAACAATTTAAAATTGTTTTCTATTTAAACATTTTTAAAAATGTAATTTATTATGATGTCAAAGCTGAATTTTCCTCATCATAGTCAGTTATTATTGATAGTAAATTATTAATAACTGTTCTTAATATTATTAATGCTGAAAGCACTTTTTGCAGCTTAATATTTTTGTGTAAAATGTGAAACTTTTTTTCAAGATTCTTTGATGAATGAAAAGTTCTTCGAACAGCATTTATTTGAAACAAAAATATTGTGTAATGTCTTACTGTCACATTTGACCAGTCTCCTAAATTCATATCTCAAATTTTTGGTACTGAATAGTACTTTCCATAAAAATGTTAAACTGCAAAAACTTCAACATTGATAACAATAAGAAATATTTATTGAACAGCAGATCAGCAATGATTTCTGGAGAAGAGAAAACCTTAATTATTATAATCTTAATATAATAATATATAATCTTAATTATTCCTTATGGCCACCAGTGTAAATGCAAAAAATTATTTTAGATTTTATTTTACTCATATTCTGACCATTTGTGACCCTGGACCACTAAACCAGTCATAAAGGTACATTTTTACATCATCTGAAAGCTGCATAAATTAACCATATTGATGTATGGTTTGTTAGGATAGGCTAATATTTGGCCGAGCTACAGCTATTATTAAAATATGGAATCAGAGGGTGCAAAAAAATCTAAATATTGAGAAAGTTGCTTTTAAAGATGTCCAAATGAAGTTCTTAGCAATGCATATTACTAACCAGAAATTACACTTTGATATATTTACGGTAGCACATTTACGAAATAACTTCATGGAACATGATCTTTACATAATACCCTAATGATTTTTGGCATAAAAGAAAAATCAATAATTTTGACCTATACAGTGTATTTTTGACTATTGCTACAAATATACCTGTGCTACTTAAGACTGATTTTGTGGTCCAAGGTCACTTTTGGCTTAGGGGCAGATGTGTTACAGAAGACCTTTTTAGCTGATTTGGTAGTGCTGAATCGTGCAACACGATCAGAATAGATTCACACATGAAGACACACACAGAGATACACTCCTTCTTTCCGCCTACATGCCCTTAAATTTCTCCACAGCTTTCTCTCTTGGCTCCTCTCTTTCTCTCTCTCTGTCTATTTCTCACTTTTCAAGCTGTGGTAAATCTGGGAGACCTTAGGCCTACTAGAAGCTTACTTATGTCCCTCAACGGGCCTCTTTACCCAGTCTGTAATTAGACCTGGCCATATACACACACACACACACACACACACACACACACACACAGAGTGAAGCCAAATTCATATATCCAAATGTACCTCAATCCAGGATATGACATCAGTGTTGGTTAAAAAAAATACCTCAACCAAACAAAGCAATAGGCTGGCATTTCTGTGATGTAGACAAGAACTAATTTTGAGCCTACAGATTTATTGCACACTTCCCATCCTGGACATGTGTGGTAGAGCACACAGCCTTGACCAGATGCCCATTGGCACCACAAGGTCAGCCTACCATTAATCAACACTGCGGACCGGCAGTTAGGCATCCATTACCGATACAGTGGGTCATAATCTAGTAGCTTGGTCAAGGTCAGGTTTGTGGGTATAATTAGTAATATGATTCATTGTGATTTAGAAAGGTGGACATGGGTAGATGAAATAAAGTTAATGTGTTTTCCAGCAAATCTATCTACTGTAACATCCAGTGGAAGTGAAATCTCTCAGAAACACACTGTAATCTGCTCTTGGAATGCCATTCATAACATGGTTGCCTCAGAGCCATGAGAATGATGTTGTGGATTTACAGCGTACTTTTATTAAAGGATTAGTGCGCTTCCTGAATAAAAATTTCCTGATTATTTACTCACCCCCATGTCATCCAAGATGTTCATGTCTTTCTTTCTTCAGTCGTAAAGAAATTTTTTCTCCATATAGTGGACTTTAATGTGGATCAGTGAGTTGAAGTTTAAATGCAGCTTCAAATGGCTCTACACAATCACAGCAGAGGAATAAGGGTCTTATCAGGTGAAAAGTTCTGTCATTTTCTAAAAAAACGAAACAAATGTATATACTTTTTAACCACAAATGCTCATCTTGCACTAGCTCAACTTATACGCATTACCAACCCAGTGTTTACAAAGCAAACGTGCAAAAAAAAGTCAAAAGCCTTTACACAAAAAGGTAAACTTTTTGCCCTGCCTTTCTGAACTGAAGTACACAGACGATGAACTAACTGCGCATGACCTTTCCAACTTGATTACGTAATGCGTGTAGTTGCGGACATGTATCACAAAGCTAGCGCAAGACGAGCATTTGTGGTTAAAACGTTTCTACATTTGTATTTGTAATTATTGATTGCTATTATTTGTTACTTATTCCTCGGCTGGGATCGTGTAGAGCCCTTCAGTGCTGCATTGAGACTGCAATTTGGGCCTTCAACCTGTTGGTTCCCATTGAAATTCACTATATGGAGAAAAATCCTGGAATGTTTTCCTCAAAAACCTTGATTTCTTTTCGACTGAAGAAAGAAAGACATGAACATCTTGGATGACATGGGGTAAGTACATGATCAAGAAATGTAAAAAAAAATAAAAAAATCATACAAATATTTTATATATATTATTATATTTCATAATGATATTGTAGTTCATTTTTCCTCATACTCCTCAGTATTATACTAGAGTCAAATAAATAAAACATCCCACTTTACTGTCAGTAAACTATATGCAAACTTTAATTTAAAATAAAATAATCTAAACTTAAATAAACAAATACATAAAAAAGATACTGAACATGTTTAACTTTGTACTGTTAATACCAAAGAAAATACATTTGTTATGCCGTTTAGCAAATTGTACTGTTCAACTCATGGATGTTTTCAAAGATTTTTAAGTTCTTATTTTAAATGAATTTCAATGAAATACTTCACATTTATTCTGAATTGACAACATGAACCACACTATCTGAAGATGTACAATCATAATTTTTTTTAACAAAATGACTGAACAATGTGTAATTGCTAAATAAATGTGACCCTGGACCACAAAACCAGTCATAAGGGTCATTTTTTTCCATTGATCTATGGTTTGTTAGGATAGGACAATATTTGGCCGAGATACAACTATTTGAAAATCTGCCTTTAAAGTTGTCCAAATGAAGTTCTTAGCAATGCATATTACTAATCAAAAGTTTTGATATATTTATGGTAAGAAATGTACAAAATATTGTCATGGAACATGATTTTTAATTAATATTCAAGTGATTTTTGTCATAAAAGAAAAATTTATCATTTTGACCCATTCAGTGTATTGTTGGCTATTGCTACAAATGTACCTGTCCAGGGTTACAAATCTGCATTTTCCTGGTTTGTCGACACTCCGAGCTGGTAAAGACTTTATTGTGTATGTTTAGATTGCCATCTGCTGTTTAAACAGTGCATTGCATGAGGCTGAAATATATTGTAATAACTAAGTAACACACCAGGTGTCACCCTTACATAAGTCTGAAATTATTTGAAGATTTGAACTGAAATAGTGCAGTAAACTTAGGGACAGCTGTATCCTCATGGGCTTGAATTTGGCTTGCACCATGCCCTGATTTAAATAAAAACATTAAATAAAATACAAATTAGGTTAGTGTGCACAATAACACACTCTCTTCTCATTCAGTTCAATTCAGTCTGCCAACATGCAGAATTCTTTTGATTAAAATTCCTAAATGTTCCACACATTGTAGCCACTGATTGGGTCAAATGACAAATTAACCTACATTCACTCCATGTTACATAATCATTTCTTTGAAAGTTTTCCATTTTTAGAACCTCTGATGTTCATTAATACAGTGAATCCCAATCAGGGCTAATGAATGTGGGTCATTAAGCAGTTTCCAAAAATAAACATATATTAATATATATGTTTATTTTTGGAAACTGCTTAATGACCCACATTCATTAGAATTTACAATTATGACTATGCACATGCTATATCCTACTTAAAGTTAATGGCTTTTTATTCAAATGTATGATAATGTAGAACAATATCCAGCATTGTATGAATTAAAAACATCAAACATTTCTGGTTTGGTGTTCATGAAGAGGTGCTTGATCTTTACTGATGGGACTGTGAGGAAACACTGCACTAATAGATTGCATTATTCACTTATAAGTGAGGATTGTTTGTTTGGGTAATTAGACAAACCCACACTAAACTGTTCCAGGGAATATAAATGGCCCTGGTAAACAACCCAAAACGCATCCAGTGACTGTAGAAACAACCAGCTCACCTGTTATTGCTTGCACTTGTGAAATTATTCCAAATGTTTGTGCAAAATGGTCTTTAGTTGCTAGGAGACATCTATACCTAATTACATTAATTACATAGCAACGAACGATCTTTCCGCAGTCCTGCTTTGATGTGACTGATGGCACATATGAATATATCAGCACAGAATAGAGATATCAAACATATCATTTGTATGCCAATTAGGTTTGGCTTCTATTTATGTGCACATTTCAAATGGATGGCAAACTATATATGCTTTTTATCCATCTATGACCCTTCAATGGAAAACTCCCCAGGGCTTAAGTACTATCTAGCATAAAACAATTAATAACACTAATACTGATACTAAGGAATAAAGAGTGATATTTAAAGGGATAGTTCACCCAAAATTAAAATTACCCTATCCTAGATGTATATGGCTTTCTTCTTTAGACAAATACAGTCGTAGTTATATATATATATATAAATCTGGTTCTTCCAAGCTTTATAATGGCAGTGGATGGGTGTTGAAATTTTGAAGTGCATCCATCTATCATAAAAAGTGCTCCACACAGATCCGGGGGGTTAATAAAGGCCTTCTAGTGGATGACGTAGGTAAATGGATTGATAACGCAAAAGCTCAGAGGAGAGAGCAAAACAAAACACCGGTCATGAATTAGAAGTACAAAACGAGGATTTAAAAAAGAAAAGTGAAGGAGGATTTTAATGTAACCCAAGAGGAGACTGGTTTTACTTTGCTGTAAACAAAACTTGGTTATCGCAAGACTAGCATGTTCTCACCAGAGCGTGGTGGATATTTTTCTTACACAAAGGTATCGATTTGTATCGGAAGGCCTTTATGAACCCCCCGGAGCCATGTGGAGCACTATTTATGATAGATGGATGCACTTTTTGGGGCTTAAGGATCTCAACAGCCATTCACTGCCATTATAAAGCTTGGAAGAGCCAGGACATTTTGTATATATATAACTGACTTGAGGGTGAGTACATCATGGGGCACTTTTCATTTTTGGGTGAACTATATCTTTAAGGGGGCAGTTAAGGCCACACAACATGTTCATGCTGCTGGAAATGTAAGGGAATGTTTATTAAATGGCTCCATCACACTTGTGGTGTTGACAGTGTCCATGACGGTTTTAGAGCATGAAATATACAGTCTGTCAATGATAACGTTGCCTCATTTTATATAGCCTCACATGTAGGATTGGACGTGACCTTTGATTTTAGTGACTAACGTTGGTAAGAGCTGGCTTACTTTATATTTTTGCTTCATTGTGTTTTTTTTTTTTTTCACAGAATTTGGAGAAGTCACAGTCTTATCCCGGCTGTATAAAGAAACCCTGAGGAATAAACAAAGTGGGACAACCACACACAAACTCACTGGGGTACATAGGCACATTGCAAAACAAGTATGTGCAACACTTTGCCAGAACATTTTACCAATTTATTTTGCAAAGAGAGATTATGCATTTCTTTTCAGCAAAACAATGGAAAACACAATCAACAATAATCAGCTAATTGGAACAGATAAACAGAATTTAGCAATACATACACAAAATGTTCCATGCTATGAATACTGGAATGGACCTCACAAAACTGCAACAAGCTCTGACCAAGTCTAGCAATTAACAAACAACACACATTGCTGTCTTGATCCTGGCATCAGGACTGAGCATGCTCAGAAAGCACTGACATATTCAATGGCTTTGAACTTCAAGCACACCGTGAAGATCTGAAAGACAGATAATTATAACATGCTCTGAATGGAAGGTTTTTAATGTCAAGAGATTTATTTCTTTTCCACTAACTGTATCCGAAAAGACACGGACATGCTTGTTTCGAGTAGGAGGTGTTATTATAGTCAATTTGATTGGAAAAAATGCTTTAAGTTGTAAAGGACTACCCAAATTATTGTATTAAACAACAAGTACTATCAGATAAAATTGAACAGGAATAAATGGTGGCAATTAAATTAAATTAAATTAAATTAAATTAAATTAAATTAAATTAAATTAAATTAAATTAAATTAAATTAAATTTAGAGGTTAATTTTAACCTCTCTCTTAAAAAAGCATGTTAGCAAATTTTAAAAAGAGTAATTATTTAATGAATAATTATAATATAAAACAATATACTGAACGGAATATTTTGATACACGTAATTGCATCTTAATTTCAAATGAAAAAATAATTCTTAATTTATGGTTAATGCAATAAGCTGAAATTTTCCCACCTATGTAAGTAGGACTTAAATACATCTTATTGTAGTTTCATTATTACTAATATTGCCTTTGAAATATGGTTCAAGGTGAATGTACTGACAAGCAATGGTTTCAGCTAAAATATATTGTAATTTCTGTTGAAACTTGTGTCGTATTTTTAAATATCTGTAATTACATTGTGATGCAATTTAACTTTTTAAATGTTTAAATTTAACTATTGACTTCAAATGTAATACTGAATAACACACTACAGTTAAAATTACTTTACATGTAGTTTATTTTTTTTTTAAGAAAGACACGATTATTAAAACATAATGATTTAAAATGTTGTTCTTCAGAAAAATCATTTCGGGTCACACAAATTCTTTGGTTTTCCAGCATGTTTGTGTATTTGAACCCTTTCCAACAATGACTGTATGATTTAGAGATCCATCTTTTCAAACTGAGGACAACTGAGGGACTCTTATGCAACTATTACAGAAGATTCAAATGCTCACTAATGCTCCAAAAGGAAACACAATACAGTAAGAGCCGGTGGATGAAACCATTGTGAATTTGAAGATCAGGGTACATTTAACTTATTTTGTCTTCTGGGGAATTTGTAAGTATTTTCTGTAGCTTCTGAAGGGTAGTACTAAATGAAAAAAAAAAAAGATATTTAGGCAAAATAGGAAAAATGTACACATCTTCATTCTGTTCAAAAGTTTTCACCCTCCAGCTCTTAATGCATTGTTTTTTCTTCTGAAGCATCAGTGAGTGCTTCAGCCTTAAGTAATAGTTGCATATGAGTCCCTCAGTTGTCCTCAGTGTGAAAAGATGGATCTCAAAATCATAAAAATGCTGAAAAACCAAAGAATTAGCGGGACCTGAAGGATTTTTATGTGAAATAGCTTATTCAGGTCAGTACTAAATCAAAAACAACATAAATTGTGTACGATCCCTCTTATTTTGGTAAAATAAATAACATTTTCCAGATTCTGCAAGGTGTATGTAAACTTTTGACTTCAACTGTATATTACAAGTGCACATTCAATACAATTAAGCACATTTCCTGTTTACAAGGGTGTTTTACCATATGAGGGCAATACAGCAAACAGGTGTATGGAAAAATCAAACAAAAACTCTAAGGGAAATTTTTAAATGACAGACCATAACTGCCCATCCCGTTTTTTGTGAGAGTTGTTTTAGCAAACAGTATTGCTACCAGATGTTTGCCAAACTTTATTAAGCACTTCTGGAATGAATGCTTCTAGACATGAACATTTGAAAATGATCAATATGATTTACAATTTTTTAGTGCAAAGTGATTTAATGTTCTCAAAGAGACAAAGAAAAAAAAAAAATCATCAATGAGATCATTGACACTTTAAGAAAATAAAAATGAAAAAGGATCAGCCAAAGTGTCCTTGCCATCTCTTCTCATCTGCTTCCAGGAGAACAGTGGACCAAGACACAGAAATCCTATCCATGACCTCTGTGGGTGGCCGCAGCGCTTGACAAGAGGAGATACAGCCAGGTGATCACACAGTGGTCACAAAGTGTGTACCAAACACACACAAACACAACCCTCACGAAATCAAACACATATTTACAGACCTTTCAACTCCTTTCAACTCAAAATGCTTTCCCATGATTTCTCGTAAAAGATCATAAAGTTTGGAAATAATTCACCTCCCTGTGCTGAGGGCATTTAAAAGCATATTTTATCTTAACATATTATGCTACTTTAATAACTGGGACTATGTTTAATTAAAATAATGTAGTCCGAATCTGATTCTAAATAGAAAAATATAGGGTTTGGCTTTGAAATTCCCAACCCTTACAAAACACTTTAATGAAGTGTTAGGGTTCACTGCTATGTAAACCACAGGAGAGGTCACTGGGGGCAGCTTTAGTCTCTGTCTGGGTCTTTTCAGTGTGGATAGTAAGGTTGGGTGAGGTGAGCGGGTCAGTTGACCCCGGATCCGTCTGTAACCAGAGACTCTTCTAACAGATCAGGTTTAAGGTGTTTTATCTTAACCGTTTGACCAGCTGGAAGTGTCGGGCATGTAAACATCACAGCTTTTCACTTCACGGTTCAAAAAGTTCAATATCTCTTCAAAAAGGCCTTGTTTACACCTGGTATATAGATCTGTGGTCAGACACATCACTGTTTACACCTGGTAGTAACATACGTCTCCTGTGACCTAGGGGGCGGTCTCTTATTTCGTGACAACATGCATCACTCAGTACACCAGACTGTTATTTCAAGTGCAAGAAAGCAAGGAGGGAAACATGAAAACAAAAATCAATGCACAATTTGAGCTGAGTTTGAGAGTATTTTTTGAAGTATCAATCAGAACTTTATAGCGGTCCATTCATTTTAATTCTGGGCCTTTAAAGGATTAGTTCTCTTACAGAATAACATTTCCTAATAAATTACTTACCCCCATGTCATCCAAGATGTTATGTCTTTCTTTCTTCAGCTGGAAAAAAAAAAAAAAAGGGGTTTGAGGAAAAAAAAGTAAAGTAAAATGGTGATGAATGAGTTTACAAGGTAAAATTCTTTTAACTTGGCTTGACTTTAAATGCAAAAAACTCTGAGTAAACAGACTTGTTTGCAGTAAACCCATTGTAAGCAATCAACAAATACAAAAAACAAATACGTGTTTGAAACATTTGCCTAAACACGGTCATAAGGAACATCTCTTGTTCATGCTCCAATTATATATGTGTTTACATGTTCATATTATGGCATGCTTGAAGGCCTGGGCTAAGATGAAACAGGAGTAGAAAGTGATTTAAAATACAGTGGAGATGAAAATTAGAGAACAACCTACAATTTCCTAAATTTCGAAGTCACTTCTTTGTCCGATATGAAGTTATCCTAAAGGCTTGTGCACATCGAGATGAATAAAGCCAGCGTTTTTCAGGACGTGTTTCACCCCAGTTTTTGTGTTCATACCCAAATGATTTTCACTGCCGATGAGCCGAGTGAACATGCAAATTCACTCCCTGACATTAGATGGTGCTTAATGAGAAACAGCAATACCCCGGTAAAGAAGGTGGAATTCCTCTCCATAACAACTCCCTCTTATGAAGATTTTTGTAGTCGCTGACGCATTTGTCATAAGACTCTCTGTATTCAGACACCAACGAGACCAGCAGCTCTACATTCATCTAGCCTTGATTGATGCATCTTCTTCATCTACTTCCTCTTCGTCGTTAGGTATCAATGTGTACGCCGCAAAATGGTTTTATGTTTGAGCACCACCAAGTCGGGTTTACTGTAACTACAGCAGCTCCAGGCACGTGAACAAAAGCGCCAATTTTATTGGTTGGCCGATTTTTAATGCGGCACGTCAAACCATGAGGCGTTTTTTAAAATTTGACGGTTTTACGCCCTTTGTTTTGTCACGAGGCGTAAAATGTCAGCATTAAACGCCAGCGATAATCGCACGCGATATTCATCCTGGTGTGCACAAGCCTTAACAGAAGTAGAAGGGCAGTTTTCAAAACATTTAATAAATGATTTGTATTCTGAAGTGCAGTATAAAAAAACAAATGATGTATTTGAAAAATAATTCTATTCAAAATTAGAGAACACATACTGCAGCACAGATACCTCCAAGCTATTGGTGTTAATCTGGCAACTGGTGCTGGTGCTGGTTACCTTAATTATTTGAGAAATCCTATTTAACTGGCAGCATTCCTCAAATTTTCGACTGCAACATGGAGAGCTGCTCTAATGTAACTAAAACCCTGCAACTGGAGGTTGTCCAGATGAAGGCCACAGGGATGACCCTTTCATCCAATGCAAGAGAAGATGGTCATTCCAAGTTTGTGATTTCTCAAATATTGCAGGTTTACAATGACACTAAGTCATTAAAGTCCTCCAAAAACGGCTGGTCATTGATGTAAGTGAGAGGACAGGATAATGCGGAGACTCTCAGTGGCTACGTTTACATGCACAAATTTTCATCAATCCAAATGAACTGAATCCGATTGCAGATCTGTTTACATGTACTCTTAACATTGTAATCTGATTCAAATATCAGTTTATATGCATTTTATATACATTCCGATTAAAACTTTTGTGCACGTGCTCTGCCTGTGATGTCATATTAATCACACTTGTGGAGACAACCATGGATGTGACAGAGCTTATCATTATTTTTGCCATGTTGGCATACACATTCATAAATCAGCAATGTTTTTTTTGTGATCTTTTACGGTCTTTACTTGGCCGAACGTGAACTTGCGCACTGCGTAATGCGTGTCAACATTGCACTGCGCATGTGCCCCAGAGACTTCTGAATACGATTGAGAAAGTAGTCAGATTCAAGTGTTTACATGGTCATTTTTTGCTGTTGGATCGGATTAAAAAAAGAATAAACCATCCCTTTCAATCCAATTGAAATTTCATTCCGATCAAGCTCAATCGGATCGATTAAGGTGTTTACATTAACGTTTTTCAATCCGATTGAGCCATCAATCCGATTACAGATGGATTATTTGGGTGCATGTAAATGTAGCCAGTGGGGAATCAGTGGAACACTGCAGCTGGAATTGCTTACCAGTTGAACGCTGAACATCGTGAAGTCAGACTGAAAGCGCACTCTGCAGTGACCAAGTCTCTCATTAGCAGAAAGAATCAAAAGTCTAAGCTCACCTTTGCTGAGGAGCATGTTGTGTGGAGAGAGGAGAACTGGTCCAAGTTTTACTTCAGTGATGAGAGCAAGTTTAATTTATTTGGGTCCAATGGGAAACATTATGCTTGGCATGAAACTGGGGAAAGACTGAAGCCCGAGTGTGTAAAGAAGTCAGTGAAATGTGGAGGATGAAGTGTCATGGTTTGGGAGATGTTTTCTGCAGCAGGAGTTGGTCCTCTTATAGAGATACATGGCAATGCAAATGTTTGTCAGATCCTCCTTCAGCAACATGCGGTTCCTTTCCTGCAAGCAATCCCAATCAGCCTGCAATTTTCATGCAAGACAATGCTGCTGTCACATTGCAAAACAGATAAAGCAGTTCCTTAAAGCTAAGAACACTGAAATAATGAAATGGCGGGCTCAGAGTCCTGATCTAAACTCGACTGAAAATCTCTGGAATCTTTGGCAGGAAAAGTTATGGCTAAGAAACCCACTACAGTTAACAAACTATGGAAGAGAATGAAAGAAGAGCCGACCAAGATCAGACCAGCGCACTGTGAGAAACTAGTTATGTCCTGCGCCGCAGAAATTTTTGACAGCTGTAACTTTTCAAAAATTGTCAACATAAGCCTATGGTCCTGGACAAATCAGCATGGATTGGCATGTACACTACAAACACATGGTCATCTGGACTTTCAATCTTCTCCAAATGTAGTAGTGTAAAATTAGATCACAAAATATTTTAGACCCTGTAAACCAGGGGTCTCCAATTTTTGCCCTGGAAGGCCACTGTCCTGCAGAGTTTAGCTCCAGCTTGCCTCAACACACCTGCCTGGAAGTTTCTAGTATGCCTAGTAGGACCTTGATTAGCTGGATCAGATGTGTTTAATTAGGGATGGAGCTTAAAGGTCCACTGACGTGCCTTGAAACACACTGCGTTATTCTACTGGTGACGTAATTTCAATTGAAACAGGAAAATAGGGCGGGTCATATCGAGCAGCCCCGCCTACTTTTTTAAAATAGCCAATAGCGTTCCATTTATCTGCTCTCGGGCCAGAATCGTTGAGCTCGGTAAAGCCGCATTTGATAGCTTATGACAGCCACAGTCTAATTGATTACCCCCTATATTCAATATGAAACTCTTAGTAAAACAAGATAGTGATCATAATCATGCTGAGGCTGTGTAGTTTAATAGCAGTCTCGCGTAGCCAGACCTTCAGACTGAGGGCAGAAGGTCTGGGAACTTTAGCGACTTTGACCCGCCCATTAGGCCATATGGCTGACAGGTAAAGCAACCAATTATGTTTCGATTTGTGCCGCATCATGTTTAGGGGTGTGGAAATGTTGCCACAATAACAGACCGGTGTGTAAAACTCTCTGACACATTTTCAAGATTCTATAGATTCTACAGAAGGTTTGATGAGAAGCTGAAGTGCAGCATGATGTCATCAAAATCATTGATTCATATTAGAGGAAGTGAGAGATTGTAAGATTTGAATGCTTATATCTTATAAACGCAAACTTATAGATAACCTTAAGGCTGACATATTCATACTAAAAGCCAAAAAACTTTAATTTTGATTTCATGGGGACTTTAACTCTGCAGGACACCAGCCCTGCAGGACAGAGTTTGGAGACCTCTGCTGTAAACAGATCTTAATGCCAGGTTTAAAAGGGGGGACTGACTGCCTGCCAAAATCTGCCACAAACACTACCAAAGACCAAAATCACAACTCTCAGAGGATGTCTTTGCTCACAGAGAGAAGAGAGAGGGATTTCTCACACCTCTACAGAGCAAGTGTGACAAAGTTTTATACCCATTTATACCGAAGAGAGAGAGAGAGAAGAGCCACAGTCTCTTTGTGGTGTGATCCCATTCAGGCAGGTTTCAGAGTGTGATGCAATACAGAAAACCAAAGAAAGGCATGGCTCCAAACATGAGGTCACAGGGCGAGGAACAGTGGTATCATGTGGTTCCATACACACAGCACTGACACATAATACTTAATGAGGAACAAATAGTGCTGTTTTTTTAACTGCATTTCCTCTCTTCCTGGATCAGATGTCTCTACCAACAAAAACAGTCTCGTGCATTTGCCGTGATGAGTAGTCTCATCATTACCCAAGATACAGAGGATCACTGGATTCGCAGCACTTAAAAGCGGTCCCACAAAGCATCCTGTCAACTTCTGCGATGACCGTGGGGCACTGTGACTGTACTATGGGAAGAGTGCATTTTTTCAAACAGATGTGCTACATAATGCCTACTGTATTTTTTAGCTTCCCCCATCCATTATTTCTTTAACAACTTTACATAAAACTGAATATGTCAACAGCCTCAGTGTGTCTTAGATTTACAGGATTATCATTTGAGGGGTTTCAAGATTGTTTGTTTTTACAAGCCTGATGCCATAGATGATTGATTTGATTTGAGAGCTACAGTGGAGGTGAAGATTATGCAACAATGTTCTCCTTACAGGTTTGAAAAAAAAAAAAAAAAAAAAGTTAAAAATCTTGCTTGGATGAACTATTCAGTGAGAAAATTACCATGAAAAAAATGATCATGTTTACAAGCACATGACTTTTCTATTAAGGGAGTTATTTTAAAAGGAGGTAGTTTGTCATCGCGGTACTTTGTCATCATACACAGATCGTTCTGTGCAGCGCTGCTTCAAGTCAAACACACCTAATAACTAGAGCGCATTAGCATCAGTGGTTCATGGCTCAATCGTGAGTTACTGTCATTAAAGTCCCCATGATATCAAAATTAAAGTTTTTTAGCTTTTGGTATGAATATACTAGCCTTAAGGTTATCTATAAGCTAGTGTGCTCCAAAACAATGACAAAATTCGCGTTTACAAGATATGAGCATTCAAAACTTACATCACTTCCGCCAGGGGCGTAGAATTAGGGGGGGACAGACGGGACGTGTCCCTTCCAATATCCAGCTACTGCCAAACTGTCCCTAGCAATAATTTTGCTCAAACAAATAAATATATGTACGCCTATATGTTTTTGTAATTTCGGACACATCTGAAACCAATGAGATTTCCTAAGAAGTTAAATAGGCTACGTTAGAAAACTGCGCGCTTTCAAGGGCGCGCATTTTTGGGCTGAGTCACGCACCAGACAACAAGCAGCGCCACGTTTAACTCACAGGTAGCCTATTTCACCCAATTTAAGACAGCAGTCCAAAAAAAACAAACTAACAAAAAAAAACAGTTAACATAAAAGTAGTTTTAATTTGTTAATAACAAGAGCAAACGGAAAGAGAAAGCGCAATCTAGCATTCTGACAGAAAATGGTTGAACGGAAAGAGACATAAGCTTCCAGCATTTGATAAAGTCATTATGAACGTTAACAATAATGTACAAATCAAGCTGAAATGTCCAAAAAAAAAAAAAAAAAGTGTTCACTTGGGTTTATGTCCCCACCAATGTCAAAAACAAACCTACGCCCTTGACTTCCGCCAGTATGAATCAACGATTTTGTCATCAATGATTTTGATGACATCCCGCCCACTTCACTATAAATAGACACTGAAGCTGCGTCTGAGATTGCTCACTTATTCACAGAGTTAGTACTTTCTGTATGGTGAATTGCGCAATGTCGGCGATAGGGAACGATTCAGACAGCGTAAATATGCTTTCTGTCGGGGCAAATGAGGTCTGGTGTCCCGCTGTGTCACGCGAACCGCGGCCGCGCACAGTCTATTCTGGACTTTGCCCTGTTCAGAAACGCGAGAGCACAGAGCAGATCATATGCGCGAATCGGCATGTATTAAACTACACAGCCTCAGCATGATTAAGATCACTATTTTGTAAGAGTTTCATATTGAATCTAAGGGGTAATCTATTAGACTGTGGTTGTTACAAGCTGTCAAATGTGGCTTTACCAGCTCACCGGCTTGGCCCAAACAGATATAAATGGAACGCTATTGGCTGTTTTAAAAAATGGGTGGGGCTGCTCGATATGGCTCGCCCTGTTTTCCTGTTTCCTGTAAAAATGAAGGTTTTTGAAGAAAACATTCCAGGATTTTTCTCCATATAATGGGGATCAACAGGTTGAAGATCCAAATTGCAATTTCAAAGGGCTCTACATGATCACAGCTGGGGAAAAGGGTCTTATCTAGGGTCTTATCTAGTCCATTATATGGAATGTTTTCCTTAAAAACCTTAATTTCTTTTCTGAAGAAAGACAGGTTGATAAAGCGGTAGATTTGAATTATTGCAGACATATGCTAACATTTTTCAGATTTCTAGAAACTATGTCAGATGTTCAGTTTCAGATATCTAGATTTCTAAAATGCTGCCTTACAGCAAGGTTAATTGGTTTTACATGCCATTGCTTACATAATTGGATTATGACCAAACTGTGATTAATATTGGTATATTCGTGTGCATGTTAATGCAGTCCTTGTCACAAAAAGCTTTAAATACTTTTATAGAATCTGTTTTTTAATTGATTATACCAAGTAAACCAAATTGTAACAAATTAAACCATCAGACATGTGTCCTATTCTACAACAGCGTTGTCTTCAAAACACATTTTTAAATAAAGGTCATGACTGATCATGCCATATAGCATATAAAATGCAGAAGACATCAACTGATACGAACATTTAAAAAAAAAAAAAAGAATTTCCATGAAACACAAGAAAGAGGAAAAATTACGAAAAAGAAAAGAGAGGAGAAAGATGAAAAGAGTCCTGGAAGCTCTCTGCCTGCAGATGTTGGCCTAGTCCAGCCCACCCACGTTGGCCCCAGTGATCTCTGATGGCGATGAATGATGATGTCACAAAAGCTCAGGCCAGAAGACAAGAGGAAAAAGCTTATCATCACTGATGCAACAAAGCATGAAGTGAACACACACACACACACACACATACTGTATATGTGTGCACAATCACATATGCATGGGCAAAACTAGGCATGGCATAAGTATGCACAAAATCTCTTGCATTTCTTTTACGTTTATGTGACACTGAAAGTTATATGCATGACATACCAAAAGTAAAAGCACAATTTACACAAATATACTTAGTTTATAATAAAAACAATAAGTAAATTTTACTAAATATACAACAGAGATTAGAAAATGCTTCAATATGAGGACTTGGCTGCTTAAAGGGGTTATGGAGACATGCTGAAACTTGCTTAATTGCATTCTTAGCAAAATAATCTTCTCCAGGCTGTTTTCAATATTTACATGGGTGGTCAAGTTTACCAGTTTATTTATTCATTTTCTCTGCCTCAACTAAAATGTTTGCAGTATGCTTTGTATTTTAAAAAAAAACAACAACATTTGGATATCCTGCTTTGTCATTCTGTCCCAAATTTGTAATTTTCAAAATATAACAACATTTAAAATTCACTTTCTGTTGGGAATTACCACAGAAATGATTACACAGGGTTAGAGCTATGCAAACAAATACGGCACAAATATAATAGAGATTTCCTTACTGGGACTTTTTGCTTTGTTTATTTCTGCAGTGATGTTTTGTTAATAAATAAATAAAAGATAATACTAATAGTAATAATGAATAATTTGATCTACGATGCAGGGTTGTAATGTCCTATAAATCCTGCGACCACAGCAGAGTCTGATATTCATTTGTTAACAGCTACGAGCGGCTTATAAATCTTGCTCTGGTGCCTTCCTTGGATCTTCACAAATGTTCCAGGGATGGCGTTTTCACTGCCAGTTGAAAGAAATACACAGCACCACCTCAAAATAGTCTCAAAGGAAGGCAATATATTCATGTGTCATTTTCTTTCCCCTCAAAATTACTGCCAACTGCCATACAACAGTGCATTCTGTATATCCCTCAATACTACTGCCAGCTGCCATACCAAACTCCAAGTCATATTTCTCAAATGAAGTGACAGAACCAACACATCTTTTAATGATGGAAAAATACACCATTTTGCCAGAAGACCCTAAATCTAGGCATCGAAGGAACTGATCATCAACTCTGTATTAATAACAAGGATTAAGTGTGTGCACAGTCTTTGCTGTCATGAGGATGATGAATGAAATAGAAATAGCAGTTGGGCAGAGACTACAGTGATTATAGTGCCAGGTAGTACTAATATAAGGCTTAAAAGGCTTAAGACATAAGAATCCTTGTTGCCAGGTACAAAAATTATGATTTTTCTTAGTGCATGTGTCAACATCTGGGTTGTCTTGAAGAAAGAACTAAATATTAGCTACACAAGATATGCGTTTTATTATATTATTAGTAGTTATTATGTTTGAAGCTATATAAAAGTTTAAAAATGAATACATTTATTGATCTGACTTTGCGGCTTTAATAAAAAAAGATCTTGGAGGTGAAGATGGTGGATGTGGAGGTCCTGGGCTTGTGTGGTTCCACGTGGTCTGCGGTTGTGAGGCCATTTGGATGTACTGCCAAATTCTCTGAAACGCCTTTGGAGATGGCTTACGGCAGAGAAATGAACATTCAATTCACTGGCAACAGCTCTGGTGGACATTCCTGCAGTCAGCATGCTAATTGGATGCTCCCTCAAAACATCTGTGGCATAAAACTGCACATTTTAGAGTGGCACACCTGTGCAATAATCATGCATCTTGATATGCCACACCTGTAATGTGGATGGATTATCTCGGCAAAGGAGAAGTGCTCACTAACACAGATTTAGACAGATTTGTGAACAATATTTAAGAGAAATTGGCCTTTTGTGTACTAAAAGTCTTCAGCTCATGAGAAATGGCAGCAAAAACAAAAGTGTTGCATTTATAATTTTGTTCAGTGTAGTAAGAGAGTGAAAGTGCTCACCAAACAAATATGTGGTTGAAATAATTTTAAAAATCTTACCTCAGGGTTGCCAGGTTTTCACAATGAAACATGCCCAAATGCTACTCAAAACAAGCCACATTTGGGTGGGGGTCCCCAGGTAAAAAATCTTTCCGGGGGATAAAATAGACGTTTTTTTTTTGGCTGGGTTCCCCAGGTAAAATTTTTATTCTAGGGGCTAGACATCATGTTATTGTGGTGGTTTCAACTCGTGTTAAATAGCAGGTAATATGGGTTTTCGAAAAATATTTTTTTGCAGTTTGTTAATATAAACTTTAATGTCTGCAAAGTTGTTAATCAAAAAAGTGCATATACATAAAAATACTGTTTCTCAAAAGAAAGAATCGACTCAGAATCACTTTAACGAGTCATCATATTTTTTAACCTTTAGCCTGATACCGATCTACGTTATTAGGTAACACATTTGCATAATATGAACGGTCTGACTTGCCCACAAACAAGTTTGTGAAAGCAAGTTTGTTTTGTTTTACAAAGATGATGATGTGAAGAATTAATTTTTGGCACGATACCACAGCAATACAATTCAAACCTTTTGTTGTGTGCTTGTCATTTTAGCAAGGACTGCTTCTTTTTTCATGCCTTTTATCTTTGTCAGCTTCTAATCTTCTTTATTTGGACCAACAAGCGCCTCCAAACCACTACCCAATAAGTATAATTGATACGTTATGTGTACATTTTCAAGCACATGAGTGCTCAAATTATCTATTGTTATCAACAGTGATGGAGTTTTGGTTCCTTGCCACTGTCGCCTCTGGCTTGCTCAGTTGGGGACACTTAAGTTCCAGCGATATTGTATACTAATTGAACTGAGCTGGATGATAGCATCACTGAATTCAATGATTAACTTTAACTGAAAAATGGTAACCGTTTCCTTTTGCATTATTAACACACTACCTTCCTATTTGATACTGTAAAGCTGCTTACAATCTGTATTGTAAAAAGCGCTATATAAATAAAGGTGACTTGACTTGACTATTGTGCTATTTCCTAAGAATGTGTTCATTCATGTAGACTGTCGTTGTTCTAATTACTTTTTTAATAATAAAAATGTAACTTAGACATATTTTGGTTTACAAAATGTGTTGTTTCATCAGTGAGTCATGTTAGCACTCAGCTAACATATCCACCATAATGTTTTGTTATGCGTTTATAGTTTAGCAGCAAAACTAGCTGTGGGCACGATTCGCTTGTTAAGTGTTCAACAAAATGTTTTTATCTCATTATTTTAAGAACGGATTGGAGTACTATATTGTTGTTTTATGTGAAGGTGCTCAGGGTTGCCAGGTTTTACAACAAAACCCACCCAATTGCTACAAAACTAGCCAAATCGTGGTCCCTCATTAAAAATTGCATTCCGGGGTGTAAAATACATGCTTTTTGTCTGGTTTCCCCTGGTAAATATGTATTCCAGGGACTAAATATGTGATGCGATCTGGGAAAACCCGTCGGATGTCGCACTGGGATGTTTTCAGGAAATTCGAAAAACAGGTTGAAAATCAATTTTTTGTCAAATTTAGGTTTTCATTAAATTATTATTCTATAACGTCTTGTCTATCATCTCTGAAAATATCTTGGCAAAATTCACTTGTTTAGTGCAGTAAAAAACAGTCTCTAATTCTCTAATGTTAAGAACTTGCTGCAGAGGTGCTTTCTCTAAATACCACAAAAACAGTTAAACTATCAAAATAAACCACGTAGTCGGAAGAAGCGTCTCACACAAACAATCTAACTTCCCTCAATCTGCTCAATCCTGGTGATGTCAGTGCCCTAAACGATGTTATAATGGACTATTTCATATCCAGAGAAGAAGGAATGGAATGCGGAAGTTACTAAAAAGGAGGAGTCCGATGACAGTCTGTTATATAAACAGTACGCGAACAGTTGTGCTGCGCTCGCGTTTCTACATGTAAACTACAACTATAAGGTACATTATTTGTGCTATTTAAACATACAAGGGGTTCAGAGACTATACCCATGATAAACAACGGAAAATCATAGCTATCAGCCAACTTCAGATAGCTATAACTTTTGTTACGTTTAAGCTGGACAAAATAAAAACAGTTTTGGAAAGGGCTTGAACCCAGTATCACCTAAACAAGGTAAAATTTCACCATGTGTTGGGTTTTCCCAGATCGCATCACATAAGATGTTACTGGTGTCGCTTCAACCTGCGACATCAAAAACAACTGCAGACTTGGCAACACAGGTGCTAGTGCTTGCTAACTTGCTCAGGTACTCCTCTCTGCACCAATCACAACAGGCTTGGCCAGCTGACCAATCAGACCAGAGTAGGCTTATGGAAGTGAGGGGTTTACAGACATTCCACTCAAAGCTGATTCAGACAAACAGTTTTGAAATAATTGACAAATGATTTTATGTACAAATGTATTTTCTGACCTTAGATGCATTTAAACCTGTTGTAGGGGACTCCAACACATTAGGACACTTTAAAAACCATATGACCTGCTTATTAAAGTAGCCCAGTTCTATGAGAAACCTGCGGTCTTGGCAAAAAATCTCTTACCTGTGTATAATAAGAAATCTTCCACTTAGAAAAATAGAAAAATCGGACCTAGCAAAATGACGAAGACTGCAAGGCGCATTTTCACTAGAATCATTAACTGAGACACAGTGGTGTTTATTTAAAATGATAGTAAGCAAATCCACATGGTGTGATACAAGGTGCGCGGACTGATGTTGCAGTGTTGCTAAGCACGGCAGCAAATATTAGGAGATATCAGACAGCTAAATCTCGTGAATGACCAATCAGAATCAAGCATTCCAGAGCACTGTGTAATAAGTTGAAGTTTTCAGAGAGCCATTTAGTTCTTCTAACCTAATTGTGATTAATCTGATTAATCAGTATGTCATGTAATTAATCTGATTAAAATGTTTAATTGAATTGTAGCTGTATAAATGACTAAATAAATCAGTAAAATAAAGAGTTTTGGTCTGTTGTATGAAGCAGCTTCTGTTTTTGGCTTTCCAAAAATCATAGATATGTATCAGACGCGTCCATAAAGATTAATTGTTTACTTAACATGTCACACAGCTCAGACATTAGCGTTCAGCAGGTTTGTTCCTATCCTCATACTGCTCTGGGCTGAGACATGCCTGTGAAAATATAAACAGATCAATGTCAATAACATAATGAAAAGGGCAGGAAAAACACAGTGGAATGTAGCATCATTGCTTGCCAAATTAAATAAAATCACCCTACGCTAAACTAAATCTTTGGCTCATGTTGTTCTTTCCTTAACAAGCCTACCTGTTTTGGCATCCTAGCCATTCATTACAAGTTATCAAAGTGCACACAGTATTTCTAAGACCAGTCCAGTTTCCAGTTCATTGTTTACTCAGATTTCGCATCTCGGTGCTTAACATTCCAACTGTCATTTTTATTCGCTTTCTGCTCCTACCAAGCCTAAAGTCAAATAACAGTAACAGTTTCATAATTGGATGTATTAACATAGGAACAAGGGGCCTCAGAAACACTGAGGGTCTTTGTTTTACACAAGATGGGCTAGCTGGAGGATGAAACCATCTCTCAAGAGCATCTTGGTTGAATGAGAAACAGGTGTGACGGCGTTCAGACGCTTTTTCTCTCATGTCTGTGAGTGGATAGGCTAAGCTGTGTCAGCTGCTCTTAAATATAATATAATGTAAGCGACATTCGTGGAGCTCTGCAGATAGTGGTAGATGTGTGATGTTACAAGGCTGCTATGGTTACAAGAAAGTGGGAAGTATCCATAGTAAACACTGAACAGAAGAAAGTCCTGACAATGGCCTTGAGACATCTCAGAAAACTTTGTTTTCCTTGTGCTCTGAAAGACATGAGGCAAAATCATCAACATCACCAACTCATTGCAACACATAGCTGTGGGTTATGTAACGGAGCAAATGTGGTTGTCTTGTTCAGTCCAGTTCTACAATAGCTTTTCTTACATTTGCACGCAGAACAAAATGACAATTTATTGGACCTCTTGTCTGGATCTTACCGGGCTAGTTAAAGGAAGGATTAGTATTGTAGGTGAACTTTCCTCCCTGAGATCCTGCCTGGCCCTCTTCCTGGTTATAACTAGAGAGTTTATCATGATTAATTGTGCATCATTACTGTGAGAATTGTTACCACATGCATAGAGCCAGAGCTGAGAGGAAGAGTCAAATATACCCTCATTAGCCATTTCACAGGTGTGCTCTGCTGGGTTAAATCCCCAAAAAAAAATCAACCTTGTGAGTTTTTAATCTCATACTATTTTGAATTTAGCAAAAGGCAAGTGACATTATGAAGTCTAGTGCACCTTTGTCTATTTGTTGCTATAACTTAAAATGTACTGTGGATAATCCATGATTTTGACTGTTGTAAAATATCTCAGCATAAGGAACGAGTGGACAGTTTATATTTAATGGCTTCCCGGATCACTTCAGAGGATTGATCGGACTTCAGAGCATGTTGTTTTGTAAACGAGGCACAGTGTCATGGAGAGTTCAGAAAGAAACATTTGTTAAGATGAAGCGGTCCTAGATCTGATCTGCAGACTGCAGCTGCATCACAAATGGTAAGTAAATTATTACATAATGCTTTAAATGACCGTTTTTGATTTTTTTTTTTTTAGCATATTGTCAAAACCTTTACATGCAGTAGTGAGGGGTCGTTAATATTGTTTACTATGCAATGATGTTAGCCAATCATAACAGTGACACATTACTAACAAGCCTTAAAGGACACCTGTGAAAAATAGGTCATTTTAGACAGAGGGTTGGAATGAGGGTTGAAAATAATAGTTTTACCACATATTAACATTTAAAGTTAATAAAACTTATTAACATTTTAAGTAATCCTCAAGGAACATATTAAAATAATTAAAAATCCATGTCATGACCCTTTTAAGAATCATGCTAATTTTATGAGAAGAGTGAAGTCCACATTACAGCTGTAATGGAAACAACAAAAGCAATATTGTTTATTCATTTTCATTTCCAGATGGTAAACAATGGAGTCATTTAAAATTGACCTGACATTAAGCAATAGTTCACCCAAAATGTAAAGTTTGCTGAAAATGTACTCTCTCTTTTTAGGCCATCCGTGATGTAGTTGATTGTTTCTTCATCTGCTTTTCACTTCACAAGACATTAATTGATGAGTGGAATCCTGGACTGGATAACTTGTAAGTTATTGTGATGTTTTTATCAGCTGTTTGGACTCTCATTCTGATGGCACCCATTCACTGCAGATGAGACACTGGTGAGTAAATATGTTCCGATGAAGAAACTCACTTGCAACTTGGATGGCCTGAGGGTGAGTACATTTTCAGCAAATATTTTTATTTTTTGGTGATCTATTCCTTTGAAGAGCTCAGGTATTTAAAGCAACAGACAGCTTTACTGAAACAACTCATCAGCTGTACATATACAGTATACATATACATTTTTAGTACAACTATTATGTTCTGTTCAATTTAACACAACATAAAATTTTAAGGCAGCACTGACGTACATTTAGTTTGAGCTTTTTTCGCAGTGAAGTTGTGACTGTGAAGTTGCTGTGTTGTTTATGGTAATGATCCAAACCATAGGTGAGGTGGAGTTACGGCTATTTTGGCACATTGTACTGTGTTGACAGAGTGAGTTATACTCCACTTGCAGCAGGAATTAGCTAAAGTTAAGCACTGCCCAAAGCTGTATGGTATATGATTATAAATGTATGGTTTATGCAACAACAGCTAAGACCTGACAATTGTTGTGAAATGATGCACAGCAACATAAAACTATAGGGAGTGATGAAACCGTGTAAGAAGGAAAAATTAAATGGTGTGTAAATTACCAAGAGAGGATTTAGTTTTCCTTTTTTGTTAAACTTAAAATAAACTGTTGAATTACGAGAACTAATGAGATTTGTTCTTGTGCATCAAGTATAAGAATTATTTATGTCAGTGTGTCATCATGTATATTTATAGGATTTTCGAGGTCTACTAATCACAGCATACAGATGAATGTGAATGTTAAATAGTGTGGTGTTATTTGAAAAAGCAAGAACAGGGTTTTTCTAACTCAGGTTAAGTAAGTAAGTAAGTAAATAAACAATCACTTGAAAGAAACTCATACAGGTTTGGAATACCATGAGGGTGAGTAAATAGCTGCTTTCACACAGTAATACCAGTAAATTGCAATAAAAGTAGTAGTTTACTGGTAAATACAAAAATGTGCTATTTGCACAAACAACACCATTCCGTCTTTCTACCGGTAAAGCACCATTCAAACATCACTTTCAAAATACTGGTAATTTTTGTGACATCGTTAACCTCTAAATGACTGCTCTTCCTGGTTGTTGTGTTTGTAAACATGGTTTAATTTTTGTGTCAAACACTCATTCTGCAGCTGCTTTTGCCCAGAGACATCATAATAGACCAAACTACACAGGGCGGACACAGGTAAATGTGTCAGCATGATTTGCCCAACGTAGACATCTTACATCAACGCGTTCTAAACCTGCACATGCTCATAATGCTAATCTCGTTCTACATTCGCACAGAGCAGTGGTAATGTTACAACTTCTTATACATGTAAATTGCCGGAACAAATTTACCAGTATTTTTGAAAAGTTCCTTAAAGGGTTAATCCACCCCAAAATTAACATTTTGTCAGAATCACTTACCTCCATGTCATTCCAAAGCTTTGTTCGGAACACAATTTAAAATATTTTGGATAGAAACCAGGAGGTTTGTGACTGTCCTATTGTCTGCCAGGTAAATAACACTGTCAAGGCCGAGAAAAGTATGAAAGACAAAGTCAAAATAGTCCACCTGCCATCAGTGGTTCAACCATAATTTTAAAAGCTATGACAATATTATTTTCTTTGCATACAAAAAGTATTATCGTAGCTTTGTAAAATTATGGTTGAACCACTGATGGCAGATGGACTATTTTGACTATTATTTCCATACTTTCCTGGGCCTTGACAGTGTTATTTACCTAGTAGTCAATGGGACAGTGACATACCTCATGGTTTTCATCCAAAATATCTTAAATTGTGTTCCGAAGATGAATGAAGCTTTTACGGGTTTAGAACAACATGGGGGTAAGTGATTGTTGACAGAATTTTCATTTTGGGGTGGAGTAACCCTTTAATGGTGATTTACCGGTAGTTTACCAGTAAAGACTGTGAAAGGGGCTATTGTTGACAGAATTCCCCTCTTGGGCAAACTATTCCATTACTAAAAACATGAAATATTTCATTTGTTTTCCTGTTTATGTGAGCATTAACCAACATCAGAGAACCACGTACATGAGAATAGTGAGAATGTGTTTTAGGTCAAATTTTGGGAATCCCAACAGAAAATGTATTAAAAACAGAAACAGCAAATGTGTGTACAGGAAAATGTGTGTAGATTTTGTGATCCAAGTTTTTCCCCAAGTAATACATTCTGATCATTACACAGAAACTCAACACAGAACATACAATTTTACTTGTGAATATAGTTTACTTTCCCTCAAACTAAACTCTAAATATCCTGAATAAAAAGCATGAAAATTCACCCCATCTGTTTTCTTAATAACAAATAAATAGATTAGTTTATATATCTTTTTTCTTTTAGTCATAGTTTCTTTTTCTCTTTGTTTTGAGTAATGTTTAATCACAGTGTGAAATGACAAACTTTTTTTTTTTTGAACAGTAAGATTTTTAATGTTTTTTTTTAAAGAAGTCTCTTCTGCTCACCAAGACTGCATTTATGTGATCTTTTCTATTTGAAAATATATTACAATTTGAATTTATTCCTGTGATCAAAAGCTAAATTTTTAGCATCATTACTCCAGTCTACAGTGTCACATGATCATTCAGAAATCATTCTAATATTCTAATTATTATTATTATTATTATTATTATTATTATTATTATCAATATTTACATATAACAGCTGAGTAATTTTTTTTTTTCAGGATTCTTTAATGAATAGAAAGATCCAAAGATCAGCATTAATCTGAAATATAAAGCTTTTGTAACATTTACACTACACCATTCAAAAGCTTGGTGTCAGTTTTTTTGGTAAAGAAATTATAGAAATGAATGTTTTTATTTAGCAAGTATGCTTTAAATTTATCAGAAGTGATGATAAAGACATTTACAACATTACAAAAGATTTCTATTACAGATAAATGCTGTTCCTTTGAACTTTCTATTCATCAAAGAAACCTGAATTTATTTATTTTTTTTATTTGAGCAGAAAATCAGAATATTAGATTGATTTCCAAAGGATCATGTGACTGGAGTAATGATGCTAAAAATATAGCTTTGAAATCACAGGAATGAATTTTTAAACATATTCAAATGGAAAACGGTTATTTTAAATAGTAAAACTATTTCAGAATTGTTGTTTGCTGTACTTTGGATTAAATAAATGCAAAAAAAAAAAAATATATATATATATATATATATATATATATATATATAAATCTAAAATTTTAAGTCTTACTGTTCAAAAACCTTTGACTGGAAGTGTATGCCAAATTTTTCCAATCATTTAGTCCACATAAACCAAGCTCATCTGCTTTCACATCTCCAAAATTATTCAACAATGCTCAAGTCCACACCCTATGCGCAACTTTAAATATTACCCTTGCAAAGCAAATGATGCGTGTTGTGAGCTCAGAATCCCGAGTAAACAAATAACACATTACCAAGGGATAGCGTGTGTTTGAATACCACGGCTATGTGGGAGTATGCCGAGTCTTGTGGATCAGAGCAAACCTTCTCTTTAGAGAATGTATTTGGTAATTGAGCTTATAAATAACAGCAGGTGGTCCTTGCATCTCTAACTCTCTGGAGGCGAATCTGTTGTCAAAAATAATTATAGAGATGGAGAATCAGCACAGACAAAAGCACCCGTTTCTGACTGCACCTGTCAACACACCAGACATCAGACAGACGTCTTCCGTTAGGTTCATGATATTACCTGCCTCGTTTCTCATCCTTATTTTGTCTCAAACACACCCAGAACCACCCATAGTCCGCTTGCTGACCTGATGGGTCTTGCATACAAAACCAGAAAGCAGAAAGTTGCTTCATACTCCTTTTTATTGCAAGCTTTCTCACCTCTCCAATGACTTGCAGTGTAACCTGTGCAGTGTCACCTTCCTCTGGATTCCTGGATTCATAACACGAGGAATCTGATTCATAACTTGGGAATATAACCTCAGGCACGGCAACATGACTTTCAGAATGGCGGAGTAGTGAAAGGATACGGGACACAATAAAGCAGCTTTAACATGTTGCCGCCAAAAAGTAGCTGATGTGCCTGCAGGTGAGGGCAGCCTTTCACAACAATGCGGTGTAGAGTTACGAACACAGTGAGAAAGAACTCGCTTCTTGAACTAATTCCTCATTTGTTACATAGTTTCTGTCGCTCCGTGAAATTCTACAACCTTGCCTTTGGCTACAATCAGTGGACTCCACTCCGTAAACAAAATGATACGAACCAGCATACGTAAACTAGTTAATTTATTGTATAAATGTGTATTCAGCTGTGTAAATGTCACCTTGAAATACTCATAAAACAACTTATAAAAATATATAGATGTAATTCTAAAAAATTAATTAATTAATTAATTAATTAAAAAATGACTACATATTAAATGCAAATATTCACATAGCCATAGCAATGGGTCAGTTTTGGGTGATAGTTCACCGAAAAAGGAAACATTTGTCATTATTTACTCACCGTTAAGTTGTTCTAAACTTTTTCTTATGTTGAGCACAAAAGAAGATATTTTGAAGTATGTTGGGAAACAAACTGTTACTGGCAGCCATTGACTTCCATAGTATTTTTTCCATACTATGGAAGTCAGTGGCTACCGATAACTGCACAAAATAACTTATTTTGTGTTCAGTGGAAAATAGAAACTCATACAGGTTTGGAACAACTTCAGAAACTCAACAGTATACATAATTGCGTTATGTAATTAGGTTATTTATACCAAACATTAACCATATTACACTCAAAAAGTGCACAAACAAACACATACACAGTCATAAACGAATCCACATCTGAAAACATAAAGAAAAACAGCTGTACATCTCATTGCCGTCCAAGTCAGTGTCATTGTAGTTCAAAGTCACTTTCCTTCCATGACAGGACTGTGTTGGTCAAATCTGCATTAGTATGGCTCATCCTCACCGAATGGGAGGCTCTAATATCTATTCGTTTTTAGAATTAACCTTTGAGTTTTTTTGAGTATTTTTGCTTTTTTTCTTCTTAGGGCTCTGCTGCAGATGATCCTTCGAAGGACTCGAAGGAGGCGCATGAGAGGACTCGTTGTTTTGGCGTGTGTATCTTTTGCACGTGCAGGATGTGACGGCTGTGATCTTGTAGGTGCGCGTGCTGCCGTCCTGGCACTGGAGTTTAATGCGCTGGATGCGTGTGCGTTCGTTGACGCAGCGCCACTCCTGGGCGTCCCGTCTGCTCCAGTAGTGACCTCCACCGATCCAGTTCGGCAGCAGGTGGGTGGGAAGACATTCACCAGCACACACTAACTCCTTGACGGGATTCAGGCTGGTGCACTGGCCGTCAGATATGTATTTAGTGGACCTCAGCTCTCTGCAACCAACCTGGTGCTGTTCTGGAAAAGACAATTTCATGGTTTAAAAATCAGTGAAGGAATTATATGATACCTAAGTAATTTAAACAGTAGGTAATACAATAGCCTGGAAGTTTAAAATAGTTGTAAAGGCTTTACGTTTAAAGGCAGACATGAACAGACAGACTGACAGATAGATTTTGTAATTTTTAATATTATTATAGATATGGACCGTACCAAGGTATCATAAACGCATTAGTAAATACTTCTAGGTAAACACGTACCGGTTTGGTCTCGGTTCTCCGTTCGTCTTCCTCCATTCCGCGCTCGATTTAAAGACGCATTATTTGTAGACTGGTGAGATGCTGCGACCGTGTGTCCGTGAAATTCTTCTGTGGCATCATTTTTGAAAGCATGACAGCTTTTCATTAGAAAACAGAGGAGGAACAGCAGCTGGTATTCGCATGTGTTGAGGGGCATTGCAAGGGAGTTCGGTTCGGTGCCTCTTTGAAAACTCAGAGAATGAGGATACCTACCTGTTTCTCATCTATGTTTATATACCGGCCCATTCTTGAACCGCAGCAGTGAGTGGAAGGATGAAGTGTGCTGGAAATGGGCGTGTCCTGACCATATAGTACACGCCTACCTACAGCAAAAGCTGGCTATTCTGCGCTAGCCACATGGAAAATTATCTGGATGTGAGCTAATCGTCGCAGAAACAAGACATGAAATCGTTTTAGGTAAATCTGACAAAAAAAGTCATAAATATTGTATATAGACGATTACATTTATTATCTGTAATATTTTCACTACGAGTCAAAAGTTTTTGAACAGTAGGAATTTTTTAAAGAAGTATCTTCTGCTCGCCAAGCCTGCATTTATTTTTACTATTTAAAATAACTTCTTTCTATTTGAATATATTTTAAAATTGTAATTTATTCCTGTGATCAAAGATACATTTTCAGCATCATTTTTCCAGTCTTCAGTGTCACATGAACCTTCAGAAATAATTATTTTCTGATTTGCTGTTCAAGAAACATTTATTATTATTATTATTATTATTATTATTATTATTATTATTATTATCAATATATATATATATTTTAAAATATTTAAAATCTTTTTTCAGGATCATTTGATGAATATGATCCAAAGATCAGCATTTATCTGAAATAAATAGGCTTTGTAACATTATACACTACTGATCATGAAAAAAGTCATGATGAAGTCATTCATAATGTTACAAAAGTTTCTATTTCAGATAAATTCTTTTCTTCTGAACTTCTATTTGTCAGAGAAACCCAAAACAATTCTACTCAGCCATTTTCAACATAATAGTAATAATAATAATAATCAATATATATATTATATACACACACACACACAGTTGTCTAAAAGAAAACAAAACATGTTTTCAGTCAATTCATTCCACAAACTGAAAACTAAATGACATTTTTCTAAACAAAGCTAATTTTTGTTATCACAATAATTTTCAATATTTTCTCATATTCCCATGACCCTACAGAGAATTGATGAATTTTCTTAAATTACTTTTTTTTTTTTACATTTTCTTTTTTTTTAATTGTTTTAAATTTTTTTAAATAAAGAATTATTTAATTGACAGCACACTATTTTTTTTACTAATGCAAGCAACTTTCACTATTATTACATTGCTGTTTTTAAAGCTATAGCTCACCCAAAAATGAAAAATTTGTCATTAATT
Organism: Cirrhinus molitorella; assembly: GCA_033026305.1. Classification (NCBI taxonomy): domain Eukaryota; kingdom Metazoa; phylum Chordata; class Actinopteri; order Cypriniformes; family Cyprinidae; genus Cirrhinus; species Cirrhinus molitorella. The sequence goes on from CM065131.1 coordinate 11,223,590, forward strand.
ACTCACTCTCATGTCGTTCCAAACTCATAAGACCTTCATCTTTGGAACACAAATTAAGATATTTTTGATGAAATCCGAGAGCTTTCTGATCATGTATAGACAGCAACATAACTACCACGTTTAAGGCCAGGAAAGGTAGTAAGGATATTGATAAAATAGTCCATGGGACATCAGTGGCTCAACCACAATGTTATAAAGCTACGAGAATACTTTTTGTTCGCAAAGAAAACAAAAATAACAACTTTATTCAACAATTTCTTCTCTTCCGTGTCAGTCACATGGACTATTTTAAAGTGGTAGTTGTGTTGCTGTCTATACATGATCAGAAAGCTCTTGGATTTCCTCAAAAATATCTTAATTTGTGTTCCAAAGATGAACGAAGTTCTTACAGGTTTGGAACAACGTGAGGGTGAGTAATTAATGACAGAATTTTCTTTTTTGGGTAAACTATACCTTTAAGTAGGAAACATCTATTGTGTAGCTGAATTGATACATGTGAGCAAACACTGCATTGCAACACTCTCAAACAGAGATACTGTGCTGAGGATGTTGCGCTCTCAGGTGTGAATGAGTTTTCAAGCATATTTAGAGCTTCTACATGTGAACCTGAAGCACTGAGCTGCAGTGAGTGTTGTAAAGTACAGGCATGCATGACAAAACCTGTGAAATGGGATAGCCCTGGATTATTTTACCCCAAAATTATCCAAACAGGTGCCTCCGATGAGCTCACCAAATGAATGTGCATAACACAAACGACATGGAGAAAACACAAAAGCCCAATGCTCACTTTCTTCCACCGAAAATGTGTGGCTCCCCCAAAAAGTGTTTAGTTTCACTTGCTCCTCGAGCATTTACGATTAATTCATTCCGCTTGCCCCCAGGTAGATTTGAATGAAAAAACACTTTAATATTGTGCAGGAATTTTTTTTTTTTTGAAGAAAAAAAATGTATTTCAAAAGCCACTGCTGTCAAAATGATCTCTTATTACCTAAAAAGCACTGTTAGTCATATTTGTAAGGGGGGTTTATTGGGGATCACTGAATATGCAACCTCAGGGCTTGAAAGAGGAATATCAAAGTCATGCGATACGATGCGGCATTCGCTAATTTCTGCATCTGAAAACCGGATATTTGAGATAGTCCTTTCATGCACCTGTAATGACCGTGACATGCTCATAGATGGAGACAGGAGAGGGATGAATCTCAGGGGAAACAGAGAGGTTACGGCACTGAGTTATGGGTATATTGACATGCGACATGACAACCGTGTGCTAAATAGACCCTCGTTTGGCCCACAGGGTGAGATAGTCCCTTGGGATGAGGGGATGTGGAGACTGGGAACAAAGCGCTCAGGAACAGACAGAGCCGTCTATAGAATTCTGAACGAGTGCCTTAGGATGTGTGCAACAGGACCAAGTGTGGGAAAGTCCACCAAGGAGATCCCTGCTCTCTCAAAACTCAATGTATACTGCAGTTACGACACTGCAGCTTCAACTGGAAATTTTCCAAACATTTATTTTGAGAATATGTTGGTATATACAGATTGGTGATTATGATAATGATGCCTATAAATGTAAAACTGTTTAACGTTTTTTAAACTTTAAGCAAACATTGTCACGTACTTGCATTAGGAGATCATTACTGAGATTAAAATTTCACCTTAAAAAGGGATTTATGTTTGTAATAAACACATTATTATTCTAATAATTAAGGCAAATATGTTATTCATTCTATGAAGTATTTAGTACACAGCCTGCTGATGCTAAATTGAGCTTACACTTGATTTTTAGAGGATGGACGCCCTCTAGAGGAAAACTACTGAAGCATTTCTTTATTTGATCAAGGAAAAACGTCCTTCTCAGTGTTTAGAGAAAACTAAGCCTTCAATATAAACAATTTAAAAGCAAATTATGTGAAAAGTAAAAAGCACAGTTAAATAATTTTATGTTTCGAAATACTAGAAACGCTAAATATGAAAAAGATCCAACTTAAACAAAAACATAAAGGAATAGAGCACCCAAAAATGAAAATATGCTGAATATATACTCAGCCTCAGGTTATCCAAGATGTAGATGAGTTTAGTTCTTTATCAAAACAGATCTTTTTTTTTTTGCATTGCATCATTTGCTCACCAGTGGATCCTCTGCAGCGAATGGGTGCCATCAGACTGAGAATCCAAACAGCGTATAAAAACCTCACAATAATCCACACAACTGCAGTTAATCAATGAATGTCTTGTGAAGTGAAAAGCTGTGTGTTTGTAAGAAACAAATCCAGCATTAAGACATTGTTTTAACTAACATAATAACTCTTCCTTCAGTAAAAATGTAACATTTCCTGTTGTCCTCTGACATCAAAATCCATTGACACGTTTGTTTAGAACTGTTTTAGAGTGTTTGATCTGTGGATATTTTTCTCCTGATTCAAATGAGATGACTTTTTCACTGGAGGAAGCAATATTATGGATAGAGGCCTCGTATTTTAACCAGAAACTACGATTTTAAGTCAAAAGTCTTAATGATGGACTTTCTGCAAACACACAGCTTTTCGCTTCACAAAATATGAACTGATAGACTGGAGTTTTGTGGATTACTTGTGGGTTATTGTGATGTTTTTCATCAGCTGTTTGGACTTTCATTCTGACGGCACCCATTCACTGCAGATGATCTATTGTTGAGCAAGTGATGCAATGCTAAATTTTTCTAAATCTGTTCACATGAAGAAACAAAATCTACGTCATGAATGTCCTGAAGGGAGTACATTTTCAGCAAATTTTCATTCTTTGGGATGAATGGTTTCTTTAACGTGGTTTTCAGAAGTTTTCTTTCAGTCTCTGGAGTATTAAACAGTTGCCCACAGTCAAAGTATGATGTCCTTTGGTTTGCAGTTTGTTGTGCATGCTACATGTCCTGTCTTTGGTGTGGTACCTACACAGCTTAGAATAAGTATACAATCCAACACTTCTGTATCATGGTTTGCTGTTTCCTATAAAATGCAGAGCACCAACCAAAGCTCAGCACGCTGAGGCTGAACTGGATGCCCGGCGGACTTCACATGGCCAAAAACACAAGAGCCAATCTTTCTGTTCCTCAGTCCTTTCCAGCACAAGAAGGATCTTCAGAGGCCTCAGAGGTTTCACAGTGGTCATCAGAGGGACTGTCCTCAAGTGCACACTTTGACAACCCCAGACAAAGAGCCAGCATGGAGCTGGCGGCGTTCACCAAATCACTGTCATCAACTGAGAAGAAACAAAAAACACACAAATGAAATAAGTTTCATATTTCACTTCTAAAATCTTCTTAGAACTTAACATAAAATGACAAAAACAAAATTTCCATAGCAAAGACCTTGGTTTTATCATCAATCTTTAATCATTCAGTGTCATAACAAACTACACTGGTAAGATCCAATAAGATCTAACTAACCAGTGATGTGCTAATATGCTAACGCTTTACCGCTGCTAGAGAGTTCTCTCAGTTTGGGTTGGCGGTTGAGTCGAGCATCTCTCTGTGACACAGGAGTTTTGCACTGCCTCTTATGTGTGAACCAGTGCAGCCTCTGACACACCGGCCCACAGTAGACCACCTGCAAAGAGATGAAAGTTACTATGGGAAAACTGTTTCAGCAACATGTGAATCTCCAACATAATGACAAGAGAGCTTACTTAAGAATACAAAACAATAATCTTTGTGAGGTAACTCAACAGTGCATTTTCAGTTCACCTTTGAAGTTGGATCTCTTTTCATTTTGTTGCATTTCTAACATCAAAACAAAAATCGGATTAGGTTGGTACAGCCAAATGGTCAAAGATCTGGGCTTCTTAAACGGATATTTTATCTGAAAATGAAAATCACCCCATGATTTACTCACCCTCAAGCCATCCTAGGTGTATACTGTATGACTTTCTTCTTTCAGGTTAATATAATCAGAGTTATATTAACAAATGTCCTGGCTTTTATAAGCTTTATAATGGCAGTGAACGGCTGTTGAGATTTTGAACCCAATAAAGTGCATCCATCCATAATAAAAAGTGCTTCATGTGGCTCTGAGGGGGTTAATAAATGCCTTCTGAAGTGAATCAATGCATCTGTGTAAAAAAATATCTATATTTAAAACTTTATAAACTGTAATCTCTAGCTTACACTAACTGTCGTACTCATGTACAAGAGAGAGTGGCATTGCAGTGGATGACATAGGACATAGGCATAGTGTAAGCTATGCTAGTCTCTCGAGAATCAAGTTTTGTTTACAGCAAAGGAAAACCAGTCTCCTCCTGGCTTACATCGAAATCCTCCATCATTTTTCTTTACAAACCTTTGTTTTGTACTTCAAATTCTTGACTGGTGTTTTGTCTTGCTCTCTCCTCTGCGCTTCCGCATTTGCTAGAATGCCGCTCTCTCGTGAACTCATGTACAACAGTTAGTGGAAGCTAGAGATTATGGGTTATAACGTTTTAAATATGGATTTATTCTTACACAAATGCTTTAAAAGGCCTTTATTAACCCTCCTGGAGCCTGGTGTGGAAAACTTTATGTGATGAATGAATGCACTTTATTGGACTTCAAAATCTTAACAGCCATTCACTGCAATTATAAAGCTTGGAAGAGTCAAGACATTCTTTAATATAACTCTGATTGTATTAATCAGAAAGAAGAAAGTCATATACACCTAGGATGGCTTGAGGGTGAGTAAATCATGTGGTAGTTTTCATTTTTGGGTGAACTGTCCCTTTAATTAAAAGGCTGTAGGTTCTCAACAGAAACCACATGCTAAATAGCAACTTAAAGGGTTACTCCACCCCAAAATGAAAATTTTATCATTAATCACTTACCCCATGTCGTTCCAAGCCCATAAAAGCTTTGTTCGTCTTCAGAACACAATTTAAGATATTTTGAAAGAAAACCGGGAGCTTTTTGACTGTCCCACTAACTGCCAAGTAAATAACACTGTCAAGGATCAGAAAAATATGAAAGACGTTGTCAAAATAGTCCATCTGCCATCAGTAGTTCAACCATAATTTTACGAAGCTACCAGAATACTTTTTGTACACATAGAAAACAAAAATAATGGCTTTAATAAACAATTTGTCTCCTCAACTTCACTGTAGCACACTTTTGGAAAGTATCCACTGGACGCAAACAGTGTACGCTGTTCTGTGTCCGCTGTAGCACACGGATACGTTTTCTATGTTTATTTACACTTTAATTTAAACGGAAACAGCGTATCCGTGTGACGTAGCTGACAGAGAACAGCATACGCTGTTTACGTCCGTGGGATACTCTCCAAAATGGCGGTAGCCTGCGTTGACGCAGATGAGACGTAATGTTGAATAAAGTCGTTATTTTTGTTTTCTTTGCGTACAAAAAGTATTCTCGTAGCTTTGTAAAATTATGGTTGAACCACTGATGGCAGAGGGACTATTTTGACGATGTCTTTCATACTTTTCTGGGCCTTGACAGCGTTATTTACTTAGCGATCAATGGGACAGTCACAAAGCTCCCAGTTTTCATCCATAATGTCTTAAATTGTGTTCCAAAGACGAACAAAGCTTTTACGGGTTTGGAACGGCATGGGGCTAAGTGATTAATGGAAAAATTTTCATTTTGGGGTGGAGTAACCCTTTAAAATCATTTGTATACTATGCAGATGGTCATTATGTGTGGTTAAATAGAAAAAAATAATATTAACAATATAAGTTTAGCTACAAAATGATCAAAAAATGTCAATATTAATTGAATACATGTTGATCCTATGTCATGATTACTTCAAGAAAGAGGAAACACATTATACCATTTTACAGAAGGAGCACTTCTTGTCAGCACCCCTCTCTCCACATGTAGCACAGTACTCTGTGTCCATAAGCACCATCTGGCCCGTCAATGCCTGGGTCAGAACCGAGAAGGCTGTGGGGTCGTTCCCCTGGAAACGAGCGAGGTTGTGAAACATAATGTTGACACATTTTTATAATTTGACATCAGTCAGCAAGTTATGAACATGCACACTACATGAACAAAAATTAGTAAAGTTATGAAATATTATTACAGTTTAAAATAACTGCTTTTGATTTTAATATTTTGCAAAAAATAATTTATTAGTGTGATAGCAAAACTGAATTTTCAGCATCATTACTCCAGTCTTCAGTGTCACATGATGCTTTAGAAATCATTCTAAGATGCTGATATTTTGCTCAAGATTTCTCATATTTTAAAATGTTGGAAACTATAAGGTACCCATTTTTAAATGTACTGACAATTTCTACAGGTGCTATACTTCGGACCAGCTGTTGCAGCAGGGTTGCCTCACAGTAGGGAAACTTCCGGATGCAATCACGGATGAATTTCTCCTGGTACTGCGGGAAGCCATCACCATCTCTTCCTTTCAGAAGGCTTGAGGAGAAGAAAAACACATGTTTTTGAGACTCCTTTTGCAACACTATCAAAGATCAAAGGACTGTAATGATGTTGTCACCTCTTCAAAAGGGCGTCCAGGTTGTCATCACGTTCTTGCAGGAAGGCCAGACACTTCTGCAGCACGCAGCTGATGTAGTGCATCTTCATGGCCAGAACCTCATTCATGTCCTGCTGTTTCACGCACTGCTCGCAGAGCAGATCCATCACACGGTAACACTTCTCCAGAGCAACCACGTCCACCAATAAGGGGTCCTCCTTCACCAGCATCACCATCTGAAAATGCATGATGGAAAAATGTGCTCCAAAATATGAGAAGTGAATATAGCAGAGACACTAGCCTTACTTACAATGCAAGTTTCATGGAGGAAACACGTTCTCACGCTACATGATTCTGTTAACTGATCCCTGCTGAGTGTGGTGCTGAGACACCTTACTCATCAGAAATCACTGGATGTGAGACAGCTGAGATAGCGCACACAGATGCCATCCGAGATCTGCCACAAAGCACACATGCAAGTCTATCCCAGAGCAAGTGTTTTAAATTACTAAGACACACCTTTGATTTAATACTCAAAGCCTACATCTTGAAAAGAAAACTTCTGCCAATTTGCAAAAAAGGCAAAGGCCTAATATTACCTATTTTGATGGTGCTGAGTTCAAAAATATAAATAAAAGCCTTTCATCACATACACTTGTTTTAATAAAATTAAAATTAATATTTTTCAAATGATATATACTGTAGGTATCAGCTTTAATACACTTATCTGAATAACAAAAGCAGTCAAAAGTCAAATGTGACCCTGGACCACAAAAAGGGTCGGTTTTTTGTAATTTTTTTAGATTTATACAGTGCCTGAAAGCTGTATTAATAAGCTTTCCATCGATGTATGGTTTGTTAGGATAGGACAATATTTGAAAATCTGGAATCTGAGGGTGCAAAAAAATCCAAATAATGAGAAAATCGTCTTTAAAGTTGTCCAAATGAAGTTCTTAGCAATGCATATTACTAATAAAAAAAATAAGTTGTAATATATTTATGGTAGAAAATTCACTAAATATTTTCATGGAACATGATCTTTACATAATATCCTAATGATTTTTGGCATAAAAGAAAAATTGATCATTTTGACCCATACAATGTATTTTTGGCTATTTTGCTACAAATATACACATGCTACTTAAGACTAGTTTTGTGGTCCAGGGTCACAAATGTCAAACATACTCTATTGCCAAAGAATTTTACATAAACACAAGACAATCACAAAACAAATTTTCCGCAAACCGCATATTTGAAGTCTAAACAAGTACATTCTCTCCTAAAAAAACTCCTAAAAACAACATTCTGTGACACAAAAACATATTATTTATAAAATTATACTAGATTTGATGTCTGCCATGACACTTGCTGTGAGAAATACCATAAGTGGAGTGATATAAATGGTGAAAGGTTTCTGTTATCACTAGAATATCGCACTCTTCTTAGCCAATCAGACGCGATGACCAGAAAGAACTGTTGTATAAGGGCTAATAAGACTACTTCACCTTACAAAAGGGTGTCAAAAGCTAAAATGCGATGAACTGAGTCACATTTTGTCAGGAAGTGAGTATTTTTGGCACTATTTTTGTATTCGGTAGCCCAAAATTAGTATAAAAAACACGCACTGGATTTAATTCAGCAAATACGATGCTGGTGTTATTTAGGCATTTCATTGCAATGTCACATGCAAATGTAATTCCATTTTTCATATATTATGCAATGAAGGTTGTTTATCAGAGCTGTAGGTATAACAGATATACAGAATTCCAAGCCTGTGTTGAAATGCAGGCCATGTTGTTGCTCTGTAATATCACAAGGATATATTTAGATGGAATAAAAGCAGGAGGGGTGTTGGTTAGTGCAAACTGATGCTTCCTCCAGTCATGTGACCTTGTATGGTATTCTTATGGGTCTGTGTTATAAAAGCATAGGTTGCTGTGTTTCACTAACATTGTTTGGTTTGTGTGAGCACGCTGCTTTGCTGCCGCTTGAAATCTGAGTTATATAAACACACTTGGCAGTTCTTACCTTGACAGGATTGAGGTTAGTAGTCATGATGATTTTGTGTAGGGATCCTGCTAGTTTGGGGGGTAGTTTAGGTTCTTGCTCTGAGCCCTGGGGCCTGGTGTAGTATTCCAGCCTTGCGCGAGAAAAGAAATTGTTGATCACTGTCACACAGTCATGCTGACCTGCACAGGGTGGAAAGTGAAAGAGGTTAGTGATTTATTCATTAGTAAGTAGTAAGTGTGCATATGTTTATGAATCACTCACCCACAAAGGCAGCCATTTGAGCAGCAGTTCGTCCCACAGAGTTGACCAGATCTGTCTCTGCTCCAGCATCTAGTATCATCTCTGTGATTTCAGCATTACCTGTGGGATTATTTCAGATGAGCTGGCATTGTCAGATGATCCACACTATATGGGACATTCTACAGAATTGGTGCAAACTGCTGTCCCACAACCAAAAAACACATTTAAAAAACATTTAAGAATTCAAATCTTAGATGTTTACCAAGATCCTTTTATTGACTGTTGAAACCCACAATAATATTTAATATCAGTAAGCTTAACATGTGGGTCAATATCACTGTAGGGTGCCTTTTGGTGTCCTGTACATAAATACTCATTTGCCATGATAACTCAACATAAAAATGACTATGAACGGGTGTCCAAGTTTGTATATTCATAACAAAAGCATTACTTGGCTCTATAGATACATTTTCTAGATTTTTAAAAATTTTGTGTAGGAAGATGCATGTTATGTTGACATGTCCACCCTGTCGCCATAAAATATACCAGAAATGATTAGAATACAGTATTTTCAAAATATGTAAGTTGAAATATAGTAAATTCTCTTCAACAACCAGACTATTTAGCTAGTCACAGTTTGTTGTAAGCTAATATGCTAACTGAAGCTAAAAATGTCCACCCTGTTGTTATTCCAAAATGTCCACTGTCATGTCGGCCACTCATAGCATTCGTTTGTAGTTAATACTGCAATCAATGTGATTGAGAATGTAATTATATTATTTATTATTATTATGTTTTTTCAAAGTTGAATATATGTTTAATTGTCATATTTTGTCATGGTTTGTGTGTTTTGCTTTATGTGTCCACCCCGTCGTGTGCTGGTCCACCCTGTCATCTTGATATTTTAAAATTATATTTAAAATAATAATTTAATCATATCTATATAATCCAGTGTGTTTAATAGCTAGCTATAACATGCAAAAAACTGCATTCAAATATCACATTTTTTTTTCAAATAAGAAAAAATACATTTGCGAAATGTATGAGTTTCTTTAAAAACACATGGTTTACATAAAATCTTTTATGTATTTATAATTTGAAAACAAACAAATAACCCTGTTTAGAAAAGGGACATCATACCATTCAGAAAATATTATTTGCAATGTTTTTAACAGTAATTTATATAACAGTAATATAGCCCATAATTATTTAAAGAAATGTGTGGGAGCTCAGCTAATATGTTTTTATGGTACTTGAGTGTCTTTATGTCATGACATGACATAAAGCGGTACTTCAGTGTCTTTATGACATGACACAAAGCGAATGGAGAATTAAGACTAAAATTTTAGAGTATTTTGAGGCTTGAAAGGCACTCAATGGTGATATTGACCCATATATAAAATTATTATCATTATTATCATTTATTGGGCACTTTCAATTAGGAGGTGACTGTCCCAAACCCTAACCCCTAAATATCAACTTATGAAAGCAATATTGAAAAGAGTTTTGCATTTTATTCATTTGTTGTTTTTAAAAATATATTTTGGATTATATATATATATACATTTTTTTCTTGCTGGTTTATGCTGGTCCAGGACCAGGATAAATCAGCAAAGGAAAAGCATAAACCAGCTAAAAACAGTATACCAGCATCAAAACCTACCTAACCAGCAAATGCTATTTTTTCCAGCAGGGTCCTTAAGTAAGAGATTAATGTAAAGTATTTAAATGTACCATTCGGGTAACAATATGTGCTTTTAATGCACTAATATGGACCTTTTAGGGGCAAGTAAAATACAAAGTTGTACCAGGTACCACCTCAGTTAAGCTTTTGAACCTTTAAATGTTAGATAAAATGAAACATGGTAGTGTAGATCGACATGAGTTTACCTGAGAGGCCAGCGAACATAAGGGCAGTATAACCATACTCATGCTCATTACAGTTGACATCAGCTCCGTGCTGCAGTAGCAGTCTGCACATGTCTGCTTTGCCCTTATAGGCAGCATGCATGAGAGGGGTCATGCCATACTGAAACGACATAAGGGAAAAAACTTAAGAAATGGCTTCACCAACCTTTTCATCTGCATGACTCAAAAGCAAATGACATTTAGCCTTGTACAATCCCCTCACAAACTGTGAAAATCTAGGAAATGTGTCTGCAGTATGGAGGTTCTGACAAAACACTGGCACTTGTTGAAAGTGACATGAGCTGGGTGAGTCATAATCTTTGTTGCTCCCTGGATGAAGTCGAAAGACTGCGTTGGTGGCACAGAAAACGAGCAGCACATATGATTTTGACAGGTGGGATACACTTATCAACTGCTGTTTCTAATCATTCTGGCCCCAAAAGGACCTCAAGTAGTCTGTAGGTTACATCTAGTGGCACGTCTCCATTATCACACCTCTTTAAGCACCACATCCGCCACTCGAGAGTCTCTGCCATATGCCTGAATAACAATGTGGAACATATGCCGTCACCTCACCAGCCCACCAGCCACTGCACTTGTTTACATAAGAGCTGATCGTCAGAAAACAACAAAATAATCCCACTATTTACAGTGTAAGGCCTGTGTCTATGTAGTTAGGCTACAGTGAAACTGCATAAACATTAATAAAAGTACCAATAAGTAGGGGTTGTGTTTGGCCAGCAGCCTTATGTCTGATTTTATGTTTTGTTGTGTTTCAGCTTGGTGAACCCCAATGAGCCATAACCGGTGCTTAAATGGCCTGTAAATTACTACCCATATTCATCATCTTTATGCTCTTACCTCATCCAGACAGTTAACACGCACACTTGGATTGTTGAGCAGCTGGGTGGCCTCTTGAACATCACCTTTTGAGAAAACACAGTCTAGAGTTTAAGAACCAAACATTAGGGATCACGGACAACTCATGATGATCCACCATTTTATTTCCTTGGATGGCCTACATATCCAACTGTTTTTTGTATAAAGACACTTAAAATGTTGCCACTTTATATTAAGTGGCCTTAACTATATAATTTGCAAAATGTTAATTATTTTATCGAAATAAGAGGGATCATACAAAATGCATGTTATTTTTTATTTAGTATTGATCTAAATAAGATATTTCACATTTAAGATGTTTACATATAGTCCACAAGAGGAAATAACATTTGAATTTATCAATATGACCCCGTTCAAAACAGTTAAACTGCCTGCTGTTCTTCAGAAAAGTGGGTTCAAATGAGCATTTAAATACACAAAAATGCTGAAAAACCAAAGAATTTGTGGGACATTAAGGATTTTTCTGAAGAACAACGGGCAGTTTAACTGTTCAGGACATACACTTGTGAACAACTACCACTAAACAAAAAACCAAGCTGTGAATCATTCAGATAACGACACAGTATTACTTTTGAACGGGGTCCGTTTTTATAAATTCAACTGTTATTTTCTCTTGTGGACTATATGTGAACGTCTTTTTATCAGAAATATCTTATCAGTCAGTACTAAATAAAAAATAACATGCATTTTGTATGATCCCTCTTATTTTGGTAAAATAATTAACATTTTGCAGAATCTGCAAAGTGTATGTAAACTTTTGACCTCAACTGTACTTACATTAAAGAATAAGTACAAAGTACTTCTTGTGTTCATACTGTATTGCAAAACACTTCTGCTACAGGTATGATTAAGTTTAAGGTTGAGTTAAAGTATAAGGGATGGTTCAACAGTGTAATTCTAAATGTAATTACATAAATTAATTACAGATGTAATTACATGCAGGTATATATATATATATTTTTTAAATATATAAGTACAATGTAAAAAATATGTATGTACACAATTAGTGCAATGCACCAAACTGATTAATCTAAGATAAGGAGGAATGTTTTATTAAACTGGCTAGTTTAAAGTGGATTATGTGAACAAATCTTATATGTAATATCAAAGTCTGTATAATATGAATCAGGCACAGTATAAAAAGTTTTTTTTATGTTTTTGAAATAACTTAAAAAGGTATATTGAAAAAACGTTCAGCAAGGCTACATGTATTTGATCAAACACATTAATGTTGTGAAATATTACTACAATTTAAAACAACATATTTGAATATATTCATAACTCTAGTCTGCAGTGTCACATGGTCCTTCAGAAATCATTCTAATATGCTGATTTGCTGTTCAAGAAGCATTTCATATTATTATCATTGTTAAACACAGTTGCACAGCTTAATATTTTTGTGGAAACCATTTTTGTCAGGACTCTTTGACTGATAGAAATTTTTAAAAACATAATTTGAAGTAGAGCTCTTTTGTAATACATTTGTTTACTGTGTCAATTTTGATCATGTGTTTTGAAGGCAGTATGACGAGAACTAAATAAATTAACATCCAAATAAATCAATAGGCTAATTAATATAAATATTTTTTAAGTTAAAAGAGAAGGAAAAAAACTAAACAGTAATTTCCAGTACCTGCAGCAGCTACCTGTAGCATCTCTCTCTCTTCAGTTGTTAGGTCACCTTTCCTTGCTGGGGTCGTGCTCGTCATATTGACACCAGTCATTTGTTATTTTTACTAAAGGATAAATATTATGTTGATGTGAAAATTGCTTCCTCCGAATACAGACCTTTTAATATAGAACTCCAAATAAAAAAGAGAAAGCATCCTTGGATCATACCACTTTGGAAACTGAAAGGTGGGGAGGGTGGACTTCCGAGTGACGCGATGTGAAGGAGCCGTAATTAATATTTTAGAATATAAACATTTATTTTATTTAAAAAGACGTTTGTAATTAGAGGTTATAACAATTTAATTCAATCATTTCTAAATGATTAACAGCATTAGTAATTCATCTCGTACGAAATACCCCTGTCGAGAGTGGTTCAGTCCAGCTGTACTTAACTTGCCTGCTCAAACTGTAGCGTGACATACAGCGCGAAGCGGTGCTCGATATCGTCACAGGCTGAATCACAGACAGGTAAATACAATCACATGATGGAGTGTCATGATGCGAAATGTTACTGTTAACCTGATTTGTGTCAGGTTCTGTCGTGCTTCTGAGCAACGAGCTTCTGATCTTTTACAAGTTTTGAAGCGTAACCCTCTAGTCTTGAGAATTCAGAAGACAAATATACACATGTGCAAAAATTATATATTTGTAAGCAGACAGAGGTATTTAACTACTGATGAAGTCAGATTAACGTTATTTGAAGCACGGATGGACACAATTCTATTACTCTCCACAAAACTATTACTTCATATAGGCTATATATACATTACATATTTTTCTGAAATACTCGATTCTGATTGGTCATTTGTGATATTTATGTATGTGTGTATGTATATGTGATATATCTTACTGTAGAATGTGCGGTGCTGACTGTAAAAGGTAAAGAATATTTATTTATCTAATATAAAATATCTTTCAATGCCCATTGAACTATTGTGCAATACAGTGTAATATTTATAGCACTAATTATAGTATGTGTAATATTTATATCCTATCAAAGCTGCAGTCCTGTGTTGTGTCCCAGCACTTCATTCCGACTTTGAAACCAGGTGGCATTCTCTTCCAGGAATGCCATAGCCTGTGTGTTATTCTTGGCACTGAAACACTTAAAAATTGGGACCCGCGACACTAAGCTATAAAGTGTGTGTCACTGAACATAAACCTACAGCTATACGGCGGCACACACAAGTCTGCAAGAACATATTCTTGGGGTTGCCAAGTGCAGTGTGAAGTTTATCCTTATGTCACACATATTGTGAGAAAACTGCTGAAATCAAAAAGCTGTGTTGTGAACATTAACTGGAGAGTGATTTGGGGGTGATTCTGATGATTTGTAAGCCTCACTTACTCCTCAGGGACTTTTGTAATCTAATTAAGACCTGACTCTGATTTTTAACTTTCCAGAGTTTCTTACAGTGTTTCTAGTTTTCCAGCGAGACTGGTATTAACCGGTCCTGTGTGGCATTGTGCTCTGGACATCCTCCACTTGAGCTGATCTAAGGGCAGGTTACTGCATTGTGTGTTGTATTGGATTAGGTAACAATCAGCTAAATCATCTCCTTTGTGGGCTCATCCCTGGTGAATGTGGTTGTTGATATCATTTATAAATCACACGGGACTTGCACATGAGTACATATTGTTCAGAGCTGTGTGAGAGGACTCAATGTTAGAAAAACACTGAGCCGTGATGTACAGTGCTGCTTAGAAACAATTGTTCTGATTTAAATGAAATATGAGTTATGAGTTCATTCAGCTTTGAGGACAAATCAAGGGTATTCTTTGTGTGGTATGAAATATAAAATATGCTCTGTTGGGAGAACATTTTATCTAGAAAATCTGTTATTTTAGAGCAACATTACAGAACATGGGTGAGAAGACTCACCTCATCTGACTGCTTTTTTTTAAAAACAAAAAAGAAGTGTCTTTTGGGCTTTTGCCCATCAGGGCTGCATTTATTTTTACATTTATTTAAAATGCAGATTTGGTGCTCAAGAAACATATTTTTTATTAATGTTGAAATCAGTTGATCTGCTTTGTATTTTTGTGGAAAATGTGGTAGATTTAGATTTTTTTTTTTCAGGATTCTTTGTTGAATAGAAAGTTTAAAAGAACAGCATTTATTTGAAAAATGGTGGTTAATCTTTACTGTTACACTACGAGTAAAGTTTTTGAACAGTAAGCTTTTTAATGTTTTTTTTTTTTTTAAAGAAGTCTCTTTCACTCACCAAGCCTGCATTTATTTGATCCAAAGTACAGGAAAACAGTACATTTATTTATATATATATATATATATATATATATATATATATATATATATATATATATTTTACTATTTAAAATCGCTGCTTTCTATTTTAATATATTTTAAAATGTAATTATTACATTGAAAACAACTGAGTAGATTTTTTTTCAGGTTTCTTTGACGAATCGAAAGCTCAGAGGAACACCATTTATCTGAAATAGAAATCTTTTGTAATGTTATAAATCTTTATCATCACTTGTGATCAATTTGTAGCATCCTTGCTACATAAAAGTGTTAATTTCTATCATTTCTTTCCAAAACAATTATACTCACTCCAAGCTTTTGAATGGTATATTGTATAATGTTACAAAAGCTTTTCATTTCAGATAAATTCTGATCTTTGGATCTTTCTGTTGATCAAAGAATACTGGAAAAATGTACTCAACTGTTTTAAATATTGATGATAATAATAATAATAATAAGAAACTAATTTCTTGAACAGCAAATCAGCATATTTGAATGATTTCTGAAGGATCATGTGACACTGAAGACTGGAGTAATTTAGCTGAAAATGTAGCTTTGATCACAGGAATAAATTAAAATTTTACATATTCAAATAGAAAACAGTCATTTTAAATAAAAAAATATTTAAAATTGTACCCGTTTGCTGTACTTTGGATCAAATAAATGCAGGCTTGGTGCGCAGAAGAGAATTCTGAAAAAAATCAAAAATCTTACTGTTCAGAAACTTTTGAATGGTAGTGTACCTTTGCTCAATTTAATGCATCCTTGCTGAATTAAAATATTACTTTATGAAAAAATGTATACCAAATTATTAAAAAAAAAAAGTAAATTAATTAAAAGCTAAAAAAAAAATATAAAATTTGAACAGTAGTTTATTTATTTATTTATTTTAAATCTTTTTTAAAGCTGACTCTCAAAAATAATTCTAGCCTGAGAATTGCATTGGTTTAAAGCATTGGTTTAAAGCATTGGTTTAAATGTTTACAATTATATTTATTTAAATAATATTTAAATTTGTTAAATCAGTTTAATATTATATTTATGACAATTATTAATATTATATTTGAATTTTACAATTCACATTTTAATATGATTTTGATGTACATTTTCCATTGTAATGCAATGTCGGATTTTAAAATGATTTTCAAAGGATGAATTTTGAGATTTTACGTTTTCAAGTGATATATATAATTTCGAATGATCTCTAAAGCGTGATAGGGAAAAAGGCAACGAAGAAAGTCTTTTTGTGAAAAACGTCAGAACTCCTGGTATAAAGTAGATTTTTGAGATGCACTCTTGTCATTAATTATTTTTAATTTATTTTTTTTACATACATAACTTGTAACACAAAAAAATGGTAAAATATCTATTTAGGATTCTTAGACCTTTCCAACGATATATATGTGCAGCTCAAAAAAAATTTATATTGTGAAAAATCCAGTATCTCAAAATATTAGAATATTTCCTAAGATCAATAAAAAAATGGATTTGCAAAACAGAAAAGTTCAAGTTCTTTAAAGTATGTTCATTTATGCACTCAATACTTGGTCAGCAGCACATATTACAGCAAATGACTTGCTCCTAGCACAAATTACAGCATCAACCTGTGCCACTGCTGAGGCACTGTTGAGCCTTCAGATCGTCTGTATATTTTTTGGATCAAATGTTTCTCATCTTTCTTATGAAAATATCCAATAGATTCTCAATGGGGGTCAGGTCAGGCATGTTGGCTGGCCAATAAAGCACAGTAATATCATGGTCAGCAAACCACTTGCAAGTGGTTGTTGCACTGTGGGCAGGTGCTAAAGTCCTGCTGGAAAAGGAAATCAGCATCTCCATAAAGCTTGTCAGCAGATGGAAGCATAAAGTGCTCCAAATCTCCTGGTAGATGACTGTATTGACTTTGCACTTGATAAAACACAATAGATTCTGTGCCTCTACAGTCTTCCTTCAGACTCTGGGACCATGATTTCAACATGAAATTAAAATTTACTTTTATCTGAAAAGAGGACCACTGAGCAACAGTCCAGTTCTTTTTCTCCTTAGCCCAGGTAGCCCATGCTTCTGACATTGTTTCTGTTTCAGAAGTGGCTTGGCAGTCCTTTCCCTGAAGACGTCTGAGTGTGGTGACTCTTGATGCACTGACTCCGGCTTCATTCTGCTCTTTGTGAAGCTCTCCCAAGTGTTTGAATCAGCTTTACTTGACAGTATTTCAAGCTTGCGGTCATCCCTGTTGCTTGTGCACCTTTGCCTACCCAATTTCTTCCTTCCAGTCAACTTTGCATTTAATATGCTTTGATACATCACTCTGTAAACAGCCACCCCATTCAGTAATGACCTTCTGTGACTTACTCTTTTTGTGGAGGGTGTCAATGATTGTCTCCTGGACCATTGCCAAGTCAGCAGTCTTCCCCATTAGTGTGGTTTCAAAGAACAAGAGATACACGGAATTTATACTGTAGGGATGGTCATTTATTGAAACTCAAATGTAAATATTTTTATATTTTGAGATACTAGATTTTTGACTCTGATGAGCTTTATGCTCTAATCCTCAAAAAAAAAGTTTTAAATGTTTTACTTTACATGTAATGAATCTAGAATATATGAAAGTTTCATTTTTTTTAAATAAGTTACAATAAAAAAAATTACTTTTTCACGATATTCTAATTTTTTGAGCTGCCCCTGTATAGTTTGTCATGATTAAATTAGGATTTATTTGTAAAATGGTGAAGCAAACTTCACGTCACACTGAGGGGACGGGTGTCAGTTAAGGGGTTAAGCCATGTAACTTATATTTCCATCACAAATCATTATTTCAAACTTTGGTGGCATAACTATACAATATATAATATTCACAGTTTGCTGCAACATAAAGGAATAAGGGACATCAAGGAACTTTTTTTTGTTTTGCCGGGTTTTGCAAACCTCATAACAACTGCCTTTATTTACAACATACTATTTGTAGATTCTTGTCATATGTTTACACAATCTAAACCTGCACTCTGTCACTGTGAGCCTCAATAAGGTGTTGAGGCAGCTGATGGAAAATTATGATTTTGTTTGTGTATACGTTTGCACATGTGTATACTTTGTGAGTCTGCTTGTACACACACACACACACACACACACACACACACACACACACACACACACACGGAGAGGGCTGTAAGCTGTGATCAGACATGTCCTTGCTGTAATACGACACGTGTCCCAGGCCTGGGTGACTGAAGTTTACACTGTCGGGGATGAGCCCCTCTATATTTAGCAGCACAGGGCAGCGAAAGGCTTGCCGGAGCACTGGCTTTCTGCTGGAGCACTCGCTGCGTGCTGGAGAGGACCTCTCAGCTGATGAGCTTTTAGATCGCAAGCTTTTTTTCTCCCCAGTACAGTGCGCTATTATAAACAAAGTGAGTGAGAGGAGGGTGTTGTGTTGGGTAGAGCACAAATTACTGGGACAGGAGTTGTTTCATTGTTTTGTCTTGTGGGGCATCTGGCGTATTCAAAAATGGATCTGTCGTTGCATGAAAAATGGGTCATCTATGTTTTTGTTGCTGATTTGAATATATTCTATGTCTGTTTCTTTGCATGTGAAGGACTTTTATGAATACCGGTAAGCAACAGAAGCCAGTGCTTACAGGCCAGCGGTTTAAAACCAGGAAAAGGGGTGAGTCACTTTTTTTTTTCTCCAAAATTCTATTCTACCTCATGGGCTTTACAAAGGATCTTCTTTAACTTACATAGACCTTATTTAACATTGTTATTTTACTTATTCGTTAGTACTCCAGGTCAAATACCAGAGCCAATATTGATTACTATTAAATAAAAACACATATTGACAGTTATATGGAATATGTTCAATGATTGTTATTAATATTTGTTCACATGCAAAAACACACACACACACACACACACACACACACCACATGTGAACACATGTTACAGACAGTCACTCAGCATTGAGGTGGGAAGGGTCTCAATTCATGTTCCATTAATAGCTTGTTTGTGTGCTACTGTGTACTTCCATGTCATTACACAATACTGGTACCAATGCAGACCCTCTGTCATTCTGATCTGTTATCTTAGTTCTGCAATCTCAGAGCCACAGAAGTTAACAAGTAGCCTTCTGCAATAGCTGCAATATTAGCTCCAGAAACAGAAAGTGGGCGTTCACACAGAAAGCATTTTTTCATTGTGCTACTTTTCCATTGTTTCTCTATGTAAACGTGCTAGACGGACATCTTTGACCGTTGCCCTTGTGTCTGGCACATGACACAGCATTCTACAAATGCAGCGCTCAAGTTAAAAGCCTCGATATCTTATTTGTTCCCTTTTCACTTCTTGCATCAAAGCAAAACCACATTCTGTGTGAATGGTCCTTATGTTATTTAATATTATTTCAAGTCACAAAATCATACAAGTGATTTTATTATTTATTATTATTATTATTATTATTATTATTACATAATGTTTTATTGGTGTGGTGTACTGATAATTTTGTATTATCAGACATTTTTAATGATAAAATTAAAATTATTAATTAAAAATCATGTGTAATTATTCGAAATCATGAAACGTACCCAATTTCATTTTAAGGTCCTACGAAATACGTTTTCTTTTTTTCTCAAATTCAGTTTTCTTTTTTACCAAATTCTGTTTTTCTTAAATTTTCTGTATTCTGTATTCTTTAATGGTTTTATTTAATTTAAATAATCAAAGCATCACTAATTAATTGACTTCATAAAAAAAAAAGTGTGTATATATATATATATATATATATATATATATAATTTTAAATATTTAATGTTTTAATATTTTAATTAGTAGTAGTGCTACTATCATTACATTAAAGGCACAATATGTATAACAAACAATGAAACAAAAATGTAATTTGATGATGCCGTGATTGAGTGTGGAACCATGGGAGTTGTCATCTTCATCCCCACAATAACATTACTTAAATTTTTAATTCTCTGGATTTCAGCATTCTTGAAAACTTTTAGGTGTAATGTAAGTACAACAGAAGTCAACAAAATATAACACTACTCTAGTGTTTTTTTTTTGTTTTTTTTTTTTGTTTTTTTTAATTTTAATCAAAAATCTTACATTTTGTAAGTAATATATTTCTGTCACAGTTCTTCAAGTTAAACCAGACTTGTTTTTTGTTTGTTTGTTTGTTTGTTTTTTTGCGGGTTGCTGTGAAGAACTAAGAACTAAGTTTTTGTTTGTATATGATATGATGGTTGTTTTTCTCAAAAGAAACAGTAAAATGCTCATAAAGTGACCCTCGGAGCAAATTCTAGAGATTATGTTAATGTGTTCATGTTTATCGGGTGAGTTAAGTAAAGGCTGCAGAACACTCAGGATTCATATTTAAATGGTATTTTTGCGGCTTATTATTTAAAGACACTACTCTATATTGCGTTTTGATTTAAGTGTGCTGACCTACTTTTGATTAATTTGTCCAAAAGTTGGCAAATTCTGTGACATTCCACATTATACAGCAAATTCCATTTTTATGACTGAATTCCACCTGCATGTTCCGCATTGTGGAAATCATATGGACCAATACTAATTTAATAATACAAATATCTTACTGACTGTAAATGTTTGACCATTAGTGTATTGGTAAATGGATTAAAAAAAATATTAACAAAAGACAATTAAGTATTTTACATAGAAACTCACACAGTATCTGCCATGCATTTCCAAATTGAATCGTCCATGTAGGTGTATGATACGGGTGAAAGGTGAACACCGTTAGACATTACGGACAGCTTATGAGCGTTACTTAATAGCTTTTGACTGTGACAAATGTGGAGGCGTTTTCAGCAGGGCATTAGAGTTCTGCTTCACTGGCTTGTGTAGTAGGTGTGACTGGCTCTTCAAATGTGAGATCTCACAGGAAGACACTCAACATGCTCTTTATTGTGTGCTATAATCAGAATTCCTAGCCAGCAGCGAGGCGAGGGAACTCATTTACATAACGCTAGGTATAAGTGCGGCTTGCATATGTGACCACCTGCTTCGTTATCAAGTGTTCTACACAGATGGATACAAATCAAGGATCAACTCTAACTCATTTAAACCATTACATTCTACATCATAAGTGGCTAATGTGAAACCTGAATCTTTGCTGTGTTAACCTTGACTGAGAGTCTTTCTTGTGTTTTCTCTCTCACAGATGAAAAGGAGAAGTTTGAGCCTACGGTTTTCCGAGACACTATTGTTCAAGGCCTCAACGAAGCAGGTGGTGATCTTGATGCTGTAGCCAAGTTTCTGGATGTCACTGGGTCGAGACTAGACTACCGCCGCTATGCCGACACCCTGTTTGACATCCTCATGGCTGGGAGCATGCTTGGTGAGAAGGTCCAAAACCTTTGGAAAATTGTCTTAATGTTGCGTAGTTATTGTTTTGAAGATCCAAATTCAGTTTTATTTTATTTTATTTTATTTTATTTTATTTTGAAAAATGCAGTTAATAGTCTCCCATAACTGTCATGGTTGCAACAAAATATTTCAAATTTGAAAAAAAATCCACCAAAAATTCTATCACATATTTGCTTCTTTAGTCCAAATAATGCTTGATAATTCTATTTTTAGGAGCATTTGGGCTAAGACTCAGACTCAGATTAAGAGGTCATAGAAAATGTTTTTTTGGATTTTGGAAGAACTTGAGTCTGAATCCACTCTTATCTGTTCTGTACTCAAATGCAGCAAAAATGTTTAATGTTTAAATGTTTAAAATGGTAAAATCCTTTTGAATTATATTTGTTGAACTGAGTCCTTAGCTTGGAAGCTCATTACTCTGCATTCAGATCCTTAGAATACCGCATTCAGATCCTTAGCATACCGTACATAATGTATGTTTTCTTTTATTTTTCCTTTTTATGAAAGGCAAAAGGGCACTCACAGCATGACAAATCACTGACAGAACTTTTGGCTGACAGTCTTGCAGAAGTACAGTGGGGAACAACCTACAATTTCCTAAATTTCAAGGTCACTACTTAGTCCTATTTGAAATTATCCTAACAAGAGTAGAAGGGCAGTTTTTAAGCATATTGTGTTCTGAAGCACTGTATAAAAAACTTAAATGAGATATTTGAAAAAGAACTCTGATAAAAACTAGAGAACACTTACAGAGACCTCCAAGTTATTGGTGTAAATCTGACACCTGGTTCTAATTTCCTTAATTATATGACAAACCCTATTTAGCCAGCATTTCTCCAATTTTCACTGAGATTTCAAGATGGCAGGCCGCTGAAACCGCTGAAAGGTGACTGAAAGTTGGTCATTCCATATGTGTTTTCCGAACTCTGGTGCACACAAAACAAGCATAACAAGACTGCTAAAAAGATGGGTCTCAGTCTGCTTCTAAACAAACTCTGGTGCGGTTCGAATGAAATATGCATGCGACTTGGAACAAATACTTCTAAATTAACCAAAAACAGGATGTAATGACAAGATGCGACTCTCTGTGACATGATTTCTCAAATTGAATAAGCGGTGTATCCAAAACAAAATGAGCAGAGGGCAAATGTGGAGGGAAAGTGCCTTTTATGCAGACGGCATTAGGTGTATTTGACTTAAAGTGGTGCTGAGCAGACCAATTGGTAAATGAGTACTTTGTTGTTATAAACTGATTGGTCTGAGCAGTGCCACTTCAAGTCGAACACACCTAGTGTTTGGGTTCTGTTGTGAGTTCTGTTGTGAAATATACGTAATTTAAATGAACCAGTCAGGTGAATGAATCACTATGCCTTTAGGTTCAGTGTCTTTAGGTTCACTGTCGAAACAGTGTGAATGCTAAGTGGACCAGGACCAAATGTATCATATTTCTTTTTGGTCCAGACCAAATAAACCAAATGAACCAAACTACAAGTGTGAACACACCCTAATTCTTTTACGTTTAACAAAAAGGCTGGTTGTCCTATTATACAAATACATGAGAAGACGATGCAGAGCATCTCAGTGCGAAATGGGTTCAGCTCTGAACACATTAAGGATCTGTCTCAGCATGTTAAAAGTGCCCCTACTAGTCGGCGCCGATAGCCTTGTGGGCAGTGCGCCGACATACAGCGCCGTTGCGCAACGGGCGTCCCGAGTTCGATTCCCGGCTCGAGGACCTTTCCCGACCCTACCCCCTTCTCTCTCTCCACTTCGCTTCCTGTCCTTCCTGATCTGTCCTATAATAATAAAAAAAGCCAAAAATAAATCTTAAAAAAAAAAAAAAAAAAAAAAAAAGTGCCCCTACTATGGATTTTCGAAAGTTACCTTTCATGCAATGTGTAACTCAGCTCCAAGTGAATGAAAACATCCTGCAAAGTTAAAATCTGAAAGTGCTCCATGTATAAAGTTATTGAAAACTAGTCTTTTTTTAAAAACGAATTTTTACTTGTTTCAAGTTGACGCAAACATGAAACATTAGCATGTTGCACACACAGACCCTGGAAAACTTGAACCCCCCTCCCTCAAACACTGTAGCGGATTCCTGTGGATAACATAATCTTAAGAAGACGCTGTGCCCTGCACTGTGAGGGTAAATCTGTTAGGGTATGGCGAAAAACTCCCATCTCATTTTCTCCTCGAATTTCAAAATCGTCCTGCATCGCTGCAGAAGTACCGAGTGTTTACAAAGTGAACAGGCAAGGAGGGTCAAACACACCCTTTACAAAAAAAAAAGGTAAAACAGCATTGTAGGGACATTTTAAAGATGTATTTTTAAATAAATGACCGATCACTTTGCTAGATAAGACTCTAATCCCTCGGCTGGGATCATTTAGAGCCCTTTGAAGCTGCATTGGCAAATTTAACCTTCAGTCTGTTGAGCACCATTGAAGTCCACTATATGGAGAAAAAAAACCTGGAATGTTTTCCTCAAAAAACGTAATTTCTTTGGAACTAAAGCAAGACAGGCATGAATATCTTGGATGACATGGGGATGAGTAAACTATCAGGAATTTTTTTTTCTGAAAGTGATGTATTCCTTTAAAAAAATTTGCTCTCATGTACTTTGCTACTCATGTGTTTGCCCCTCGCAGCTTGTAGGTCTAATATCTGTTCGCTCGCAATTGTCTAGAAATGTGTCGATGAATAGTGAATGTTTGTCGTTGTTACTACTTGGAGATATGATAAAGAATAGAGCAATATGTTGGTGTACAAAGTGCAAAGTGGGCTAACGCATATAACATGGCTGTTTGGGTGTTTAATGTTATGGTAATAGGTGTTCCGTTTCTGACATGCGCTGCATGGAGTAGACCAATTGCAACAGACTGGGTCATAGGACAAATCCCCGCAGAATAGCACTACGCAAAGGAGGGGTTTGGAAATATGAATCGCTGAGTGATTTGTTTTCGAATCTTTAAACAAATAAGGTAAAAATTAATGCATATTAGACAATGAAAATATTTTTTGACCTTGCATGCATATCAGGCTCTTGTTGAGGACTCCCAAAACCAAAATATGAACCCTTCATAATTCATAATTGGGACACTTTAAGAAAAGTACAGTGTCAGACTGACTGAAGCCCAAGTGCGTAAAGAAGTCAGTGAAAGGTGGAGGAGGAAGTGTCATGGTTTGGGGGATGTTTTCTGCAGCTTATACAGCTATATGGCAGGGTTTCAATGCTGACAGCTGTAACCCTTCAAAATTTTAGTTGTAATCTTCTTTCATGCTACAGTGGTTACTGTTCTCTAATTTTGATCACTGTGTTTTTTTTTTTTGTTGGATATTTTGTCAAATGTTAGTAGAACAAAGGTATACCTACAGCTAATATTCCTTCAGATTTTGAGCAATGAAGATTAAGTTTCAGGAAAAAAAATTGAGTATTTATAGATTCTCTAATTTGATCTCCACTGTATATTTTCCAGTTTGACACTGACATAAAAGACTGTTGCTGTCTCATCTTTTACCTAAGATGTCACTGGGGTCATACTCTGTCATTAATATTAGCATTAGTCATTAAAGGACAGGAAATCACTTGGTGGACCCTTGTAGAGCCATCCTTTGTGCTGTTAGCTCACGCAGACACTGCTGTCTTTTAGCACATTAACAGAATAAGAGGTCATTAGCTCACTCCCCCATGACAGCAGGCTGTTGCGCCAACACTTGCAGCACATCTCTGGTTTAAAGTGTTTAAACCAGTGCAGTACCTCCAGGCCATCAACTTACAAATCCCATTGATGGTTAAAGATGAGGACAGCAGGGAATACACAACACGATTTTATCCTGTCTTAGTTGTCTCCTAGGAGCTGTCACAGCCAGTTGGAAATCTTCAGATCTTTTGCACATAAGCAGGCTGAGAGAGTGAGTGGGCGGCTTCTCTGTGGGACAGAAGCAGAGTGTTGAATTTGGTTGGAGCAAATATGGGAAGCCAGTGTAGAGAACAGCATATTATAAGGATTTTTGGAGTTAAATATGCATTCTCTGTGAATTATATGTGTGTAAAGCACATATGCTGGCAGATCACACAGAACATAATTAGATTATAGTAATTTAACTTTGTGTACTGACTGAGCCATGTTACTCACATAATGTTACACAATTCAGTGCATTTTAACCAATATACTATAGCACAGGGTTGTTTCAATGCCAAGCACCCCCAAATATGATCATCCCCATGCACCCTTATTGTTCAGTAAAATTATTAAAATTATGCAGATGAAAATTAGCCTCTGGCTAAATCTGGTACTGTAATTTATAATGTTACAAAAGATTTCTACTTCAAATAACTTCTTTGTTTATCAAAGAATCCTGAAACAATGTATCATGGTTTCCACAAAAAGCTGAAGCAGCACAACTGGTTTTAACATTGACAATAATAAGAAATGTTTCTTGAGCAAATCAGTATGTTAGAATGATTTTTGAAGGATCATGTGACACTGAAGACTTGAGTAATGATGCTGAAAATTCAGCTTTGCATCACAGGAATAAATTACATTTTAAAATATATTTAAAGAGAAAGCAGATATTTTAGATTGTAATTGTATTGTCTGTATTGCTACTTTTTGTTCAGTCTCTCTTGAATGAGTCCCGTTTCACGCACTGGTAGAGAGTCTTCAGCATGGCACTGTCTCTGTGATCCTTATTACAGCTAAAAGGTTTACTCTGGAGTAAAGAAGACTGTGGTTAACTCTGTTAAAATAGTGATTACGTCCAAATCCTCTGTTACGCATCACTGAACTTCCTTAAAGTGACCTTTGCCCTTATTAGTCCTTAACAAAGACTGGTTTCCCTGAACTCTGTGAAAATAGAGTGGGATCTGTTACACATGTCATGAAAGTACTACTTTCAACATAACATATAAATTTATGTTATAACATAACATAACATTTACTCTGTTTACTTTATTAATGCATGTTTTTGGGCTTATCACGAACAATTTATTTTGCATATTATTTCACCAGAATGATTTGCTAATGTTTTTTTTTTTATGATTCAATCAAATTTTCATTAATGAAATAGTCACAATGTAATAATAAGCTAATAATTAGCTAATAAGCTCACAAGAGCACACAAAAAAGCTTGCCACAACACACCGTTAGATATAATAATTATGAAAGTTTCAGGGAAAAACAGCTGCATTATCGATTTAATTATTTATTGATAATCTAGTGCTTTCTTTGTTTTCGCCTTGAGATGAAGTGAGCAACACTGACTTCTCATCTCCACAGTAGTGTATGCGCCTGTATGCATGTTTCATATGGATTACATAATCTGAGAATATTTGTTTTCTATTTGAATTGGTTCATTTAAAAGTAGACATTTCACTCTCTATGGATAGTCTATATTTTTCATGTCTGTAAGACAAGTATACACAGAGTTTCAAAGTTTCGCACTCAAATTGATAGAGACCGAGGTGGCAGAAAGTGCATCTTGTTTGCTTTCTTTATTTTACAAAGTTACAAAAGTTTTGTTGTTACTCGCACAAATAAATGTAGTCTTTACAGACTCAATTCCTGGAGGGCCACAGCTCTGCACAGTTTTGCTCAACCCTAATCAAACACACCTGATCCAGCTAATCAAGGTCTTCAGGATTCCTAAAAACTTCCAAGAAGGACTTGGAGCTGGTGGGAGCTAAACTGTGCAGAGCAGTGGCCCTCCATAAGTGTTAGTAGACTATTAGTAGAGTGGTAGGGTTAGGGTTAAAATAAGTTGACAAGGACTTGCAAAGTTACTTATAATGAGTAGAATGTTCAAAAGGGACCATCAAAATAAAGTGTTACCAAAACTTCTGACAACTTCTGAAAATCGTTGTTGTATCATTTCATCATTTCATTTAAAGGGATAGTTCACCCAAAAATGCAAATTCTGTCATTAATTACTTACCCTGATGTCGCTTCCAACCCGTAAGACCTTTGTTCATCTTTGGACCACAAATTAGGGTACTTCTTACCCTGCATAGACAGCAACCCAACTGACATGTTCAAGACCAAGAAAGGTAGTAAGGACATCAATAAAATAGTCCATATGACATCAGCGGTTCAACCGTTATGTTATGAAACTACAAGAATACTTTTTGTGCACAAACAGGACAAAAATAATGACTTTATTCAACAAATTCTTCTCTTCATAAAAATTATGGTTGAACCACTGATGTCACATGGACTATTTTAACAATGTCCTTACTAACTTTTGGGGCATTGAACATGTCAGTTGCATTGCTGTCTATACAGGGTCAGAAAGCTTTCGGATTTTATCAAAAATATCTTAATTTGTGGTCTGAAGATGAACAAAGGTCTGACAGGTTTGGAACGACATGAGGGTGATTAATGACAGAATGTTAATTTTTGGGTGAACTATCGCTTCAACATATTTTGAATATAGTCCTTTGTGCCTGAAAAATCCGCATGATGGGGAAAAAAAAATCAGATGGGAGAAAAAGTTGTATTTCTTTTGTGTTACCTTGCAAAACTTTTGCCCTAAAATGAGGTGGCAAGAAAAATTATGTTTTAATGCTTTCGCATTTATTTGTAAACCTTTTGCATTTCCCTGAAAAGACTGCATTTGCAAAGTGTCTCAGAGGAGTGCAAAAGTTTGCGATTGTAAAAGGATTCAAAATTTTGGTAACACTTTACTGTAAAGTTTATTAGTTAGAATTAGTTGAATTAGAATTAGTTGAATGTTAACAAATGAAACTTTATTGTAAAGTGTTACCAAATTTTTCTTCCAATCTTATATATTTCCATCATCATGTCATCTTAGATGCTATGTGGAAAAGCCAGTTTAGTATGTTTTTTTTTTTTAAATGGTAAGATGGGAAGTATTACATTGACCAATCAATGGATCAGTGGCTCAACACTGTAATCCGGAGCAAATCTCTCAAGGGGATCTGAAGTTAACTATGTGTACTGTATTAACCCTGACACCTGTGGATTAGACCATGAGGCATTGCATTGTTA
This sequence comes from Cirrhinus molitorella, assembly GCA_033026305.1. Lineage (NCBI taxonomy): Eukaryota > Metazoa > Chordata > Actinopteri > Cypriniformes > Cyprinidae > Cirrhinus > Cirrhinus molitorella. The sequence goes on from CM065131.1 coordinate 11,252,428, forward strand.
TGTGCGCAGAGCACATTGAGAAACCATGTCCTATTTTGGAGTGGAAGCAGTGCTGTAATTCAATTTCTTTCCTTATTTGATTAAATGGTTTTGAAATGCATCCACTCTGTTTTACAGAGGCTAATGCTTTTTGAACTCTACCTACATTACTTCTCTTATACATAAAGCAGTACAGCATAATGCATTATACATAAATAAAACTAAACATTGCAAATGATAGAGGGAATTAAGCATTCTGATGTAATTGTTGAGTTGCATAGCTGGTTGCTGTGACGTCTGTTCATCTCAGTTATAATTGTGCCGCAAGCAGTGACATTTTCTCAGTAGGGGTTAACAATGACAGCACTCTGCTTTTAAAGGATTTACAGCATTAACCTGTAACCTCACTTTCCCTCTCTCAGCTCCCGGGGGGACACGCATTGACGATGGGGACAAGACCAAGGTGACGGAGCACTGTGTGTTCAAGACAGAGGAAAACCACACTGCTGTTCGCAGCTATGCTCAGGTGAACACCTCACTTCCCCCCCGTTCAGTGAGATGATGCTTTTTTCCATTGTTGTACATGAAAAATGAGCAGCCCGTACCAAGATGGCAGGAAGCCGAGGGAATCCTGTTTCAAATTAGAAGTACTTAGCCTCCAAATAATCTGGGTAGAACCAGTATGTCATTCATACTGTGTCATTTTGAAATAATCCCTTGGATTACAGTGTCTCTCCATCACCAGCCGCTTTGAGTTTAAAAGTGTGTTCATAAGTCCAGGATTTTGCTTTTGTCATATAAAGAATCAAATTTCAGCTTGTGTTTGATGTATTGGGCTGTAACTAGGGATCTAAAAATAAATAAATAAATAGATAGATAAATAAATTATTATTATCATTATATTAAATAAATATTATTATATTTAATTTATATTACTTTAGATATTTTTTTATTAGGTTGTTTTTGATATTATTATTATTATTATTATTATTATTATTATTATTAATATTATTAGCATCATCAAATAAAAACCGTGTAATAAAATATAAATGATATTTAAAAATAATATAATATATAATATTACTATTAATAATAATAATAATTAATATATATACACTACCGCTCAAACGTTTGGGCTCAGTAAGACTTGTAATGTGTTTTAAAGAAGTCTCTTATACTTATCAAGGCTGCATTTATTTGATCAAAAATACAGAAAAAATCTGTAATATTGCAAAATGTTATTACAATATAAAATATTGTTTTTTTATTTTAATATACTTTAAAATATTATTTATTTCCATGTTCCATGCAAACCTGAATTATCTTCAGGTTTGATTGTCTTCAGCTGTTACTCAGTCTTAAGTGCCACATGATCTTTTAGAAATCGTTCTAATATGCTGATTTATTATTAGAATTATCAGTGGTAAAAAAAAAAAAAAAAAAAAAAAATTCTAACAATGTTAATACATTTTTTAATAATTTAACACATCCTTGGTGAATAAAAGTATTAATTTTCTTTCAAAAAAGAAAGAATATAAATTTACTGCCCCCAAACGTTTGAACAGTAGTGTATATTGTTTGAAAACCTTTAGATTTTATCTTTATATAGAAAAGATTTATATTTTAAATAAATGCTGTTTTTGTAACCTTTTATTGATCAAATAATCATGAAAAAAAACTATCACAGGTTCCAAAAAAATATTAAGCAGCACAACTGTTTCCAGCACTGATAATAAATCACCATTTTAGAATGATTTTTGAAGGATCATGTGACGTTGAAGTTAATTTATCTTGAAGTTGAAGTTAATCACTTATTATTATTATTATTATATATATCACTTCTATTTAATTTATAATACTTATATATTATACTATATATATATATATATATATATATATATAATTTTGTTTTTTTAAATATTATCTAAAAATATTATATAGTGATATTAACATCTAAAATTATATAATATTTATTACATTAAATAATTATTATTATTATTTATTATTATTATTATTTTGTATTTTATTTGATATATTAGATGCAATCGTTTATTATTATTAATATTATTATTATTGTTGTTGTTGTTGTCATCTTATCCTACAAAAATGTATGATATGACACCTATAAAAATGATGATGCTCTGGCTCACAGATGATTATGTTTATATACAGGTGTTCAATAAACTTATCCGAAGGTACAAATATTTGGAGAAGGCCTTTGAGGAGGAAATCAAAAAGGTAACTAATGTGCATATCATCTTCCTGCTATTCTCAGTGATGTGTTTTACTGTGGAGGATGCTCTACTTAGATTGATATACTGTATGTTTTGAGCTGTATATCTTCTCCCCACATAGCTTCTTCTCTTCCTGAAGGCCTTCACTGAGTCTGAGCAGACCAAACTAGCCATGCTAACAGGCATCCTGTTGGCCAACGGCACACTGCTGCCACCAATCCTCACCAGCCTCTTCAGCGATAACCTTGTCAAAGAAGGCTTGTGCTTTGTCTTCCTCTTCTTCAAGAGAATTGAGAAAAAAATAAATATTAAATTAATTATTTGCCTTGCCAGTGAATTCCTTATGTGACTGTTTTAGAAATTAATTAGAGTATGTGCTTGTTTCCCCACTGTCTGCTTTGTAGGAATATCAGCCTCTTTTGCGGTGAAGATGTTTAAAGCTTGGATAGCAGAGAAGGATGCCAACGCAGTGACATCTGCCCTTAGAAAAGCCAACCTGGATAAGAAACTCCTAGTATGACTTGTGACTGTTACTGCTCATTTGTTGTGTGTCTAGATTAATTTTGATACTGAATTCATTAACCTCTAAAAAATTATGAGGAGATAATGAACCATTTTGCAGATTAATTATGTTTCCATGGAGATGTTCATCAGTATTAAAACCCCTAAACTCACTCATGACCTTAATGTGCACAGTACGACAAAATCCATGCAGAAAATATTTATTATAAAGGGCTAGTTCACCCAATAATAAAAATTCTGTCATTAATTACTCAACCTCATGTTGTTCCAAACCCATAAGACCTTAGTTCATCTTCAGAACACAAATTAAGATATTTTTGATGAAATCTGAGAGCTTTCTAAACCTGCATAGACAGCAACGCAACTGACACGTTCAAGACACAGAAAGGTAGTAAGGACTCTCAGATTTCATCAAAAATATCTTAATTTGTGCTCTAAAGATCAATGAAGGCCTTATGGGTTTGGAACAAAATGATAGTGAGTAATAATGACAGAATTTTCATTTTTGAAGGGTGAACTATCCCTTTAGCATAGGACTATTGACACTTCACCTTCTTAGTCTTAAAGGTTAAAGGTTCTTCCGAGTTCCTCCTTGTGGTTAATCTAATTGTGTAATCTGCTCTGACTAGGAACTCTTTCCTGCCAATAAACAGAATGTGGAGCACTTCTCAAAGTACTTCACTGAGGCAGGACTGAAGGAGCTGTCAGACTTCCTGCGTGTGCAACAAACTCTGGGTACGCGCAAGGAGCTTCAGAAAGAGCTGCAAGAGCGTCTGTCACAGCAGTGTCCCATCAGAGAGGTGAATCATCCACACACATGAAGCATTATAGATCAGTGCTTATCGCCTGCTTTTCCTTCAAGACCCCGATTTTATATTGGACATTACCCAAAAATGTACTCACCCTCAGGCCATCCTAGGTGTATATGACTTTCTTCTTTCAGAAGAATACAATCAGAGTTATATTAAAAAATGTCCTGGCTCTTCCAAGCCTTATAATGGCAGTGAATGGCTGTTAAGATTTTGAAGTCAAATAAAGTGCATCCATCCATTATAAAAAGTACTCCACACGGCTCCAGGGAGTTAATAAGGGCCTTCTGGAGCGAATCAATGCGATTGTGTAAGAAAAATTTCCATATTTAAAACTTTATAAACTGTAATCTTTTGACTGCTTCCGCTAACTGTCATACGCACATTCATATGAGAGTGGCATTCCAGTGGATGACGTAAGACGTAGGCGTAGCGTAAGCTCCAGTGAGAATATGCTAGTCCAAGTTTTTTTTTAAGCAAAGAAAAAACAGTTTTCACTTGGCATATATCGAAATCCTCTGACATTTTTCTTTACAAATCCTTGTTTTGTACTTCTAATTTATGACCAGTGTTTTGTTTTGCTCTCTCCTCGGCGCTTCCTTGTTTGTCACTTTTTTTTTTTTTTTTTTACCAGAGCTTTTGCCACACCTACTGTACATCCTATGGAATTACAGTTTATAACATTTTAAATATGGATATTTTTCTTATACAAACACATCGATTCACTTCAGATGGCCTTTATTAACCCCCCGGAGCCATGTGGAGTATTTTTGTTGATGGATGGAAGCACTTTATTTTGCTTCAAAATCTCAACACCCGTTCACTGCCATTATAACTCTTAAATGGCAATGACATTTTTTATATAACTCCGATTGTATTTGTCAAGAAAGTCATATACACCTAGGGTGGCTTGAGGGTGAGTAAATCATGGGGGATATTTTTTATTCTGTTGAACTATCCCTTTAAGGATGGACACAGCACCAATATTTATTTATTTATTTTTTTTTTTTGCATAAAACAACTTCAAATGTTCCATATGTTCTGAATTGTGCTCAGATTGTGGTGTATGTGAAAGAGGAGATGAAGAAGAATGATCTTCAGGAGCAGGCTGTTATTGGCTTACTGTGGACCTGCCTCATGAATGCTGTTGAATGGAATAAGAAAGAGGAGCTGGTCACCGAACAGGCCCTTAAACACCTGAAGGCAAAGTATCAAAACATGGAGCATAGCTACAAAACAAACTGAAGTCTAGGTGTTGAGTATTTACAGCTGAGGTCAGAAGTTTACATTTCCCTTTCAGAATCTGCAAAATGTGACTGTGACTGTTCGATTTTGAGATTGATCCATCTTTTCACACTGAGGACAACTGAGGGACTCATATGCAACTATTACAGAAGATCCAAACGCTCACTGATGCTTCAGAAGGCAAAAACAATGCACTAAGAGCCAGGGGTGAAAACCTTTGAGGAGTATATTTTTCTTATTTTGCCTAAATGTTGTATTTTTTCATTTAGTGTTGCCGTTCAGAAAGTACTTACATGATAAGTGAAATTTACCCTGATCTTCAAATTTAAAACGTTTTCATCCCCCGGCTCTTAATGCATCATGTTTTCTTTTGAAGCATCAGTGAGTGTTTTAACCTTCTGTAATAGTTACATATGAGTCCCTCAGTTGTCCTCAGTGTGAAAAGATGGATCTCAAAATAATACAATTATTGTTGGAAAGGGTTCAAACACACAAAAATGCTGGGAAACCAGAGAATTTGTGGGACCTGAAGGACTTTTCTGAAGAACAGCGGGCAGTTTAACTGTTCAGGACAAACAAGGGACTCATGAACAACTATCATTAAACCAAAAGCTGTGGATCATTCAGGTAACAACACAGTATTAAGAATCAAGTGTATGTAAACTTTTGAACGGGTCCGTTTTTATAAATTCAGCTATTATTTTCTCTTGTGGACTATATGTGAACGTCTTTTATGTGAAATATCTTATTCTGGTCAGTACTAAATAAAAAATAACATGCATTTTGTATGATCCCTCTTATTTTGGTAAAATAGTTAACATTTTGCAGATTCTGTAAACTTTTGACCTCAGCTGTAAATAAATTGTGTAAGTGAGAGACAGTGATACTGGAATGATCATCATCATTGTTTCTCCTGTAGCACTATGCACCTCTCCTGGCTGTGTTCAGTACTCAGGGCCAATCAGAGCTGGTCTTACTGCTCAAGATTCAGGAGTACTGCTACGACAACATCCACTTCATGAAATCCTTCTCCAAAATAGTGGTGCTCTTCTACAAAGGTACCCATGTCCCACCTGATCAGTGATTTAACGATATATTCTAGGCAACGCAAGATATGATGTGTTTTTTCATTCCACAGCTGATGTCCTTAGTGAGGAGGCCATTTTGAAATGGTACAAAGATGCCCATGCTGCCAAAGGAAAAAGTGTATTTCTAGAGCAAATGAAGAAATTTGTGGAGTGGCTTCAGAATGCGGAGGAAGGTGAGGAATTATATCGGATAAAAATATCCTCTGCCAAACAAACTGTAAATCTCAAGCACATTATTTCTTAATTCTCTCCCACAGAGTCTGAGTCAGAGGGGGAAGACGACTAATAATTTTGAGGATCCTGAAGATTTTGTGGGTTTTACACAGTCAACTCTTTGTGACCAGCTTTTTAGTGCATATTTAGGCTATTTGTCGTACCATTTGTGTCCAGAGGGACAAGTTACATACACTGAAGCCCAATCCAGGGAAAAGCTTCTGAGCTCTTTGAAAAGAGTGGAAGGAGCTACATATAGACAGCCTTTAATAACAAACACTTTAACATGGATTTTATATGAATGCCGTTCAGGTGCACATCAGTTTCCTGCAACTGATTTTCATTTGAACAAACACGTGTATATGTCGTATGGGACTGCTTTGAAACTTTTTATGAATAAAAAGGTGTTTTATATGTACTGTATTTCAAGAATTTGGCTCTTTTTATTTGTCTGACTACTCTTTATCGCCTCATGTCACTTGGGTAAAGGGGTCTGCCAGATTAGTGTAAATGTCTTTACAGTCCTGCCTTTTTATGTTGATTAGACTAGGCCTTTTGTTCAAATTGTGCCAAGGCCAAATCCTTCACTATCTGTCACCCTCACATATTGATTAATGTGTTTTAAACATTAACATTAAAATAAGAATTTTGAATTTCATCATAGAGTTGGCTCATTGTCATTTAGAGTAGATATTTAATTCACTTTATAAATGACACATTTGTTGTCTTAAAATTTATATGCTTTTCAAAATAAATCATAAAATGATAAATGAAATAATAAATTAAAATGTATATTTTTTATTATTATTTTTGGGGGTTCATTTGACTGGTTGTTTAACTTTTTTTGTATTTTATAGTTATTCTCAATTGTTACTCTTATTTGAGTATCAGTACTGTTTCATATACAAATATTGTAAACATTTTTATTTAAATCATAGCAAATACTATATTTAACTTTTTTCTATATATTTTAATAAAATAATACATTTAAATAATTTTTCAAATTGTGTTCTTTTTTGGGTGGGGGAAAGGTAATTTGACAATTTTTAATGATAAAGAAAAGAATACCTTTTTTTGGGGGGGGGGGATCATTTAACAGGTTGTTTTACTTGTTATTATTTTATAATTGTTTTCAATAATTATTCTCTTTTGAGTATCAGTACTGTTTCATATACATATACTGAACATTTTAATTTAAATCATAGCAAATACTACATTTTTAACTATTTTGACAGATTTTAATAAAATGACAAATATAATAATACATTTAAATAGTTTTTCTTTTTTGGAGAGTGGGGGTTCATTTAACAGGTTGTTTTACTTTATTACTAATTATTTTTAATTGTAATTCTCATTTGAGTATCAGTACTGTTTCATATACTAATACAGTAAACATTTTTATTTAAATCAGCAAATACAAAATGTTTACAATTTTTTATATATTTCAATAAAACGATAAATATAATAATACATTTAAATATTTAAATATTTGTTCTTTTTTGACAGGATGTTTTAATAAAAAATAAATAAAATAAAATATTTTTGTATTTATTTTTTTCTTTTTGGGGGATAATTTGACAGGTTGTTTTATGTTATTATATTCTTTGTATTATTCTATAATTATTTTTAATTGTAATTCTCATTTGAGTATCAGTACTGTTTCATATACAAATACTGTAATCATTTTTATTTAAATCAGCAAATACTACATTTTTACTACTTTTGTTACATTTTAATAAAATAAAATAATGCATTAAATAATTGTTCATTATTTTACTATTGGGGGTGTCATTATGTTTTCAGTATTATATTATTTTTTATTTTCAACTGTTATTCTGTTAAACTGTCTCATATTCAAATACGGTAAACATTTTTATTTAAATATTAGCAAATACTATATTTTTTATATGTTTCAATTCTGACTTATTTGTATTAGAACCTCAATACTGCTATGTAGTAGTATAGAAATACCATAATTGTATTATCTATTATTCTCAGTTGTTATTCTCAATATTGTCTGGCAATATTGTTACATAGTAATATAATACAGTAAAACAGTTATAGTAAATATTGTTATATTTTGGTATTATTCATAATTCTTAATTATTATTCTCATTAGAGTCTACACAGTAAAATACGAATATTGTATATTTGTATATACTACTATATTTTTCTTTATTGCAATGCCAACTGAGTGCATACTACTCACAGGTTTCATTTAGTGGCGTAGAGTCAGCAGAGGGCACTATATTGTTTTTATCGTGTGACCGTCCTCCTCCGCCGAAGAAGACGCTCTTCTTCTCCTCTTTGCTCATTGGTGGCGCGTGCTCTGCTGTGTCTGTCCGAGTTGGCGCGAACGTGCACGCCGGCGCGAGACAAAGAGCATCCTGCACTCCAGTGGAAACTACACCGGTATCCTGCTATCGGTCAAGTTTACGAGTGATAGCTGTCTGTCGAGTCGTTATGGCTGATAAAGAAGGTTAGTATGCTTTCATGCCATTCGGTGTACTTTTATTTAGCGGCGGTGTGTTAAATGAACCCGGTAGCGGCCGCTGAGGTGTTTGTTGGTGTGAATTCAGCGCAGGCCGAATCCCGCCATAACGACACAGTCCTGCTACAGCAATACAGTTTATGCATTAGAGCTTGGGTTTTGTCATAAATGTATTCTTTTTATGATGGGAACATGTTAGGAAGTATCTAAACTATTGAGCTATTTAGTTAAATTATCGTCGAATTAGCTGCGGCTAGTTTGTTTGGCTTTTAAGTTGAAGTGTGTGAATGTGGGATGTGTCGCTTTATTTCAGGAAGCTTTCAGTATTGTTTTAAGGTTTTTTTGTTTTGCTAACTGATAATAAATGACATTTGTCAATGTGTACTTAATTTTAAGTCGTTTTCCAAAGAGTTTGTTTCTAACAGGTTAAACAATATTGGTTGCATCTTCGTCTTCCGGTAGCTGTGCATGTAACATTAGATTACATTGAAAGTCACTTATTGTCGTACAGCAATTGTGGGGAGAGAAAAAAAACTGTTACTTGCATTTCAAGCTGCTCTGAAAAAGTGTGAAGGCGTTTTGACAGATCTTGTTTTATTTTCCCGCCCCTTTTTGTTACAGCTGCCTTTGATGACGCGGTGGAGGAGAGGGTGATAAATGAAGAATATAAAATATGGAAGAAAAACACACCGTTTCTTTATGATCTGGTCATGACCCATGCGCTGGAGTGGCCCAGTCTTACTGCTCAGTGGTTGCCAGATGTCACCAGGTAACACCTTCACACCTACTGACATTAGCTTTGAACTAGAATTGAAATCTGTTGGATTCAGAAAAATCCAAAAGTGTTTATTTAAATTTTATTTATATATATATATATATATATATATATATATATATATATATATATATATATATGAATTATTTACAAAATTGTTGTTCCACATCCTTCCCATCCATCCCACATGAAAAAGAAAGCAGTGTAAAACTAGACTCCCTTAATACGATCCATTCTTATGTTTATGATCAGTTGGATCCTCAAGTTATCCTGTTGCAGTTAATTGTGTCTGGTGTTTTCCAGATATGATTTTTCCCTTAAAAATGCTCTGATGCGACTAGTGATTAATCAATAAGCAAAGTTATTAATTTTTAGTTGTTGCAGCTCTACTTTAAAATATTTCGTTTATAGAGGGTTTGCACTTGTCACGGTTTGGTCAGTTACCTGGCTGTGCTAAACTGGCGATACCTGGATGTAAGCAACAGCATTGACTGCATAGTTCATGTACTACTGAATATGTTGTTCTGTTAATTTATGCTGTCTAAACCATGTAAAAACCATGTGGAAGCTGCTAAATCATATAGAGAAGGACTTAAGTAAGCAGGAAAAGGTATGCAATATATTGACAAACTAAAGGTAATGGGTGGTAAAGATGCGTACAAGCAATATTAATTAAAATATTAGCCTAATATTTCACCTACCTGACTGGAAATAAGAAAAAATGTGAATGTCGAATCCTGGTTCAGTTTGGCCAACCACAAATGCCTGTTGTTGTTGTTGTGTTTTTTTTTTTTTTTTGCGTTCCTCTTCTTGATTTGTTATAACTTGGCAGTCCATATCTTTCAGCCCAAAACATGACAGTAATTGACCATTTTTAGCAGCAATAATTCAGTTCATTCAGTTGAGTGGTAAAGTTACATGCAGTGTTGCCAATATGATGCGTTGTGAAAACATTGGCTCCAAATGATCTTTTCAACATGTTTGGTGACCTTTATTCCCTCTCTTTTCAACTTTTTTTTTATGATAATGGGGATCTTTCAGGTTTTCTGATTTAGGAATGTGGGTAATGAATATATGACTATAGTGTGGAAAATGATTGTTTCTTTACAGTTGTACATTTTAATGAAGCTCAGTATAAATGAGCTTACTTGTCATCTTTTTCACAGACCTGAAGGGAAGGATTTTAGCGTGCACCGTCTTGTTCTTGGCACGCATACCTCTGATGAGCAGAATCACCTGGTTATTGCCAGTGTCCAGCTGCCCAATGATGACGCCCAGTTTGACGCCTCTCATTATGACAGTGAAAAAGGAGGTGAGTGACTTATGTTCAGATCATTAAGTAAATTGTGACTGCATTGTCTGCACCTGTGCAATTATCTCATGTCATTATACCTGTTTGTTCACAGAATTCGGTGGTTTTGGCTCGGTGAGTGGCAAAATAGAGATTGAGATCAAGATTAATCATGAGGGAGAAGTGAACCGGGCTCGCTACATGCCACAGAACCCCTGCATCATTGCCACCAAGACCCCCACTAGTGATGTGCTAGTCTTTGACTACACTAAACACCCCTCCAAACCTGGTATGAACAGTTCTGGAAATGTTGTCACTTTCAGTTCAGTGTACCTAGCACTGTTGCTTTAAAAGGCAATTGGTTTAAGCATTTTAACATGGAGATAGTTCACCCGAAAATTAAAACTCTGTCATTAATTACTCATCCTCACGTTGATTCAAACCTGTAAGACCTTCATCTTCAGAACACAAATTAAGATATTTTTGATGAAATCCAAGAACTTTCTGACCCTGTATAGACAGCAATGCAACTGACACGGTCAAGGCCTAGAAAGATAGTAAGGACGTTGTTAAAATAGTCCTAGACATCAATAGTAATGTGACATCAGTGGTTTCAGCTGTAATGTTATGAAGAATATATATATATTTTTTTTTTTTTTTGCGATGGAGACTGATGTGGAAGAGAAGAAATTAATGAATAAAGTTATTTTAGTTTTCTTTGTGCACAAAGTATTCTCGTAGCCTTATTAAATAACAGTTGAATCACTGACTAACAAAGTTGAACTTGAACGTGTCAGTTGCATTGCTCTATGCAGAGTTAGAAAGCTTTTGAATTTCATTGAAGATATCCTAAGATGAACGAAGGTCTTGCAGGTGTGGAGCAACATGAGGGTGAGTATTAATGACAGAATTTTAATTTTTTGGGTGAACTATTCGTTTAACTCCTAATTTCCAAATGACTTGTCAACTCAGTGTTTGTGCAAAAGTGTCATATGTCGAGATTGTTTTCCCTCTAAATTTATGCTTTGTGTTCTCTTCCTGTGCTCTTGGAGACCCCTCTGGAGAGTGTACTCCTGATCTGCGTCTAAGGGGACATCAGAAAGAAGGATATGGTCTGTCCTGGAACCCCAACTTGAGTGGCTGCCTGTTGAGTGCATCTGATGATCATGTAAGACATTTGTACGGGTTTTACATTTGTTTTTAAATTCAGCCAACACTAAATGTTTGATTTTGTTTTTTTTCTGCAGACCATCTGTCTGTGGGACATCAGCACAGTGCCGAAGGAGGGAAAAATAGTGGATGCTAAGACCATTTTCACTGGTCACACTGCTGTAGTGGAGGACGTGTCTTGGCACCTGCTGCACGAGTCCCTTTTTGGGTCTGTTGCAGATGACCAGAAGCTTATGATGTAAGTACTTTGTCTTCCCATGTATTTCTGTAATTTGAATATCTTTTAGCACATGTAATGGTTCAAACTGTGGTTATGTAATGAGAGCAATATTTTAATCTGATATTTCAACCTTTCTTTAGCTGGGACACACGCTCCAATAACACATCCAAACCCAGTCATGCAGTAGATGCCCACACTGCAGAGGTCAACTGTTTGTCCTTCAACCCCTACAGCGAGTTCATTCTGGCCACCGGTTCTGCTGACAAAGTGAGAACTACATTGAGCTATTGCTTCTGTCACACCTGTGAACACTTATTAAATGTGCTTCTATATTTAAACCTGAATTGTGCTTTTGTCTCTCACAGACAGTTGCATTGTGGGATCTGCGAAACCTGAAACTAAAACTTCACTCGTTTGAATCGCACAAAGATGAAATCTTCCAGGTATCAAATTCACTTCCATGCAATTCCTTCCATGATTGCAGATGAAATTAAAGATGAATGAGAGTGGTAACATGAACTCTTTAAATGTGTCCATAGGTTCAGTGGTCACCCCATAACGAGACCATCCTGGCCTCCAGTGGAACAGACAGGCGACTCAATGTTTGGGATCTCAGGTGTGTTGTCTCATTTTTTTATATTACTCTCTACTCTGCTGAAATGTAAAATACTTTATTATTTGCAACTTTTCACATTAATAAGAATGACTTGTTTTTTTTTCTGCAGTAAAATTGGTGAAGAACAGTCACCAGAAGATGCAGAGGATGGACCTCCAGAGCTACTGGTGAGTAGTAATAGTGTGAAGTGCTTGAATTTGACTTTTTGGAATTTAAGGCCCGGAAAACCCTTGAAAATAACAATCCTAACTAGGTATTTAAAAAGTGCTTAAATTATTGAAGACAATTTAAGTGTTTAATTTTGACAATAAGCACATTATCTTTTCTCACAAAATTCATGCAATTCAAAAAACATACTTTTTGTGCTTATTTCAGTTAATGTCAGAAAACAATTGAGCTAAGTAGTACTGATAGTGTTGTGTGAGCATGGCTGATGCAAAAAGAGGAACAGATGAACCAAATCAATTAAATAAGTTATGCTGGAACCACTCTGAATGATTCAAACTCGTGACTTTGGTCATTTATTTCAAGCGATTCCCTAGCAAAAACCAGATCAAATTAAAAGAGCCAATTTTGTCATCACTTGTAACGATTTTAAAAAGCACATAGTGATGGGTGAAACGTAGCTTTTCGAAACTCTGAATCAGTTAAACCTTTGCATCTCAAAATGATTCACTGTTTCGAAGTGCTCCAATCAAATAGTGTATAGAATCGTTTCAAATCGTGTGTTGCGAATGATATGATTTGATTTGGATTGGAATTTCGTGTATCACACATCATTTGATTTGGATTGGAACTTCGGAACATGTATCGAGAATAATTTGATTTAGATCTAAATGGGTTTGTAAATCACTTTACTAATTGAATGATTCAAATCAAAATCACAATTTGAAATCCCGATCTAAATCAAATGTTTTGCGACGTGCAAAGTTCTGATCTAAGTCAAATGATTAGCCATCCACGCTCCGAGTGCTAATTTGAAATGATGGTTTGTGGATCACAAATAATCTTATTTGATTGGAACTTCTGAGCGAGTTTGTTAATCTTTTGCTTTCGATCAGAACTTTGGAGTGCGAATCATTTATTTTAGGATTTCAGTGCAATATTTTTTTGTTTTGTTTTTTTTTTTTTTTAAATGGAAGACATTGTTTGGTAAGAGTAATGCTTAAAGTCCTGGAATTTCATTGTACGTTGTCTGTACGAACCCCATGTATGTATTTAGATAAAGTGCTTTTCTCTGAGGTTACATTTTTATTTTCCAAAATTCAGTTCATCCATGGAGGCCATACAGCCAAGATTTCTGACTTTTCTTGGAATCCAAATGAACCGTGGGTGATTTGCTCTGTGTCTGAGGACAACATCATGCAAGTCTGGCAGATGGTAAGGACACTATAAGGTTTTAAACCTAGTTCTTACAACTTTGAATTAGCTCCCCCTATCACCTCAGTGATAATGCAGTCTGTTTTATTCTTTTTAAGCACTTGCTACCTCAAAAGAAAAAGGTTTAGCATATCTTTTCTAGTTTTATCTTGTGGCTGTTTTATATCCATATTTCTTTTTGTTTATTTAGGCTGAGAACATCTACAATGATGAGGACCCAGAGGGGGCAGCAGATACTGAGGTTCAGGGATAAAACGGCTCTTTACACCACCCCACTCAGCATAAGACACAACTCTTGTAAAAACAGTCTACACACAAGTGAAGAACTTGCGTGCTCTCCCCTAAGTAATGGAAAAGGAATAATTGACTATTTCCCCACCAGGCATTTTCTACTATGTGAATAGAGTATTTTTCTAAGAAAAATGTCAGTTGATCATTGGTCAATATCAGAATGTGAGACAAATGACCCTTTGCATCCTATCCCACCAGTGTCTCATAAGGATTTCATTGCGGTTTAAGTATACTTAAAGTATTACTTAATATCTGAAAAAAGTGTATACAGGTGTGTAGTATATTGTGACCAGAGTGCAGTGGTACAATGTTGATGTTCAGTAGATTCCTTTTTCTTTTTTTTTTGTTTCTTTTTTTTTAACTTGTCCTACAAATACGTTTTTCCATTTAAGTATCCATTTAATTACAGGCTAGATGTATTGATAACTTAAGCTCTTGTGTACTCTTTTTACTTTGGGCTTCATGTATCAGTCAGGTGGTGTTTAATGTCTTTTTAATATTGTGACTTTTCAATGTTTTCTCCTGTATGTCCATACGTTGTACAGAACATTATGAATAAACTGTTTTTGTTGATAAAATGTGGTGTTGGAAGTTTTGTAAGATATTCTATTTTAAATAGTGTCGTTTACATGAATTATCAAGGCCCAAAAATGAGAAATTATGCATAAAATAGACATGACAGCAGAAAGTAATTTTGGCCGTGGATAACGTGTTAACCAATCAGAAAACTCGGGGGACGACTGACTGCCAATGGCATGAGTTTGGGGGCAGGGCTACCTGTTTGTCTGTGGCCTTGTCTGGTGTCACGCTTCAGTTCACTGCAGTTGTGCGTGCACAGAGACTGACAAGAATGGCACGTTTTTTGAGGTAAGACGTTTTTACTATTTAGGTTTAAGCACTATTGTAGTATTTTAGTAAACCCGAAGTTGCCTTAAAGGAATGGTCATTAATTACTTGCGCTCATGTCATTCCAATCCCCTAAGACCTTAGTTCAAAACAAATTGATTTTTTTTTTTTTGGATGAAATCCGAGATCTTTCTGACCCTGCATAGACAGCAACGCAACTACCACGTTCAAGACCCAGAAAGGTAGTAAGGACATTGTTAAAATTGCCCATGTCATGTGACATAAGCAGTTCAAAGGTAATGTTATGAAGCTATGACTTAAACATTTTTTTTCCCCTTAGTGTCAGTCTTTTACATAGGAGTCAATGTACATGCCCATTACAATGATAGTAAAACATTTTCCACATTTCATTGTTCAGCAGTAAAGTGCAAATTAGTAATTTAAATATGATTGCTTGTAGACTGACCATCAAATTAAGTTTTCAGAATTATTATTATTATTATTAATAAAAAAAATATTAGCTAATGTTTATCAAGTTGGAAAACAGCAGAGATCTCAGGATAAAACATAGCAGGGACTAACGTTACAGGACAGGCATATTACACACCCTACCTTCCTCATGCCTATGTGCAGATCTTGCTCTCTCTGAAAAAAGATTCATCTGAGATGGACATTGCTACTAAATGTAAACGCCAATGATCTACCTTGCCTGACCACTTGTAATTGAACCTTCGCACAGTGTTCGCAAATAATTTTTGTCGAATACTGTCATGAAATATGTCATTTGAAGCTGAATGCAGATGAATAGGTCTACACAATATTCACATATGCAGTTCATACGGGACATATTGTATTAGCCAAGTTTATATCTCGTATTTTGGACTTTATAACTCGATTTAAATCAACAATAGTGAGTTTGTCAAATCTGAGGGGAAAAAACATTTTTTTTTTTTTTTGATTGTGCATTATGATTGGTCTGATCGCCTGTTAATCAAACTACATGTGAATGGTCAATTGATTTACATGTGAAAGCCCACATAAAAAAGAGGGAGACTGACCAAGTGTTCCTCAACAAAATACCTTTTATTTTTGTAATTATCCAGATTGTATGGATTCGTTTTTTACACTTTATTCAATGTCTTGAAAAAGCAACTTATTAAAAAACATGCCCTTGTCACACTGACGGAGTTTGTACCCTTGTACTATTTACTACTAGCTATATGAGTCATATAAACAATTTCTAATTCTTAGATGTTTACCTCAGATTTTATTAACGAGACACATCACATCAACAAAGCACTATCTAAACGTTTTCACCATCATGCTGTCGGTTTGTTTATAGAGCTCTCCTACAGTGCCCAAATAAGTCCTTGTTTTGCCCACTTCACTTACTCACAGGCACCACTTGATATATGAGCTTATTCCGTTTTATACACACAATAAAAACAGTGTTTTAAGAACATTCTGAGCTGTGTAACTTGTCAGATAAAGATCTGGATTGCTGACACAGTTGGTCCTTGCTGTTCAGAGTGCTTTTTTTTTGTTTTTTGTTTTAATCTTATTTGACCTATTTAGTAAACACTGTTGTGCATCTTCAGTAAATTGGGGTTAGTGTTTTAGTGATTGATTATTAATGAATTATTAGAAGACAGGCAGTTTCAGTTAGACTATGAAAACAATATATCAAAAGCATTTTACATATGTAACTGATAAGATCATCAATAACACAAACATTAGCTCATTAGGTTTTTTCCACCACCACACTGTTCTCTTGCTTGCAGGGGCCATCTGCATGCTCTCTGTAAAACAATAAAGATGCAAATTACTCATGTGCCATCCAGGGCTGGCACAAGCTCAACTGCTGCTCTGTGAAAACGTTCCATTTGGGAACTTTTTCACAAGACACGAAACACATAACAATAAGCACATATCGCTGCAGTTTCCAACAGAAATGTCCACTAAGGGTTGCCAGGTTTTCACAAAACCCACCCAATTGCTACTCAAAACTAGCACAAAACGCATTTTGAGGGGGGTTCCCTGTTAAAAATCGAATTTTTTTCAGGGTTCCTCCGGTAAATTCAAATTCCAGTGGCTAAATATGACATTCTTGGAGTTGCTTCCATACATATCTATGGTCGCTTCAACCCGCGGACATCAAAAACAAAACATACGAAGCTGTAATCATAACTGTGTGTGACAATTATCACAAGTGCTTGCTGTTTTACCACCTCTAGTGTTAATTTCTGTTGGAAACTGCAATGATACGTATGTCTTGTAAAAAAGTTCCCACAAGTATGTTTTTGTCATGAGATCAGGTAGTAAAAAATCTATTTGAAAAAGTGTCTGCACTTGCCTGTAGAAGAACAGCTCTTTGACCATGCTGTTCTTTAGCATATCCAATTCCTCTGTCTTCTTTATCTGGATCTTGAGCTCCGTTTTCAGTTCTCTGATGTTCTCCTCCAAGGCATCAACTGTCCCCTGAAAGAAGAACACTAAACATTCAATAACTTTTTTGTTTATCTAAAATAACAATTACCTAACGTCAGTGAAAATTACTCACCCGATATTGTTCCACATTTTCCCTCCTCTGTCTCTCCATTAGTTGGATCCTCTCCTCCAAACAAGTTCTCTGGAGTCTCAGCATCTGCTCCTCTTCTCTCAGTGGTCCTAACTGCGCCCTCAGCTCCTGGCATTGCTCTTTAGCCTTACTGAGGGCATCCACAGTAGCCTCCCGTCTTTTCAGCAGGGACACTAACCGGGGCTCATAAAAGTCCTCCAGAGCTTTGATCCCACCCTGAAGGTACTGCTGTAGATCACAAGAGGCCCGTCGTCCTTGAGTCACATAAGAGCGGTTCTTCTTCTTGCTGGATTCTTGAGTGATATTCAGTTGATTTTGCAGCTCCTGCAGGTGGCTTTGGTGCTCTGAATGGATCTTGGTGATCTCCTCGGTCAGCTTAACATCAAGGGCCTTCAGCTCCTCCTGAGTCAGAGATTTTTGAATACAGTTAGAGTGGATTTAACATCCATTTATGATAACTGATGTCACATGAACAACAGGAACTGAGTAACTTGAATCATATGATTTTCTATAACATTTGTTTTGCAAGTTCTGTTTATTGGAACTTGTCAGCTATTTAAAATAATCTTGGTTGCATTAGCAAAAATGGTTCCCTCAACACTACCTGAGCTTGGTTGAGCTGCTCCACCGCTTTCTTGTGTAATTCAAGCTCTACTTGTCTCTGTGCACAGTCTCGGGCTGCCGTAAACAGGCGTCTCTTAGTTTTTTGAGTCTCCTCCTGCAGGCTCTGTCTTTCCAGGCTGATTTTGGACAGGAGGCCTTGTTCCTCCTCCAGAGCCTCCCTTACAGTCTGCAGCTCTTGTGCCATTGGCTCCTCCAGCTCCAGAAGCTCCTGAACCAACTCATCCCTTCTGCACTCTAGCTGGCCCACCTCCTCAATACAGTTCTCAAATGCTTCTCTGAGCTTTTGTATTTCCATGGTGGCAGACAACTCAGGTCTTGCCTCGACAGGGATGCCAAAAGCATTATCTTCAACCTCCAACACAGTTTGCTCTTTCTCAGGACTGCACTCTCCGAACTTGATTGTTTTGGTGAATCCATTCCTGTCCAATTTGTTCTCCGTTTCTGAAAATAACTCCAGTGGTTCTGTAGTTGGATGGGCCGCATCAAAAGCATCTAACTGTGCCAACATCTGTTGCATAAGTCCATTAAACTCAGCTTGCAAAGCTTCTCTGCATTTTAATGAATAAGGCATGGATTCACCGGGAAGTGTTAGAGCAGCCTCAATCTCTTCCAAGCAATCTTCAAAGTAGTCTTCATCTTCCTCCTCAATGAATAAGGGTTCAAACGTGTTGTCTGTTTCTGATAGAGACCCATAAGCTTGCTCAAAGTTCATTTCTTGATCCTCCATTTTATATGTTGACCTATGGGGTGAACATTACGTTAAAGGGATAGTTCACCCAAAAATGAAAATAGTGTTATTAATTACTCATCCTGACATCTGTGGTTCAACCATAATTTTATGAAACTACCGTTTAGATGACCGTGGTAATGGAGGGTCAGAAAGCTCTCGGATTTCATCAGAAATATCTTAATTTGTGTTTCGAAGATGAACGAAGGTCTTACAGGTTTGGAACAACATGAGGGTCAGTAATTAATGACGAAATTCAATTTTTTGGGTGAACTATCCATTTAATGGCCAGTTAAATCAGAATTAAACTACGGCATAACATACCAAACGCATTGATCACTATATTAACACCATATTAATCTTGTGGTTATCCATCAAGTTCATTTTATACTTGAAGTATGTACAATGTGCTGTGTGAACTATGATTCCTGAGTGATGAAGGATGGTGACAAGAAATCTGAAGCGAATGCGTCAATGAAGGACAGCTGCATAAACTTGTCGAACAGGTGACTGATCTTGAACGCACTTATATACAGTGCTTGCATGACAAGCTTAGATTAACATCTGCGAATAGATTGTTTGATTAGTTGTAAAGAGTTAGCTATGTTTCCATCACCATGTTTTTATGCACATTTTGAAGTATCGCATCAGAAACATATGACGGAAACGCCGAATTTTAAATAAACATCCTTTAAATCGCAAACAAAGTTTTTATGGTGATGTTTGACCTGTGAAAAAGGGTTAAAATTAATAACGGGAGATGGAAACGCATTCATGCTCTTGCATGTGGCAAGCATGAAGTGAATAAAATGTACACATTTCTACAGATTTTCTTCATCCCTATCAAAATGCTGTCAATCACCAAAAAGAGAAAACAAGTTTTTTGCACATAAACTTTGTAATTAAAGTATCTAGAAATGCCCACTCACAGGCTTCTTGTTAGAGCTTGTATTTCTTATGCCAATGGGACACAGAGCAGCTGCTGAAACTGGCAGCAAGAACAGACAGAGAACATTCCACCAGTGCCAATGATCTCAAAATCTCCATCACGAACAACTGCTCATTCCTTCGGCATGTTTACTCAAGCATGTTAGATGGCATATTAGCAGTTTTACATGCTGGTTTGAAGTAACTAATAACTCTAATCAAGTGAAAATAGATAGTAAATTTATTTCCTCCAGCTTTCCAGACTTTTGAAACTATCGCCAAGAATATAAACAAAGTGTGAAAGAACAACCACAAAAACACTGTGCAGTAGGTAGTGCTATGACAAGTCTAAAGATGTAGCTAGACCTAGGATACTGTGCCAATGTTAATATTCTACCATCAAAAATCCTTTGAGAAAGAAACTGTTAAATATATAAATTCATCAACTCACCTCAACTCAGACGATGAGGTTCCAGGATAATAACCATGAAGTGAACCCCAAGTGAAGAGCTGGTAGCCAACTGAGCATGAAAATAGGACAACAGTAGTCTGGCCTCTCTCTGACCGAGTTTAAACATGTGCCGTTGGTTTCTCAGGCAACGTTTAATCTGTTTACATTTATTAATAAACAGAAGGGGAAGAAATATGAGCATGTACAGCATGGGCACCAACTCGAGCTAATCAGGATTCATGAGGTCCTCTGGGAGGTGACCTGCTGATGGGAGCCAATAGGACAGCAAAGAGCAAATTTCATGCAAATAGCTATAATCGGTATCCAATGGGTGGAAAGTGTAGGTTCCGCACATGGACATGACACAGCAAAAGAATTCAAGAGGGGTGGCCGCACAACAGTGACATGCTGCAGTTACCAATAGGGGCCACAGGGGGATACTCGTGAAAACTTGTCATCACTTTTTTGGTTTCCTAAATGGCTCTGACCTACATTCAGGAATGACCTAAAAGCCAAGCTTGCATAAAGCATGGACAGAATTGAAATCAAGTGGGAACTGAAAGCTCCAAGAGAGTCATTTCAGACAGTGAGATAAAAGAAGTGAGTGTTTGTTTAGAAGAGCCAACGACTCCAAATTCCCATCATGCCTGCTCATTTTCTCAGCTTCTATAAATAGACATTCACAGATCAGTCGGTACAAGATACATATTTTGAGACATCTAGTTTTAACAGATTGATAAACTGCTACTGTAATAAGACTTATATTTACTTAGATTTATATTTAAACCAATATAAGAGGAAAAAATACAGTTTGTCATAAAAATAATAATAACATGGTGAACGTATTTCCAGATTATGTCAGAAATCAGCGTGCTATTTCTGAATCATTCTTTAGCAAAAACTGTCATGTTTATTCCACATTAATCTACTGAAGATTTTAAAAACGATAAATCTGAGAAAGTTATGAAGTGGGTTAGTTTAGAATACTGTTCCGTTATTAATGAATAACTACACATGAACAAATGACTAATGCACTATTAACATTCTAGTAAACACTACTTACTAACAAGAAACTATGGCTAATGAGTTAGTAAGTAATAGCACTACTGAAAGTGGTGGTAGTTTACTATCAGCTAATTAGTAACTACTGTTTTTTCATATCTCCCAAGAAAACTATTTAAAATAAATATAGATTTAAATGTCAGTTTTACTTATTTTGTCTTCCAGGGAACATGTAAGTATCTTCTGTTGCTTCTGAAGGGTAGTACTAAATGAAAAAATATGATATTCAGGCAAAATAAGAAAAATGTACACATCTTAATTTTGTTCATAAGTTTACACCCCTGGCCCTTAATGCATGGTCTTTCCTTCTGGAGCATCAGTGAGTGTTTGAGCCTTCTGTAATTGTTGCATATGAGTCTGTCAGTTGTCCTCAGTGTGAAAAGATGGATCTCAAAGTCATACAGTCATTGTTAGGAAGGGTTCAAATACACAAAAATGCTGAAAAACTAAGTGGGACCTGAAGGATTTTTCAGGAGTTCAGGAGTAACAAGAGATCATAAACAACTATCAGAAAAAAAAAACAGCTGCTGATCATTTTTATAAATGCATCTATCATTTTCTTGTGGACTATATGTAAATGTCTTTTATATAAAATATCTTATTCAGGTCAGTACTAAATAAAAAATGACATAGATTTTGTGTGATCCCTCTTATTTTGGTAAAATAATTAACATTTGTCAAATTCTGCAAGGTGTATGTAAACTTTGACCTCAACTGTAGATTCATAATTAATGTGAATAATGCAAAATGTGTAATTAATTCTAAATTGAAGTTCATGGTAACTCAAGACTCATGTATTGCCAAATCCTTTAGAGGGGATTAATAAATATTTGGATCAGTATTCCAATGAAAAACAATGATAACCAAATTTTAACTGAGGTCATTGTGAGCTTTTGAGGTATATGTAAGGTTTTGGATAGTAATAACTCAAGTGTTACTACATCCTTCTACAGGAATGACTAATTATGTAGATCATGGTAACCCACTAATAATAACTTAAATCCATCAAACAGATTACTATCAACCTTACAAAAACCTCTAAAGTTTACTAAAATGTCAGTCATTAATAAGATTAATAAGACATTAAAAGGAAAAATCTTGGAGTGGTGAAAAGGATTCTGTAGAGACTGGTCCAGTTATTTAAATGGGACACAACCATTGTGGGGTCATGTCTAGGGGCTTTCCTGTAATTGAACTCCTACATTTTTACAACTGTGTTCCTTATTGAACCACATGGAGGCGCTATACAACCTCTTTTTATACTGTGACAGATGCGTAGGTGTATTTGCATTTTCTTTATGAATGTTGTGGTGACAGAATCAGTCATCCAATTGCAATCTTTAAAAATAACATTTCTAAACATTACATCTAGAAGCATTTTACTACAAGGTTTTTCTAACTATATTGATGCCCATCAGTTCAAGGCTCTTTCTCTTACAATAAGCCCCCTCTGGGGAATGCAGAGCTACTTAAGCGGAGTAATAAAGCAGTGTTGAGTGATGCCTGAGCTGACCGAAGTTGGTAATGAACATTCGAAATAGTGTCCATCAGCTTCATTCACTCTGATTAGATCATCTTGTTAAGCTTATTTGTTGCCATTACTTCTAGCTGGCCAGATTTGTAACAATACAATAGTGAATCACAATAGTGAAGATATAGCCTTAGCAAACACTGCTAATAATTCCAAAAAGTGTGAAATTTGCTCAACAAATGGATACATTAAACACTGTTACCACTGAGGTTACCATAGATACCGTAAAAGACATTGAATGGATTCTGCCATTCACACACTTGCACAGATGAGAAAGACTTTACCAATTATTCCCCTAAACTATATGTATGGTTTTGATTGTATTTTGCAACTATGTCAGGGACTACTCACGTGTTTTCCATCAATCATTTCCTTTTTTTCTATTTCTGTGTAACCACAAAGGATGGCTGTAAGCCACTGGTCTAGAGGTGCTCTGGAAAGTGAAATATTTTGTTATGCCGCTTCACATTCGGTGTTTGACTAAAAAGGTCACTACTGATCTACAGGGCTTTGCTGCGTCAATATGTGTAACTGAGTACATACAGTGAGGTTCAAAAGTCTGGGAACAAACAGAAGCACAA
Source organism: Cirrhinus molitorella (assembly GCA_033026305.1). Lineage (NCBI taxonomy): Eukaryota > Metazoa > Chordata > Actinopteri > Cypriniformes > Cyprinidae > Cirrhinus > Cirrhinus molitorella. Next base: position 11,276,079 of record CM065131.1, read on the forward strand.
GTACACATGGTCAGTGTCTCCAATTTGGACAAATGATTAGAGGCCTATTAAAAAATGCAGAATCTTCCTTTTTTTAGGTTACATGCTAATACATTATAATAAATATTTTTCAAAGTTTTTCAAAACTACACAGAACCAACTTTAAAGGCTTTTTTGATGTTGAGAAAGCATGGATGGAAAATTCAAACCCAATGCTCCGTTATAATGATAAATTTAATTTGTACTTTATTTTTACATCTTTGAAGTAGACTATTGTTTTTTAGGGCTGGGTTTTGACACATCAAATCGAATTTCATAATTCAATTCATAATTCAAACAAGCTTGTGATTCCATTTCTGATTTGATTTGATTCAATATTGATTATTTTGAATATGTATCGGCACATGACAAAGTTTCTCAAGGAAAATAAAAATCTCAACTAATGCTAAAATATACAGGTGCATCTCAAAAAATTTTAATATCGTGAAAAAGTTTTTTTTTATTGTAACTTATTTTAAAAAATGAAACTTTCATATATTCTAGATTAATTACATGTAAAGTAAAACATTTCAACGTTTTTTTTTTTAGTTTTTTTTTATTTTGATGATTAGACCATACAGCTAATGAAAGTCAAAAATCCAGTATCTCAAAATATTAAAATATTTACATTTGAGTTTCATTAAATGACCATCCCTATGGTATAAATTCTAGGTATCTCTTGTTCTTTGAAACCACACTAATGAGGAAGACTGCTGACTTGGCAATGGTCCAGTTGACTGGAAGGAAGAAATTGGATAGGCAAAGGTACATAAACAACAGGGATGACCGCAAGCTTGAGAATACTGTCAAGTAAAGCCGATTCAAACACTTGGGAGAGCTTCACAAGGAGTAGAATGAAGCCAGAGTTGGAGCATCAAGAGTCACCACTCTCAGACGTCTTCAGGAAAAGGACTACCAAGCCACTTCAGAGTCAGAAGCATCTTACCTGGGCTAAGGAGAAAAAGAACTCGACTGTTGCTGAGTGGTCCAAAGTCCTCTTTTCCTCTTTGCATTTCATGTTGAAATCATGGTCCAGGAGTCTGAAGGAAGACTGGAGAGGCACAGAATCTAAGCTGCTTGAAGTCCAGTGTGAAGTTTCTGAAGTCAGTAATGATTTCGGGGTGCCATGACATCTGCTGGTATTGGTCCATTGTGTTTTAACAAAGGTGCAAAGTCAATGCAGCCATCTACCAGGAGATTTTGGAGCACTTTATGCTTCCATCTGCTGACAAGCTTTATGAAGATGTTGATTTCCTTTTCCAGTAGGACTGTAGCACCTACCCAAAGTGCAACAACCACTTGCAAGTGGTTTGCTGACCATGATATTACTGTGCTTCATTGGCCAGCCAACATGCCCAACCTGAACCCCATTGAGAATCTATGGGATATTTACAAGAAAAAGATGAGAAACAATCGATATGAAGGCTCAAAAGTGCCTCAGCAGTGCCATAGGCTGATCACTTCTATGCCACACTTCACTGATGCTGTAATTTGTGCTTGGAGCAAGTAATTTGCTGTAATATGTGCTACCGACAGAGTATTGAGTGCATAAATGAACATACTTTAAAGAACTTTTCTGTTTTGCAAATTTTTTGATTGATCTTAGGAAATATTCTAATATTTTAAGATACTGGATTTTTGACTTTCACGAGCTGTAATCATCAAAATTAAACAAAAAAAAAATGTAATTTTGAAATGTTTTACTTTACATGTAATGAATCTAGAATATATGAAAGTTTCAGTGTTTGAAACAAGTTACAAACAAAAAAAAATTACCTTTTCACAATTTTCAAATTTGTTGACAGTCAATCAGTACATTACTATATTACTGAAGGTTAAAATGAACTTATTTATATAAACAAATGCTTAAATTACACTTACTCAAGTTTATAAAATAATAAAGTTACAATTATAGAATTATATTTCTACTCCAATTCGTTTTTTGAAACAAGCATTTAAAGGGTGGCTGTCGGATTTATTCAAAACAAATTAAACATTCAAGAACAGAAATATATAATAAATATGTTGTATGGTGCATATATTTAGCAGAAATTTCCCCTCTAGAGTTAATTTTTCTAGCGGACTAACGAGTTGATGGTCACTGAATATGTTTTTTTTCTGAGGTAAATGTGACGTTAGGTGACATTGTTTGTAAGCTGTTGTACGGTTAAACACTGATTGTGTGATTATATAGGGGATACAGTATTCGGTAAGTTGTACTCTTTCTTTTATCATACCTTCGGACGTTCATTCATGTTTAATTTGTGCTGCAAGTGGTTCAAGCAGAGGAGATGATCAGCTCATGTCGCATTGCTGCTTGGCGATCTGTCACTCAACATTAAGCAGCGCCAAAACCGGCCAGTATTTATTGTGTGAATATTGTAATAATATGGACAGAATTTGAAATATAAGACTTAGTTTTATATCAAAAGTAACAAAGCACTCTTATTGTGATTTACTGATCGGGAGTTGCGCTACAATGTGTTAATTAACTGAAAAGACTAGATTCTAAAGACTAAATCCCGATGCTTGGGAGTTAAAAATCAATATCGTTTCATAGAAATGAGAATGATTATAGGCTTGGGGCCACTATTGTTGTGTTGCCATCAACCAGTCAGTTTTGTCATGACATCATCTTCATTGAGCAACTCCTATTACAACAAAATGGCACGGTTTAGGCCTCCTAAGTCCAGTCCAATTAAAGGCAAAAAGCACACTAAAACAAAAACATGACTTGTCCATACTGTAGATGTTTGTGCTTATGTGGAGAACATAGCAATATTAACCTATTTTGAATTGCAGCCTAAAATTCTATGCGTGCCATTTTGGTCCGAGTTATATTATGATGAAAGTCTTCGGAGAGCTGTAACTCTTGGGAAAGTCTGCCTGTGGTGCCAGATGAGCATTGTGATCTTTTATTTATTGCTGGCTGTCGAATCTTTCTTAGACTGTGTTGTTAATGGAAACTCCAAGTATGTTCTAAGAAAAGTCAGTCTTAAAGAAAATATCAGCTTATCTCAAAGAACATTTTAAGATCGAATGACGCTGCATGATAAAAACATGCTTTCCACAAGCACACGTATGACTCTGCGGCTCTTCAAAACAACACTGAAGCATTAGTATCACATGAAAAGGAAAGATGGTTGTCATAAACAACCTTCCCTGCCTGAAAATAACAGCCTGAACTGCCACGACAACATTCTTAAGCATCAGATAAACCTCTCATGATGTTTTGTGTGGGATACAACTGAACCAAATCTACCTGCCAAGCAAATGGCACTTCATTATGTTCCTTTTAAGCTTCACATATCATTTTTGATCTTAAAAAACCCACGCAAATTTCCCACAAAACATACACCTGCAAGAGCACTGGGTTGTATGATAGACTATAGTGCATTGAATGCAGAAATGTCAAATGAACTGAAATACTCTGAGTCTCAGTAATACAAAAACATGGCACAGCCTAAAAAGCTCAGCTGGTAAGTTAACCATAAATGGACATAGAGTCTTTGGAAGTCAAAGAATGCTAGAGATGAGCAGATCAATGTGATCTGGAGAGATTTATGTTCTCTGTCTCTGCTTTCAACTGGTCTCCTCAATTTATTTCACTGGATGTGGATGAGGTCAACTCTCCTGACGGTCCGATATGATCAAAAACTATCTGCTGGGATTTTAGTGCAGCTGTTTTCATTGCAGTAATAAAATGGCTTATGACAGCTGACGTTTACTTTCTGTCATGATAGTGATTGTATAAAAGGGAATTCTAGAAGACGGGTCAGTCGGATAAGCCCCCCTGACACCTGAATCAGAAAGAGGAGTATAAGATGTGATTGAAGATTTAAACTAAAATGAAAAGAGAGATTAGAGTTGATGGGATTTTTTAAAAACAACAGACACTTAACATTCCACATACTTGATATGAAAGATGTTCGGCTGATAATGGTGTGTTTTTGACTTTAAAGTTCTCAAACAGTATATAACACATTTACACTGTGTCAGCAATGTGTAAATGTGTATTACAATCCTCATCAGTGTATAGGGAAAGTTAACAGCATAAGTTTAAAGAATTTGGAATATTGTATACACAGCACTTTATGTGATAAATGCAGTTCTTGTTTCTAAAAAGGGACCAAAACAGCAGACCCAGGTCCATCATATATATCTGCTTTTATATGTATACCCTTCAGTTCAAACACTAAAACTAAATGAAAATGTATTGCTTCTTCAAAGGCTCAAACTGTAACAGTGTAACTGTTGCCTCATTCTCTGACAAGTATACAGTATCTTACAAAAGTGAGTACACCCCTCACATTTCAGCAACCATTTTAGTATATCTTCTCAAGGGACAATACTATAGAAATGAAACTTGGATATATTTTAGAGTAGTCAATGTGCAGCTTGTATAGCAGTATAGATTTACTGTCCCCTGAAAATTACTCCGCATACAGCCATTATTGTCAGAATAGCTGGCAACAAATGTGGGTACACCCTAAGTGAACTTGTCCAAAGTGTCAATATTTCGTGTTAGCACATTGTAAACTGGCACTGCCTTAATCATCCTGGGCATTGAATTGTCCAGAGCTGCACAGGTTGTTGCTGGGATCCTTTTTCACTCCTCTATAATGACATCACAGAGCTGCTGGATGTTAGACACATGGTGCTTCTCCAACTTCAGCTTGAGGATGCTCCACGGGTGCTTAATAGGGTTCAAGTCTGGAGACATACTTGGCCACCGCATCACCTTCAGCTTCCTCAAAAAGGCAGTTGTCATCTTGGTGGTGTGTTTGGGGTTGTTATCATGTTGGAAAACTGCCATTCGGCCTTGTTTCTGATTGGAAGGCATCATGTTCTGCTTCAGAATGTACATAATGGAATCCATGTTTCCCTCAATGAACTGCAGCTCCACAGTACCAGCAGCACTCATGCTTGACTGTAGGCAAGACACAATTTTCTTGGTACTCCTTACCAGGGCATCGCCACACATGCTGGACACCAGCTGAGCCAAACAAGTTTATCTTAGTCTCATCAAACAACAGGACATGGTTCCAGTAATTCATGCTCTTGGATCGTTTGTCTTCAGCAAACTGTTTGCAGACTTTCTTGTGAGCCAGCTTCAGAGGAGGCTTCCTTCTGAGACGACGCCCATGCAAACTGACTTGTTGCAGCGTGTGGCGCATGGTCTGAGCATCGACAAGCTAACCTTCTACTTCTGCAACCTTTAAAGCAATGTTGGCAGCACTTATGCATCTGTTTTTTGAAGCCAGGTTCTGCACCTGACGCACAGAACGAATACTCAACTTTGTTGATCAACCCTTGCAAGGCCTGTTCTGAATGGAACCCATCTAAAAAAAAACTTTGTATGACCCTGACCACTGTAGTATAACTCATTTTTTAGGGTGTTACTGAACCTCTAATAGCCTTGGATATCATTGTGGAGAGCAACCATTCTAATTGTCAAATCCTCAGAGAGTTCTTTGCCATGAGGTGCCATGTTGAACATCTAGTACTTAAAGCACCAAATTTTAACTGCTGTAATACAAGATACACAACTTTGTATTGTCCTGTCAAGCAGACAAAAACATAAAAATGATGAATAGGATATGTGGCTTTCCATCGTTAAACAACATACTGATGTTATCACTTAGAGTGTACTCACTTTTGTTGCCAGCTATTTTGACAATAATGGCTGTATGTTGAGTTATTTTCAGAGAACAGTCTATACTGTTATACAAGCTGCACATTGACTATTCTAAAATTATCGAAGTTTCATTTCTATAGTATTGTCCCTTGAGAAGATATACTAAAATAGCTGCTGAAAAGATACTGTATATACACACTGAAGGATGTTCACTAGGTAACAAGAGGGTTTAGACAAAAATGGTCTTTCATTTTGTGTTGTAACCTGCTGTTAAGGTAACAGCATAAACACGGAATTAGCAAATGCAGCAGTAGACTGCAAACTGTCCTTTCAGACTCCTGACCTCTGAATGGACATGACGTGTAACACTCAAAGATTGGGTAACTGTACTGCAAATTTGTTCTCAAGACCAAATCTAGCTGTTGTTGTTCTTTTTTAAACATATACTCATGACTAGGGGTGGGCAATATGACCAAAATCTTGTTACGAAATAAGTCATTGTAATTCACGGTAATGGTATATATCAAAATATAGTTATTTTTGCTTTAAATAAGGTCTTTATGATATAAAATGTTTTGAGAAAATTGGTGTGTCTTACCATATTATTTTAATTTATTATATTATCTTATTATAAACACACAAACAGTTTTACAGTTTACTGCGCTTAGTTATTCTTCTCACTATTTCCCTATAGCGGTTAATGAACCGGAAATCTTACTTAAGCTTACTTTCGTGTTAAAGTAGAAGCTGGGTAAGTTCACAGTAGTGTTTCTTTACATTGTCAACTACTGGCCTGGCATGCATAATATAACATTTTTAGTTGTTTTTGTGGGTCCATTTGAACAGAGATTGTTTTGACGATGTTATACACAAAACTTTTCAAATTGCTATGAAAAAACGTTGTGTAAATGCACCCTTTTTCATTTTCTGTAGTGTTCCTCTTGTTGAAAGACATGCGAGATAAAATCATTTAAATAAATGAAAATCAACATTTCATGTTATGTCACAAGTGGAGATTATGTGCCGTCATTACTGCAAAACAAACAAAATCATGGGATTATTTCAGGCAACCAGCATTTAAATGTGGATCCAGTAAAGCATAAATGAATAACAGAATGGAAATAGTGACAAACAAAAGCGTTCATGTGTTTACTGGGATGCTCAACCACATAATCCCAGAGGAGCACTTAGAAGCCAAAGCCTGGGAATATTATGTCCATTTTCTCACCAGGTTTTGTGCATCTGCATACTGACAACTCCAAGCCGAGTTGTCATAGACCTTCACTGTTTAAAAGAACCCATTGTGTGTTCAAGATATTTTAGTGTAGGCCATAATTAAACTCTCTAAAATCTGTGTACATTTTTCCAGGCTTTTATTTTTAGGTCTGAGAAGAAAAACTGACATAAAAAACAACGATTGCTATCTTTCTCTGTTCTTTTTTGTTGTGCAAATGGAGCAAAGTCCAGGAATTTCAGGACATTTGGCCTCTCAGCGTGTCTCTTAAATAGAGTAGGAAAAAAAAGAGAGACCAAACATCATGCCTGGACCTGTGCCTGTGTCTGAACAGAGCGAACAGGATGAAAGGATAATAAATTAGCTTATTTGACCTCTCTGGAAGACCATAAACCCAGCAAAGAATGACAGGCAAGAAAGAAAGACAGACAAACAATCAATATGTATTGTCAATAATATGCCTGTAATAGCATCAAGGCTGAATGTGTCTGTGCAGTTTCAGCTTTGTCTTTAGTAAACAGTGATTTAAGCCACATCTAACTGATTGTCTGCCTGAGGCAGATGTTATGAAAAGGGTGGGGTTATGAAGCTCTTTTGTGTCCTGCCTTCAAGCAGTGGTTTCTTGTCACAGCCACATTTCTGTGAGTCATTGGTTTGGCTCTGTAGGCATATACAGCCTCAGACTTGGAGCATCCAGCCAGATGTGCTCCTCCAACCTGGAAGTGGTCGGATGGCTTGAAATCTTGCTTGCACATGCTTGTGAACATGGAATTTGTTCCAAATACAGTTCGCAGATCATTATCCTATTACAGTTTTGGCCAAATGTATTTATTTTGCTTGAAGCTTGCATATACTTATACCCCTTTTTACAAGAGTATCAGGGACTTTTTAAGTATCACAAAAATTTAACAGTTGGAATATTTTCTTACATAGGTAAAAAGACTGAATATTAAACTCCTTGGACCACAGGAAGAATAATTTTTTCTGTTTAAAACATATGCATATTATTATGATATCTTATAACTAATCAAAATGTTATTATCTATTAGCAGTTAGAATCAGTTTTTGAAATAAAAGAATATACTAAATGCATAAATGTAAGTTAGAAAAATTATTTTCAGGGTGACCATGCATTCCTTTTTTCCTGGGTGGGATTTCTAAATTTCTAAAAATGTCCAGGTTTTGGATTTGTTCTACTACTTAAATATACGCTATTTAGCATTGTTCCTGTAGATCCCACCTTCTTGGTTGATTATGTACAATGCCTGCTCTCTATTAGTCAAATTACTTTTTAGATAATACCTTCAACAAGTATGAAACCTACCTGATCTCATGACGAAAACTTACCTGTGGGAACTTTTTCACAAGACGCGAAATACGTACCAATAAGTAATCTCAATGTGTCACGATGGAGGAGCTAAAAGATGAGAGATCAAAAAAAAGCTAAAACGGCATGCTTGCGATTGTGTTTTTACGTCACATTTGATTTTGTTCATACTATCAGGTAGGGCTGGGCTATAAATCGATAAAGGTAATTATTAGTGCACTATAAATTTCCTCGATAAACTATATCAAGAGATTAATGTTCCATATAATGTTTATTGGGCAAAGGCGTAACAAAAAACATTAGCTTATCGCTCAGATCAAGGTTCAAACGCTCAGCGTGAACTTATGAGTCTCAGTCACTAAACAGTGCCAGGCGCCAGCGTGAAGTGCTGGAATTCAGTGAACACGGTTTATAGCAAGACTGATATTTGTGTTGAACTTTATTATATTATTATTAAATGTATTGAAGGAGGAGTAATAGAATATAATTACAGTATTTAAGCTACAGTGTTTGTGCATTTATACTAAATGTTTAGACTACTGTTTTTCATACAAATACCTAGGAACCATATTACATTTTTACCATGGTATTGAGGTGCTATATTCATGGTTTTAACTATGATCTATGGATGATATTATGGAAGAGCAATGGTTAATTAAAAAAAAAAAAAAACAGAATTAAATTTCACCATATAAAAAAATGAGATCACTACAATTTTTTACAGATATTACTGATTTTGATAATGAACAGAAATCTACATCTGCATTCTAAATCAAGCTACTACCAAATGTGTATTTCTAAGAGACATTTATTTATTTATTTATTTATTATCAGGTAACACAAACCTGTTTCTTGATTTGAAACAATATTAGTAATTAAAACATGCAGAACTAAGAAAAAAAAAATTTTCTATTGAGATACTTAGGAAGTGTTTGTCATGTTCTGACCATAACAAATATTTTAAAGCCATCTTGAACTCTGGTTTTTACAACTTTCACATTGTAGCAAAAATCTGCCTATAAACTTGAAAGAAATAAAAAGTTGACATGTATTGTGATAATTATCAATATTGCCTGATATGAATAAAAAATTATTATTATTATTTGTATGAAAAACAGCCTAAATACATTTAGTATAAATGCATAAACGCTATAGCTTAATCACAAAAAATACTATAATTGTATTTCATTACTACTCCTTCCATACATTTAATACATCGTCTACTTCTACATTAATAATATAAGAAAATTAGACACAAATACCCACATTTCTGATACAATACCACTGTGCAGTTAGTGCTACTACAGTAAATCTATGGTAAATGATGGAGAATGTTGATTAAAAAGCCTTATGACTGTATCGTCGTTTGTCAGCGCTGTTTCATCTTGCTGTAAACCGAGTCATTTGTGTTCACTGAATTAAAGTGCTTCTTGCGCTGTTTAGCGACCGAGACTCATTAGCGAGTAAAAGCATCTGCTCTAGTAAGTTCGCGCTGTGCCACCATTTGAACTTTGATCCGAGCGGATAAACGGTCCGAGTGGCACACTTTGACTAGCTCTCTATTGTTCCGCCTTCGCTGCATAAACATTATATCGAACATAGATCGAACTCTTGTTATCGTTTATCGAGCAAATTTATATTGCGTGATAATTATCTGTATCGATTTATCGCCCAGCCTTAGAATAAAGTCGTTATTTTTGTTTTGTGTTTTTTTTTCACACAAAAAGTATTCTCATAGCTTTATAAAATTACGGTTGAACCACGGATGTCACATGGACTATTTTAACAATGTCCTTACTACCTTTCTGGGCCTTGAACATGGAAGGAACCTTGCTGTTTATGCAGTCAGAAAGCTTTCGGATTTCTTCAAAAACATCTTAAATTGTGTTCTGAAGATAAAGTTCTTACTGGTTTAGAACAACATCAGGGTGAGTAATTAATGACAGGATTTTCATTTTTTGGGTGAACTATCCATTTAATAAGGATGGACTATCCATGCTGGACTGTTTGGGAAACAGTCTGCAAACATGATTTGACCAGTCACTGGAAGACTGGAGAATTAATTGAGTGCTAGTATTAAAGTGTTAAACCTGTGATGCTCTGGGAGCTTGGCACATCAGTGCCTTATTACAGACAGAGGCATGAAGGCACAGAAACCTCTAAATCAAAGTGTTCATCACAGGCCAGAATGTCTAATTGAAACTCTCCATGCGTTTCATTCTGGAGCACTGGCTTGATGAAGGAAATAAAAAAAAAATGGGGATGCTTGCCAAGATGTACTTTCTCCATGATTCTTGTGACACAGTAATGAGTGTGCACTGAAACTATGTGAGTCTCATTAGGGCTAAAGCTGTGGTACTAGAGCACCCGTCTGGGGCCTGCTGGGGTTTGGCTGGACCGCATATGTGCAACAAAAGATCACAATGTATTACTGTTGAGTGTCTGTACCTTCCCCATAGTTTATGTCTTAAAGACAAAATAACAGCTTTCTTTTTTTTTCAGGGGAACAACAAAAAACTTGAAGAATCTTTATGCTGTTTCAGCCTTTGGTCACTGTATTTTTGCTATAGAAAAGAGCAGCATGAACATTCTTTAAAGTATCTAATTTTGTGTTTTCACAAAAAGAATTATGACACAATATACAGTTGTCATTGTACAGCTTGGATTGTGTGTTTGTGAATATGTCCTCTGTTCATATGTGATTGGTTTGTGTGTATTTGCGGTTGTATCACAGGCTGTGCGGCTTGGTGGTACAGAAGGAAATCCAGTCTGCAGAATACAAAGACAGAGAGAGAGGGATAATACAATGCTGGGAGAGGAGGGCTTAACCCAGTGGACAGGCGGGATTTCCTGGCTGTTGCCTCAGCTCCCATCCATGAGAGTAGTTGGAGATTTACAGAAAGCACCTGTGTAAAGGGGGCTTGTTTTTGAGTTGTTATATTGCCTGTATGCCACAGGGATTTACAGAGAAAATTACAGTAGAAACTGGGTGCCACATAGACGTTTAATGGTTAAAGAACTTATTTTGACTCTTGTTGTTTTGATAAGCTTCAGCTGTTGGCTGTTTTATATTTGATGAATTACTGTTATATGTAAAGCTCATATTTTTTTCAAAGCAATTTACATGAATTGAGCTGTAAAGCTGTCTAAACCCTTGTCATTTTTCAGGTCGATGAACTTTTGCATCTGCGCTACCAGTATATTTCTCTTGGTGGAGTTTGCTCCATGTAAATAAAATGCTTTACGTCACATCTCTTGCAACCTTGTGAAATTTACCTGGATACCAGGCCTCACAGCAATAAAATCTGCCCATATTTTTTTATTCTGCCCATAGTTTTAGATTTAAATGGATATAAATCACCATTACCTGCAGTAATCATTCACAAGCTGCACATGCAATAAAGAGCCGCTTTGTCGCTGAACATTTGCAAGTTTTGTTGGTAAATAAAATATCTTGTTACTGTTTTTGTGTGAAAAACCACTGCAAATCATCCAACATGTGAGTGAACACTGCTAAAGAATTGAGAATGGCAATGTGACCAAATACAAAAAAAAATAAATAAATAAAATTCTCAGGTTGGTGTATGATAAAACCAGTCATAAGTAACATGAGTATATTTGTAACAATAGTCAAAAATACACTGTATGGGTCAAAATGATCAATTTTTCTTTCATGCCAAAAATCAAGATATTAAGTAAAGATGATGTTCCATGAAGATATTTTGTAAATTTCCTACCATAAATATATCAAAAGAACTAAGACCTTCATTTGGACAACTTTAAAGGCGATTTTCTTAATATTTAGATTTTAGATAGATTGTTTGAACCCTAAGATTCCAGATTTTTGTATCTTGGCCAAATATTGTCCTATCCTAACAAACCATACATCAATGGAAGGTTTATTTATTCAGCTTTCAGATGATCTCAATTAAAAAAAATACCCTTATGACTGGTTTTATGGTCCAGGGTCACAAGGATGAGGATTTATCATTAATGTTCTAGTGGGGCAGCGGTATTTTACTGGGGTTCATTCCCAATAAAAAGGGTCTAACCTTTTTTTTTTTTTAAAGTTTGGTTCTTCTGCACCAACTTTCATAGTTTCTTTTAGGTTTGAAATATTTTAAGTCAGTTTTTGAACATTAAGATTTTTAAAAGAAGTTTCTTCTCCTCACCAAGCCTGCATTTATTTAATCTAAAGTACAGCAAAACAGTACAATTTTGAAATATTTTTACTATTTAAAATAACTGTTTTCTATTTTAATATATTTTAAAATGCAATTTATTCCTGTGATTTCAAAGCTGAATTTTTAGCATCATTACTCCAGTCACATGATCATTCAGAAATCGTCCTAATATTTAGATTTGCTGCTCAAAAAACATTTTATTATTATTATTATGCTGAAAACAGCATATTATTATGTTGAAGAACAGCATTTATTTGAAATATAAATATTTTGTATATTTATACTGACTATAATGGTATAGTGTATAAAGCTTTTAATATTCCAGATAAATGCTGATTCTTGGATCTTTCTATTCATCACAGAATCCTGAAAAAATGTAGTAAAACTGTTTTAAATGTTGATAATAATAATAATAATAATAATAATAATAATAAATGTTTCTTTAACAGCAAATCAGCATAGAATGATTTCTGAAGAAGGATGTGACACTGGAGACTAGAGTAATGATGCTGAAAATGTAGATTTGATCACAGGAATAAATTACATTTTAAAATATATTCAAATAGAAAGCATTTTTTTAATAATAGTGAAAATATTTGACAATATTACTGCCTTTGCTGTATTTTAAATCAAATAAATCAAATAAATGGTGAGCAGAAGAGACTTCTTTAATAAACATAAAAAAAAATTGACTGGTAGTATACAGTTTACAACCTAAGAAGGCAGGAGAAGGAGGAGAATTACTGAAAATCCATAACAACCACGAATGCTGGCTTTTTGGCAGACAGCATAAACCACCTGTGCTATATCTGTTAGGATATTCATCACAGATGGTTCATAGTTGATGATTACCACAGCCAGAAGAGGAACCTGATTGACTGTTTGTACTGTTTGATTCCCAGTTAAACCATAACTGCTAATATCTCAGCACAGTCTCATTCGCAATTCAAAACTATTTTTACATTTTTGGCAAATTGGTGGCTCTGTTGTATCAATTCATACAATTTCTGAGAGTTATGTTTCACTGTAAAAAATCATTCTGTAGGTTTGTAGATTTCATTAAATTTAATGTCTAAACTTTATTTAACAAAATTAATTTCTTGCTTTTTAAAATATTTTTTACATTAAATTTAATTAAAAATGACTAGAATAAAACCTACTCAATTCTGTTGTTAAAGATTTAGTTATATTTTCTAATTAATTCCAAATAGAGAGAATATTGAATGAAATCAACATGTTGGAAATGAGCTGTTTTCAATTTACAAGCACTTCCTGTTACAACGGCCATGTTAATCAGCTCGTGAGCACGAGGCATTCATACCCTGAAGTTTCCTGAGGACAAAGCTGATCGGTGCTCTTTTTCCATTTAATTTCACAAAAGTAAGGAATATTATTTAATTTATATATTGTCTGCTTTATCTAATATAGGCGTCAATCAAATGAAAGATGCTAATTCGTTCATGTAGCCAATATTTTTGTAGATTACTATCTTTACTGAAGCTGAACGAACAACGCTGTTTAATGGCTGTAGGAATTCGTTGCTCATAAAGTATGGGAAATCATAAATGATTAACGTTAGCGCTGCCATTGAACAATGGACTTCTCCATTTCAATCCCTCATGTTGGCATATTACGAATAATAATCCATGAACATAAGTGCGTTTTGTTGAACAAAATCATAGAGTTGAAAATCGAACATCAAATTATTTTATGCATCTGTGAGGACCTGACCGAAGATCTGCCAGGACACTCCGCGTTAATCAAACGTAAACACTGGCACACTAGCAACAGTGAAAGCGTGTATCTTTAGTAAATTAAAATGCTTTGAATCTAATTTTTCCGCATAGTTACACATCCTGTTATTTTGTGTTTCAGGAAAAAAAAAAAGATCTCTATAAATGTTAGATATTTTGGTATACATTTATTAACTTTCCACGTTTCTATTAACTTTATTTTTGCAGAATTGCAGAAGAGAACTTAAGAAGAACAATGAAAAGAGAGAAAGACTGAAAACTGAGATGGAACTACTGAAGGTAAAGTTTATTATGAAGTATGCTAGCCATTTGGCTACTTGTTGTTTTATATAAGGGTGAGATGAATAGTTTTTTTTTTTTCTTCATGATCAGTAGGTAGTACTTCCCCTGAAATTTAAATATGTTATGATATGATAACTTAAGTAACAAATTATCGTAACAACCTAGAGTTAATTTCATGGACTTTCACAGAAAACATTCAATAGGTAATGTCTATTTATATGAATTCAACTTATATCAACTTCAGTTTCAAATGTAAATCAGTTGTACAGCAGATTATACAGTGCCAATAGGTTTTTATTCAACAACCTCTGTTGATACATTCAAGCACCGTTTAATTTATAAAATGTACTAACAATGTACTTCCTTTTTTTTTTTTTTTTTTTTTTCATAAATGAAGCCAAATGGTGAAAGTAGCAAGGAACAAAATAGTGTGGGGGCAAAAACGCTGGGGTGGCTTATACAGTTTGTTGCTCACCTGTTGACATTTTTTGCACCCCTGTTTACACCACTAATTAACCTCTCTGTGTAACATTATTTCTTTATTTTTTTCCCCAGGTGTTCTGTTGATATGACAAGAGAGGTGGTCATCAGCTGTATTATAGAATTCCTTGGGGAACATGCAGGAGACCTCATCAATGAATTCAAAGTATGCAATCTTTATTTTAATATACCAGAAGTGTGAATATATATCAAAATTGTGTACTTCCTGAAGATGCCATAATATTGTTGATTGAACTTTCTGCTTAAACATATTGAGTTTCCGATCTCATATTTTGATCAATATTTCATAGGTTTTGAGTGTCCCTGCTGTTGAAATGAAGACCGGACAGAAATTCAACAGCTTGTGATGGCAGTAATTGTGAAGAAGACGGGAGCATCCATTGACAGTCCAAAGGACATTGCAAGCATTATCGAGGGGAAGAAAATTACAGGCCTTTAAGGTGTTCCCAGGGCTTGCTAAGTTCTCCTTGGTTTGACTTATTCACTGAATCTCCATTATCCCAGGCATCTAAAGTATACTTTAAGGTATTTGAGAAATTTATCTTGGATGGGGTTTATAGATAACAGAGTCAAGTCACTCAGGTCTAAACTGCTGACTTAAAAATCAAGTGGTTTTAACTCTTCTGTGGTTTCATGTTACCAAACAAAGACCTCCCATATTTAAACATATTGTGTATAGAAGAAGGAGAAAGATTCCAAAAAAATGTAACTGCATTGTTTATTTTAAACAGTTTGTACCTAAAAAGAAACAAAAGACTTTGTTCTGCAGATTTGAATTTATATGCCTTAGAAAGTAATTGTAGATTAAAAAAAACAGCTGGTTCTGTTGAGAGAATATTGATGCTGTTGTAACTGTTGTTGCCAATAAAGCAGAAGCTTTTTTAAGTCATCTTTAATGTATGTGTCTTTTATTCATACCTGAAATTATAAAAAAAAAAAAAAAAATCCACATTAAAAATAATAATAAATTATGTGATTTGTATTAAATCAAAACAATTCATTTAAGTAGTATTCATTACCATAGTGCTCTGATGAAAACAATATTTTTGTTTAAATTTCAATAATTTTTTTTTGTGTGCTATTTGCATCTACTCAATTTCAGTGGCTAATTTTTAAGGAAATGTTTGATTAATTTTAACTCATTTCTCAATAGTAGTTGGATTTAATTAATATTATTGCTTGTAATCTGTTGCCACAATTTTATTGAGTAGATGTAGTGTATTATTTTTTTTAAGAGTGTAGGGGTGGACGTTCTTACTAACTCCCATACTGTGCATCACTAATATACATATACTCAGCTCAGTACAGTTGTTCATTTGTTAATATGCTTATTCCAGGCCCAGATTTTGACCATGATTTGAAACTGATGGATGTAAGACGGAAGCAAGTGTCTCCTTTGGAACTGAGCTGCACCGCATGTAGCAACAAAACAAGCTCATGCCATCATGTGCAACAAAGCTACTAACATTATCTCCTGTACGACAAATTGCTTGTGCTTTCCTCATTTCTAAATCACTTTGGTTAAAACTAAAAATAAATGTTTTGCGCAAGCAATTTCTTGGTTACCTTGAGAAAGACTTGATTTATCTAGTTGGGAATGAGGAAATGTTCCATTTTCCCAATGCAATCCAATGATCAAAGGATCTGGCAAGGTTGAGTTTCTTCTAGTGGTAAATGTTTGTGTATAGTAGTACTCTAAATATACCCGCAGATTGAGCTCCATACTTTCACAATAAAACACTGAAGCTTTTGTGAAGGCAAGAGAATGACTGTTTTCTTCATAGTTGCTATAGCAACATTTAAACATTTCAATGTGTTCATAGGGACTGAGTTTAAGTCTGACTCACAGTAACCCCACCCAATCCCCCACAAGTCCTCTCTCTCTCTTTCTCTCTCTCTCTCTCTCTCTCTCTCTCTCTCTCTCTCTCTGTCCATGTCATTTATTTTAACCTTGTGTCACGTGACACATAAACTCTGTGGTCCTGCAATGGTTAATGATCATGTGGTTGGATAAAAAATAATTATGTGCATGTACTGTGTCTTCACGCCGTGACCCTAGAAAACAGATCCAGATTGTGATCCCTAGATAGTGCTGATTTACTGGATCATAGCTGGTCCAGCCCAGTGCGAGGAAGGAGGCCAGGGCCCAAGGTTCTCCATCTGTGCTTTTCAAAGTAGAAAGGAAGTCAAACAAGCTTTGAGAATAAGCAGCCATGTGTTTACAGAGCATATTGAGTCGTCCTGGGTACATATCCTGACACACACGTCTCCCTTATCTCTGTTTACAGTCACTAAATTTTCCTGTAAATGGCCATGGCGTGCTGGAAAATACATCAACAACACATTAAACATAGTTCATAAAGGGCTGCACTAGACAACAAGGCTTTATTTCTTTGCAGAGGCTAAAATAATACTGCCATTTTAGAGACACTCTTAGTTTGTTGCCTCTCAGATAGGTTTCAGATAAAAGGAAATCAGATCGTTTGAGAGTCGAGAGTAAATATTGACAGAATGCTTTGACACGTCTCTGAAGAATCCCACAAGATGGATCAAGAGCCCCGCAGTTTCGCAGTAACATACTATATGAATAAATCAGGTAGCACATTTAAGATTATACGATTAATGGCAAGACTAAAACTGTCTAAAATATAGACTAAAATAAGACTAAAATATAAAAATATCCCAAAAATATTTATTTTTTATGTATAATAGGTGAAAACAGTAATATTGCAGAATACTATCTATCTATTTATATATCTATCTATATGAATGCTTTCAGTTCCTCAAATCTGATTGGCTGAGAGAAGTGTGAGATTCTAGTGATAACGGAACTCCAACTATTTCACTGTTTGTATCACTCTGCTTGCGATATTTCTCACAGTGAGTGTTATGGCAGATGCCCAAATCCACTATAATTTTATAAATAATACTGTTTTTATGTCGCATAAGAGTTTTTTAGAGAGAATGTACTTGTCTAGACTTCAAATATGTGGATTGTTAATAAAGATAACCAATGTTTCCAGAGATGTGAGCTCCAGGGTGTCAGCGGCTGTTCAGCGCTCATGAACCCGCTGAGAGCAGCCTTACCTCAGCCAGATCTTTTGGAATTTGTCACTGGCTCTGATGGCTATATAGTGGTTAAACATGAGATACAATTTGTTTTGGGTAAAACTAATGGGCAGTCTTTGGTCTCATTAATCTATTATTTGCTCCAGAGCAAATTTAAATGTAAATTTAATGATGTACATCAGAGCGCTGCCTTTAAATACTAGTAGTATTTAATAAAAGTATGTAGTATTTGTCAACGGTGTTCGTGATGGTGATTTTAGTTACAATATTTGAACATTAAATGGCGACAAGAGACTTTTTATGAGTGAGTCAGCAGTGAAGACTTTTATATTGAAAGAGACTGAAATAGGGTTATAAAGGAAGTTAGTTTTACTTTCAACAACGTCTTGTAAGACGCAGCCAACAAATGCATTTAGCAGAGCTGTCATCAGAAATCACAGTTGAAAGGATATTACAACAAAGATATCGCTTTCCTCAGCGGACATTCAAACTAATGTTATGTTGAATATGAGGTTGAGCTGAAGAATGAATGCAGGTAATCACACTCGCTTCGTCCATGTCTCGTTCAGCTTTTAAAACAGTAATACAATATGCTTTCAGTGAAGCAACTCAATGTTCCTTCGTTACTAGTTCTAAAGTGACGTTTTCGAATTAGTACTGGAGGCTTGGGCTTAGCTGTTAAACTGTCAAACTGAGATTTGAATTTATGGAGGAAGGAAGTAGTTTGACATTCTGTTGTTGTTTCTCCAGTCTTCAGTGTCACATGATCCTCCAGAAATCAATTATGCTCATTTGCTGCTCAAGATACATTTATTATCAATGTCAAAAACAGTTGTGCTTTATAAATTGCTTTAAAAATTGAACAGAATACACATATTTATTTGTTGACTCTGAATAATGTATATCCTCAAACATTAGGATAACAGGTTAATTAATAGGCTGCTGTAGTTTATATATTTCCTTCAGCCATAACAATGAACATGAAACTATTAGCAACCGACAGGAAACATCATCTCAGAGGATGTTGTCAGAGCGGCAACGTTCACATCTCTGAGTTACCTCACTGTCAGCCAGGATTTAAAATGAAACCAGATGAGTCGGGTAACGGATCCCTTGCCACCATTTCCCACGGGACATGACATCACTATTAGCTCCGCTATTCTTAGCCTGCTTTCTGTGGCTTCTCTGTGCTGCGAAAGAACGAAAATAGCGAATTCACGGCAACCAGGCCCTCAAAGTTCAAGAGAAAATTCCCCAGAGGTTGAAGCACCGTCAGAGGTTAAAGAGCTACTCGATACATTAAGGAGACAAGTCCCTGCACATAGCCTCTTCTAACCGTTGCCACTGGTTACCAGACCTCATTAAGGTAGACAGTGGCCCCAAAAGTATTTGGACGCTTGAGCCACACTTTAAAATGTATTGCTGTTACTATATTAGCCACATAGCCTATAAGATGCAAAATATAAAAGTAGTAGCATCTGCAAACAATTAGGTCTAGACAGTTTCTCACAGCTAACCTTTTGTTTAACCAGCTGGTCTCAAGATGATGGGGATTTAAGTAGACGTATGAAGTCAGTTCCCCTCAAGTTCACACAGGTGTCCTATCAGAGCAACCCAGTTTTAGTTTAGTATCATTTTATACTATTATACAATTTATTAATATTTTGAATTTGTGTTTTTTTTTCCATTTTAATTTTAATTTGAGATAAAGTGACATGTTTTTTGTCATTTTCGTAGTTTCATTTTTAATATATATATATATTTATTTATTTATTTTATATGTCTATGTAGTTCTTATTCTTTTTTTATATCAGTTTTATGTATTTTAGTATTACAAGATAAACAAAGTTGAGCTTGAAGTACATTTGTGGTTAAAAAGTATACATTTGTATTTTTTTTTTAGAAAACAACTGATCGTTTCGCTATTCCTATTCCTCGGCTGTGATCATTGAAGTCCATTATATGAAGAAAAATCCTGGAACGTTTTCCTCAAAATCCTTAATTTTATTTCGACTGAAGAAAGAAAGACATGAACATCTTGGATGACATGGGGGTGAGTAAATTATCATGAAAATTTTATTCTGGAAGTGAACTAATCCTTTAACATGATCCACTGCCATTTCACAAACACAAAATGTTCAGATACTTTTTGACTTCTTTCTTCTTTTTAAACAGTATATCTATTGTTTTATCATTTAAAATATATTTTTTTTGTCTGTTTTTGCTTACAAAATGTGCTTGTTCTTTTTCTCTTTACAATCAATAGCACTTTATTTGATGTTTTGCTGTCTGATATAATAAAAACATATATTCATAAATGTGGCTGACATCATTTAAGAGCAAAAAGAGGACATTTCCCCATGTTTTGGCTTATTCTTTTACTTTTATCCTCACTCTCACAGCTGTAGAGTCCACATGCCTCTAAGCCTGTCAATCATGTCCGAAGACACGCTACATCTCAGGTTTCAGAGCCCATAAATCACCTGTAGCTCATAATGAACATGTGGCATGTGCAGTACTTGTCTGTTTTTCATACGCTGAACACTTTGGCTTTATGTCAATGCTTCGAAACCAAAGCCAGCCTCTCCATCAGGGAACAGGATGGTGTCTCTCCACCGCCTCTGATTAGGATGAGATAGTAAGTTAACAAAAACTAATGAGTGCATAGGGAAGGGAAACAGGAGGAGTGGATAAAAGCGATGTCTAAGTGCGATAAGTGAAGGTAGATTGGAGTGAAACGGTGTGTACATTGTGGTGAGAGCGTGAGAGAGAGAAAGAGAGAGAGAGAGATAGGAGGAGGAGAGAGTCCGGGAGGGAGGGAGCCAGCTTGTCATTGTGAAATAGTTGGGTGGAATACACGTGTGAACTGCAGTTCCTCTCTGCACTGCGCTGAATGGTGACCAGGAGACAGGACAGGAGGGGGAGGACTGACCAGCATGGAGCTCCACTCACCCAAAAAGAGCTGAATAAACAGTACAAGACAGCACTGCAGCAAAGACAAGACACACACTGAGAAACACAGACAAAAGGACGCAACAAAGGTACCCTCTGGTGTTTTTGAATTCTTGTGTGTGTGTAACTACATAAAATGTGTGTTTGGGAATGTGACGACTGTTTTGAGTTGTAGTTGTGTAAGTTATTATGATGGTGTGTAAGAGTTTAGGGTTGTGAGTGTGTAATTGGGGTGTGTTACTCCATCCTGGAGATTTTGTTGCTGTCGATTTTACTGCACTGAGGTGTCCGAAAGATTGAGAAATTGAGAGAGTAATACAGAATACATAGTACCAGGAAACTGAAGTTCTTGTGGGTGAGTTGGATATAGTAGAGTTTACTTGCATATTTTCTCAGAGGGAGAGGAACTTCACTGCCTGCGTTTGCATGAGGTCGTGTGTTTTTCCCCTATACACTCTTCTACTTTTGTTTTGTCTCTCATACCTCCAGTTCTCGCACCATGACTGAGATTAGAAGGCTTAGTGAGAATAAACGTTTTCAGGGAATGAGAACTGTAGACGCTACATTTGCACGTGAATGCTGAAACGGAACTTGCAAGTACCTGATACAAAACACATGTGAGGCATCTTTGGAGAGGGAGTAATAGTAACTTTTCTCAGATTTCCCTGTTTCTATGGGTACTAAGAGAGACCTGATATAGACATAGGATCTGAAGTGGCTGCTGACTTCTGGGCATTTCTTCTGTTACATAGAAGTGTGGCGTAATGGTTAAAGATCTGGGCTAGTAGGGTTTGGTCAATGATTTGTGTCCTCAACCCCGGGTTGCTCAATAGAGACTGGACCTGTAGCAAATGTACTGCAATTTGATTTTGATAGCTCAGCTAATTAACTAAGATGAGTACTGTGATTTGGCCAAGGATAGGCAGATATTCGGGTTAGGACTGAGATTAGACCTTAAACATTATTATTGACCTGTCTGATTGTATGGGTTGGTAATAGTTAGGAGTTAAGAATAAGGGTTATTATTTGTCAGAAAAATGTTTGTAATAAAACTGCTTTGCTACGTATTGATATTTGAAAAAAAAAAAAAAAAAGAAATCATGCTCCACATTAAAGTCATGTGTTGCAACCAATATAATGACCATTCAAGGTCATTAAGTCTCTTAAAATATCAAATTATTTGACATAATTGTATGACAAGGTAAGTTAGTTCAGGTTGTAAAATGTAATGTGGTGCAACTGTCCCAAAATGGATATTTGTGAATTAGTAATTCACAATCTCTAAAGTACTGTTACTTTATGATTTTCACATCATTACTTTTCTTCTTTTCAGAAATGTATGTTCATTTTTCTTTTTTCTCTTGAGGTTGAGGCAGGTGTTTTGAGTGGATTACGAGAGCAATCAGAGGTCAGTGGTCATTTGTCTGAGGATGTCCAGGAGCAGCTCTGCGGGGGATCTGGTGCCCAAAGACATTACTGAGATCCTGGCCCTGCAGCAGGCCAGTAAGAAGAAACGGGGTTCATCCTTGGGCCGGGCTTTCAGCTGGCTTAAGGGCAGTAAACGCAAGAGGAGTCTCAGTAATGGGCATAGCAGGTCAGGAGGTCAATGTGGACGATCTGGAGAGAGCACAACAGCTAAACCGATTCATGCCAGTGGTGACTTTAAAGGTAAGCAAGAATGCCTTGCTTGCTTCAGTAACTTTAAATGCAGTGTTTTCATAACCATTTGCGTATCACTATGTTTGTTTTTGAAGAATTGGATTAGTTGATGGTAATCAGAGATGACTGATTTTGATACCATAGATGGAAAGGTTTCAAAATAGAGTTAGAGTTTAGCCACGTTCTCTGGTGCCAGTCTGTCCAAACCTTGAACATGGAAATTCTTTCTTGTATTATTTGAGCTGTTATCGCTGGGACATCACTTATTCAAGCAGGATTAGGCTACAATCACAAGGACATGTCTTCTCTGGAATGGTTTATCTGTTTTTTGTTGTTTCTTTTTGCTTTCTAACGTCCTACTTTACGCTTGCTTTTGATTCAACTTTTCTACTGCAAAGACAAAACAGCATTGATGTGCTATGATGTGTCTCTGAGCACATCAGTGGCATTGTGTGGTGTTGTCACGGATGAATGTTTTCATAGCGTATCAGTTTGAATGTGACATAATAATTGGCATATCCAGTACTATATCATTTAGCAGCTGTGGAAAAGTGAATTACTCAAATTTGGTAAAGGTATGCTCTATATATATATATATATATATATATATATATATATATATATATATTGTGTGTGTGTGTGTGTGTGTGTGTGTGTTAGGCAGTTGCTAATCAAAGATACAACATACAGACACACAAACACACATATTATATACACACATATATATCTGTATGTGTGTATATATAGACACACACACACACACACACACACACACACACACAGCTACTCAAAACCTGCTAGCAACACCCTACATTTAAACAAAAACTGAACAAGTTTTTAGAAACACCAGCAACCACCCATAACTTCCTAGCAACACCCTATCAATGCTTAAGCAACCACCCAAGGTAAGCTAGCAACATCTTAAAACCCTACACTTAAGCAAAAACCTAGAAACCACTTAGAAACACTTTAGCAACCACCCACAACTTCCTGGGAACACCATAGCAACACCCTAGCAACCACACACAAGGTAGCACCACCCTAGCAAACACCTACACTTCATGAAAAAACCAAGCAATACCCTATCAACACTTGAGCAACCACCCAAGACAAGCTAGCAACATCCTAACACCCTACACTTATGAAAAAATCTTGAAACCACTTAGAAACACTTTAGCAACCACCCACAACTTCCTGGGAACACCCTAGCAACACCTTAGCAACAGCCCATATCTTCCTAGCAACACCCTATCAACACTCGATCAACCACCCAAGACAAGCTAGCAACATCCTAACACCCTACATTTAAGCAAAACCTAGAAACCACTTAGAAACACTTTAACAACCACCCACAACTTCCTGGGAACACCATAGCAACATCCTAGCAACCACGCAAAAGGTAGCACCACCCTAGCAACCACCTACACTTAATGAAACAAACCTAGCAATACCCTATCACCACTCGAGCAACCACCCAAGACAAGCTAGCAACATCTTAACACCCTACATTTAAGCAAAAACCTAGAGACCACATAAAAAACACTTTAGCAACTACCCACAACTTCCTGGGAACACTCTAGCAACACCTTAGCAACTGCCCATATCTTCCTAGCAACACCCTATCGATGCTCAATCAACCACCCAAGACAAGCTAGCAACATCCTAACACCCTACACTTAAGCAAAAACATAGAAAAAGTACTTTAGCAACCACCCATATCTTCCTGGGATCACCCTAGCAACCACCCAGAACTTTGTAGCAACACCCTAAAGGCCCCGATATATTTCAAACAAAGTTCGTTTTCGTTGTTCGTTTGAGGGCAAAAAGAAGTTTGAAAAGACCGAGGGACGGTATACTGTTTTCAAACATTCGGACACCCCCCGCTGCTGGAGGCGGGGTTTTTAAACGTTTCACGTCGCTCGCGTGGGCCCCTAAACGCAACAACAATGGCGGCTGTGAGAGAAGAACAGTTTTGTAAACGTCTGGCAGTAGCATTGATCTATTCAATATTGATCTATTCTTCTCCGCGTCTTTAAAATCTCTCCGCGAGCGATCGTACAGGTGTGGATACATCTGTACCAGCTCTGCTACTCGACTCTCCAGTGTATTCATGTTGCTACCTTGGGGTTGTTGTTTTGGGTGTTGCTCTTCCTGTCTGACTTCCGTTGAATGAGGAAAGCAGTCAAAGCAGGTGGAGTTCCCGAACACGCCCATCGACTGCATAATCGCCACGGACCAATGGACGCTCAAAGGTGTTTAGGAGCCAAAACAAACTCCCCCAAAAAGTTTGCTTTAGTGAGCTGTTTTGAACTGCCGAAACAAACTCAAAACAAACTTCGTTTTGGCCTGATTTTGTTCGAAATGACGTCATTTCAGTTCGTTCTTCAATTTCGTTTGAAGTATATCGGGGCCTTAACACACACAATGTAACACCACCCTAGCAACCACCTACACTTAACAAAAAACCTTGCAACCATTAGAAACAGTCTGGCAACCATCCAGAACTTGTTCTAGCCAGTATCAATGTTCTAGCAATCACCTAGCAACACCATAGCAACCATCCAAAACAAGCTAGAAACACCCACCCACACACACACACACACACACACACACACACTATAATCCACACACAAAACCACTCTAGCAACCCCAATAACACTCTATCGACTGCCTTAGAAATAAACTAAAAGCTATAGAGAGAGATGTACTGTAACTAAACTCTGCATGAAGGCCGGATCTCTTTGAGGATTGAGGATCGCTGCCATGTGACATCTGCTTATAAATCCCTGTGTGGAACATAAGATTGTAAGAACAATATTGGAGACTATGTTCAGCATTATATCCCCAACCTTTCTGCTAAGTGGTCTTGGGAAAGTTTTGCAAAGCCAGTCCCTGAGGTCCTCTTGAACACTGGCTTTTTAAAGCCTGCTGGACCACTTTCATGTAGAGGTCCAACCAGAAGAGCAAAAGACTATGTAAAACAGACTCAGATTCTGGATTTTTCTCTTCCTGCCCCCACAAGTCTCACACTCCCTCTGTTACACTGAAAAAACACATATACATTTGTGTTGCCAGAGTCTGTGAGCTAACAGACACTTGGGACTTTAGCTGGACATACACCGAGAATAACATGTCATTCAGAGTCCTCTAGTCTCACATTCTCTCCTTAGACACCACAATTTATAGCATTTTCTGGTCTTTATGAGAGGGAGACAAAACCAAAGTGTTGAAAAGTCTTGAGAGATGAGACACATGCTGTGTTAGAGACTTGCTACTGCCAATACATCTACAGACATGCTGCTGTAAGCATGTAGAAATACTGCTTCTGCACGTATAACATATATAAAACAACCCCCATGTATAACATACTGAATCACCCTGTAGCAGATTTATACAGGTGGAGCTGGGGAGGTGTAGGGTTTCTGAGGCGCACTGCAACTGCTACAGCAACCACTGGCCGAGTTGGGCTGTCCTGATTCAGGACATTCGGGGCTTAGGGGCTCAGCAGTGCAGCACTAACTCTTAGCGTCACCCCTGTTCGACTGAGCTCAGCCTCTGTCTACCCCCCTCCCTCCAGCCAGAGGGCTCTATCAGGTCCGGAAGCTTTTTGTGGGGTGAGATCACTGTGCATGGGATTCCCTCTAAATCAAAACATAGACACAGTAAACACTGAACCTTTATCACATGAGTGAGAAAGAGGAAAACACAGAGCTGTGTCAAAGCTGTGGGTGTTTGGCTCTGTGGACATGTAAATTCTCTTAAAACAGAAATGTATGTACTTTGCCTTTATATTAAATGCAATTAGCTAACTTGAGAGTGCTTTTTTGGCCCTAACATTATTTAAGTTCTAACATTATTTAAGCATAGAAGACGATATTTAAAAAAATGTTGGTAGCCAAACAGTTGACGGTAGCCACTGACTTTCATAGTAATACCAACATTCTTCAAAATATCTTCTTTTCTCAACAGAACAAAGAAACTGATAACAGTAAACTCATTTTTTGGGTGAACTTTCCCTTTAAGTGGGCCAAAAAAGCACTCTTAAGTATGCCCTTAAATATTTTGGACTTTTTAAAGTAGCAAAAATAAGTAATACAGGTTATATATATTATATATCTTATTACAAGCATCTTGGAATAAGACAAAAAAGTGAAGAATGCTTCAGATTTGGCTCAACTGGTCATCCTTATTGCAGAGGCCAGACATCTGTTAACGATGATCTCGAATGCCAACATAGAATGATGACTTGTGGTCAAACAGAGGAGGGTTAAATGAAACATGAGCTTCCTGTAATAGCTCTGAAATAAAGGACATGTGAATGTTTAATGGCGTTTGGAGACACTGATATACATCCCAATGCACGTCACAGAAACACAAAAGAGTAGAGTGACAAAAGACAGTAATTTAATGTTCCGAGCACTTCCTTGCCCAGAAGACAGTGAAAGAGCACATGAGGTCAGAATGGGAAACCGTGATAGACATTAGGGTTAACAGACTTGCAGAGTAGAAGAATATGATGAAATGTTTTCAAGAGAAGTATATTTTGTGTTGCTGAGAAGACTGTGAAGATAAGTAGGCCTTTACAAAATACAGCCACTGGATTCCACAGAAAACACTGCAGATTTCCACAGAATTGGAACACTAGTCATTCAAGTTCAACACTCAAGTACTTGATTCTGATTGATTTTAATATAATGACTACTAAATAAACTACTGATTCTGGCTGACATACATTACAATTACAGTAAATTACCAAATAACACTTTGCCTTATTTCCAAACTAGTAACAGCATCCTGTACTGTTTGTAAGCAGTATTTTGACTCACAAAATCATTTTAGTGCACTGGAATGCTGAAAATATTATTAAATATTAATGTACTCTGATGTGTAACCGCGTATCTGCTTCGTGTCATGGCCGCACTACCAACTCAGGTGTGCATTAATAATCAATAATGAATTAGTTTGGAGTCAGTTATACCTGGCAAAATATAGTTGTGTTATCAACATATTTTATAACATATAAAGCCACATTTCCACAGGTTTATCACCTGTTTTTTAAATCATTCCTGGATTTAAAAAAAAAGTTTTTGAAAAGCTCACAAAGCATGTATTTACTTCATTATGTACAGTAAATATCAGTGAAATACTGTTACAATTTAGGTTAGTTTTTTTCTTTTTTTAGTATATTTTATATTTTAAAATTAGGTTTATTACTTTGATGGCAAAGCTGGCAGTTGTAGTACTTTAGTATAATTTTTTTTTTTTTTTTTCAGGATTTTTTGATTAATTTTATCTTCAATATCTTTTATATGTCTTTACTGTCACTTTTGGTCAATTTAATGCATCCTTGTGGAATAAAAGTACAAATTTCTTTAAAGGAGACCTATTATGCCCCTTATTTACAAGATGTAATAATAATCTCAGGTTTCAGCTCAAAATATCCCACAGATAATTTATTATAAAGAAGTAGTACGTCTGTAATGTGGGTGGAATTTGATATTATTTTATCTTGATATATAATTTTTTAAAATGTATTTCAAGTCATTGCTTTAACCTTTATTACCTTGGCTTTAAAAGGACAGTTCACACAGAAATAAAAAATTATGTCATCATTAATTCACCATTATGTCATCTAAACTTGTAACTTGAAAGACTTACTTTCTATAATTAAATGAACAAATGAGATTTGGCATTTTAAAGTACGACTGCATTTTAGTGCCACTTTAAAAATAAAAAATAAAAATCTAAAATTACCAGATTGACAGATGTATCTTGCTCACAAGCATGTATTTACCTCAGTATTATTACATACAGTAAAAATCAATATTGTGAAATACTGTTACAACAGCAAGTTTATTTTTTCTCTTTTAGTATTTTTTATAATAAAATGTATTCCTATGATGGCAAAGCTGCCAGTTGTAGTACTTAATACTGTAGTATAAATCTTTTTTCAGGATTCTTTGATGAATTTTATTTTCACTTTTAGTAAATTTAATGCATCCTTGCTGAATAAAAGTACAAAAAAAATTTAAAGGAGACCTATTATCCCCCTTTTTACAAGATGTAATATAAGTCTCACGAAGTGCATGTCTCTTTAAATGCAAATGAGCCCCCCTTTTCAGGACAAAGGTGTGCCTTTACAGCTCGTACCTCAGCCAAAAAACATCTGTTTGGTTTTGATTATCATGTCTCTCGCATTGAAATCATGCGTTTTAAACCATATTAGTTTAAACTTCTGTTATAGGGTTTTCTGAGCGCACACATCCGAAGCACGTTTGCAGAAAAAGGCATACCGAAGTTACTGGGTTGTACTTTTTCACGTTTTCTGGGTTGGTAGATGCACCGGGGACCCAGTTATAGCACTTAAACATGGAAAAAGTCATATGTCACCTTTAAAAAACCTGTAAACTTTTGAACCATAGTGTATATTCATTGACTTCTTTCATTCTATATATTAACTCTGTCAAATAGAAACTTCCACATTTTCTGTGCATCCTTTGCCTACGAGTCCTAATCAGCCAAGTCGTCTCATGTGTCTCAGTGTTTGTGGTTTTCATTATGTAACTCACAGTAATGGATACACCTGTTGACAGGTTTGTTTCACCGTTTACTCCAACAAAAACTTGCCCTCTCTCACCCTCTTCCAGCCCATGCATGAAAACAACCTCATCTCATGAGCAACCTCTCGCTACGGTCTTCATTTACATAAAAAAGCATTAAGTCTTTTTCTTATTACCACAAACCTGTCAGGGAGACTACGGCACATTTCTCTCACACCTCTTTTAAAGTCAAAATAAAACAAAGTCGCTTATCCCTTTGCGATAAGATTTTACATAGCTTCAGTACACTATCCAAGTGCTGAACCTCTTAGCTGGACTGTTTAATGTCTGCTGTGGCCGTGATGTTGCTGTAACGAAACAAGGACACTCTGACAGCATTAATGGATGAAATTGCATTTTAGAGCTCCAGAGAGAAAGTACAGGAATGAGGAGAGTCTAAAAGAAGCTGGCAAGGTCAGGAACAAGTTCTCTGACCTCAGTCTGGGTCATGATGGTTACACCCAGCTGTCCGACAAACACACACAAGCTCAACAAGGGGTGCTGACACACCCACACTTTGCTGCTGTAAAACCAGATAACAGTATGGGGACATTTCCTGTTGTCATGGCAGCAGGCCCATGACCTCTTGACCTCCATTTATCTTTGTTTTGATCTATTAATACCATTGGAGATGGAATAATCCAGTCGATATATCTGTCAGTGTATGTTTGCACAACAGTACAAAGAAGTATTACGTCTGTAATGTGAGTGGAACTTGGTATTATTTTATGATGTATCAATTTATTTTTTTAATGTATTTTAAGTTATTGCTGTAACCTTATTACCTTGGCTTTAAAGGGATAGTTTACTCGGAAATGAAAATTATGTCATCATTTGTGACCTGATCCAGCAAAATGAGTCATAGTGACCCAAATTTCAAAATTGAAAGAGGAGGTCATAAGCTTTAAAATGATATCATAGTCAAAGTCATACCTTGAATGGTTTTAAAGATATACACATTTGAATTATGGTCATCTGCTCTCTTTTTCCAATTGAAAACCTGAGAAAATCACTTGTTTTAACACAATATTTGGAGAGCAGAGACAGTGACATTTCAGGGGATACACAGAATATAGGGAAATGCTCAGAAGTGACGAGAGGAGTTGAGAAAAGCAATATTCATTTCCAGTGAATTTAATAAAAATTAAGTCAACTTTAATAGTCATTTAAATACCTTTACTCAGTTATCTGGACTAAGACACTTTGGGAGATTATTTCTTTATGTCTGTTCTTTAAAATTAGCTAAAAAAAAATAATAAAAAAAAATCATATAAGGGTGAATAAATGTGACCCAGAACGGGTCACTTTTATTCACCCTTATGTCATCTAAACTTGTAACTTGAAAGACTTACTTTCTTTAATTAAATGAAATAAATGAGTGCCACATTAAAAATGTAGAAATGATGTCTAAATGTTTTGAGAATGAAGTCAAAATGATGAGAGTAAAGGCGAAATTACGAGAGTGAAGTCGAAATTATGAGAATAAATTCAAAATGTTTCGAGAATAAAGACAAAATTACAGAAATAAAGTTGATATGATGAGAATAAAGTTGAAATTTTTCGAGAACAAAGTCTAAATGTTTTGAGAATAAAGTCGAAATGTTTCGAGAATGAATTCGAAATTTTAAGTATAATTGTTTAGAGAATAATGTCAAAATTCTGAGAATAAAGACAAACTGTTTTGAGAATAAAGTCTAAAAGTTTTGAGAATAAAATCTAAATGTTTTGAAAATAGAATTGAAATTATAAGAATAAAGTCGAAATGTTTTGAGAATAAAGTCAAAATTTCATGAATGAAGTCTAAATGTGTTGAGAATAAAGTCAAAATGACGAGAATAAAGTCAAAATGTTTTGAGAATAAAGTCGAAATTACGAGAGTAGAGGTGAAATTGCGAGAGTAAAATTGAAATTATGAGATTAAAGTCAAAATGTTTCGAGAATAAAGACAAAAAAAGTTGAAAATTATGAGAATAAAGTCTAAATGTTTCGAGAATAAAGTCAAAATTCTAGGAATAAAGTCATAATGATGAGAATAAAGTTTAAATGTTTCGAGAACAAAGTCTAAATGTTTTGAGAATAAAGTCGAATTGTCTCGAGAATGATGTCAAAATTCTGAGACTAAAGACAATGTTTTGAGAATAAAGTCTAAAAGTTTCGAGAATAAAATCGAAATGTTTTGAGAATAGAGTTGAAATTACAAGAATAAAGTCGAAATGTTTTGAGAATAAAGTCAAAACGTTTCAAAAATTAAGTTGAATTTTGAGAAAAAAAGTAGAAATTTTTTGAGAATAAAGTCAAAATTACAAGAATAAAGTATAAATGCTAAATAAAGTTGAAATTATGAGAATTAAATCGTAGCAATTAAAGTTATAATATTTTGAGAGTATAGCCATACAAATGGCCCAGATTGGGAGCAGTGGGAGAAGTTGCCAGGCCACTGGAATTTATTTGAATATATGTGGGATTATTAGGACAAATCATACCATGTGTTATACTCGCAGGGATAGTATGCTTGGAAATAATATTTCACGTCTTCAATTGCATTCATTTGGCCAATAATAGCAATAAGCATTGTGCTTTTGGTATTTTTAATATAAAACAAAATCTCAGCTTTCAAAATCTGTCAGTTGTCACTGTATTCATGTGAATCAGTCGCCTTTTTGATTAAAATGAAACATTTGTTTCATTAAATCAAAGTTTTCTTTGTGAAAATTCCACCACCGACTCCACAAAAATATCTGTGCCATCCAATCTTTCCTTCCTCACATGTAGGCTATTTAATTAAAAATAACAATAAAACATTCTAATGGTTGAAGTGGACTCCAACTCGTTACCATAAGTGATATTGTTGTCTTTTCTGAGGTATTTAAGTGACTATTCACAAGCTGTTTTATTCACAGTATAATACAGTAAACGGTTGGAAATAATATTTAACGCCTTCCATTCATTATTTGTAGCACGCCAGCCGCCCAGTAATCACAATAATTTTGTGCTGCTCAGCTTTCAAATTCTGTCAGATTTTTTAATGAAGTACAAATTATAAATGTTTTTTTCTCTTTATTTCAAGTTTATAGCACAATATAATTGTGAAGAAACATCAGAAGGAATGAAAAAACAGTATAGCCTAATTTAATAAAACAAATGTCCCACTGATGACTGATTCACATGCCGCTTAAACTGAGAGGAACACAGTGATCTGTCACGCCACATTAAAGAGTGTAAAAAACACATTATTGTAATAGACATATTGTTTGTATTTTGCTTGAAAGCTGAGAGACTGTAAAATCTCACAGTGCTCCCAATCCAGCTCATTTGCAAAAGGCTAGAATACAGTAGTCAGTTTGAAGTGGATCAAAAGCTTTTGTCAAAGTTGTCCTAAACTAAAAAAACACTTCTTGTGTTTGTACAACTTTGATGAACTTTTTTTGATCCACTTCAAATGTTGACTACCGTATACTCTTGAAATATCTCATAATATCAAAACTTTAATCTTGTAATTGCTACAAATTCTCATAATTTTGACTTTGTTCTAAAAAAAAAATTAACTTTATTCTTGAAACATTTTGACTTTATTTTTGAAACACTTCAACTTTATTCTCGTAATTTTGACTTTATTTTTGAAACATTTAGACTGTATTCTCATAATTTTGACTTTATTCTTAAAATATTTACTTTAAATCTCGTAATCATAATCATTTCATAACACAAATTAAGATATTTTTGATGAAATCTGAGAGCCTGCATAGACAGCAACGCAACTGACATGTTCAAGGCCCAGAAAGGTAGTAAGGACATTGTTAAAATAGTCCATGTGACATCAGTGATTCAACCGTAATGTTATGAAGCTATGAGAATACATTTTCTGTGCAAAGTTATGAGTTTGGAATGACATGAGGGTGAGAAATTAATGACATCATTTTCAATTTTGGGTGAACTAACCCTTCAATAAAGCACACAAAAGTATCAACAACGTGTACATTCTGCTCAAAAATGTATGGAAGCATTAAGGAATTATGTCAAAAAGCTGTGCGTCATCACTCACAGACATACATCACACTATAGATACGTCTGCTTTTGTTGTAAAGCACAACACTTTTAGCACTCCACTGACAGCTTTCTAACACCTTGCTTTGTCTCCTTCCACCTGGTTGATGCAGAGATAAAATTGTGCTGAATCTCTTTTCATTTCTTATAATGGATCATGACTCATCATCTTGCCTTGACCTTGGGTCTCTTCTGCCTCTTTTAGCCTCTTCATAACTCTGACGCTGTGAGCAGGCATGCTAGGAATGAAGACAGGGAACAATGAACACAGATATACTATGAAGGTTTCACGCTGTGCTGCTTGTAAGATTAGCTTTTCCTTTCTTTGTAACATGTAAAGACCAATGGTCTTGAACGATTAAAAATGAAGGAAACAATGTTAAAACAATAATAATCAGAAATGGACAAGCTGTTCCTTCTGAGAGCAGGTGAATTACATTTGTAGACTGGCACTGAGTAAACTGACCATGTGTCTGCCAAGTGTTGGATCTGGAGGAATGCAGGTGGATGGAATTTGACTTGATGCTGCTTGGATTACACCCCCTCATTCCAGGATGGCAGCATCCCAGCAAATCCAGAACAATTGCAGGTTTGTGTAAGAGAAAAACTGCTAACTTAAAAGAAAATGTTCTCAGCATGGTTTTGTTTTTGGTGCCATTTTGTGTTCTTAAGAACAGTGAGAACAGCAAGTTTCTGGTCAGTGGTCTAATAATGCATGAGCCAGAAATGTTTTCCAAGCTTTAGCCACTAGAGGGCAGTGTGGGGCAAAACCCTCATTTCCCTCCAGAATAGAACCAGGATGTCTGGTCACCACATTCATGTAATAGTGTAACATCAGGCTTGGCAGTATTTCATACAAAATGCATATTTAAAATTACTTAAAAGTACCTGAACACACTTCTATCTTCACACAACCACATAAAATCTCACAAATGCTTACTCATGCACTGATGGGGGTCTTAATCTGCTACATTTCTAGAGGTGCAAGAAAAAGAAATTTCACCTTGACAACAGGGGCCATGACCTGTTAATTATTGTGAATAGTCTTGACTGTATGACTAACTGTAAACAGCAGTGAGCAGGCTGTTGTATTGGCATGATGGCTGCTGGTGGATTTAACCAGTAGGGTATTAGAAGCCATGCTGAATAAAATTATCTTTGGGATACTTGATCCAAATTGGTCCATTGCAGCATTAGGATGTTTATGAATAATACCTGTTGTCCAAGGCCTTTATTAACCCTCTGGAGCCATGTGGAGTACTTTTTATGATGAATGGATGCACTTTATTAGACTTCAAAATCTCAACAGCCACTACCCTTATAAAGCTTGGAAGAGCCAGGACATTTTAATATAACTCTGATTGTATTCATCTGAAAGAAGAAAGTCATATACACTAGGGCTGTCACGATAACCGCAATATCGCAATACTGCACTATTGACGAGCATAACCGCAGAGGAAAACAGCAACCGCGATATTTGCGTGTTTTCTTTTTTCGTAAGGTTATGCCCTTCTCATTTTACACTTCATGCATGTGTACTGAGTATTAAATAAGTTAGTAATGATGACATAATGTGTACCATGCTGATTTGTACAGAGGCTCAGTAGATTTGCACTTAACAAGCCTGAACAGAAAGCGAATGAGAGAGAGATCGACTGAGCGTGTGCGATTACCTGCGTCTGTCCTTCAGGCCTAGTCATGTATATTTGTAAAAATAGGTTGTCATATCCAAGGAAAGCAAAATCTCCATCTTAACATCCACGCTCTGCTGGTCAGCTGAGTCTTTAAAAGTGGTGCTCAAAGTTACAATGATTTTAACAGCATGTTTTATTACGTCTCTCTTTGAATGAATCAGCGTTTTTGAACGTGTAGTAGTTGAATGAACGGTAGTTGAGACTCACTCAAAGACAGTCCTTTGTCACCATCTTGTGGCATAACAATGAAACTGCACAGTTCGTCTAGAATGCTCAGGTGAAATATTAACAGAAAAAGTGTCGTGTCCATTCAGATTCGAAGATCAGCATTAATTATATATATATATAGGCTAACAATAGCCTAACGATTTTACTGTCAGGTTTATGTTCTGTTATGTGGACCATTATTTTGACATTCTCTTCTGTTTACTACACTTCCTGTTTCAACGCGATTTAGTTTAGGTTTCACTGGTTTCTGAATATGACCTCCTTAAGGCCCCGATATACTTCAAACGAAATCGAAGAACGAACTGAAATGACGTCATTTCGAACAAAATCAGGCCAAAACGAAGTTCGTTTTGACAGTTCGAAACAGCTCACCAAAGCGAACTTTTTGGGGGAGTTCGTTTTGTCTCCCAAACACCTTTGAGCGTCCATTGGTCGGCGGCAATTACGCAGTCGATGGGCGTGTTCTGGAACTCCGCCTGCTTTGACGCGTGAATTTTTTTCCCCGGTTTGTTCCTCATTCAACGGCAGGCAGACAGGAGAACAACATCCAAAACAATAACTCCAAGGTAGCAACATGAATACACTGGAGAGTCGAGTAGCAGAGCTGGTACAGATATATCCACACCTGTACGATCGCTCGTGGAGAGATTTTAAAGACGCGAGCGACGTGACACGTTTAAAAAACCCGCCTCCAGCAGCAGAGCGTGTCCGAATGTTCGAAAACAGTATACCGTCCCTCGGCCTTTTCGAACTTCTTTTTGCCCTCAAACGAACAACGAAAACGAACTTCGTTTAAAGTATATCGGGGCCTTTAGGGGCCTTTCACATGTCGCGTCTTTTGCGCGCTCAAGTTCGTTATTTTAAATGTAGCCGCGCGGCTTGCGCACTCATACTCAACATCAACCCAAAATATCTTTGTATAAATGCAATGAAAAAATAAATGAAAAATTGTTTCTTTTTCATTACTACAGAATTCACAGGAGTAGTCAATATTCAGTTTAAACCGTTCCAATACATGTTTCACTGGATAAATTCTATGCATATTTTATATGAAACTTCTTTTACTTTGTTAATAATAAAGAACTTATTAACCATTCTCCAAGCCTTACGCCAATTTAAATCTCAAAATATTGATGACCAAAAAAATCTAGCAGGAGGATATGTAACATAACGCGAGGGTCTTAAGACGCACTTTTGAGACTTGATGTTGTCATGCCAACTTGCTAATGTAAACAGAAGCTCGCAACGCTTGACCCGCCTCCGAGTTCTTCTGATTGGTCCACTGCTTTGGAACTGACATTGATGAGCGGCGCTGCTTCTAAAAGTTGAAATTCTTTTAACTTGACACCGTGTCTTAAAAGCGCAGCACTTCTGTGCGAGGCGCTGCAAAAGATGCAAGACGCGAGCGCAACGGTCTTGCACGTCCGTCAAGTGCATTTACATAGAAACACAATGGAAAAGTAGTGCATTGGAATGGAAAAATGCGTTCTGTGTGAATGGCCCCCTACGCTGTATGAAGCCATGGACGAGCGCGTTGTAAATGAATAGATGGATGATTAAGCTGTGGGCGCCCTCTTTTGGCGAGATGTAAGAATTCATTGTCTGTTAAGCTTTCATAATTAATATCAAATAAAATATTCATTTAAAAAAATCAGTCATTTGCCATGTTTGTTTCTTCTTAGATGTGGTTTGTTAATGTACTCTACGGTTAGCTCAGTGAATAATAAAAAAAAAAAACATAGACCCGGCTAGAACAAGTGGAGTGATGCAAATTGTGAGAGGGCGTTCCTGTACCAGTAGAATATCTCAACCAATCAGATTTGAGAACCAGTACTGTTGTATATGTATATGTGTGTATATATATATATAAAATATGGCAATAATACCGCATATCGTGCTATTGAGCCTCTCAAAATTACAGCAAGGGAAATTCCTTCACCGCGACATATACACATGGGTGGCTTGAGGGTAGGCTTGGGCGGTATCCAAATTTTGATACCGTCAAACCTCCTCCATATTTTACCTCGGTATACGGTATTACCGTGAATAAAAAAAAAAAAATGACCTAAG
This sequence comes from Cirrhinus molitorella, assembly GCA_033026305.1. Taxonomy (NCBI): domain Eukaryota; kingdom Metazoa; phylum Chordata; class Actinopteri; order Cypriniformes; family Cyprinidae; genus Cirrhinus; species Cirrhinus molitorella. Next base: position 11,313,332 of record CM065131.1, read on the forward strand.
GCTCAGACAGCGTCACCAAACTGTTGGCTTGTGCCTAAACCGTTCAGAAACTGAATACCAAACACTAATACTGAAACAATAACAAAATAACATGCTCAACAATATTAACAACTTTTATTAGCAACAAATAGCAGTTTAAAAAAAGTGCAAATACAACAGTCAAACAGAATTAAATTAACAAAAACATCCAGAACAGTTTTCGCGCAGAGACGTGTAGGGTTGTGACGGTGGCAGATTTTACCACCGCTGTGGTTATGGACCAACTACCGTCGGTAGTGCGGTGTTCTTTATATATATATATATATAGGCCTATATATATATATATATATATATATACACACACACACACACAGTTTTGAAACATACAAAATGAGGCTCAAAAAGTAACAAAGGTGCGTGTATTATTGCAGTCAGTGAACAAACAGCCTACAAAACAGTAAAATAATGATAGGGCCTAATATAAATTATATAGGAAGTAGCCAAAATAAGAATGGTAAATATTAAACAAACATTCGTGTCATAAATTCGTAACAACTTCACCCAGCCCTTGTTCGACGGCTCATCAAAATTACCGACCGAGAACGACTGGAGTCCGTGTCTCTTCCTCATTACACTGTTGCATCAATTACAATTGCTCAGTTTTGTTTTTAATAGGAACAGGGTTATTTTTCGTTTCGGTTCTTCATAAAGTTAATTTAGAAATATGTTTGGAATATTTTTTGTTTGTTAAATTAAAGCTTTTGTTAATTTAATTTACATTAATGAACCAGCGACCAGCAACAGGCGGTGAGATGATTATTTTTGATGCAATTTGCATTCTAAAATCATCTCGACTTGCCTAAAATAGCTAAAATCTTAAAGAAAATTTAAATGTTATTTTAAATGTTAAACTTACATAAATGCGTGCTATTATGTGTATACAGTCGTTTGTCGGAGACTGGAAGCTAAATGCGCTTTGCATTAGCCTACATGAGGCGCCAGCGCGATCACTTGCAAAAAAAATGAAAATAGGCATATGCCATAATCTTGCTCATAAAACTAAGCATATATAGTATATCATCCGGAACTGTAAAGGGTCTAATTTTATTTGCATGCACTCACAATATAAAAAAAAAATCTTGTGCTTTTGTAAAAATAAAGAAAACAAACAATACTCATCAATACTTATCTTCCAATCAGGATAAATATATCGAGAAAAAATAAAAAAGGAAAAAAATTAAATCGAAAAAAATTTTTTTTTTATTTTATTGATATTTTATAAAAACCGTAGAGCCGCATTTCTCTCCAGTGAGCAGATGGCGAGTCAGGATCGTCAACTTAATCTTTGCCACACTGGCTCACTAGTTTACAATAGTTTATGAACAATTCATTTAAGTATCTCCTTATTTCCCTCCGACACATTGATAGTAGCCTAATAGTTTTTTTCCGGAACTTTGCCAGCTTTGGTCTATTGCGTGTGTTTGAACGCAGATCTCTTCCTGCTGCCGACGGGGGGGACACTAAACGCTGCCACGGCATAATGAATGCTGCAGAATCACTGTATTTTATGCTTGTTATAGACTGTGTGACGTCAAGTACATTACAGCCGGTGGCAACCGACGACCGCGGTGGCGCGGTTGTCAGTGCGACCGTCACAGCCCTACTCGTTCGTATTTACCGCCTCTCCCTTCTCGTTCGGCCGAAATACTGCCAAACTGCAGAAGTTGTGTTCTTTTTCGAGACCAGGTCACTTGGTGCGCGACTCGCCATCTTTCCCCTTCTCTCTCTTTCTCCTCCACGCTGTCACGTGATGACAATCACGCATACGCATTTTCAGTCATTTTTTATGACGGTATAACGGTATTGAAACTGATACCGTTGCTATTTTTAGATCCCGCGGTATACCATATTACCGTATTACCGCCCAAGCCTACTTGAGGGTGAGTAAATCATGGGGTAATTTTCATTTTTGGTTGAACTATCCCTAACTACTAGTATACATTTTAATACAGCGTCATTTTTTTCATACTTGGCATTTTGACAAGGCTCTATAAATAAAGCAGTTAATTCAGTATGTTAAAAAAAAAAGATGAAGAAAAGCAAGTTTTAGCTGTGCTAAAGTTTCTCTTATGAAAAACTGAAGTGTGACGAAAACAACTGACACATTTTTGTCACTTCAGCAATGATGAATAAAGCAGGCGGCAGGTAGGAAGCCAGTAATATCACTACACCTTCAGGGCATTATATTCCTGTCAGTTGAAATTCCTCTCTTCACATCGCAAGCCTCTAAAACAGCATAGCGTGTCCCAGAGCACATTCACAGGTTCAGGAGAGGAAGAATCAACAGAATTCAGATGAGCTGAATCACATGGGAAGAAGGATGGAGCGAGTCTGTGCAAAGAGACTAATGTGGAGCCAAATAACGGCGGGATCGATTTATAAGGCATTATTATCCATTAGTCTATAATGATGCCCTCTGAAAGCTTCTTGCGGTATTCAGACTACTTCTAAGTGTCTGTATATTGATGTATGATGTACTTGTCCTAGTCAAACCTGATATTAAACCTGGAGCTGGTCTATATGGCCAATCATGAGAGTGATGTTGAAGGCTTTGTGTTGGTATTTGCATGGTTTGTACTTCTGGGTAGATAAAACTGGGTGTTTTAGTGGAGAATGATTGCTTCATTGTGTTTGTGAATAACAGATGATGTAATACGGATAATGTTTCAAAAGAGGAGTGTTTCAAGAGAGGATCAGTTTGAAATGCAGTGTATACACCATGAGTCTGGTATGAGGTAGCTGATTGAAATAGGTTTTGTTACAGTCTTTTTCTGTTACATGATTCATAAAGTGTTTCCCCTGCCAAGTTACAAGAGGATAACGTAATTCCCAGGATTCCATTATGTTTGCATCTGCTTATGCCGGGGCCTCCTGTGTCTTCTGTCTGTTTTAGATTAACAATGATTTGCAAAGCTTTCAGTATTTGTAAAGCCTGGGCTCTTGATTACAGTGAGAGGAGGAAACAAGGGAAGGGGAGGCCCAACTTGTACCTGGAAAAGGTCAAAAACATTCCTGGGGCACTGTGTTTCCCTCCTAAAATCTCCAGTGGGCATTCCTTTTCTTCCAGATCATGACGCAGTGTATAAATTAACATTTCTAAAGCCATGTAGGCTTAGTTTTAACTGTGTCACACACAAATGCTAAACATTTTGCATTGAAACCAAAGGGATACATAAATTACATTAATTTCCTCAATTAATAGGAAAAGCATGTGTTGATTTTAAATGTGCAGTTAGAGCAGTTGAAACAGGCTGCATCCTGCCATTAATGCACTTCTTGGTATAGATCAGAGTCGAATGAAATATTAGGTTACCTGATAGAGAGAAAGACGGTAAGCTGGGGGGAGAGAAAGTTGGAAACACAAGAAGAGTGTGACACAAGAGGACTGCACCAGAAATAGGACAAAGAAAGAGATGCTGGTGGAAGAAAGAATAATGGATAAAATATGCAGGGTTCTTGGCATATCCGTGGTTGAGATGGGATGAGGTTTGAGGCTTGCACAGTGCAGCAGTTGAATAATAAGTTGTTTTTTTGTCTGGTGTAGACTTGAATTACATGCCTACAGCAGTAATGTATCAAGAGATATCATTTGTAATGTTTCCACGTATGTGGAATAGATGTTTAAGTCATGACTTTTTAGTACTGAAACAGTTTAGATTGTGAAAATATCTTGGGTCACATTTTTTTACTACAAAATCAGAGCAAAATATTTTAATAATATGCTCAACATTTTTTATATAGTGAATTTTATGCCTATTTTAAGAGAATTACGATATATTTGTTGACAGTTAAGCACATTTTCCCCAAACTCTCATTACATTAGTGAAATATATAAAGTAATCTGACTGACATAACACAGTAATTAAATAATTATATAGACTCATAATTGCAAAGAAAAAAATATAACCTTTTTTTATTGTTGTATTCCATGGAAGAAACATATGGAAGGCCATTTCTGCCACTGACTGAAAAATAATAATAATTCATTTAAAAAAAAAAAAAGAAGATAATTGAGACCTTTTATCTCACAATTCTCTTTATATCTCTCATTTCTGAGTTAATAACTCTGAGAAAAAATGTCAGAACAGAAATGTCTTTTTTCCCTCTCAAAACTGGACTTATATTGGACTTTATATCTCGCAATTCTGACTTTTTTCCCCAATTGCAAGGAAAAAGTCAGAATTGTGAGTTTTTATTGTACTATTCTGACTTTATTTCTCACAACTGTGTGTTAATATCACGCAATTCTGTGAAAAAAGTCAGAATTGTGTGTTTGTTGCGCAGTTCTGACTTTATAACTCGCAGTTGCATGTTTATATCACACAATTCTGAGAAAAAGTTAGAATTGTGAGTTAAGGTCATGCAAATCTGACTTTATAACTTACAACTGTGAGTTTGTCTCTCAATTCTGAGAAAAAGGCAGAAATGTGTTTGTCGCACAATTCTGACTTTATAACTCCCAGTTGTGAGTTTATATCATGCAATTCTGAGAAAAAGCAGAATTGTGAGTTTATGCGATTTTAAACTCACAATTGCAAGTTTATATCACGCAATTCTGAGAAAAAGTCAGAATTATGAGTTTATATCATGCAATTCTGACTTTGTAACTTGCAATTGTGTGTTTATTTCACACTATTCTGAGAAAAAGGCAGAAATGTGAGTTTATGTCGTGCAATTCTGACTTTGCAACTTGCAATTGTGTGTTTATTTCACGCAATTCTGAGGAAAAAGTCAGAATTGTGAGTTTATGTTATGTAAATCTTACTTTAAAACTCGCAATTGCAAGTTTATATCACTCAGTTCTGAGGAAAAAGTCAGAATTGTGAGTTTATGTTGTGTAAATCTGACTTTAAAACTCGTAATTGCAAGTTTATATCATGCAATTCTGAGAAAAAGTCAGAATTATGAGTTTATTTCATGCAATTCTGACTTTATAACTTGCAGTTGTGAGTTTATATCACAAAAGTCAGAATTAGGAGTTTGTATAACGCAATTCTAACTGTTTTCTCGCAATTGTGAGTTTGTCATGCAATTCTGAGAAAAAGTAATTTGTGTTGTGCACAATTCTGCAAATGCAAATGCAAAAAAAAAAAAAACCCTAATTGTCCCATTTTGTATTTAGGCAACTGAGGGCATGATTTTCCTAAAAAAAATAAGCTTCTTTTTACAATTTTTCTTTAGACAGTTCTTAACAGCGTTCAAAAGATTCACCCACCTACTGTTTAGGAAAACATTTCTTGGATGGAGTCATTGGGATTTAGTGGATAAAGGCAAAGGAAATAAAAGCAGGCATCCGTGCAAATGGAGGTATGAACTGCCTAAGGCGAGATCTATAAAACACACAGAGGACAAAGTGTGAAACACTAAAGGATATACTCAAATATGTGAATCCTGATAGTTAAACTGCATCCAGTGCACAAGTGTGGGTGCTTCAATGTGTGTTTGTGTGTGTGTACAAGCATGAGTGGCTGAAGCAAGCACATATCCCTCCTTCCTCACATTCCAAGTGGCTGGAGTGAGCTGTGACTGATCATCGCTGAGAGCGGTGTGGTCTGAACAACAGAGGCGAGGAGGGAGGGTCTCGCACACACAGAATCACACGCACAGCAGAGAGCGGGACATCTCTGTCCCCGCTGCGGCAGCTGGAACGCTGAGCGGGAACAGGAATATACAGTCATTGAGAGCAGGAGGGAGAGACAGTTCTGAATCAAGGGTCCATATGTGGCAGAGCAGTGGGTTTGAGGAGTCTAGAGCCGGTGGGGCCTGAGATCAATGCCATGGGGAACTCCAACAGCAAGAAGAAAACCCAGGCTAACCTTACCAGCAGTCAGCGCGCTAGCAGAGTAAAGTCCATCTGGCACTTTAGACATGTGGATAAATTCAAAACAGGTAGGAAAAGATGAGAAATGCTGCATTTTGCAAATTATAGTGTTATAAGTGTTATTGCCCAGCTTTGACACTCTGAATAAGTCATCTGGCAGTGCTTTATTTATTAAGATTTTATTTGATTTGAGTATGCTGTGGAATATATGGTAACTTTGAAAATTTATTTCAGTATGTATGTACACTACGTGTATAGTAATTTCAGTAATGGGGGATTTTAAAGGCAAAATACTTAATCTGTCTCTGAAAAACCCCTGTTGATCGATTATTAAGGTGACATGGACAAAAAAGTACTGTAATGGTACCATGGTATCAGATGATACTAGCGTAGTTATTACTACCCTGAGTTATTATTAATAACTAAAACTAAACAAAAAAAAATCATCTCAAATTTAAAAAAAATAAATAATTTTTTATAAAAATGTATATCAAAACTAAAACGTAGACATATTAAAGGAACACACTTAAAATAGGCTCATTTTCCAACCCCCCAGAGTTAAACAGATGAGTTTTACCATTTTCAAATCCATTCAGCCGATCTCTGGGTCTGGGTCTTTTAGCATAGCTTAGCATAAATCATTGAATCTGATTAGACCATTAGCATCTTGCTCAAAGATGACCAAAGATTTTGATATTTTGATTTTTTTTTTTTGTCCTATTTAAAACTTGACACTTCTGTAGTTACATCGTGTACTAAGGCTGACAGAAAATGAAAAGTTGTGATTTTCCAGGCTGATATGGATAGGAACTACACTCTCATTCCATAATAATCAAGGAACTTTGCTGCCGTACCACGGGTGCAGCAGCCGCTATGATCTTACACAGCGTCTGAATATAGTCTCCAGCTATTTTACTATTAACTTAGTGGCTTAGTGCCGGTCACGTTAGAAGTTACCTAGCTGGGGACTATTTTCAGGCGCTGCGTAATATCATTGGGCCTGCTGCACCCATGGTACGGCAGCAAATTTCCTTGATTATTACGCCGGACTGAGAGTATACAGTAGTTCCTATCCGTATCAGCCTAGAAAATCACAAGTTTTCATTTTTCCGTCGGTCTTAGTAGACAGTGTAACTACAGAAGAGTCAAGTTTTAAATAGGAAAAATATAGAAAATCTTTGGTTACTTTTGAGCGAGGTGCTAACGGTCTAATCAGATTCAATGATTTATGCTAAGCTTTGTTAAAAAAATGCATTTGTTATAAATTAGTAACAGTAATTTCTAATGCCAGCACGTGTCCAACAAACCATAGTAGTAGCACTATTTTTTTCTGGTGGATTTCTGTTGGTGTGAGAATCCTGAGAGATGTTGTGCTTTTGTCAGTATGGGAGGAAAAGAGTTCCAGGTGTCTCTTCCTGTGTTCCAGTGAGCTGTTTCAGTAGTCGGAGGTTCGGAACTATTATTGAAATGGAAAATGCTGTAAACCCATCATAAGTCTACCACTTACGGCTTGTTTTCCTCAAATTCCCTGCAATCACGGCTCTGTTATTAAGCGTTCAGACTTTCTGTTTTGCACAGCCTCTCATTTTCAACAGAGGAGGTCTTTGACTGAAGGTTTGGTACTAATGTTCATCAGTATGAGGACGCGTCGGTGACTTTGAGTTGCTCTGAGACAGTCAGTTCTCTGTCATTTGAAATCACAGGGGAATGTAAGCAATAAGACACTGGACAGAAAATAAAATCAAAAGTGCATGTCAAAAAGAGCTGCTGTTTACAGAGACAAACAAATCTCCTGTCAAACACATCCCTTTCATCTTTGTCTCAGTTGTGTTTTAATAAAAACAAGATTCCTGTTCTCAAGTGGAACATTTTACTAATCTGACTTGCTTTGTACGGCATCTCACTTTTCATACAACGTAAAGTCTCCTAGTTCAAAATATCTCTGTAGAGAAAATGGAAAGAGGAAATTAGCCTATTAGCAGTAATGTCATTTGTGTGTGCAGGGCGCATTATGTCCAAATGCTAAGATGTCCCCTTTATCAGCATGTTGTGAAAATGCTTGGTAACTATTTTGTTTGGTGTAACCTTTTTGACAAACTTAAAAAAATAAGAAAATACCTGTTAACAAGGTTTTTTTTTTTTTCATGTCAACCGATAACAAAGATGAAGATAATGAAGATAATCGCCAATAAACTAAGCGATTTTAATGAAAACTTATCCACTTTAATTTGAATTTTAATTTAAAGTAACCTGCTCTGTCTTGTATTTCGGTGCGTTGTTAGTTGTCAATGTATTTTTCACTGTGTGAAACTTAATGTGTGGCTTAAGTGTCAGGGCTTACTGGACATAGCAACCATAACGAAAAGGGACAGGTATTTGCAAAGTGTCAGATTTAAGCATTTAGATGCTTATTTCTTTCCTGTTAATCAGATTATTTCAGGCCTGAACGTGTGTCGCATAAAATCATTCATTTTGGTTTCTTTGCAACCAAAAGCTTAATGTAGCTTCATAACATTAAGGATGAACCACTGTCACATGGACTAACAATGTCTTTACTACCTTTCTGGGCCTTGAATGTGGTTGTTTTGCTGTCTATGCAGGGTCAGAAAGCTTTTGGATTTCATCAAAAATATCTTCATTTGTGTTTTGAAGATGAACAGGTTTGGAACGACATAAGGATGAGTAATTCATAACAGAATTTCATTTTTGGGTGAACTACTCCTGTAACAAAGATTTTGCAATTTATCCCGAGAGTTGTCATGACTGAAATGACTAAATGTAAAACATGTTTGTCAAAAGACAAAAACTATAAAACTGTAAAAATGAGCACTGACTGTTAGAACAAAGGTTTGAATGCTATTCTGTACTGAGCGATTGTTGTACACTCTTCCTTGGATTGTCTTCATGCATAGCTTTACTCATTCATCGAGCTGTTTATTCAGAAGAGCTGAATGTGAATGCATTCCAACATAGCAGTCTCTCTCCTCACGCGTGACTTAGCAGAATACACAACAGAGGGGTCAGCCCCTGTGGCGGCAGTGCTGCGTACGTGTGTCCAACGGTCTATATCGGTTTAAATATTTAGAGGAAAATAAGTGTTCTTGTAGCTGAGCTCAAGAACTATTCAACCGAAGACTCTCAAGGTCCTTGAGCCATTAGTGAGTGATGTTGGAGATTGATAGATGGACGCTGGATTATGGAAGAATGAGTTCTCCACATCCCATCAGTGTCTGAGCTGCAGGAATCAAGCCATGCACATGGTGAGAAATCCAATATGTTGGATCTTTCCATGGTCACGTGAATGATGTTTAACACTGGACATAACTTTGACAGATCGCTCACCCTGGTGAACCTAGAGTCAAGTGGGATTGGGGGAGGGTCAGCAGACGGCTGCGGGAAGCAGAAACTGAAAAGAAAGACTGAGCTGTAGAGCTTTCTTGTGATAATGCACCTGTCAGTGCTCCTACAGTAGAACGTGTTTCTCAGATATTTTCAGGCATCTTAGAGAAGATAACACTCATTGCATTAGTTAGCTCAACAAGTACTATGTAGCTATAGTGAATGTTCAACTAGATTGCATTGTATCATATTGAAATCCAGCAGGGAAGCTTTTCAGAACATTTGGTAAAAGTTCACTCAAAGGCAACATTCTTGCAGTAATGTAATAGAATAGAAGATTTATAAGGTGTTTGCATTTGCATTTACACACTTTAATATTCTTTTAACGTTTCCTCTTCGAACGTTAAGTCATGCAACCAACTATTTTTTATTCTTCGGTTCTAAGGCTTAAAATTATTTATGTACACTACCAGTGAAAAGTTAGATTTTCATTGTTTTTAAAAAAGTCTCTTCTGCCCACTAAGCCTGCATTTATTCAATCCAGGATTCTTTGATGAATAGAAAGATCCAAAAATCAGCATTTATATGAATTAAAAAACTTTTGTATATTATACACATTATACACTATACCATTCAAAAGCTTGGAGTCAGTATAATATTTATTTATTTATGGGAAAGAAGTTATAGAAATTAATAATTTTATTTAGCAAGGATGCTGTAAATGAATCAGAAGTGATGATAAAAATATTTAAAATGTTACAAAAGAGTTCTATTTCAGATAAATGCTGTTCTTCTGAACTTTCTATTCATCAAAGAAACCTGAAAAAAAATATGTTTTCGACATATTAATAATTATAATATGTTTTTTGAGCAGGAAATCAGAATATTAGAATGGTTTCTGAAGGATCATGTGACTGGATTAATAATGCTAAAAATTCAGCTTTGAAATCACAGGAATAAATTACATTTTAAAATATATTGAAATAGAGATTTCAGTTATTTCATAATTTTACTGTTTTTGCTGTACTTTAAATTAAAAAAAATTCAGTCTTGGTGAGCAGAAGAGACTTCTTCAAAAAAAAAACATTAAAAACCTTACTGTTCCAAAACTTTTGACTAGTAGTGTATTTATTTATTTATTTATTTAATTTTATTTTTTGACGTTTTGGATGTTCCAGAACTTCTGGAAGTAGCTTTATAAAAAATGTAAAATAAATTTGGAAAAAAAAAATATGATTCAGAATGTGATGATGTAATGTGAAAAATATGGTGACAATTGACAATTAATAATTACTGCCGACAAATGCTAAAAAAAAAACAACAACAACAACAACAACAACCTTTGGACTAAAAATACTCTAGTTTTTTTGCTGCCATTTTTTCTCAAATTATTATTTTTTGGTTCGCCTCAAACCTTAAACTTTGATTTCATATTAATAAAAAAAAATCCCCTCAAAGACAAAAACATCCAAAGTAAAATATATATATATATATATATTTTATTTTATTTTATTTTATTTTATTTTTTTTATTGAATACACTGTTAGGTTGAAATCAAAACTGAAATGACAGACATTGCTTTTAATATGCACAACTTCTATGAACTACTCAGACAGAAGAGGCTGAGAAACTCTGTTTTTGAGACTTTGTGTCTTTGTTTATGATCAAATGTCACACTGTCCCTGTCGCATCAGAAAACTGAACATTCTGAACTAGACAAATCACATGCTGACCTTCAGTAACCTCTAGAGAGGGAAGAAAGCATCTCAGTCATTAACAGAAGTACAGTTGAAGAAGAAAGGAGAAAGCGGGTATGCTTTTGTTTTGAGGGAAATCCTCTTACTCTGGCAGTGCTGTCAGTCTGTTGTTCAGCAGAAACTGTGTAAGTGTGTGTGTGTGTGTGGTCCAAACTAAAAGCTCATCAGAACCTACTGTGGGATTTTCCACACACAAGCTCATCTTTAATCTTGTTTTAGCAGTCAAAACAAGTTCAAAAAGAGTTTGTGTCATACTCTGTAATAACTGGCGATGCTTACACAATATGCAAGACGAGTCATAAGATGTAGTGTGACTGTCTTTTTTTCCCCCCCTGAAAACTACAAGCACGCTTCTTTGAATTTATAGCAGCACATGAACACTAACAATTTAAATTGTAGCTTAAAGTGCAGCACAAATGTATAAACATACATACTGTAAATGGTACTATAATACATTTAGATAAAGTTTCATGTAAAGTTTCAAAAAGATTTTTGAAGAAAGCTATAATATGATGTAGATGTGAATGTTTAGGTGACAGAGATTATATAAATATATGGATAATTTTGGTTATAGGATAGTATTTGAGTGTCTGTAAACATTGCGACAGTAGCCGTGAGAAATACTCACTAAATGTCATTTAGCAGTGATCACGGAATGCCAAATGCACTGTGGGATGGCATCAAAGCATGGTGAGTAATGGGGCATAAAATTGATTATCACTCAGAGTGAATTATTAAGATCCGCAGTTGATGGTTCCCATGTAGATGTATAGTATCAGCTCACATGAAGATTGCTTTGCTTTAGGAAGTAAGACAATTCTCATATGCGTTACAAAGCAAAATAATGCAAACCTCTATTCGCACATATGCAGAATCTGTCTTTGTGTCTTATCTAGTGACATCTGAACTAGATAAGACACAAAATATAACAAAATATTATAAACTGCTAAAGTATTAACACTTAACTACAGCATAATAAAGCAGCCAATAAACATTTAATGTGGTCAATAAGTTTACTCACTATCAAATACTAAACCTGTACAAGTTTCTTTCTTCTTCTGAGCACAAAACAAGGTATTTTGAAGAATGTTTGTATCCAACATTCTTGTAAGTCAATGGCTGTTTCAAATGCTGAAAAAATAACCATGTCAGTATGATATAATAAGCATATATTTTACAACAATGTATAATAATATCAACATTGATAAGAATAAATGTTTCTTGAGCAGCAAATATTAGAATGATTAGAAGTAATGATGCTAAAATTCAGCTTTGCATGACAGAAATAAATTACATTTGAAAATGTATTCAAATAGACAACAGTTCTTTAAAATTGCAATAATATTTCACAATTTTTGCATTCCACTTTACTTTTTGTTGTGACTCTCCAGATAAAGAGTCTTAAAAAATGTGCCTCAAGACCTTTAGATTATCTGTCTGAATGGCTAAGTCATCCTGCTTTGCACCTTTAGAACTTTTTACTTGTTTGTTTCAGCAAGGTTGACCTGCACATGAACTGTATATTTTGGAGAAAAAAAGACTTGAAAGAGTTATACTATTTGGTCTATCTGGTCGAAAACTTACCTGTGGAACTTTTTTGCAAGACGCAAAAATATGTACCAATAAGTACATACCACTGTGGGTTCCAACAGTTATGATTACAGCTCCATATGTTTTACTTTCCAGATGTAACAAGCATGCTCTGTAGCTCAGCTGGTCCGGAACTGGACTTAGGATGCGGAATCCTTGGGTACAAATCCTGTGAAAAACGTAATTCACAATGAAAGAGCAGAAAGATGAGCGATTGAAAAACAAGCTAAAACGGCATGCTTGCTGTTGCGTTTTTACATCACATTCGCTTTTGTTCATACTATCAGGAGGTTTAGGTGTAGTGAAGTACATTGTTTTAAAATTTAACAGAGCATTAGAGTTATAGCGCCACTCAATGGACGATTCAAGTCATAACTGTGGTGACACGTACAAAACTAACGTCACATAAAACGTACAATATGTACGTTCATCTGTTCCAGGGGAAAAAACACTCTTTTCCATTTTACATCGAATATGTAACAAAAACATTCATGGTGGTATGTATTTCGCATCTTGTGAAAAAGTTCCAAGAGGTACATTTTCAGAGTCCAGCATGTATTTGGTGTTCAAACTTTCCACCTGTTTAAGACAAAACACTGTGTGAAGCTGCATTCCAGGACTCATCTCAGAGGTTGGATGCAGTAATTAATAATTCCACAGCAACAGGCTGTGGTTGGCAAGATATTCCAATTTTTTATTATCCCATGAGCAACACTCGACTAATCCCTTTGAATTCTGTGACTGGTGTAGGCGTGTGCACATCCTTCCCCCTTTGAAGTTTCAGTTAAAAGTGCTTCAATCAAGCACAGTGCCAAAGAGAGTTACAGAACAGCAGGATAATCTGTGTCAGTGGAGGGAAATTCTTTCATACCCAAAATAGAAATTGGTAACATTTTTAATGTTTGTTTTAATAGGATTCTAGAGCACACTCAAATTAATCCCCCTACACCAGTGACCTCAGGATTGGATTTGTTCTCACGCTGGTCAGGGTTTCTCAGGGAGGAGACCAGTTCCATTTATTATATCTTGAGCTGCAACCGAAAGCAAATGTTGTTTCAAGAATGCCTGCCAATGTCAACCTGTTTTCTGAACTCAAATAGTTGTTTTAAGTCATTTAGAAAAGTGTTTTGACTGGAGTTTTATTTTTATTGCTTTCATCTAGATGGTAATGCTAGACAGAATAGAAAAGGTCCCAGTATAAAGCCATTGTGTCTGAATGTAATAGGGCCTTGTACAGCCATTTCCTCCAATACAGACAAATTGATTTAACCTATTAGAGGCAGGAGACAACACCAATACATCTTGTACACTTTTGACCAACAAATAACATACAAATATGGGAGCTGGAAATAAAATTTGTATTGTAACACTGAAAAAGAAAGTTCCTTTAAATGGCTAGATCACTCAAAAATCCAAAAACTAAAAAAAGATTATTTCTTAATTTACGATATTGTCTGTATATCTTAATTATAAAATATACAAAAAATATATTCTGAAAAATGTTTCAGCTGTTTTTGCACATTTAATGAAAGTCATTGGGGTCCAAAACAACACTGGACCAAAACATTTTTTTTTCTCTCTTCTACATAATAACGAAAGTCATGGTTTTGGTATGACATTACATATTTGGGTGAAATTGGGTAAAAGTTTTTTTCATTAAACCCTAGATGGTGCAGGCTGATGGGTTGTTAACACAAACCTGATATTCAAGGTGTTAAACTACTTGGCACAAGCTGATTGGCTCATGTTGCATACACAGCCAATGAGCTTGCTGCTTTGCATTTAAATGGTTGGTTAGCATTCATTAACACTAGCATTTCGCAGCGCACTTTCAGAGTTCCTCTGAAACCCTCCACCTCCCCAGCTTCACCTGTATATATCTGCTATGGCTTATTATATATGCTATTTGTGCAGCAACAGTATGTCTTAAATACAAGTTCCTGTACTTGCTTAGCAGCAGCAGCAATAAAAATAAAAAAAGCAATGACCAACAGCAGCAGCAATTCAGCAGCATAGCAGATCTTTCCGCCAAGACCAAATACATTAACATTGTCATATTAATTACCATGCTAAAATCATGATAGAACTACACTTTTAAGCTTATAAGTAGTTCATTAGTATTACTCAGCAACACAGGAGTGTGGTAATAGTCTATAGATTGTGACCTTCATCTTTGTCAAACAAGACTGATTTGATGCTAACACACTATGTCATCAGCCTTGCTAGTGCTTTAATGCTAGTCCTGTTAATGAAGTAGGTCATTGTGCTGAAATCTGCAGTTTTCTCTACCTTAGCTAGCGCTTAGTTTGCTTACTTGTGAGAGTCAATATAAAGAGTTCAGAATGAGCATTCACTCTGTGAGAAAACCCACTCACATTTACTATAACACGCCACAGCTTCATCCTAATAGGCTCAAATAAACACACTGAGGGCAGACTAACACTCTGCCTCGGCGCCACGTTCAGATTTTAATTAAATTGTATTAAATATTCACATATTCATCTGCAAACAAGGCATATGACCAGGCTTTATTTGAGTTTTCTGATGCAAAGGTCTGCAATTCTCAAGGCCATAGAAAGCAGTTTGTATTGACTGGATAGTGTTTCAGTGATAGCAGCAGAGTGGCTGCTGTATATGTGTGTCAGAGGAGATCTTATGTGTTACAGTGAGACTGCAGTAAAATATATGTGATGCATTTATCCTAATGCACAAGGTAAGCTAAAGTCAGCATATAAAATCAAAAGCCTTTCTTGTCCAAGCAGCATTATTTATAGCATAGTTAAAAATGTGTTTACTGCATCTTGCACTGTCATACTTTATGGATACAGTGAAATTATATGTTGTGACCAATTACAACAGGCCAGATTTGAGTGTGATCTCATGACGAAAACGTACCTGTGGGAATGTTTTTGCAAGATGCGAAATACGTACCACCATGTGCGTTTCGTGACATAATCTGATGTGAAATGTCCACCGGCTGGCACTAAAAGAGTGTACGTTTCATGTGACATTGGTATTGTACGTGTCACCGCAGTTCTGACTTTAAATGTCCAATGAGTGGTTCTATAACTCTAATTCTCTGTGATGTTTTAAACTAATGTACCATCTGTACTACACCTAAACCTACACTGTAAAAAAACAAACAAAAAAACACAATTTGTTGGGTCAACTTAAAATAATTTGTTACCCTGCTGCCAATTTTAAGTTCAATCAACTCAAATAAGTTTATTCAAGTTGAAATGTTAAGTGTACTAACTGACAACTTACGATATTCAATATTTGAGTTCACTAAACTAAAAAACTAAACTAAAAATTGTTTGTTAAACTTAAAATTTTAAGTTGAATCAATTCAAATATCTAAGTTGTCACTTAGTAAAATGTAATTTCAAGTCGACTAAACTTTTTTGGAATTGACTGAACTATTTAGGCAGCCAGATAACAAATCTTTCAGGTCTTTCATCATGAGTCATGTTTTTTACGTGATTCATACCCAAGGTATGAACATGACACTTGATGAAAGTCCTGAAAGATGAAAAATTGAAAAACAAGTTAAAATGGCATGCTTGCAATTATGTTTTTATATTTTTACGTTGCAATTATGTTTTTACATTCTACCCAAGTCAAATTCCGTGCTGGTCACACTACCAAGCAAGCTTGTTACATCTGAAAAGCAAAACATATAGAGCTGTAATCATAACTTTGTACGAAAACTCTCTGGACTCTCTGTCCTTATGTAACAGCAGGTAGTGTCTGTTTTCAGAAAACTTCTGTCTGTTCTGTATCAGAATCACACCATGTCCATTAGCATAGACAGAACTGCTCTTTGTGTTATTAGCTTTTTAAAGTAAAACACACACACACACACACACACTAATAAGGGAGCTTTTTTTTTATTTGTAATTGCTCTTAAATCAAATTTTGCTTGGAAAAAAAAATTATCCGACAGCTCTGTACAAAACTCATACAGAGTTCATGCAAGTCATTGAGTCACAAGACTGATGTTGTTAGTTCAGAGCATATATACCATATGACATACTCCAGATACTCTATACCTACTTCCTTAATTTCACTAATTAAGTCAATATGTCTTAATGATCACCTAAGGCCCTTCTGGTGTAATTTAGTTTCCTTGCTGAATTGTGATGATCTTCGCAGAACCTTCAGTCCACTAAAATGCTGACGTTCATCTTCTGTTGTCAAAGTCAGTCGTGTTTGTGTCACAGCAGTAATCCAGGTGGCATCTTTGCTTGTCATCCTGTCTAACACATTAGACAGGAGCAACTCACATTTACTGCTTCTGTTTGTTGTGACAAATTAAGGTTGGTAGCAAATGAGAGGGAAACCTGGATTGTCTGTGTCAGTTGATTACAAGCCACCATTGGTATTGTTTGCAGTCATTTCAACATCTTAAAACCAATAGTGGAAGTGTCTTTGTGTGGTCGTATTGAACAGGGCTTGCTGTGTTTTAGGAAAGGATGATAACTGACAAAAGGAATGTGATAACATTTTCACACTGTATTTAGTGAGCTAATGTAGCAAACATCCTCCGTATCAACCTCACATCAGAAAAATACTAAAAATGTACTTCCAAATACTTCCAAACCTTATCAACCAGCTGGAAACATCTACGTATTTTTCATTTCCTGACAGTTTTCCATTCCCTAAAACTTAAAGGGGGCATAACACACAGTTTCACCCAATCTCATGTTAATCTTGAGTACCTATAGAGTAGTACTGCATCCTTCATATATCCAACAAGTCTTTAGTTTTTTCATATTTAAAAATAAAAAACATTGCTTTTAATGAGCAAATACTTTTGTCTAAATGGAGTTTTATTCAATTAAACTTAACAATAACAAATGATGTATGATGCTAGAAAGCATTTGGCACAATCTTTGTAATTTGTACTCTGGTCACACAAATAGTTGGTCACACTTTAGTTTGGGGCCAATTCTCACTATTAAATAACTAAATTACCTCAATAAACTCCTAATTTGCCGCTTATTAATAGTTAGTAAGGTAGTTGTTACATTTAGGGATCTAGAATATGA
The DNA here is from genome assembly GCA_033026305.1 of Cirrhinus molitorella. Classification (NCBI taxonomy): domain Eukaryota; kingdom Metazoa; phylum Chordata; class Actinopteri; order Cypriniformes; family Cyprinidae; genus Cirrhinus; species Cirrhinus molitorella. Next base: position 11,330,929 of record CM065131.1, read on the forward strand.
TCATGCACAGTAAGGCATTAATATGTGCCAATAAACAGTCAGTATGCTAGTAATTTGCATGCTCATTAGCAACTAGTTAATAGTGAGAATAGTCTTACCAAACAGCCACACTTCTGTTTCTATTATACATTCCTTGCATTTTATCATAAGCAAAATAGGCACCTCAAGTTTCAAGTGGATGGGAACTGTGACACATAGCAGATATCAGAAGGAAGACACAGGGTTAGTGGGTTGCTGTTGCACATCTGGTTGAAGCATGTTGGTTCCTGCACTCACAGACCCTTTAATGGACTGCGAGCAGTAAAAACGCACCCATCAGTGTCATTGAAGCTCCAAACTGAGCTGCACTGCCTGCGGTGGGTCTGCTCAAGTTCACTCGGAGGCTAAGGCAAACTTCACTATTATATTGATCAAACTTTCAAAAAATAAGTTTAACTCGTGTATGAGTTTCTTTCTCCTATTGAACAATAGAAGACAATATTTTGAACAATGTGGGAAGCTGAACATTCTATAGTAGCCATTAACTTCCACAGTATAGTATTTTTTACATACTATGAAAGTCAATGTAAAGCACAAGTAAATGACTTGGTTAAAATTTAAACTGTAGTGTGTTACTTGATATTCTATTTGACATGAATATATATCAAATGTACTGAATTTTAACTTTAATCTTAACTTCAATTTAGAGGTCGACTGATTATCGGTTATCGCCACCGATATTAAGCCTTTTTATGGTTATCGGTATCTGTCATTTTTGTCGCTTTTTGTCTGTGACCTTGTTATTCTTAATTTTGATATTAATTTTCATTTCTACACCAGACATATACAGCTGAGGTCAAAAGTCACATACACCTTGCAGAACCTGTAAAATGTTAATTATTTGACCAAAATAACAGGGATCATACAAAAAGCATGTTATTTTTTATTTAGTACTGACTTTTTTGTTTAGTGAAAGTAGTTCATGAGTCCCTTGTTTGTCCTGAACATTTAAACTGAATGCTCTTCTTTAGAAAAATCCTTCAGATCGCACAAATTCTTTTTTTCAGTTTTTCATGTCATTTTTGTGTATTTGAACCCTTTCCAACAGTGACTGTATGATTCTGAGATCCATCTTTTCACACTGAGGACAACAGAGGGAATCATATGCAACTATTACAGAAGGTTCAAATGCTCACTGCTGTTTCAGAAGGAAGCACGATGGATTAAATTTTTTAACAAAATGAAGATGTGTACATTTTTCTTATTTTGCCTAAATACCATATTTTTTCTTTCATGTACTACTGGCCTTCAGAAGCTACAGAAGACACGTATATTGAAAATAGCAGAGGGCCTAATACAGAACCTTGCGGCACTCCACTCTTTACTGGCGTTAACTGAGATGATTCCTCGTTTAAATAAACAAAACTATCTTAAAGCCTGCCCTTGAATATCGGTATAGTTTTGTTATCGATCTATAAGTAGGTCATTATCTATAGCATTGAATGCAGCACTAAGTTCAAGTAAAACTAATGATATGCAGCCTTGGTCTGATGCATGAAGCAAATCATTTGCAATTTTAACAAGTGCTATGATAAATGAATAAGTGTCAGAAATCATTACATCATTACATCATTAAAGCAATACTTATTAAAAGTATGCTAAAGTGAACTTTTTTTTAAAAGACCACTCTTGGTTCACATGAAATAAGCACCACTCAGTTTGAAATATACTTTCAACAAGTTGGTCTGTTTTTATAAGTGGGGTCAAAGGTTAAATGATGGTTATGAGGCCTAGGGTGAGAACCAGTGTGGCTTCAGTTTCTAACACAACTGTTAGGAAGTAATAAATGTATCGTGAAAAGCCTTACAGGCTTAGTGATAGTAAACTACGTGATTGTGTTTTAATAGTTACCAAACTATTAGCAATTATTTGTTTTTGGTGGTTGCAAAACACTCCCCCAGGACCAAAAACCCACTCTCACACTGTTTGGAAATAACACTGCTTTGTAACACTCATTAATAGAGACATTCTCCAGCTCACCGTGCTTTGAACTCAATTTGATTAATGTAATTATTACATCATGGAAAGAAACGTGTTTCACCCACAGTACCATGCAAAGGGCATGCATCCTGTTTTTCTGTATGTGAAGAATGTGACTGTTCAGTGTAGTGTGAGGACATACTTGAATATGGCTGGGTTTAATTGTGAGCTGGGCAAAAATAGCAACGCAACTTATACATTTAGCCAATAAAAGCATCAAAACATTAAATGCATTGAAAATCAAAGGGCACACAAACTATGTTACCAAGTTTATGTGAATATAAGTAGCTCACAGAGCTTGATCGTTGAGGCTTGGACGGCTCTCCTCGCTGTCCACAACAGCCCTCTGTGGTGTTAAAGAATAAAAATACCACTGAACTCAAATCCCTCTCCGAATTTTTGTATCCGGCATGTGTTTGATTTAACCACAGTTGAAGGATATTCACTATAATATTTACATGTTTTTGGTTACTTTCTATGTCTCTTTCTTTGCCTTTCTTAGAAACAGAAGAAGTTTTGACCACAGACTGCATTGCACAGCATTCCCAACTCCTAGATCCTAGATTAAATCCCTGACAGGGAAATCGAAATCACTTCATAAAAATCATGTTATGAGAATACTTTCTGAACTTCTGAATGAACAAAAATACATTACATAAAAGCCACATAATGATCTGTGCAGTATAATCCCGTGCTGTTTTTGTCCTGACAATGTAATTGACATTGTTTTGGTGGAAACAGCTTGTTGCCTGGAGATGTTGTCACTAATGAATGATCAGATGTGATAAAGAGAGAAAAAGACTTTGCTCAGGGTCACACTCTGATAACAGACATCGAAAACTGACAAATAGTCTCCTAATTCTGGAAAACGTACTCGGTTACTTACGTAACCTCGGTTCCCTGAGATACGGGAACGAGTACTGCGGCGAAAGCCGCTATGGGGAAAACCTGTTTTTCTCCGAAGACTGAAGCACTTTTCAATAACGCAGTTTAACTGCAGGGCTATTGGCTGAGTCAGTGATAACTGAGCAAACCAATAGCCGAGCAGCGGTGCTGCGCACACCTATGGCAAAGCATCCCGCCGAATTTCTGCGTGATCCCGCCAGAATGGGCGGGGCAATCAGCTATATAAGCCGGTGCTTTGCGGTGTGAATCAGATCCTGTAAGAAGCGAGGACTGATTCGGCCGCGATAGCGTGGCAGGAACGCAGTACTCGTTCCCGTATCTCAGGGAACCGAGGTTACGTAAGTAACCGAGTACGTTCCCTTTCGATACTTTCACTCGTACTGCGGCGAAAGCCGCTATGGGGAACCAGTATAATCCCGCCACGCTAGCGAGGACGACAAGCGATTCTAGACGTTAGTCTAAAGACTAAGAGGTCATGACCGATGTCAGTCCAAAGGGCACAGCCTCGGCACTCCTGGGAGGGCTAAGAGCGCACCTGCATAAGAGTAAACAGAAAGGATCCGGGACTGAAAGGCCGGGATCACTAGGTTATAAAATCTAACAAATGTGGACGGAGAGACCCAACCTGCCGCCTCACATTTATCTGATATGGCCATGCCGCTAGACCACGCCCAAGACGAGGCCACGCCTCTAGTCGAATGGGCTCTAACTCTTACGGGGCAAGGAAGGCCCAAAGAGGAGTAGGCTAGCATGATAGCCTCGACTATCCACCTGGACAGTCTCTGTTTCGTGACCGAACGTCCCTTGGAGCGGTCTCTGAAACACATGAAAAGCTGCTCCGACTGCCTGAAGGCGGCGGAACGCTCAATATAAGTCCTAAGGCCCGGACAGGGCAGAGGAGGACTAAGTCCTGGTCTTGCTCTGATGGAGGAAGAGCCAAGAGTGTTATAATTTGGGCTCTAGAAGGAGTCGTTGGTACTTTAGGTACGTACCCTTGTCTTGGCTTCAGGACGACCTTGGAGTCGTTAGGCCCGAATTCCAGACAGGAAGGACTCACTGAGAGCGCCTGTAAGTCACCCATTCGTTTCACCGATGCTAAGCAAGTAGCAGAGCGGTCTTGAACGTTAAAGGGCGCAGGTCTATGGACCCAAGCGGTTCGAATGGGCCTCCTTTAAAGGCCCTTAGTACTGTAGGCAGGTCCCAAGAAGGGACCGTGAGGGGTCGAGGATGGTTTAGCCTCCTGGCACCCTTCAGGAATCGAACAACAAGGTTGTTTTGCCTACTGACTTTCCCGCTATAGGAGCATAAAATGCTGCTATGGCCGCTACATAGACCTTAACATCTCTTGCAGGAAGGATAGTATCGCAGATACATCGCAAGAGGTAGGATCTGAGTTACGGACTGCACACCAGGCCGTAAAAACAGACCATTTTAGGCCATAGAGACGTCTCGTAGACGGTACTCTGGCCTGAAAAATAGTGTTTAGGACATTTTTGGGGAGGTCGTCAGGCTCCCGACGAGAGGCCACACATGGAGGGCCCACAGGTCCGGTCTGGGGTGCCAGATTGTTCCGTTCGCCTGAGAGAGGAGATCCCGTCTCAGGGGATGGGCCATGGGGCTGCAGACAGTAACTGCGTTAGGTCTGCCAACCAAATTTTTCCACATCGGCACCACTAACAGAACCTTGTGTGTTCGTTCCCTGATTCGTCTGACGACCTGAGGGATCAGAGCGATCGGGGGAAAGGCATAAAGTAGGCGGTTGGGCCAGTCGTGGGCCAACGCATCCTGAGCCCTCGAAAAGAACAATTGGCATTGAGAGTTGTCTTCTGAGGCGAAGAGGTCGACCTCTGCCCTGCCGAAGACCTCCCATATAACTTGAACCATCTGAGGGTGGAGCGTCCACTCGCCTGAGGGGACGTTGTTCCTGGACAGCATGTCTGTCCTTGGTTCAGCCTGCCTGGCACACGAGTTGCTCTTAGAGCGAGCAGGTGGACCTGAGCCCATTCCAGAAGATCCTTCACCATGGTGAAGAGGCGTCTGGACAATAAGCCTCCCTGGCAATTTATATAGGATACCACTGTCATCTTGTCGGTTCGGACTAAGACGTGATAACCCTTCGATTCCGACAGGAAGGTCTGAAGGCCTAAACATACTGCTAGCATATCTAGGCAGTTGATGTGAAGGCTTTTCTGCTCTTCCGACCATAGGCCGGAGGCTGGACTGCCATTGCACAGTGCCCCCCAACCCAAGTTGGAGGCATCTGTCGTGACCACCTTCCGTCAGGAAATCACACTCAAGGAAACGCCCTTCTTCAGCCACTGAGACTCTTTCCAAGGGGCGAGGGCTGCAATGCAGGCTCGATCCACCTTGATACAGAGGCGTCCTTGACACCAAGCATGGGCTGATACTTTTAGTCTTAGCCAATACTAAAGGGGGCGCATGCGAAGCAGACCCAACCGAAGTACTGGGGATGCTGTTGCCATAAGGCCAAGCATCCCTTGAAAGACCTTTAGGGGGCGAGAGGCTCCTATGGTGAAGGAGGCCGCGAGCCGCTGGATGGTCCGAGCTCTGCTCGGCGAGACCGCTGCCGTCATACGGGCGGAGTCCAGAACTGTCCCAGAAGGCAATTTGCCTGCTGGGGGACAGCACGCTCTTGGCAAAGTTGACCCTGAGACCCAGGCACTGCAAGTGGCTGAGGCGAAGGGCTCTGTTGTAATAGCTCGGTCTCGGACTGGGCCAGGAGGAGCCAGTCGTCGAGATAGTTCAGGATTCGGATTCCCTTCCATCTGAGGGGAGAAAGAGCCGGATCCAAGCACTTGGTAAAAGTGCGGGGAGCTAGAGACAGTCCGAACGGAAGGACTGTGTATTGACAAGCCACACCCTCGAAGGCAAATCTCAAGAACGGCCTGTGATGGGGGGGCCATCTGGATGTGAAAGTAAGTATCTTCCAGATCCAGCAAACAAAACTAGTCCTCTTAGGCGAACTTGCGAGAGGATCTGTTTTGTTGTGATCATTCTGAACGGCTGTCTCATGAGGGCGCGATTCAGACATCTGAGATCTAAGATGGGTCTGAGACCTCCATCTTTTTTGGGCACCAGGAAGTAGCGGTTGTAAAAGCCTGACTCGCGTTGGGCTGGGGGAACGGTTCCTACGGCTCCTTTCACCAGCAGTCTGAGAACTTCGGTGCATAGGACATCTGTTCTCGCTTCGAACCACAGTGTGGATGACGCTGCCGAACCGCGGGGGGCGGCGAGCGAACTGCAGCGAGTAACCTCAAATTACAATGTCCAAAACCCATTTCGACCCATTGCCGACCCAGGCGGCAAGGGGTGTAATGAGACTGGGTGCTGAACCCAGATCGTCTACTGAGACCAATGGAAAAAGAATTTTGCTCTCTTTGAAAATGTTTGTGAATGTTTATTTGGCTTGCCATAGCAACGGCATTTTGTGTCAGCGCGCTTGTAGCGGACCTGAGTGACACACTGTTCATCACAAATTTGGCAGCCTCCTTTCCATTCACTTTAATCTGCCTGAAAGATCAAACTACTCAAAAGAGGAGCGTAATGATCGTAATGTTAACCAGGCAGATTAAAAGAGCCGCGCACATTCTCTCCGATCCGCTCGCAGCGGAGGAGGGGAGGGGCCGGGCCGCTTTCATTTCGAAAACGCGACGCACGCCAGCGCGAGAGCGTATCTGCCTCAGCAAGCGCAGCCTCAGCGAGCGCCGCCTCAGCGTGGGCGTTGCCCAAGCGAGAGGCGCGTTCAGCATGAAGCTGTCAGTGTAGAGACAGCATCCCATTCTGCTTTGATCCAGCAAGGATTGAGCCGCTCGAAAACGAGAGGAGCCGATCCTCATATGTAAACACAATGGCAGATCAAAGGCTTTGTGGCGAGTGACACACGCGGGGACTTTGCCGGCGCTAAATCACTCAATTTGATCGTGAGTCTGCAGTTTCTATACCTCCAAAGTAAATGGGAGGAGAGAAACGAGAGGCGTGACACGCATTGACAGACTGTTTAGCTGACTGCGAGTCTTGCGAGCGCAGTATCAGTGACGCACACAGTGCGAGCTGTCAAATATTGGTGTAATGTGCCTTGGCAGACCATTGAAACAGTTTGTGAACGCGGCTTAAGCGATGTTCACAAAAACACACGCTGCCGTAACAGGTGAATGCATCCTGACCGGCTGCCTCTTAGTACTAAAAACAGATAGCTCGTGGACGTGGCTTCAGCGACGTACACACAAACGCACACTGCCGTAACAGGTGAATGCACCCTAGCAGGCTGCTTTAGTACTAAAATAGTTCGTGGACGCGGCCCCAGCGACGTACACACAAACACAAGGCTGCCAAAACAGTGTGTATCAGTCAAGCCTGTTCGCTCAACTCACAAGCTCGCTGTTACTACCTCCGAGGTCACTGGGAGAATAGAAACATGAGAGCGGGGAAGGCGGGGGCGCCTTCTGCGAGCAAACAGGGGGAGACTATTTCCGCATGAAGCGGCCGTCTCCCTTGACAACACACAACAGTGTTCTGCTCTGGTCCACATAAAAGAATAGAGCCGCTCGAAGTAACGAGGAGCGCTGATTCCCACTATAAGACATAACAGCAGATCAAGTGCAGCTGGGAGAGCGAGCACGCAGATACCTTGCCGGCGTGAAATCACTCAAGCCCTAATGCTTAATTTCTAACTCCACAGTTTCTGTCTCCGAGCCCTGCTGAGAGAGGAGAAACGAGAAGCTTTTTAAGGAGGCGAGGGCGAGACACGCGGGTGCTGAGCCGGCGTGAGCTCACCCGCAGCCGTGCGCTGAGGTTCTCTGCCCCACCGCTTTTTCCTCACAGATTCCTGGGAGAAAGAGAGCGGGAGGGCGCGAGAAGCGGGGTCGCGCTCTGAAGAGCGCTGCCCGCGAGCGCAGAAAAACGAGACTCATATCCTCGCAGTGGGGACATTCCGTCTCGTTGAGCGCAGCTTCGGCGTGGGCGGTGCCCAAGCACAAAGCGCGCTCACCGTAACTGTCATAGGCATGACAGCAACGGCGCGGCATTTGAAACAACGCCGGAGCTCTTTTAGAGGAAATTTGCTCTTTTGTGGCGATCCGGATAGCTGCAGGGAACGGGACCGTCTGCTGAGTCGCGAAGTGGCGAGGCAGAAGCCGAGCAGGAAGTCTTCGTCGTCCGCTGCGAGAGCCTGTTCAACGGAGCGCCGTCAGAAGAGCCGTCTAGAAGAGCTTGCGAAAAGGCTTGTCTTGAGCGAAGATCAGAAGTCCGTCGCTGAAGAAAAAGGATCTGATTCACACCGCAAAGCACCGGCTTATATAGCTGATTGCCCCGCCCATTCTGGCGGGATCACGCAGAAATTCGGCGGGATGCTTTGCCATAGGTGTGCGCAGCACCGCTGCTCGGCTATTGGTTTGCTCAGTTATCACTGACTCAGCCAATAGCCCTGCAGTTAAACTGCGTTATTGAAAAGTGCTTCAGTCTTCGGAGAAAAACAGGTTTTCCCCATAGCGGCTTTCGCCGCAGTACGAGTGAAAGTATCGAAAGGGAACTAGTCTTTGTAAGATAAAAAGCAAAAATAATCAAACTAGCATATAGATAGCTTCTAAGCCAACAGACATGAAATAAAGGCCACACAACTGTTACTTTGATTTAATTGTGTGCTTAATCTAAACAAACACCCCAACACATTATTTAATTTTATTTAATTGATTTTATAACAACCTCGTAAAGGCACTGAACAGTAGCCAGATTGAGATCCCAATGGATATAAATAACAGTAGCATGAGTACAATAAACACTGGTATTGCTTAAAGAGAAACAATGGTTGCTTTTATTTGGATGACCTAATGTCACCTCAACATTACAGATAAAGTATCTGTTTCAAAACAATATTTACAAGGTTCTATTAGAAAGTCAAGTTAATGAAACCATGTTCTTGTTTGTGACCCTGTTCAAAAGTTTTCATACTTGATTCTTTATACTGTGTTGTTACCTGAATGACCCACAGCTGTGTTTTTTTTGTTTAGTGATAGTTGTTCATGAGTCCCTTGTTTGTCCTGAACAGTTAAATGATCTGCTGTTCTTTAGAAAAATCCTTCAGGTCCCACAGATTCTTTGGTTTGTCAGCCTTTTTGTGTATTTGAACCCTTTCCAACAAAGACTGTATGATTTTGAGGTCCATCTTTACACACTGAGGACAACTGAAAGACTCATATGCAACTATTACAGAAGGTTCAAACACTCACTGACGCTACAGAAGGAAAAACAATGCATTAAGAGACAGGGGTGTAAACTTTTGAACAGAATAAAGTGTACATTTTTCTTATTTTACCTAATTATTATATTTTTTTTAATTTAGTACTGCCCTTCAGAAGCTACAGAAGATACTTACATGTTTCCCAGAAGACAAAATAAGTTCAATTTACCCTGATCTTTAAATTCAAAAAGTTTTTACCCCCGGCACATAATGCATCATTTTTCCTTCTGGAGCATCAGTGAGCAATTGAACCTTCTGTAATAGTTGCATATGAGTCCCTCAGTGTTAAAATATGGATCTCAATATCATACATTCATTGTTGGAATCGGCTCAAATACACAAAGAAAAAAAAACAAAGAATTTGTGGGACCAGAAGGATTTTTCAGAAGAACTGCGGGCAGTTTAACTGTTCAGGGACTCATGAACAACTGTCACTAAACAAGAAAAACAAACAAACAAAAAACAGTTGTGGATCATCATTTTTGATAAATTCAACTATTATTTTCTCCTGTTGACTTTATGTAAACGTCCTTTATGTGAAATATTTTATTTAGGTCAGTACTAAATGCATTTTGTATGATCCCTCTTACCTTAATTCTGCAAAGTGTATGTAAACCTTTGACCTCAACTGTATATTCCTACACCTCACTGCAATATATACTAGAAATACCCTTAGAAGCCTAAAACTTTTAAAAAGTCAGGAATCCCATTACAAAAGAGCTGCTGTTTTTCTTATTTTAGTGACTTGCAGCTGCTTGTTAGCACCATGTTACCTTCTATGACCTCTGTTATGACCATAGTAGAATACTAAGCAGATGTGATGCACCATATATAATCAGTATATATTTCGCTGTAACACTTTTATTGATAATAACATACAACCTTAGTCACTGGAGGAGGGGCTCCATGTTTCTTTTACAGACATCTGCATCATGAAATTTAGACTGATGTTGTTTGCGATGAGAGTGATATACACTAAATGGATTTCCTGAAATTAAATATTCCATATCATATTAGGAATATATAAACATATTAATTTGCAGCTACCCTACACACAGAAATAACCCATACATCAGTGTGTATATGAGAGTGATGGGTGGGGATTTTGAGGCAGTTTTTCAAAAATCATAGTGTAACAATCTTTACATTTAATGCTTTGCTTGAAAGGTGTTTTTGTACTGCATTTCTTTAAAACTAAAGTCATTTGATTTGCTGTTTTAGCATGCCAACTAACATTTCTGTGGCTATTGTAAACTTAGTATGGAAGACTGTGTCTGATAGAGTGAGAGCCATCCTAAAACATCATAATGCCAGCAGTATAAACCCTGCTTGGTTCTCAACCCCTCCTGCTTTTATTAGTAAGTATTGATGAAGCTTTCAGGCAAGGGAAAAAGGATTACTTCACACAGTGTTTTTTTGTACAGAAGATTTATAGATGCTTCAAGGGACTTGTAAACACTGATAGATGCGGAACCCCATCACAGCCAAGAAAATAAACTTGTCTTTGGCTTCCTGACGCTAATGACTTGAGGTGGTGCACTGCAGGGCGCTCTAAAATTAACCATATGATCAGAAGGGGAGGGCAAAGCAGAGCCAAGGAAAAACGCCTCATCATCTTCTGAAACACTGAGAAGACGCCCATCTCCTCCAGTCGTTTGGTCAGATTGCTTGAAAACAACACAGAGGCAGTTTTAATGAAAGCAGACATTGTCAGAACAGGAGATTTGGGTCTGATATCTGGGGCAGGACTCTGTCACGCTTTAACAACCAACTATAGAAGTGGTTACATATAATTAAATAAATATGTCAACAATTGACGCACTTGTTAGCAAAAGTCAAACTAATTATGTGGGTGTATAGGAACAAGGAATGCTAATTTCTAGGCATTTATGGAAGATTTCACATGCATTGTTTGGTTGATTAAACGCAAAAACAGTCATAGAAAAATGTGGAAAATAGAAGCTAAAACAGCTGCAAGGTACATTAACCTTCTATTCGTGTTTATCCCAGATTAAGTCAAATGTTTAAGAGTACGCCCTCTTTTGAAAGCCCCAGGACAAAATGATTCAAAGTTTATAAGTAACTACTGTATAAGCTCATAGTCTCAGTGGGTGGTGGATAGAAATATTTAAAGCATAGTGTAGTTTCAAATTTTCATTGTTGTCACACCTACAGGCTATACATTATGCATGCATGCATACCTATATATATTTACACACATACAAACTCACACAGACACAAAAACTTTTGGTTTAAATAGGGACAGTGATCTGAGAGATTATTGAGAATAGTTTTGGGCTGTGAGAACAAGGAGACTTGCGTTATATGGGAAACTCAGAACAACAATTTCAGAGCTAAAAAAGTTCCTCTATCTGCTGACTGAAGAATTATTTAAAAGTTTATTATGAGTTGGAATGTGTTGTGATATATAGGGGAACACGTTTCTAAGTTTAGCTCTCAACTCTGACAGTTCGACTAGTGTGCAATATGTGAATCTGGGCATGTTTTTTAGGAAACTTCAGGAGAGATTTTTATTAGGCAGAGTGAATCAGATCGATCAAACATGGCTACACAGACAACAGGGACATCCTGTACCACCACCTGGTGGACTTTATGGAACATTATTTTCACATAATTTAATTAAATTATAAAAAAAAAAAAAAGCTAAATTACATTTGTTATATATATATATAAATAATTGCCTATAATATACAAAATGACATACTGCTGTTCAAAAGTTTGGGATCAGTAAGATTTGTAATATTTTTAAAGAAGTCTCTAATGCTCATCAAAGTTCCATTTATGTGATCAAAAATACAGAAAAAAAGTAATATTATGATTTTTTTTATTTTAATATACTTGAAAATATAATTAATTTCTGTGATGCAAAGCTGATTACTCCAGTCTCAGAGTCACATGATCCTTCAGTAATCATTCTAATATGCTGATTTATTATCAATGTTGGCAACAATTGTGCTGCTTATATATATGTATATATATATGCTTAATATATTTTGGAACCTGTGATTCTTTTTTCAGAATTCTTTGATACATAACAAGTAACAAAAAGAAAAATAGAAGTCTTTACTATCACTTTTTATCAGTTTAACACATCCTTGCTGAATAAAAGCATTAATTTCTTTTAAAGAAAGAGAAAAAAATTACTGAGCCCAAATTTTGAATGGTAGTTTATATTGTTACCAGGGTTCCCACGGGTCATGGAATTTCTGGAATATCATGGAATTTTAAAAGGTCTATTCCAGACATTGAAAGTCAGGGAATTTTTTGTTTTTTTGGTTCAATTCATGGAATATCAGGGATTTTTGTTTGTTGCTTTAAATTTTAGTTTCCATTTATCAAAATGTAGGTTTTCTATACTGTATTTTTTATTTATTTTTTACGTTGTTTCACACGTTTTGCCTATTTTTATGGTTAGGCTATTTTTCATCGCCATTTTATTCCCTTCCCACACGTCAACTGGCAATCGCTTAAGTCAAATCAAACCAGACTGTACCTGATAACTAAGGCAAACATGCTGGGAAAATGTAAAGTTCAAGAGCTTTGGCTAAGAAAAAAAAAGGGTGTTAAAAGTAGACCATAGAAAAGCAATTACTAAAGTCAGAATTGCGAAATACAAACTCGCATTTGCAAAAAAAGAGTCGGAATTGCGAGACACAAACTCACAATTGTGAGAAAAATATAGGTCATGGAAATTCAGCTCAGTGAAAGTCAGGGAAAAGTCAGGGAATTTGACATTTGGCTTAGAGTGGGAACCCTGTGTTACAGAATATTTCTATTTTAAATAAATGCTGTTTTTTTTTTATTATTTAATTCGTCAAAGAATCCTGAAAAAATTTGCACAACTGTTTCCAACATTGATAATAAATCAGCATATTAGAATGATTTCTGAAGGATCATGTGACACCAAAGACTGGAGTAATGGATGATGAAAATTCAGCTTTGCATCAGAGGAATAAATTACATTTTAAAATATATTAAAACAGAAAACAACTATTTCAAATCGCAATAACATTTCACAATATTAATATTTTTTTAGATTTTTAATAAAATAAATGCAGCCTTGATGAGCAGAAAAGCCTTCTTTAAAAAAAGATTAAAATCATACCGATCCCAAACTTTTGAACGGCAGTTTGTGTGTCATTTGTTTTCTGTGCATCTAGGAATACAAATACTTATGTGTGAAGAAACTCAAGGGTCTGGTGGTGGTTTAAAGGCATGCATCAACCCTCATCTTCTCACACCATGTGCCAGATGGTGTCTTTTGGCTCCCCTGATAAATATTAATGGGATTTCTAGAGTTGGACAACAGGCAGTTGGGTGCAATCTGAATGACAGACTGAAAAAAGAAAAACATGGGAAAGTCAATAGGATTTAAAAAATTATCAACTGCTTAGAAACATAATAGCACACCTCTCGAACATCTCAAAGAGGTCAGATATGATTCATGCATTCAGATGTGATGAATCTCTGTTCAAAGCTAAGAATAGGAAGTTTGCCAGCCGAAATCGTGACCTTTCTATCTCAGTTTGAAGTAACGCCCATAATTCTCAGCCAACTCCACTTGAGTCTCTATTCAGTGCCAAAACCAGAGACTGTAAAGCAAGTGTAGACATGGGACGTCTGATAAATGGTTTAATGATAAAGCACTGCAGCACCCCCTGCAGAGGTATATGGAACAAACCAAGTAGTAGCTATGTCACTCTAAACCTGAAATAATCAGTTAAAGGATTCATTTAAGGTTTAATTCATTCCAAAATTAAACTTTCCTGATAATTTACTCACCCCTATGTCATCTAAGATGTTAATGTCTTTCTTTCTTCAGTCAAAAAGAAATTAATGTTTTTGAGGAAAACATTCCAGGATTGTTCTCTTATAGTGAACTTCAATGGGCATCAGTGTTTTATGACATAAGACCCTTATTCCTCGGCTGGGATCTTCAACCCGTTGGCCACGTTTTACCGTTCCACTTTAATGAAAAATCCTGGAATGTTTTTTTTCAAAAACCTTAATTTCTTTTCAAAAGAAAGACATGAACATCTTGAACGACATGGGGGTGAGTAAATTATCTAACCATTTAAAGCAAATGTTTTTGACATCTGCTATTCTGCTATACTTAAGGCTGTAATGGCCCACAGAAGTCCTGGAAAATTGTGCTTGAGTCATGCACTTTTATTTTATTTTTATGTCTTTTCCCCATTTTTTGGAGCTTGAGAGCAGCAGGTGAATATATGCTTTCACTGTATAGAAAAAAGCAACATGAACTTTCTTCAAAATTTTGTGCTTTACAGGTTTGAGTAACTGAATTTGGAATGTATCAGAAATTCCAGTTTTGAATAAACAAAGTTCAACTAATCATAATATCTGCTAAAACACAAGGACTTTGCAGTTCGAATCAGACAGAGTGTCAGCTTTGCGCAATAGCTCATGTAACACCAATACTAGTCAACACTTTAGTATTTGATTCTAGTCTATACTGATTGAAGTCTATATTCCTTTCACTATTCATTATGTTGACTATGGGTCAAAGCATGCAGCAGCTGCCCTAATCTGAGTGTGGCATGTTTCCAAGCAGATTTTAGGGGTTGCAGATTAGCCAGGCTCCCGTCAAGGCGAATCCCAAGTTCAGTTGGTGTACGACACAATGGGGGAAAACAGCCAACACACTGGGGGACACCACTCAGTACGATGTTAACAAAAGCCAGGGCAAGGGGGAGGAGAGATGAAGAGGGGTGGGAAAGATCAGGGCAGCTGGAGGATTGGTGGCACACAGTGGATCTCGTTGTGTCCAACCTAATTTATCCTTGACATCAGTTAGTCTGCAGCCGCAGAAGTAGACAGTTAGTCATAATGCTGCTCTTATCATTCAAGTAAAAGACTTTTGATCTACAATGATCTCTGCCTAGACATGGTGGTCTTCATAAGTAAAAACGTTCGATCTCTGTTGTCGATCTTCAAGAAGAAGGGTGAGTAGATTCGAGAGTTTTTTCAAGAACATAAATATTTCTCCTGGTTCTCAAATATATTGTCTCTCCGATGTGAATGTTGATTTGACTTGAGAAATTCATTTAAACTTGTCTCATTTTTAAAATCAAACCCCATAAAATGCGTGGACTGAACTTGACTTGAAATGGAAGTCTATTGTGGAATTATTGAATATTTGCTGTATAGTAGAGTATACTGTTTTTATTAAACATTACACTTGTGTATTTAAGACAGAACATTCCTGACTTTAAAAATGAGTAATTTGTGAAATGGACTTGTACAGCGCACTTGCCTACAGTGTGTGTTTTGACTTTCTGTTGTGCTACAATGCTTGTAGTCAGTGCCAGGACACCTGACACCCCCTACGGGGTGTACTATACAAGAAGCTTAAAAGTTGATACCAAGTGAACAGTTAGAAATCTGCATAAATGGCTAAGAGGCTGAGGAGAAGATCTCTTTGAAGGGAAAGTCCCTGTCCTAAAACACTCTCATTAACTCCATTTTGCAATGCCTTTCGGAAGCATCAAAACTGTTGTTATCTCATGCCTATAGTTTAAGGCACTCAGGAGGTACGTAAGGAAGATGATAGGGGTACAAGTATGAGGGTTCTTAGTGTTCCTTTTGAGAGTGCCCCGTCTAATGATAGGCCACCCTCATGTGTCCCATTTCTGGCTATTGTAAAGTTAACAGTGAGCCTCAGTGCAAGTCAGACACGAAGGCCACTGAGGTAATTCCAGTGCTTTGATGTTTGCAATGCTTTGCATGTTTTATGAATAAAGTTGCCAGATCTTCTAGAAAATTGTTTAATATTCTCTTGGGTCAATCCAAATTATGATGACTGCTGAGAATTTAGGTGCATCACCTTTGTTTGGAGGATTTATCTCAGTTCCTTATATTGTAGTCAAGCTTAGTCTTGGGTTATATACAGTTGAGGTCAAAAGTTTACATACATAGAATCTGCAAAATGTTAATTATTTTACCAAAATAAAAGGGATCATACAAAATGCATGTTATTTTTTATTTAGTACTGAGCTGAATAATATATTTCACATGAAAGATGTTTACATACAGTCCACAAGAGAAAATAATAGTTGAATTTATAAAGTGAGCATTTGAACCTTCTGTAATAGCTGCATATGAGTCCCTCAGTTGTCCTCAGTATCAGAAGATGTATCTCAAATTCAAACAGTCACTGGGTTCAAATACACAAAAATGATGAAAACCTAAAGAATTTGACTCATGAACAACTATCACTAAGCAAAAAAGCACAGCTGTGGATCAATCAGGTAACAACACAGTATTAAGAAACTTAATGTAAACTTTTGAACAGGGTCGTTTTTATAAATTCAACTAATATTTTCTCCTGTGAATTATATGTAAATGTCTTTTATGTGAAATATTTTTTTCAGGTCAGTATTAAAAAAAAATAACATGCATTTTTGTATGATCCCTCTTATTTTGCTAAAATAATTAACATTTAGCAGATTCTGCAAGTGTATGTAACTTTTGACTTCAACTGTACAAGTACTTGACTGGGATATTTCAGGTCATTTCAGAATGAAATTGATTGGTTTAAAGAAACGAAGACAAGTCAACTTCCATGGTCCTTGTGTCGCCATATGTTAAATAGAGGCATGCAAAGGGTAATCTGGTATTTCAAGGAATTAAAGATCAGAAGAGATTACCTGGACACAGCATGAGTGTGAAGTCCATTACTATGTTGGAAATCTACAATCAACATGTGCCTCTATTGTCCGTCAAAATCTTACTAGAATTAGCTGCCAGCATTAGCAGGTGTTGCTTTTGGATGAAGAAAGAATGGGCATAGATATAAAGCACTTGACAGCCTGATTTCCAAGCTTTTAATACTCCTCATTCACAAAACAGGTGTGTGAAAATTGCCAATCAGTATCAATATTTTAAATTTCTCACTGAAAGAAAAAAAATGAATGGGGCAATTTGTTATGTTCAAACTGTTCTGCTAATGTATCACTATTTTGATTTGATTACGAAGAAACAAGTAATCTTTCTATAAAAACTGACTAAAAAAAGATTATCACAAAAATTTGATAATCTCAAATGATGCATGTTTGGGAGAAGTCTGCAACCATTTTTTGCATGTATTCCAATGCCTTTACTTTTCTCTCTATTTTTAGCAGGCCAAAAGCAGAATGAGCCAAGCAAGCTGACCGTACACTACACAGCCTCTCAGCACTACCAGGAGAATGTGTTCATAGAGGGAAGCAGGCCACAGTACCTGGAAGACCTGCATACTGAGGCACAGGAGGGATTGAAGATACTACAACAGGAGGGTGAGCCTTATGTCCATCTGTTCATCTTTTGTTACACAAAACATACTGATCTATGACAACCTTAATGTAATGCTCACAGTCTGGCTTTCTAACATACAACTGTGTTTTCTGATGTACCTCACTTAGTTTTTCTTCCATGCAGAGAACAAAAATGGAGTGGACTTTCAGGATGATCAGACTATGGTAAGCTTCTGAAGATTATACTGTATATTTATATACATGTCAATTTTTTCTACAAATATAGCATACTTTAGGATCCCATCCTGCTTTTTTAAAACATTATACATCCTGTTTTTTTTTCAGTATGTCAGACAATAGTAACATTAAATTAGACTAGCATAAAAAGTTGTTCAATTTAAATGAATCAAATGTTTTCAAACCCCTTAAAATGGCAGTTTTGACCTGTCCAATCTCCTAGGTCTGGTCTTGAACTTTTGACTGTATCTAACAGTTAAAATCATTAAAACGGTAATTAAACTTTAATTACTACTTTTTAGGGCCTGGTTCTGACAAACCCCTGAGGATAAGCTTTGGTTGTATTTTTAATGGAATTATCGTCAACCTTTTTTTTTTTTTTTGGCAAATTGATGCAGGCCCTATTTTGCAAGACTATTCGTGGAAAAAATGTATCGCTTAAAGTATTAGTTCACTCCAGAATTAAAATTCCCTGACACCCCATGTCATCCAGAGTGTTCACGTATTTATTTCTCCAGTCAAAAACAAATGGTTTTTGAGGAAAACATTCCAGAATTTTTCTCTATATAGTGGACTTCAATGGGGATCAACGGGTTGAAGATCCGAATTGCAGTTTCAATGCAGCTTCAAAGGACTCTACTCAATCCCAGCCAAGGAATAAGGGTCTTATCTAGCTAAACATTTTCTTATATATATATATATATATACATTTTTTTTTTTTTTTTTTAACCTCAAATGCTTGTCTTGCACTAGCTCCACTTCACACATTATGTAGTCATGTTGGAAAGTTCACACGTGATGTAGGCCGAAATACCAGCTCAGTTTTTACAAGACGAACTTTCAAAAAATAGTCAAATGCCCTTTACAAATAAAAGGTAAAACAACAATGTTGGACGACTTTGAAGTTGGAGGAGAAAATGGGATGGAGTTTCTGAAGTACACAAACAAAGAACTAACCACGTGTGACCTTTCTAACGTGATTACGCAATGCGTGCAGTTAGAGATGCACATCACTGAGCTAGTGAAAGTATATACATTTGTATTTTTTCAGAAAATGGCAGATTGTTTTGCTAGATAAGACCCTTATTCCTCGGCTGGGATCTGCATTGAAACTGCAATCTGGACGTTGAATTCCATTATATGGAGAAAAATCCTGGAATGTTTTCCTTTTCGACTAAAGAAAGAAAGACATGAACATCTTGGATGACATGGGGTAAGTGAATTATCGGGAAACTTTAATTCAGGAGTGAACTGGATCACTTTTTACTGATAACTTCCATTTCTCCACAGCCAGAGGAAGATGCAAGCTCAAAAGAAAGAGATGAATCACTTGAGACTGATAGCACTGCTGGACACTCCATCATTTCAGTGTCAACTGTCTCAGCAGTTTCCTCACGTCCAGTGCTTACACGTCAAGGTATACAATGCTGACTGCATAAGAAGGTCTAGAAATAAATAGAAATGTTTACTATGGTACATACTTCCTCTTGTTGTTTACCTCCTAAGTGTTTTCAAATGTAAAGGGAACCCTGGATTAATATAACATAAATTATGTCTTTTACTGAAGTATGTACACTGTAAAAAAACAATTTGTTGAGTCAGCTTAAAATAATTTGTTACCTGGCTGCCTTAAAATTTTAAGTTCAGCCAAGTTTAGTCAACTTTAAATGTTACGTTTTACTAAGTGACAACTTAAATATTTGAGTTGATTCAAATTAAACTCTTAAGGCAGCCAAGTAACAAGTAACAACAAATTTTTTGTTTAGTCAACTCGAGTAGTTGTCAATTAGTACAACTTATCATTTCAACTTGAATGAACTTATTTGAGTTGACTGACCTTAAAATTTTAAGGCAGCAGGGTAACAAATTATTTTAAGTTGACTCAATAAATTGTGTTTTTTTACTGTGTAGTGGAAAACCCATGAAAAATCCACATTGTTTTATACATATTTTGGACTATGAGGGGTGCTATTATTTCACTGAAGTGAAATGGCTGCTCTTGGTGAGCTAATGGCACTACCTATTGCAATTTTTACTTCAACACAACTCGGAAAATAAAATACTGATACAATCCCAAATTGTGTGGCTATTGGTTGTAATTTTCAGTTGAATGGCAGCAAGGATGGGAAGATGCATGTGAACGAATAAAACTTACTAAAAACCTGCATCTTTGTTCGCTTCACTTTAGCCCTGATGCCTTTGAGGCTTTTAGTAGATCACAGCTACTGAAAGAGCTTACAAATGCCAGAGACAAGAAACGCTAAATGTCATCCTGGCAAGATGTAAACACGCGACACTTGTCATGACACCGCAACCTCTGAAGGAGTTTCTCTGTGGCGTTTAGACTCCTTGTGGGGAAGAAAAAAAACGATGGTACAGCATTTGGTTTAAGCCTACGTTTATATCCATCGCCACCTGTAAGCTCGTTTAGTAGCTGTGGTCATCTTATCAGTATTTTATTTTCAGAGTTGTGTTGCAGTAAAAATAGCAACAGGTAGCATCAGTAGCTTACCAAGTGCAACCATTTTACATGATTGAAATAATGGCACCCCCATAGTCCAAAATGTGTATAAAATGATGTAATATTGCAATGCAAAGACAAAATCATACAGAGTCTGTCCTCTGATAGGTTCAGAGAAAACGTGATATCAATCAAAGATATTAGTCAAGATTAAATAAGAAAACTTGTTTGTTACTGTAGTGTAGCTTTAAGAATCACATTAAGAATGACTTGCGATTTAATTTGAAATAACAAAACAATGGAAGAAACTTGCGTGTTATTTATGTTATTCTCTTGGTATTTAATCTCTATATGATATATCACTCCCTTCAGGTTCCACATTTAAGCCCTTGAACCCAGTTAAACGACTAGACAAGACCAAGAGGAGAAGCAGAAGAACAACTATAATGGGCATACCACAGCAAGTCCAAAAAGAACTGGGCATGTAAAATTATGTTATTGTCAAAAATTAAGAACATTTTTGAGCATGAAATACCTTAAAATGGTGACTTTGACAAATACATGAGATTACACAAACTGTTTTGCCTAAAACAGATGAATGACATATACTTTGTTTTGTTTCTATCGAAGATATGGCAAGAGGAACTATACTGCAGCAGTGTCCAAATGGAGAACATGACAGTGAGGATGATTCCTCTGTCAGAGTTGTCATCCCAACAATTGATGGAGAGCTCCCTTCAGTAAATCACGAAGGGGCTCGTGTACACCTGCAGAACATTGAGGTTCTGCAGACATCAAGAGATGAGGAGTTTCTAATAAACCACATCCATTCTGTCTACCAGGATGAGTTAAACCGAAAGCTTGGGATAGAGGCATGCCCTACACAGAGGCCAAAGTCTCTTGCTGTGCCAGGGATGACCACTTCCTTTTTCCTGCATGAGCCTCAAGGTCCTGTTATGTCTATTTCACCACAGGCAACTTATTTATCTAAGATTATTCCGAATGCAATTCTGCCAGCCGCAATAGACATCATTGAAATTAATCATGATCACAGCCGGCGCAGTACAAGTACAGTTAGCAAGAGTAGTTTAGCATCAGCTAGTCCAGCTTCTTCACGATCTGGAGGTGGCACAAATCAAGACCCAGGTACCGCTAGCCCCAACAGGAGCCCTTCACAATCATCTGAGACGATCGTCTCCAACTCCTCCACAGTTTCTTCAAAAGCAAAGTGTTTACCAACATTTCTTGCCGAGAGCACCAAAGAAGTTTCAGATTTAATCCCAAAGGACGTAAGCGTTACAAGCTCAAGCAGTTGTAAAAGCTCTAACAGTAATGGTACAAATCATAGACTGGACAACAGGGAGATGGGTGAAGCAGTAGAAAATGTCAGAAATAGCCATTTGTTCTCTCGTCTCTCTGTAATGAAGACAAAACTGCCACCAGCACCACCTCAGAGAACCTATTCCCTGCACCATGAAAAACTTCAGGGGAAGTGGAGATCAAAGGAACTGGTAGATACAGCAGCAACCGACGGGCATACAGGTAGAGATCTTAGAGGTGCAAAAGACCATCAGTCCACCAATAATGAGAAGAGTTCTGTCCATTCTTCAGCGCTCAACTCATCAATAGATTTCCAGCCGACTGTGAAATCCACCCCACTTAGTCCTGATCAAGCCTTTACTGGAAGTCATGTTGGATCAAGCCACTCATCCCCACAGAAAACTGGAGAAGAATCTTGTGAAAACAAATTTGATAGGACTTTGTCTCCTTCGAGTGGATACTCAAGCCAAAGTGGGACACCTACGCATTCCCCTAAAGAGGTAAGTCCCTCCTCACCTGGAAAGAGAAGAGTTAAGCCTTCAAAGCCTGAGAGAACAATTGTACGGACCTCGCCGGTGGTTTCAGTCTCTTCGTCAATGACATCACTGTCTTCGGTCACATCAGACACGGCACATCATGACATTCAAACCAACACCACTCCATCAGAGCCATTAAAGTGCTCTCCACCTGTTGCAACTAACAAAAACAAGGTGACACTGGTACACCCAACTGTTGCCCATGGGGAACTGTTCAACATTCCCCCTCCACCCAAGGTGAAAGCCCCAACTGCCCCACCTCCAGAAACCTGGGTTCACAATAAATGCACACTTGAACTATTATGTGGCCCAGGTCCCAACCCCAACAGGTTACATCAGCTTCAAAAAGAGTCATTAATAGGTAAAACTCTAAACACAAATTTAACACAAATCACTAAACAAATGATCCCAAAGTCACAGACAACTGAAGAAATGAAGTCAGAGACCCAACTGGAAAACAAAGTAGCTGTAAAAGAACAAAAAGAGTCACCACAAGTGCATGAACAAATGATAGCAGACCCTCCAGATTTGAGGCATAATGGAAGCTCAACATTACACAGAGAGATAAATGAACTAGAGGGCAACCAGAACATTCATACACAAGATCAGAGAACTGTAGAGGAACGGAAGGACAAAGGAAGCCAAATACGCTCTACAACAAAAGTACCAACTATCAAAGTTGATCAAAGTATGCTGTCACAAACAAACTGTGAAGTCAAAACAAATCCTGAAATTGTAAGCACAACGTGCACCCCAAGGAATGACAAAACCAGTGAGGAGAATGAAGGAAACTGCATTGTTAAGGATGTTTCCAATCTTAAACAACTGCAGACTCTCAGCATTGAAGTACCAGAGGTCAATGGCATTTCTCCTCCTCCTTCTCCGCCTCCAGAACACCAACCTCCACCACCACCTACTAAAAAGACATCAGCCGCCTTAGTGTCTACACCACAATCTGATGAAGAGGAACGGAAGCAAGAAACAGAGGAACCGGTGACTCTCCTGGAGTCTTCTTGGCCTCCACCACCGCCTCCAATGGAAGAGTCAACCGACTTGATGTTTGAGGAACAAGATGAACTTGACTTCCCTCCACCACCTCCTTCGTTCATCCATGAACATGCTAATTGCCATGAAGAGTCATGTGAACAGCAAGACAATACAGAATTGAGGTCATCTATTACCTCAGATGTGGCCAGCAGTATAGACCAAGACTCCAAAATAGATACTATTCTGCCAACAAGAACTGGACAAAATAAAATGGAGGAGAGGCAACAAGACAAGCCTTGTAACAACATCTCACACTCCTCTGTGGACAAAGGTGGCATGGAAAACACAACCATAGCCCCTCCTAAAACGTCTTCACTTTTACCAGAAGAACTTGTACAGAGGGAGGAAATGCCAGCACAAGATTCAGAGCAAACATCACTTGATACCCAAGGAGATTCCACTAATGTGCCGCTTGCACCTCCACTTCCAGTGGAAGACCAATCCGCTGTTAACTTCCGAAGGCAACTGAGCCTTGTAAACAAAGACAACCGAGGCAAAGAACTGCTTTGTCGTCACAAAAGCACACCTATCCCAAAAGAGGATGCCAACATTCCCCTGGTCACACCTTCCTTGCTTCAGATGGTGCGACTAAGATCTGTAAATGTAGGTGAAGATCAAGTTGATAGTAAACCAAGTACTGAGGCCACAACAATTGACGATCACAGTAATCAAGCAACACCACAAAAGCCCATTCGCAAATCTTTGAGCTTGAAGTCCAGCTCACCTGCTAAGTCATCTCCTGCTCCAGCCACAGCCCCATCAATGCGTCTTCAAGAGGCCATTCGTATGAAGACTGCTGCGATGTCCTCCAGTGGAGTACCTGCGGCACCCAATCTACGCTTATCCTCAACTAATAGTGCTAGCTCACCGGTGCCATCCCCTGGCTGTGACTTACTTAAGTCCCCTGCATCCACAGCCAGTTTTATCTTCTCCAAAAGCACAAAGAAAGTTGTCATTGAAACACAGAGTTCTCCTGAGGTCCAAGCAAGCCTCAAGCAAAGTCTTGCAGCTGAGATAATGCAGGTTTCCGACCAAGCCAAGACAATGATTACAAATGGAACAAAAAAGCCAATTAAGGTGCCGCCACCTGTTGCTAAGAAACCAGTGCATGGAACAAATCCTCCCAACAAGATAGAGAATGCAACACCGGATAAGACCGAGATCTTGACGCGTAAACAAATAACAAGGGTTGAAGTTAATGGGCAAAGTGATCAAGTGCATCCTGCTGGTCAGCGAGCACAATCATTAGGAAGCCAGAAGCAAAGTAAGGAAGCATTCATGGGCTATTTTAGTTTGTCCATTAAATAACGATGAAACCATTTGAATGATCATGATATTTCTTTTTCAGGAAGTACAGAGACTGCATGTTGAAGAGTCATGACGCATGAGTTGAGTTTTGATTGGACTGTTTAGTCACAGTTTGGCAGAGAAGAGAGGACAAAGCAAGTGATGAAAGCGCAAGAATGATCTTATTTGAGGATCCATGGATACCACAGCTGTCTTAAAAGCCTTAGCCTGGAGAAATGGCCTTCAAGTGTATGCAAAAAGCTTTTCCCAATCTGTTTTATATAATAGCTTTATTACAGCTTTCAAGTATTTTTCTACATGAGTTTGTCTGCTCTGGGAGAAGTCACTTTTAGTTTATTGTGGACTTATAAAAGCTAATGACTGCAAGACTGAACTGACATCTAGTGGTCACTAGTGGTAGTTATCACTGCTTGGCGCAAAAAAAGTCAAAACCTGTGTTGTAATTTTTTTGACATATCCAAATATGTCCAAGCACATAGATCGATTACTAGCTTTTAATGAAAGAAGTTGATTCTACTAACAGTTTTGAAAGTTTTAGAGCTACTGCAATCAACTTTCAGAATTTGCTTTTAGCAAATGTGTAATTATACATGTACAGAACCATCTGTTACCTTTTTGCAGTTATGCTGACAATAGCTGAAACATATACACACAAAACCTTTACATATTTACTTTTCATTAGATTAAAGCACTTTTCAAGCTAAATGCTGCATTTCTTTTCAAACCAGCAAACAGGTAAGAGTATTGACTAATGGTCCCCCTAAAATTTATGTAAAAATATACATACACAAATACTTTAGTAGCTATTTACTTCAAGGGAGGAGTGAAAAGAATTACTACACTGTTTTGAAAATAAAACTGCATTAAAGATATTTATAGATTTACCTTGTTTTGACTCTTTCCTGATGCTTTTTAACATCAATGGCAGCCATACAAATGTAACATCATATACAAATGTCAAAAGTTTATCTGCAAAATATAATTATTTTACCAAAATAAGAGGGATCATACAAGATGCATGTTATTTTTTAGTTACTACTGACCTGAAAAATGTATTGTACATAAAACATGTTTACATATAGTCCACAAGAGAAAATAATAGTTGAACTTACATACACTTCTTAATACTGTTGTTACCTGAATAATCCACTGCTGTTTTTTTTTTTTTTTGGTTTTGTTTAGTGATAGTTGTTCATGAGTGCTTTGTTTGTCCTGAACAGTTAAACTGCCTGTTGTTCTTCAGAAAAATCCTTTAGGTCCCACTAATTCTTTGGCTTTTCAGCAGTTTTATGTATTTGAACCCTTTTGAACAATGACTGTATGATTTTAAAATCCATCTTTTTTTACACTGAGGACAACTGAGGGACTCATATGCAACAATTACAGAACATATAAACGTTCACGGATGCTCCAGAAGGAAAAACAATGAATTAAGAGCCAGGGGTGTAAACTTTTGAACAGAATAGAGGTGTGTACTTTTTTTCTTATTTTGCCTAAATATAATTTCTAAGTACTATTTTATTGGTACTGCCCTTCAGAGGCTACGGAAGATACTTGCATGTTTCCCAGAAGACAAAATAAGTTAAATTTACCCTGATCTTCAAATTCAAAAAGTTTTCACTTGGCTCCTTCTGGAGCAGCAGTGAGCATTTGAACCTTCTGTAATAGTTGCATATGAGTCCCTCAGTTGAAAAGATGGAGCTCAAAATCACAGACATCATTGGAAAGGGAATACACGAATACACAAAAATGCTGAAAAACCAAAGAATTTGTGAGTCCTGAAGGATTTTTCTGAAGAACAACGAGCATGTTCAGAAAAATATGCAAACGTCTTTTATGTGAAATATCTTATTCAAGTCAGTACTAAATAAAAAATAATATGCATCTTGTTTGATCCCTCTTATTTTGGTAAAACAATATTTGCAGATTCTGCAAGGTGTATGTACATTTTTGAAAATATCTTCATGTTATCTCGTGAAGCTACTACAACACTTTTTTAATTGCACAACACAATACATAAATGAATTATAGTTTCCATAATCTTTAATCAATAAAATAGTCATGAATCGTTGTTTATTTATTTAATTGAATTTGGTTAACAACAGATGCATTCTGAAAGTTATATTACATGAAATTCCACCTGTGAAGTACCTAACTAATCCTAAAATATGTATCCATAACAGTTCATTGTGTATAT
Source organism: Cirrhinus molitorella (assembly GCA_033026305.1). Lineage (NCBI taxonomy): Eukaryota > Metazoa > Chordata > Actinopteri > Cypriniformes > Cyprinidae > Cirrhinus > Cirrhinus molitorella. The sequence continues at coordinate 11,357,489 of CM065131.1, forward strand.
AGACTGCCCGCATTCGAACCGTTTCCACTGATGGTTAAATAGTTTGAACATTGTCAGACTGGATTGTAAGCAATGATCCAATGCCAGACATGGCACTATAGCTATAGGAGGACCTGAGTTTGAGGATAACAAATGAAATCCTGCAAGATTCTTCATCTGTTATTCAAACAAATGAGCGTGACATTATTTACTGCATTACTTTATGTGTAAAACATCCTGGACGGCAATACATGCAATGTAAAGCACAGACGATACCCATATGGATTCTGCTGCAGTAATCATGTGCTATTAGATTAGATTCACAGGTTGACATGGCTGAATGGGACAGTATAAATTAAATAATGGCATTACAAGCCATTGGCTTCTCCATTTGAGTCAGTTAGCAGTTTTGGATGGCTATGATGAGCAATACCTGACACTGTGTACTTGTCGGGATTCTGGTCTGTCATGGAAACTCTAGCTTTGAGAGAAATGCTGAAGACAACTAGCTAATATTTCCACCCTTTAGTGTTTTACAGGTGATCTGTCCAAGTTTGGTCATCAGATTTTGATCTTTCCATTGTGCAGCACACTCGCCAGAGATCTTCAGATCCACCTGAAGTAAACATACAGCCAAGAATGAGACACAATGATACCTTTATATGAATGTTTAAGTACAAAGATATAAAACGTACATACCTGCAACTTCTCAAACACCTTTTTCTTTGGTTTCAATTCATCATCTGGTTTGCCTGATTCATATCCTTCTACAAAAACACGGTCTCCTGGTGCTGAGCCTTCTGGTGGATCCAAAGGCTCCACTTTCCTCGGCTCTCCCTCACTGAAGGCCAAAGATCAAGACAAGAAGTTTTTTAATACAAGTAGAATATAGGCAGCTGAATGGAATGGATGGATAAAGGTTTATCAGTTCTACTAACATTGAAGCACAGAGCAGCATGGCTTGGGATTCAATCCCCCTCATCTTCTGGGGCTTTAGGTTACATAACAACACAACAAGACGGTCCTGAAGCTGCTCCTGGGAGATGTAGGCCACCAATCCACTCACTACAGTCCGTGGCTGTTCCTCACCCACATCAATCTTCTCTAAATACAGAGAGTCTGCATCTGGATGCTGGAACAGGTCATGAAACAAGGTTATTGAAACACCCTCTTGCTAGAAAAATTGTAAAATTATTGCTGGTATTCTCTACCTTTTCTACACTTATGACTTTGCCCACTCTGATGTCCAATCTGGATGGGATGACGTCCTCCTCATCTGTAGTTTGTTTAGGGTTGCCCTTCGCTCCTCCTTCTGTGAAGCAATGACAATTTAAACTGTGTGTAAATGGATGTGCAAATTCCTTTCTCTAAAAAGCAATCTAGAACTTTCATAGGTGTCAGCGATTATGCATTTTCACTCACTGTTTTTGGAGGGCTCTGGGTAAGCTGATGCTGTCAATTTCTTCAACACTGGGGTCTCAAACTTCTTCCTGATGGGGTCCAACAGTTTGTTGAGAGCCAGCTCTACTGAAGCCTTCAGGTCACCAGGATGGATTTGCTGCAGGTAAGCAATGCAGAGGTTAACATATGATGCTCAACTCAAATTTATGTAAACATATGTCATTTGTACATTAAAGGTTTAGTTTGTCCAAACATTAAAATTCTGTCATTAATTACTCACCCTTATGCTGTTCCAAACCCGTAAGACCTTCACTCACCTTCAGAACACAAATTAAGATATTTTTGATGAAATTAAAGATTCTGAAGATGAACGAACATCTTATGAGTTTGGAACAACATGAGGGTGAGCAATTAATGACAAAAAATGTAATTTTTGTGTGAACTCTCTCTTTAAGTAAATACATATACCTCTGCAGCAAAGTCCTTCTCCACTTCCTCATAGTCTTTGTAGACTTTGTCACCTCCCCACTTTGGATCTCTTTTAATCATAAACTCTAAAACAGAACACATCAATAAGCTTTTAACTAGACAGTTACATTTCCTAATTGTTTTTTTTTTTTTTTTGGCCTGAGCTCACCTGAGTGCAAAGGGAAAAGCACATGTTTGACAAAGGACAGAACTCCATTATTCTCTACATTTCCAGGCTCACAGAAGGCTTTCTTTAACTTCTTCTTCACCTCTTGGTTCTTATCCAGCAGGTCAATCTTGGATTCCTGCAGCAGATATGAACATTTGAGAATGACGAATCTTAGTGTATCAACCAGATACCTGGAATACAACAGCATAAGCCACTATCCCCTCCTGAAGAATCAATAGGATTCTTTGATAACATGAATCAAAGAATGTGATTGTAAATCTTAAAGCATTTTTGAAATCTTTGAAGGTGTAGATGGTACAATACCTCCTCAGAGGAGCTCATCTTGCCACCGGTCAGTCCAGGCACCATTGGGTTCATCATGTGGATACGTTTGGTGTACCCAAGAGAAGGCAGGTACTGGAAAAGAAGAGAAAACAATCTAACAAACAAAGTATATCCAGCAAACACACCCAAGGTGCTGATGACACAGTAGCAGGCATTGCCGTCTATGCAGGGTCAGAAAGATTTCATCTAAAATATCAAAAATATTTGTGTTCTGAAGCTGAACGAAGGTCTTACATGTTTGGAATGACATAAAGATGAGTAATTAATGACAGAATTGTATTTTCTGGGTGAACTATCCCTTTAAGTTTAATAATGGTATATGAAATAAGAAATACATAAAAATGCACCTTCTCTGCTAATGTGAAGATCTTCCTTTGGTCCACACCCCCGAACTGAGCATCTACTTTTAAGTACTCCTCATCCAGTGCCTGATAAAAAAAAATGTAAAACACAGTGTCTATATTTTATTTACAGTGTCTGGAACAAGCAGCAAACCAAGATAGCATCCAGTCTTAATGAAATGTAGTTTTAAATAAGAGAATAATGCATTCAGACAGTTTAGAGTAAACAGATTTTTTTTGTCTTTAAATACAGTAAAAACAGCAATATACCCAGATATTGCTACAATTTCAGAAATCACTATATATATATATATATATATATATATATATATATATATATATATATATATATGTTATCATGTTGAAAATAGTCATGCAGCTTAATATTTTTGGAAAAGAATATTTAAAAGAAAAAAAAAAAATAATAATAATAATAATAATGCAACCCATTAATCTTTTTAATGGGTAGTATAGTGACTTTTGGACCAAAAGGGAAAAAATAAGCATGTTTTGAAAATGGATTCAATGTTCACATGTACATTATTGAAAACAAATACACACAAGACTTCTCTAGAAGACCACAAAGATAAGGAAAATGTTAGCAGCAGATGATCTTCATACCTGTAGTCCAGGATACAGGAGGCCACTCAGAAGAGGATGCTCAACCTGTTTGACCACCTCAGCACCTGCTTTCTTGGCATCATGTTCAGTAACCATGGATGACAGTCGGTAAACATCCAGAGTGTACTCTCTATAATAGATCAGACACACAAAGCATTTTTTACTTCTTAAGGAATAACCACAAACATCTTCTTTATATTTAAGAAAGAAAAACATCTCTCGAAAACAAAAACAATGTTCTTGGTCAACAATCATCCAAAGCAATTCACAGCTACAGCTTTTAAATAAACAAGAGCGGTTACCTGCTAAGCTGATAGTCTGTGCCTTTGACAAATTTGAGCTTGTCAAGAGGAACTCCAATGCTCTCCAACATGGCCTTAATGATCTGCTCATAATACTGCACCCTGAGCTCCAGCAGCTCCCAAGGAGCCTTCATGTTGTCCAGATAGGCATGGAGATCAGCAAAGAGGATGGTCACCTACAGAACAGAAATATCAATCGTTATACACACCAATGCTCAGATCAACTGTACATGGAAGTAATTCAGAACCAATACAGAAAACCGCAGACAAACCTCGCAGCCTGCCTTCAGGAAGTCAGCGATCTTTGACATGGGGACAAAGTAGGCCACATGGGGTTTGCCAGTGGTTGCTGTTCCCCAGTAGACCTTCAGTTCCCTCTCCTTTAGAATCTCCTTCAACCTCTCCTCACCAAGAACCTCCTGAGAAAACAACAGTGGCAGAAACAGTATTGAAATTGACAGAACAAATAGTGCATGTAAAAAATTATAACAGAAATCGTTTTAAATTAATGTCTTTACAACAATAACATGTTGTGCCACACCTAACATCTTTCCCTGTTGTTTCTCACCTGAAGGTTTCTGGTGATAAGCTTGAACTTCTCATCAGGACTCAGCTGCTCTCCCATGATGTCTGCTGCTTCTGTACGAATTAGGTAATATAGGCTTATATGTCAAAAAACGAAGATACACTCAATTTGTAATTCTGGTAGAAACCATGTGCCAAAACTGTCATTTTTAGGACAGGTTCAGTCTTCACTTAAAATGACGTCCGCTTTGAATGAACGGCTGAGAATGAGTCTTATATATCAATTTAAACGAGTGATAGGAACACTACAAAGCAGGCAATAATTCTGTATAAAATGTAACATTAAGTTTACAAAATGTCAGTGATTATATATGACAAAAGCTTAGATATTTAATAAAAATTCACATTAAATCTCACCGGTGGTAGCTGAGAAACGTGTGCCGGTGACAGGCTCTTCCTGTTGAAAGATTTCATCACGTATTTCATAATAAAAGTCCCTCAGCTATATTAATGAATAAAAGAAAGTTTTATCCATTTATATACATGAGTTTACAAGAATATTTGGATATATAATAAAAAATAAATTGTACATATATAACTAAATGTGTATTATTTAGCTATTTTTGTATATATTTTGCTTTGTAACGATAGTGTTGCATCAGCTCTGAACAAGCAATAGTCCAGCTATTCAACAGCAGGAAGAGTAATCGAGTGCAGAGACGCGGCCCGTTGAGCTGTTGTGTGTTTCCTCCAGGAGGCGCTCCTACACTAGCCTTGTTGAAACTGCATGATATCTCTGTTCTACTGTCTTTTTAAATTAAAAAATATATATGAAGGATTTACAACTAAGTGATAGTAATTGGGAGTAATTGGTCCATATGGACTGGTACACTGAAAAGTATTGGGTACCGCAATATTGATAATATTTTATATTGTATTTATTTATTTTATAATGAAATAATGACTCTGAAGGATACTACAGTGAAAAGGAATTTAAATTTCGTAGGATTTAAAAAAATTAAATAAAACTTGTCATTGTCGAAAATTAAAAAAAGTACAAAAAATAATAAACTAGATAGACATTTATAATGTTACAAAAGGTTTATATTACAGATAAATATTGTTCTTCTGAACTTTCTATTCATCAAAGAAACCTGAAAGCTGTTTTCAACAAATGTTTTTTGAGCAGCAAATCAGAATGACTGGAGTAATGATGCTAAAAAATTCTGATTTGAAATCAGAGGAATAAATTACTTTTTAAAATATATTCAAATAGAAAACGGTTCTTTTAAATAGTAAAAATATTTCAAAATGTTACTGTTTTTGCTGTACTATGTATAGAATAAATGCAGGCTTGGAAGAAATGCAGCAGAAGAGACTTCCTGTTCAAAAACTTTTGACTGGTAGTGCATAATACATATTATAAAATAATATACGTTTCTTATTTTATTAGGCTATGTAAGTGGCTAGGTGTGTAGAAGGAAAAAAGGGCAAATGATAATCGTTGAATATTAATTAGTTTATTAAACATTTTTGTAACATCAGTTCTTTTAAATACCTACACATTTCAACTTACAATTCCATCCAAAAAAAAAACAAAACATGAAATCTATGTACAAACATCAGCACATGTGTTATATACACAATAACTGTATTTTTGATATCAGAATATGAACTGATCTAACAGATCACCACAAACCGGTGTTAATGCAAATGAAAAAAAAAAAAACAGATTGAAACGTGTTAGAAAATGGTATTAACCCAAAACATCCAAACATGCACTGATGAGATTTCAGTTTGCATCATGTACATATGTACATATGTATAAGACATTTACACAAATTATTTACAAGCCATGCCATTTTCCCCAAAAAGAAAATGAAAAATATGACTTCATATTTAGATGGTCTATGTACATATATCACAGCACTTACAGATGATACAGAAACACTTGGCATTCAGATCTTTGCAGGCAGAAAACTATACAATAATAAAAGCACTTTTGAGACAGCTACTGTACAGACTCTGACAAAACGAACAGACCAGAAATCAGATTAATTCAGTATCGAAACAAACAGCAGTGTCACCTGTAAACACAGATTGGCTTTTCCATAGGAATTAATGGCATGTTAGACATAATTCAGCAGTGACAACTCTAATTGCCCTTATTGTGACTGAGGCCCTTAAACAAGATAAATTAAGGAAGATGGGAGAAACAGACATAAATCAACATATGATTTAAAACAAAAATAATAAATACTTAAATAATCTTGTTTACCTCACAACATAAGATATTTTAACCCTATATAGTCTGATGGCACCCTGCTAGTTCATAGCCTCAGCTGTCAGCAGCACTTTACTTGATCCATCCAGAACTTAATCGAATGAGATCCTCTGATCTAAAGCATCTGAAGTAAATTTGTAAGTTTATACCTCAGCGCATCCCTCTGTACGCCCCCCGAGGGCAGAAACAGATGAAAAGGAACATAATAGGAGGAGTACGTGAAGGAAATAATACAAGAAATAAACAACAACCTTCTGTGCGCAATTCCGAAGTCTGATAAAAATCAAACCTCACTCAGATCTCATGGTTTCAAGTTTGCTTATTCAGTTAGATGCACAAAAGCACTTATAAATATTAAATTACATACAAATATTACTTGTGTACTGTACAGTTTCACAGATATTCCTCCCAAAATGTACCTTTCAATCATGACAAATGCATTTTTGGTTTTAGCACCTTAGAACCTTTTTTAAATGTTTCAAGTTTCTTATAAAGTAGACATGTCCCACCTTAGATCATTGTTTTAGTGCAGTTTAGATGTGTGCTTATCAAAAGCTGGATTTTTGGACACTGCTTTGAGATCCTATACCAGCGAGCAGCACAAATACTGGCGACACACAAGCCTCGTGCAATGTTTCTAGAGTTCATTAGCACTTGCAACTGGAAATGGCAAGGCACTTTGAACTTGAGCTGGCATAGGCTGTTTCAAGTTGATGTGCAGTTGTATAGGGGTCATATTGGTGGAAATTTTCAGCCACAAGGCAGCATGGTTGGTTCAAAGCGTCCGCTCGGTTTGTTTTGGCTCTGTTGGTCCGACGCATTTGGCACAATGTCTAATCCAGGGTTCTGGTGCTATTAAACCACATTGAGCTCAGTGGAGTCTGTTTCTGAGTCAACCTCATTTTCTCTGAAAAAGAAAAGTCACAGAGGACAACGTTAGGCAAAATCATTTTAAAAAAAAATGACAAGAATGCCATTTAATCAGCTTTGGAGATTTAAATGTACCATGTTAATTTATAGATTTCGAGAATGTTGAGTAGGCTTAACGTCTTTAGGCAAAACATGTGACTGGAAGATCAATTACCGTTGTTCATTTAGTAGTTTGCGGTTGCCTTGTCTCTTTTCCTCGTTGATTGGATAGGAGATGAATATTAGCAGCCCGATAATGATCAAGATTATCGGAGCAGCAGACACCAGGATCTTCAACGTTAAATCGACTTCGGCCGGTTGCGTGCAACCTCTCGTCACATAGCCGGCAAAACTGTTTGAACGAGAAGAAACGAGAGATTAATACATTATTAACGTTCACCCAGATAAATCCAACCTGATTTCACATTAAAACACTATCCTACATGGTCATGTCTCTAAACTCAAAAGACCCATGAGAATGACGCTAATCGCATTATATCTGAAGGTCAGGAGCCCAGACTGATTCTCATACAGTAAATGTGAAACAAAAAGCTGGTCTTATTGGACCACGCGTACTATAATCCAACATTAAAAGCCAGGATTTGGTGACAAGACTGTGGCTGTGAAACTTACTCAAGACTAAGAGTTGAGACCCCCAAGGAGACTCCAGATGCAAACTTGGTGAAGAACACATAGAAGGAGTAGAAGATGGCTTCGTGGCCTTGAGATTCAGGATTTTGGACTTTAAAATCATCCACGACATCAGGAAGCATAGACCTGAGAATACAGGAAAACACACTGTTATAAAGTGCACTAAATCTGAAAGAGCATACACATTTGTACAGTTGTCAGGTGCTTACCATGGCAGGAGGAAGGCCGCTGCAACACTGACTCCAGCGGCAAAAGACACAATGTATGTCACAATAAGACTGCTTGGCACAAGGACAACGGAGACCAGGAAAGGCACCACAGACTGCAAAGAGAATATAAACCATCAGTAACAGGAATGAAAAACATTAATTACAGTAAAATGACAGACATGAATGTCAGTTAGTGTAATTAAAATGATGACCCAAAAATAAAAATTACCCCATGATTTACTCACCATCAAGTCATTCTAGGTGTATAGTACTTTCGTCTTTCAGACGAATACAACCAGAGTTACATTAAAAATGTCCTGGCTCCTCCAAGTTTTATAACTGGATGTTGAGATTTTGAAGTCCAAGAAAGTGCATCCATCCATCATAAAAAGCAGTCCACACTGCCCCAAGGGGTTTATTAACCCCAACACTCTCGTGAACATGCGATTACGGTTTACAAAGTTTTAAATATGATATTATTTTACACAAACACATTATTTTACTTCAGAAGGCCTTTATTAACCCCCCGGAGCCATGTGAAGTACTTTTTATGATGGATGGACGCACTTTCTTGGACTTCAAAACCTCAGCAGCCATTCACTGCCATTGTAAAGCTTGGAAGAGTGAGGAAATTTATTAATATAACTCCGATTGTATTCCTCTGAAAGAAGAAATCATGGGGTACACTGCAAAAAAATACTTTTCTTACTTAGATTTTTTTGTCTTGCTTCCAGCCAAAATATCAAAAAATTCTTAAATTAGGAAGGATTTGCTAGAAAAGTAAAAAAAAATTTGTCTTGTTTTCAGAAAATTATTTTATTTCAAGCAGAAAACTAGATTAATTTGCTCACCCCACTGGCAGATTATTTAGTTTGTTTCAAGCTAAGAAAAATTTCTGAAAACAAGACATTAATGTTTACATGTCTAGAAAATGCTTCTTTATTTAATAATTTTTAGATATGTTGCCTGGAAACAAGACAAAAAATCTAAGTTAGAAAAGTATTTTTGCGATGTAGTTTTTATTTTTGGGTGAACTATCCCTTCAACTGAAGGTTTGTGTGCCACTGCTAATACTTACTGTAGTCCCAACATACACTGCAGTCTTCTTGCCAAATTTCGTGAGGAACCACTGCCAAAATGGGATCGCAAGTGTGGCGGAGAGCTGAAATGGAGAAAATCAAAATATAGTTGGCTCAAATATAACAGAGTGCGCAGGAAGAACTAAAAAAAAAAGTTTGTTTTGTCTGTGTATTTTGTTTTGTCACGCAACATAATGGTGATTTGGCAGACAGACATTTTTCAAATATTAAACATTCTTGATGATCGATGCAGACAGAAATGTCAGTAAAAGCAATGCACTGCGAGATAGTTTCCGCAACTGACAATGCACATAAACTAGGCATTAGCTAAGATTAGGTTTCTGACAAAGAATGCATCACTCTATGTGTACACACAGTTTCCCATCAATAAGCATGCTCCCTAACACACCTTTCTGACAACAATACTGGAATGTTTTGTTTCATATCTAGGACAAAGCCTGAGATATGAAACACAGTCATAGTTCAGTTCAGCTCCCTGAACAAGGATTATTGTAGTCTACAGTGAGCAGAGTTTTACATGGCTACAATGATGCTCTCTTACTGAACAGGAATTCATAAAGGAATCTGGGTTTTGGACACTGATCAAGGACAAAAATATATGAACAAGACATTCTTGTTCTTTGAAACTAGATGAACAACTCTTTCTTTCCTTAAACAATAAAACTCTGGTCAACTTTTCTGCAATACTGAAGAGTTCTGTGTGTTATGCAACACACAGCGAGTTGTGGTTTGGTTAAGGCGTAATACATTACTGGAAACACTAGTCTACTCAGATGGTCAACCCAAATAGAACTTGAATAGTACTACAGAAATGTGTTATATAATGGACCCACTTCCTTTTGTTCATTTGTCTGTTAAAATGTCACTGTCAATCACTTCATAATTATGCCTCACCTATCTTTACAGACAATATAGAGTCTTTATAGTCTTTTAGTATACAAAAAGCCCATTTAAAATACATTCATAATACATTTGCTTACCATAATGACGAGAAGGATGTTTTGGAAGTCGTTTCTGAAGCCAAGTGTGTAGCTACAGAACAGCGCAAAGTTTCCTTCCAGAAACTGCAAGAAATGTTTATAGAAATAATAAGCTTCACAGTAAAGACACATTAGCAAAACCTTACAAATAAGGTGACTGCCAAAGGCAACAGCGTTCGACCATGGCGGTCGCAGCTTAAACAACCCAAATGGCTGGTGGTGACCATTGCTTAACATGAAATAAGTGTATCATTTGCGTAAGAGCTCACCATAAAAGCCAGAGAGGTGAAGAGGAAGCCCATGACCAGCTTGGCATACGGACCGTGGCCCATCACCATTCGTATGCCCTGGAAGAACGACATGGGCTCAGTCCTAACCCTGCAGGTTTCTGTCAGAAAAGAAGAGAAAGGCAAGATGAGATGATGAAAACAAATGGCAATTAATGGTGCTACATTGATTGTTTTTCCCCCACCAATTTTCAAGTGTTAGCTTGCTAAAAAAAACAAATGCAAAATGAAGAAAACTGGTGCACACAATCGTATACATTTTGATTAGCTGCCAAAATGAGTCACTGTATTGCATGACAAGGGATCCACCAAAAAAATGTTGTTTAATTGCTTGTATGATGAGCCAAGGCTGTGCTCGTCTTTCTTTAGTCTACTGACGTCTGCGTGTTTAGGTTCAATATTTGGGTTCAAAATTAACTACAGAACACCAGTCATGACCTTCTTTAAGCATGCGCCCCATTTAGACAGCCCTCGCTGTGGTGTGAAAGCTAATCACGCCTCTAAGCTTATTCACTGACATTTCCCTGCAACCAGCTGAGCTCTGTTTGTGGGCCAACTACTGACTCAAAGTAACCCGAGCAGTGTGGAAAAACCCGGGTACATCTGCAAGAAACCCCTGTGAGGTTCAGTGTTTACACACATTACTTCCTGAACAGAAAGTATGCGGTAAGACATAAAATGGATAACTTCCCTGTTTTAAGACAGCTAATAGGCTTTTGTTACATCACAGTTATGAACTATGATTTGCTATTTAGTTTCAGTCGTAGGGACTTGTTTTAGAGAGCAATGGATTGGACAAAAGTCTGTGTTGTGCAGCATGAGTCATAAAAATGTTTGTAAATTCCCAGCATTTACACTACCAGTCAAAAGTTTTTGAACAGTAATTTTTTGTTTTTGTTTTTGTAAAAGATCTCTTCTGCTCACCAAGCCTGCATTTATTTGATCCAAAGTACAGCAAAAACAGATTAACTTTGAAAAGTTTTACTATTTAAAATAGTTGATTTCTATTTTAACATTTTTGAAAATGTTATTTATTCCTGTGATTTCAAAGCTGAATTTTTAGCATCATTACTCCAGTCACATGATCTTTCAGAAATCATTCTAATACTCTGATTTGTTATTATTACTACTATTTCTATGTTGAAAACAGCAGAGTGGATTTTTTCAGGTTTCTTTGATGGACAGAAAGTTCAGAAGAACAACATTTATCTAAAATAGAAATCTTTTGTAACATTATAAATGTGTTAATTATCACTTTGGATCAATTTAAAGCATCCTTGCTAAATAAAATGATATATAAAAAAAAAGTATTACATTTATAATATAATCTTTTCAATGGTAGTGTATATGAATTTTAACAGCTTAAAAGCATAAAACTAAGTGTTAAGTTTTGATTTTATAAGGTCTTTGAAAAATAATCTATACTAGCATTCGAAAGTTTGGGGTCAGTAATAATTTTTATAAAGAAAATTAACACTTATTTTGCTGGGATGCATTAATCAAAAGCTACAGTTAAGACACTTACAATGTTACAAAATATTTCTATGTAACTTTCTATTCAAAGAAATAGAAACTATTCAAAGAAACTTTGAATGATTTCTGAAGGATCGTGTGACACAGCATTGATTGACCCCAATTTTAAAGTAGAGCAAGTTTCATTACATTAACTTTCATTTGTAATGTAATGTGTCTTTGTGGTAGTAGCAACACTTACCTTTTTGTTCTTTCACACCGAGGAACAAGACCAGAGCACAGACGACATAAATGGAGCAGATGACACCAGATGCGATCATGTAAGCATTTCTCTGCGGGAACCACACGATTTCAGCCATTTAATACCAATATACTAAAAATTTTAATGTAGTCAACATTAAAAGACAAAAATGCTTACCAGATGCTGCAGTGAAACATGAGGCTCAGTGATGTTGACCTCGGTAGACACCTGCAGATCTGTGGAGTTCAGATCCTCGCCAGTGCTGATACAAGGAGCATTAGCCATTCCAACAATCTGACCTTGAACAGCAGTGCCAATGAGTGTGCCCAAAACCTCAACAGTCATTCCTGAGATAAAACATTAGCTGTTAGCTGCAAAATTGAAAACAGTGGACATATCTAGCTGGAGATGTTTTAAAACTCACGATAGGCTGTAGCCGAATCCCTCTCCTTCTGCTCAGTGCTGATGAACATGGTAAGGGCAGAATACGGTACGTGGAAGCACTGTATTGGGGGGGGAAGATTATTATTATTATTATTATTATTATTATTATTATTATTATTATTATGATGATGAGGAACCATACAGGCAACTTATGATCATTTAAAGATGGTTACTCACTGTTTGTAGTGTTTGGAAGGAGCAGTAGAAGAACAGGTACCAGACAACCTTGCCTTCATCAACAGATGGCACATACCAGATAAGGAAATAACACAGCACGGCCAAAGGGGTAGACAGCACAATCCTGAATGGCAAAAATACATGAGATTAGAAAAAAGGTACAAAAAGTAAAAGGTTGGCATTCTGGTTCCTCATGATGATAAACAGGTTTGGAATCAAGTACACACAGATTACGAGGTGTTTCAACATTGAGCTTTGTCAAGCGCCGTGTCATTTCTGTTCCCCCATGACTATGAGAGATGAAAGAATTGATTGGATAACTTCCCGTCTTTGTTCAGTGGCAAATGTGGCCACAGGATGCTAAAGTGGAAATACATTGTCTGCTCTGTACAAGGAAATACCATTTTAGGTGCGTTACACGTCATACGACTGAATGGTACCACATTTTGTTTTCCAGGTAAAGTGACTTAACATGCCGAGTAGTAAAACCCAGCATTTCTAAAAAATAAAAATAAAACTCACTTGGCAAGTAAACTGAATCAGAGACTACAGAATTCCATTGATTTACACAGAATGTGAATGTTTGTATTCAGTCTGTACATTTGACGCCCCTCTCTACCCCCTTTCTGTTTGTTTATTAAATATTTTGGGTAATTCTAGAATGCCTTCGCCTACCAATAAAACCGCAGCATTCAAAGGTATAGCACCACCCATGATTTGAATCATTAAAGCTATTCTCCAGAAAACACTTGCAGGTTTTACATGAACCTGTCCGGGTTACATTTCTAGTTTAAAAAGTTACTGTGGTGAGTTTTGATAATAGAGTCACGTTCAATGCGCAAACATACTCAGAATGATTTAAAACCACAAATACATATTTCAAATGAGGTCAGCTGTTTTGACTATGCTTTAGTATTATCATCATACACTTTGCGCAAAAACAAATTAGAGCCTAAATAAAGCACAATATAGTTAAATGATAATAAGCAAACTGAATATTATAAAAATGTTCAACCTGACATCATTTAGATTAGATTTTAGGCTTTGCCTGCACTGAACAGTTAAACATTTATACAAACCAAATAGGACATTAAGGTAGGACTGGGTTTGCTGGATTGAGGGTTATTTAAAGTGCATTTGAAATGACTGGAATTGATGGCAATAACTAAAAACAACAACAATTAAAACCTTTTACAGCCATTTTGACCTATATTATATCCTACTATGATATTTGTCATTAAAAAATATTGCTTATGTGTGACCCTGGACCACAAACCATTTGAAATTAAGATTTATTATTCATCTGAAAGCTGAATAAATAAGCCTTCCATTAATGTATGGTTTGTTAGGATTAGACTATTTGGCCTGAGGGTGCAAAAACATCTAAATATTGAGAAAATCATCTTTAAACTTGTCCAAATGAAGTTTTTAGCAATGCATATTACTAATCAAAAAGTTACACTATATAATTCCAGTAGTTAGTTTACAAAATATCTTCATGAAAAATCTTCCAGGGTCACATTTGATCTTGTATCTGTTTGCAATTTTAATTCAAATATTTAATCAGAAAGCCAAAAAAACCTTAACTGAACAAATGTTCACATGCACACAGAAAGATACAACTAGATTAAGCATAGTTTGAAATAGTAACAATCTCGCTCTACCGGCAAGGCTGCCATTTGAACTAAAATAACCCCAGCATGCTGCCTTTAGACTTGAAGTGGAGTTGGTCTGCCTCCCTCTCACTCTGATTGGACGACAGAGGTGGTGTGTTGTGGGCTGGACCACTCAAAAGCTTTTTGCATATACCTCCCAACCCCCAAGGCATGCAGCATAATAAAAAAAAAGGAGTGTCTTCCTTCTAAACCCGGCAGACAAATGTTGTGTTATTCATGGTATTTACTGAATTACACCTCAGTTCAATTCAATCCATACACGCGTCACTTATAGACTGAAAATTGCTCTTGGATTAAAGATCACAGACGCTCTTAGACTCGGATCGTCTTTTGTGTGTCTTGAAAATCATTTGCAGTTTATGAGAGAATATCACATGCTCAAATATTGACATTCTCTTTACAGCTACCCTGTATTTCAGCTCATGTCATTTAATTCACCATTAAAAATGTGACTAACCTTTGCTGTAAGTTTCCTTTCAGGATTATGATAGCTTAACTCACATGCTTGTGACTATTAATAATGCATGTGATCAAGCATGGAGAAAATTAAATTACACAGGTCCATATTCTCTATAGGAATAGTTAGAGGAGAAAAAGTCCCCTCTCACACACATATACTATAATTATACCAACAAACCTGTCTCATGAGCTCCCAAGTGACATCACAGCACAGATCTGGGCGTCACGAGGGATCTTATAATCACACCACCCTGAGAGGATACAACCATCTCACTCAGATTCAATGTCACTGAAATGAGCTTATTAGGGTTGAACTTTCTCACCAGCTTCCTACCAGATTTCTTCACATGACTTGTGTCCAGTTAAAAAGCAGATGCACATTCCTCACCCCATCCCCCCATTCCCATCACTTCCTCTGAATGGTTTTTCAATTATTCATACAATGAGTAACCTCCTACTTCTGAGGACTTCACCACAACGCTCTCCAAACTGACCATCATTTGAAAAAAAAAAAGAAGTGAAATCTTGTACAGTGCTTTTTAGAACACCAGCGAAGAAATGTTAAATTGGTTATTAGCTTTATTTGAAGCTGCAGCTGCAAACCCAGTTTTCTCGCAGTCTAAACCCAATACGGCTTTTTCACCAGTCGTGAAAGCCTTCATTGTGTAGAGAACCACACAAGCGTCCTCTAAAGCAGACACCTCCATTGCTGCAGGCATCATATTCGCCACCGATAATGCTTGGGTGAGATCATTAAATGCAAAGTTTTATTTTTTTCAGTTTAGTGCAGTAGGGAAATAGGTAGAGTCCCTTCATCAGTCAAAGGATGTGGGAGATCTGCAGAAAAGTATTGGTTGCTTACTTCTGGCATAGTATTAGGTTTAATATAGTATTTTGTTCCATTCTTTTTTTTTATGAGATTTGCAATTTTTGCAATCAGATTTCCAACATTCATGGCATATGGTCTAAATACAGTGATTTTGTTTTTGCTAGGAGTAATATTTAACCTAATCATAAAAAATACACATCAGCTACACCAAAATGAGTAACAGGGTTGAGCTACATTTGAACCTAAATTATGCCGTCACTTGGTAGTTAGTTTTGGAACAAATGTTGTTTCTATGTATTCTTCAATAGTTACGAATTTGAACTTGTAACTCTTCAAAAGCAAGTCGCTTCTTGCTGTCAGGACATTGACAAAGTGGTTTAGTCATGCATGTGACCTTGAATCAAATCAGATTGGCTGGATGAAAATGCAAATTTGCTCAAAAGATACTGTGGTGTTTCCGTGCCTTCAACCCCCCCATGAGAGCTCAGGGGACTTCCCTTGCCTACAAGAGTCTTCTAACTTCTGAAATGTCACCAGACACGCTTGGCTCTCTCAACTAAAGACTACACCTCCTAACATTTCACAATGACTGAGAAATGGGTCAGAAGACAAAGCAAGTGGCCGAGCAGAGAGATTAATTCGGGACATTTTAAATGCAACACAAGAGGCTGCTGAGTTAGTGGAGGGTACAATTGCGAAACTAATCATTTTCTTAAGAAAGGGAAGGCAGTTACTACAGGCAACATGCTCTTTACACAAGACAATTCTGAAGCTTATTCAATGTTTAATGGCTCTGAACATCAAGGTCTAAATGCATTAGAGAAATCCAATGAAACTGAGGTGAGGAAAGACTTACCAGGGCATCATTCGTCCGAATCTGGTCCAGGGACTCCGGCTCACTAGAAATCCCACTGTAGGGTCTGTGATGGCATCCCATGCTCGGCCCACAAACAAGATGATGGAGGCATAAAATGGATCCAACTATTGAGAAAAGATAAAGATGCACGTCATCATCTTTCCAACAACATATATAACTGATTGAGATTTTTCCAAAAACCTTTCTTCGCCATCAAAATGGGCTAAACTCACACTAACAGAAACTTTTAAATGTAATCTTGGACCACAGAACTAGTCATTAAGGGTTAATCTGTTCAAAGCTGAATAGGATAGGACAATATTTGAAAATCTATTTGAAAAATCTAAATATTAAGAAAACCACCTTTAAAGTTGTCCACTTGAAGTTCTTGGTAATGCATATTACTAATAAAAAATTATGCTGTAGGAAATTTACAAAATATCTTAATGGAACATGAACTTTACTTTTTATCATAATGATTTTTGCCATTGCTAATTTTACAACCCATACAACATAATAACTATTGCTACAACTATATCCGTGTGACTTAACACTGGTTTTGTGGTTCAGGGTCACAAATACTAAACCTTTCTGCTAAATACCACATATTTACATAGATTTTTCTGAAACTATCAGTCAACTTTGGTGATAAAGAAAAGATATGCGGCCCTACATATCAGCTGCAGATATGACTTCTCATGATAAACTTACAAATATTTATAACCGTTTAGAGGGCTAGGCAGCATGTCAACTGCAACACCTTCTTACAGAGATCTAGAGGAGCACATGAGGCCTGCTCAGTGACCTTGACCAACCACATGACAGGCAAATGGAGTTCCTCAGTCGAAACGGCTTTACTTCCAATAAAACTCACTTATAAAACTGCGGGAGGACTCTGAACATCACAGACTGAGTGCTTCATGCTGACATGGTGTATTGTAGGAATAACTGTTAATTATGGGATTAAACACATTAGTGGACCTCACACTGGGAACCTGTCTACTGTAGTCAGTGGTTACATGATAAACACTGAAGGCTGTTACAACAATCCTATTCAGACCCTTTAATCTGGCCAATGAGCCTGCCAAGACTACAGTAACTCCCTAAAAGTTAATGGCATGAAAGAACCTTTGGAAAACTATTTATTTTCCAGTACAATTCCCCTTTTGTGACTGTACTTTTCGCTTCTGGCTAGGCGAGCAGGGGGTGTAAAGAAACCCGCTGGCCCATGAGAATCGCAATCAGATTCGACATTCTACAAGTCTATCTGATCTGCTGTTAAGGCACTTCGTACGAATTCAAAATAAGACAGGTTTTATAGGACACGATAGGACATGATTTAAAAAATGTTTAGTATGAAGAAACATTACATAAGTTGTTTTGTTTTCCATCCATTTTCCATGAGGTTTGCTTGACGAATAACACCAAAGTAACAATATTTGTAAAAACTGAGGTTATTTACTCATCTTCAAAGCTTAGTTTTATGCTTTTAACATTAGTTTATGACTGATTTTGTTTTAATTCAGCAACTCGAATTCAACAGAAAAATGACAACATATGATTTTTATTGATTTTTATTGTTGGATACCAGGCCAAAAATCATTTAATGAGACATTTTGTGTGTTTAAAACTACCGTGTGTCATTCTAGGTTAATGTACGTTATATAATATTTATAAAAAAAAAAAAAAAAGTAACTGGGGAACCAGGTGTACCATATTCATGGAAAGTGTCACGAAAATGTTAAACACAGTCAGTTAAATCATAATCCATCATCTCATAGTATGATGAATCAGTTGATCAATCCATAAGATTTTATTAGTAAAACTCACCAAAGCAACGTCCAGCAGGTAGATCTGAAGGAAGAAGCCGATTGCACATCCTGTTATCTGATACGGTGCTCCTCCAATGGCATAACACAACTTGCTGCATATTGACAACCTTTCCGTCGATTCACGCTGTTTTTAAAAACAAGGAAAAAACAATATGATTTGAGACGTTTATTAAAAAAAACACTCAGAACATAGTACAGATGCTGTATTCCTTAAGGTCATATTGAGTTCACAGTGTCTCGGTTAGGATTCAAACTAACTTAATTGTAGTATAAATAAGCAAACGGTGGCCAGACACGCTTGTAATTTGGCTAGCATTGTTGAGTGGCTAGGATTTCCACTCTGAAGCGCTGGTTTCAGTTATGCTAATACTATGCGTTTCTGCTTGGCTTGTTGTTTGGTTCTAATCCAAACATAACCTCATTCCCTATACATCTGGGTAGCTTCTGATATTTGGGTCAGGATGTGACCCCTCAAGCATGTAATCCTACTGAACAAAATCAGATGAGATAGCGATTAACATCAGTACACCTCACAGTACAACTCACGAAAGATCAGTAAATTTCAAGAGGTTCAGACAAGGTCATGGGGTTTAAATATGAGCTGGACACCCCTATGATTTTCATAAGTCAGTTTGATGACTTATTATAGATTAGTCAGTAACAGATGAGTGTCTGTCACATTCGTTCCTCCAAAAATAAACCATTAGAGGTACAATGTGAAGACTTTAAGTAACTACCTTTGGCTTTATTGCACATGGTGTTCCCAGAATGCCTCCTGCTTGTGTTAAAGGACACTGGGGCAACCTTAACACTCCAACGTCATGTAATGAAGACACTAGATTGTTGAAGGCCCAGCTGACACGGATACAGCGCAAAAGAGTATTAAAGTAGAAACAGAGAACTATTCTTTGCCAGCTACTTCACTAAGAGCTGTTAATAGAGAATCTGTTTGCATGCATGAGTGGGGCTTTCATTATTCCTGGACCACATACTGAATTCGCTTGCGATGCCAAATAGACTATACAGTTTTGGGGTAAATACAGTTGCTAAAAGGTCAAGGAAGTAGAGAAAGAAACTCAGTGTTTTAGTAAAGACGACCAATAGTAAAATACTGCTTTTCAACCAGTCATTTCCTTAAGATAACTGATCATTTCTAACTGTGATGCCATCCTCTAAGATTTTCCCTTAGTCTTTGCAATGGCCAGGATAAACTATAAAGACTCCAGCCAGTGTCATTTTAAATTATGGTGTTTTAACCATTTACACTAAATAAGGATAGGTGGATAATCTAGAGCTACCAGTAAGTGATTTGGGATTAAGACTGCATAAGTAATTTAGCTTATCTACAAAAGCAATAAAAGCATAGCACTTTTGCAGCAATAAAGCCATATGCCATTATACCAATCTCATAAATCAAATGACTGTGTTTATCCATTCTGATGATGTGGCATGCGTGTATGTGGAATCTAGACTTGGATATATGGGGTCAATTAATTAGGGCTTTGTGTTGCAAGGCCAAAAGTTTGCACATTTAAAATTGCCATTTAAGTTTCTAAGTACAGAATAACTGATGCAAGACTATCAAATTACCAAAAAAAAAAAAAAAAAAAAAAAAAAATCAGTGCAAACCTTGCAGTGGCATGAGGATAACTGAAACATGCATTAATTTCCAACAATTCACACTACTACTTTTTTTTTTTTTTTTTTTGGACATTTCTTTACCAGTTAAAAGTTTTTGAACAGTAGGTGTTTTAATGTTTTTTAAATAAGTCTCTTCTGCTCACCAAGCCTGCATTTATTTGATACGAAATACAGAAAAACATGTAATATTGTTACATATTTGTACTATTTAAAATAACTGCTTTCTATTTTGATATATTTAACATTTTTAAAAGTACATTTTTTCAGGATTAGTGAACAGAAAGATCCAAATATCAGCATTTATCTGAAATAAAAGCTTTTGTAACATTATACACTTTACCATTCAAAAGCTTGGAGTCAGTATAACTGTTTTTTTATGTTATACACTATATTATGTTACAAACTCATATGTTATGATATTAGTTAGCTATTTTAAATAGTAAAAATATTTCTAAATTTGACTTTTTTCTGTACTTTGGATCAAATAAATCCAGGCTTGGTGAGCAGAAGAGACTTTAAAAACATTAAAAATCTTACTCAAACTTTTGACTGCTAGTGTATTTGCGGTTTAATTGGTTCTTTTGCTTAGGTGGGCTGTAATTCTCTTTGAAATCACATCATTTGGAAAAACTTGAGCTGGTGAAGACCTTAAGTTATGTAGCACTTGCACTTATTAATAATCAAGACCTTATATGTCAGCCAATCAGATGCATCCATTCAATAGCGCTATGGTATAAAAATGTGTTGAATTATTTTCTCCTAATTTAATTAGTTTCACTATATTTAACAATTATTTAAGATGTTATTGGGTTTCGGGGAACAATGTTACTTTTTAACTAATAACCCTTACGAACTCCCTCATTAATTTCAAATAGTTTAGTTCAATTTATTCAGCTCTTAACGAGGAAAAATTTACGCACATTCTCACATACACACCCAATTCATAAAACAGCTTCTGGTAACGTTAACAGAATCAACAGTCAGACAGCAGCAGAGAATTCAGCCACCGGCTCTCATTTAAACTCTTGACACCGCTCTACTGTGTATGCTAAATGACCGGTTATTAACGTTATAAAATCAAAACTCGGGTTACAATCAACAAACACCCAGCAAATTCATGCGAAATCGGTTTAATATTCGATATACAATGTATACTTTCAAAGCGACGTGAGTAGTGCAGACGGGGCGTGCGCGCTCAATTCAACCCGACAAAATGACACGTCGATCAGCTCTAGCCGCTCCTACGTGGCTATTCAACAGGAAAATCATGTGCATGCCTAAGAAACACATACGCTGCTAATAAACGTATTACTGAATGAAAGCATACATTATTTTCAGTTTCTCACCTTTGCTGCCAGTTTAATTCCATCTGGGCTGGGTTTTTGAAGGAGACTGGTATTGGAGTACTGCTCTGCACCCTCTCCTCTTGCCATCTCGCTCTTGAAGGTTTATGTTCAAAGTCGTTCACACTTCACCTATGAATCCAGTCGCTGAATAATATTAAATAAGGAAGGATAGAAAAAGTAAACCAGCTCGTTTATAAAAACAAAACACTGATTCTGTTCGCGTAAGCCGTTTTCTTTGGAATCAACCTGTTTTCTGCCGATCCCTGTATCAGCCGGCTGTAGTAAATGAAGACTTAGATACTCCACCCCCTTTTCAAAGAGTCATTCATTCTACTACAGGCCCCTCCTTTCAACCTCGTATGATTTTTCACCCTATGTTAGGGCGGGCCGGGTACAAATATGACGTCAGCACACTGACGCATGACCAAATGCATTAGAGATCACGTTTGAAATGAAATGCACTGAAAACAGTACTCCTGCATCATTATGTTTAAGACTTTTTTGTACAATATAATTATGCTCTCTTCTGACGACAAGAAGTCATCTTTTATCATATGTGCTTATAGATTGAGAGAAATAGCTGTCATTGGGGTCATGCAAGGTTTTGCAGGATAAATACCATGCCACGTGGAGTCTGTAATTTTGCTGTTTACTCACACACATATGGGGGGGCGTCCACCAACATGACTTGAAAAAATATACACACTATAGTGTTTACAGAGTTCAGGTTCGCGCACTAGCTTAAGCAGTGTGTCAACAGAAGATAAGATAACAGTCTGTTGGTTTGAGTCGTTCAGTGTCACAGTCAGATGTGTTTAGGAAGGCATTAGCATTTATCTTGAGAGCAGAGGACAATGCAGTGCTGTATTTCTGATGTATCTATCTATCCTGCTTTAAGCATCTATCTATCTATCTATCTATCTATCCTGCTTTAAGCATCTATCTATCTATCCTGCTTTAAGCATCT